>JALJCO010005735.1:1200000-1808899 GCA_023101725.1 Atherinomorus stipes
CTCACGTGCAGCTGCTCCCTTTTCTCCTCCCATCCAGCGAACCGTTTTTTTTACCTGGTAATCTGTCTGAATCTTTGTGTTACATTCACTATTCATGATTCTGTAATTCCTCACGTGAGAGTCATGTCAGCTTATGTCGGCCTGCTTTTTTTCACCTTTCCCCAAGAGTGTAGCACAAGTACGCAATCTTATTGTACATGATGAGACTATACCCTGTGTTTGAAGACGTATATGGAGTAATGAATGTTGGAATGTAGTGCATTAGTTTTCAACCAGTTGCACAGTGTCAGAGTTGTTTTTTTCCACTGAGTTGAAGTTCCTTAGGTTTGGAGACCAAAGGACTGCTGTGTGCTATATTGTCCAGTCTGTGCTGGTTATCCTGAAGTGATTTTTCATGCCCCAGTGCCCTTGTTGTTTGGCATTACCAACAGAAACAGGCCACACAGCCGAGTGATGCCATACTGAGTCAGCTGGCCACTGCAAATGTGAAGCACAGAAACGTCGGGGGCTAACAGGTGGAGGGAACATGCCGCTATATACACAGGTCACACTGCCCTGGTTATTTGGTTGTTGTCATATGACTCGGATTCCCACAGTGTTTTTCCTTTTCTACTGCCTGATCTTACCTGTTTACTCTCTGTTCCCTACTCTTTATGATTCAAGAAAAATAAATATGAGGGGGGGATTCAAAGAAAAACTAAACATGCTCCTGAAACACTGCTTTAAATTTTGGATTTTTTTTTAAGTACACATAACATGTTAAAAAAATAATAAAATACAATAAATAAAATCATTTTGGCCATAAATCTCTACAATCTGCTAGTAAGTCCTTTCAAGCATCCAAGCTTCTGCTGTGCTTTAAGATCAGCATCAGTCCGTCCATCAGATCGCCTCTCTGCTTCTCCACATATGTGGTGATGTAGCCGTGTCCACCAAAAATCAAGCAAAACTTCCAAAAGCATCAAATGGGATTGGAATGCATCTAAGAGGTGTCCACTTTTAAAGAAAGAAACCATTGAATCGTGTCCCCCCTGCAGAGACCTCAGAAGGGGGCACATGCAGTACGTCCACAGTGGAGAACTGAAAGCAACAAGTAGAGGCGGGAGACAGGTGGAGAGGAAGGACTCAGTCCAACAAGATGGAGCGACCTGATCCTCTGATTGCAGCCCAGCAAATTGCTAAGTTCATCTCTGTCTCACATGGGAACATAAAGAAAGCAATTAAGATAATCGTAGCACGGAGTCCTATTAGAGCTTTTAGCGATTTGCTAGGCTGCCACAGGTTGGAGGCTCGGTCGACTCCCGTGACTCACATCCCATTTAAGTAGAGAAGCTGGAGTTAGTGCCTGGCTTCTTTGAGCTTCAGCTCCAGAACTAGTGCTACAGCTTTGGGAGACTGGATGTGGCTCAGAGCTCAATCTCAAAAGTCTTTTGCAGATTGTTGGAAAATGGGTTGGGCGCAGCAGCTGGCGACTTGTTTCCTGGCTGCTGAGGCGCTGATTTTGTTTCCAGCGCCGCCCACTTGGCTTCAAAGCGGTCGTCTTCTTGGGAGTCGCTGACCACCGGAGCTGTTAGCTGGCTGCCCTCTGGCGGCCAGCTGCTAGCGCTGCCTCCATTTCCTCCACTGGAGGTCCCGTTCTGGAGGGTCAATGTGGCGCTGCCATGTGGTGGGAGGCCATTAATGGCTGTGGATAGCGGTGGAGTGGAGGAAAATGTCGCTGTGGAGAAACCTGGAGGATGTCCAGCTCCACCAGGTGCTCCCGGATAGGAATGGTGGTGTCCGACTGTTCCTAATGCGCCCACTTTGGAACCTCCTGTGGCCGAGCCCATGGTGGCACCTGTGCCCGACGAGCCAGTGGCAGTGCAGAAGACGTTGGCCACCATTTGGGATGGTGTGATGCCTACTACTGGCACACTGGTATTGGGATAGGTCATACTGCTGGCCAGGCCTGGCATGTAGGTCTGCATGGGCACGAAAGCAGGTTGGACAGGCTGGCTGGCAAACATTCCCACAGGGGCTGGAGTGGCATCAAATGCTAGTGGGAATGGTTGCATGGAGCTTGGAAGAGAACCAGGGGGTCCAGGAAGAGAGGGCTGCAACATAGGTGCTCCGGACATGCTCGGACCTGACATGGTGGGGATGGACATGGATGGAAGAGACATAGGGGGACCAGACACCGGAGGGCCTGGTATTAAAGGAACAGATGATATGGACATCGGTGGGAGAGGCATCGAGGTTTGACCTGAAAGTGTGGAGGAGCCCGAGATAAGAGGCTTGGACAAAGTGCCCAGGGGCATGGGAACAGCGGATACGGGGGCAGCTGACATGGCTGCTTGAGTAGAAATCTGATGACTGGTCATGGAAGGCGGCCCGGGAATAGTGGGGATAGTGGGCCCTGGAGGTGGTGTCGGTTGGGGTCTGAGAGCCTTAGAGACTTCCTCCAGCCATCGCTCTGCCTCTGAAGGCGTGCGTTTGTGGCCGCTCTGCATTGCCACGGAAACCGGAGGCGGAGAGTTGAGTGAAGATTCTGGCTGAACCCAAGATGACGTGGCTAGAAAGGGGCAAAAATGAGAGTTTTAGAAAAAAAAAAGAAGAAATTGTCTCAGAAATTGTCATCGTTCCTCTTCTAATTCAGTTCTTCTTACCTTGCATCGGTGCAGGTGGTGGAGGCAGGACAGGGGGCACAGTGCAAGTTGGCGGGCCATTTGTTGACATAGAGGGGTTGGAGAAGAGCTCGTCTGACGGCTTTGCAAAGGAGTTGTTGATCTGGCTGCACAGGGCATTAATACTACTGTCACCCTCTCCTGGTAACCCCATGTCCATCTCTGGTACTAGCAAGAAAGAAATACACAGAGGGGAGATGGGAAAGGGCAAGGAATAAGAAAGAGGAGGTGGAATGGGACAAAAAGAGGGTCAAGCAGAGAGGCAAACAGAGAGAGGGGGAAAAAAGTTTATTTTATTATATAAGAGACCCACTTTTTGTTAAAGGCAGAGAAAACTGGAACAGATGGATACTTTGATAAAGGATTTAATTACCTAAAAAGGGCCAAAAACACACTTTTCTCAAGACCAAACAAGGTTTTGTGCTTCCTTGCAAGATCATAAGATTAATGAAGATGACATACAGAAGTTTAAAAGTATTTGAAGCAACTCAAACAAAAATAAATTTGATTTTTTTTTTTTCCTTGATTCAGAACCAGCTATAACTGATCTGTAACGACCGGAGGAGAATTAAGTTACTGTCCGACTCTGGTCTGGAGTACAGCTTTAAACCTTTCCTGCATGGACTGCAGATATAAATAGCTGTAATATCCAACTCTCCGTCTTTTGTCCCTTAGTTACTCCCTTCTAAACCCAAGAGACATCAAAGGCAGAAGATTTGTCTTGTCAGTTCTCTCCTTCACTTCCTATTTTACCCTTGCATGTAGAAGGAAAGAATTTAGTGTTGCCTTTCACGCTGAATTCACATTTTACAAAGTGGACATGAAGACAAACCAAAATCTTGCGTGTGCTGCCACGATTGAAGCTGAAGGACTAAAGTTGGATAAATGAATGTCATTTACCACAGATGGGGCTATTGTGTGGCTAACCCTACTGCTGAGCCATTCAAGACACCTCTTCTAATCCGTATATATCTCTTACAACTGTGTGTTGTGTATGGTTACAGGCTTTGAATTATATTATAGGGCGCTACAGCTGCTGGAAGCATGTGTATGGTCTTCCATTAAGGATTTCTCTATGCTTTGTTCTGAAACCATATGATCCATCGCTTTTCCTCTTCTTGTCTACAACCCACAGAGTTCAGAGGCACTTGGTGTGAGTGTGTGCTGTGGAAGTGTGAGTTATCCTCGGTGCAGTGGCAGGTTTAAGGGCTGGAGGACTAGCTGAAGGCTAACTAAGACAGCTGATTGACTGCACAAATCAATACATACATTGTTCAGCATGTCACAAGGAAGCAGCAGTCAGCAGCAGTGATTGTGTCGGGCTCAAACAGCATTGGATGCTGTCCTTTACTGACGAAAAAGGGATGTAAATCAAAGGAAGGGGCTGCTGGAAGTTGTGGTTTGGTATCCCAGCCGTTGCAGCGACTCTCCCTCAGCTCTACTAATGACTATAATCAGCCTCACCACTGAGCACTCTGAGCCTGTGGCGCCACATTGAGTGGGCGTGTCTACGCCTGTGTCTTTCTTCACATCACTCTGTCAGGGCTAATTCACTTACTGTTAATTATCAGACAGATCGTCGTGGCATCTCGCCACACACTCCTTTAAAATCCAAACGGCACTAAACCAAAGACTTACACCTTGTCCAATGGAAGATATGAACATAAATGCATCTGGGATGCGCTGCAGGTTTATTCAGTAATATGATTACTCTGACCCTTCCAGATAAGGGTCAGAGACGCTCCAATGAAACCAAATGGAAAATGTAATAAAGCTCCAACAAACGACGATGACACAAGGGGAACATAAAGTCCTGGTGTGGATTTCCTGTTTGCAAGTGGACTAATAATGTTTCTGGAACAATAAAAAATACATTTGTGGATTCACGTTTGAAGAATCCACTGCAGCAGCAAGAAGAGATCCTTACTGATCACACTTAGAGGCACTGATATGAGGTGTATATCAAATAGCTCAATCACCTCTGGATACAGGAGCCACATGAATGATGCTAATATTGTTATAGCTTAATTTAATCTGATAATATCTGTGAGGTAATATGATCAACTCCTATGACATAACAGAGGTTTTTCCTCTATTATAGCTGGTAAACAGGCTGTTTATCAGACAGCTGACAAGAAACAGATCTGAATAAACGTATTAGTGTTATTTTTCACTTCTTAATGAAATCATTGGGGGGATTAATGAATAAAGAGGATTTAGTTCCACTGTCACTTAGTGGAAGAACCATTCTTACAAAACAAATAGATACCAGACTGAAGTAAGATGAAAAATGATTAAAACTGACTTTCCCAGACACTCTTTATTTTTGTGCACTCTTCCAGTAAAGACACAGCCAGTAAACAAAGGTTACTGAGGGCAGAATGTCTGCAGGTGTCTCCATTTGTCAACAAATGAGTTCAACTCCAAAAAAGTCTCAGCTCACCAGGGTTCTTGGCCTGGAAGTCAGTCTTGCGTTGCAGGGTGGATGGCAGATCGTTGAGGCGGAGCGACAGCTGCCTCTTGAAGGGAGAGTTCTTCTGGCTGAGGGCTGGAAATCCTCGGAACGAGCCTTGCCGCACCAGCTGCTCAATGGGCGCGTGGCGGCGAGGGATGGCATGGGGCCCGCCCGGTTCCGGGCGCTCCATTGGGGACGCCGCACCCTCGGGTGGGGAGGCGGTGCCAGGTGGGAGGGCTGGGATGACAGAAGGCTGATCTGGAGGAAGACCGACATTCACTGATCAGTATTGATTAAGTCACAATATTCAACGTGTTTATGTGAATGTTTGTCCTTCATATCTGAACTCTCACCTTTCTTCTTATCCTGGAGCTTGTCATCTCGCTCGCTGCTGCTGCCCTGCTGGCTGGAAGATGAGTTGATGCGGAACGAGCCCTCGCGCACGAACGAGGTGCGGCTGGCGTCGAATGAAGCCGTCACACCACACTCCTTTTCCCTGCGCTGCTTCCTCTCCAGACAAGCAGCAAAGGCACAGCCGACTGCGTGGCTCAGCCTCTCCCCCTGACACAAAAACATAACTGGTAAAATACTGAAGCTCACGCCTCACAGATGTAGCATGTGACATTTAAAATTGCTGTATTTTGTTTGTCTGAGCAGAAACATTTCAGATGCTGTAAAGCATTTTTGTGGTTGGACCTTTTGGCGCTGCTATTGAAACATCACTTCGTTCATTTCTCCCATGATGGGTGACAGCCAAGTCCAACTAACTCGCGGGATCAGACTCTGATTTTTACTCCAGTGTTGTTATTCCAACAAAATTTCAACAATTTAATGGATGACATGAACTTTGCATCCTCGCTGTGTCAGAATTAGGTAGTTGTTGGGTTTCAACAAATATGAAGCAACCCTTTAAAAAGTCACAAAGAAATGAAAATTAGAATTTCCTATTTACTGTTTTGCAGTAAATAAAACTAGCTGTTGCCAGAGGATGATAGTACAGCTTACGCCATTTACGGTTGTAATTCAGTAGTTTCAAACCTGGAAATAACCTCCACAACAGGAAAATGTAGTTCTTTTTTTCAGGGATATTACCAGAAACAGCTGGTGAATCATGTCACTTTAATCATTGCTGGATCAGACATAGTTCATTCCAACAAAATACATCAAATCCTGTTTAAAACACAGGGGGGAAAAAAACACCTCAAGTAAAAACCTTTTGCACAAGAGGAAGTTTTTACAGCTCACATTCATGTTTCCTTGTTCACATACAAATCTAAAACAAATAATAATATTAGATTAGATTTATATCGTACATTTTATTGCTGAAAAGCATTTTTAGTGGATCCATTATTCATTCACTCCTCATTCATAGTTTGTGATAGTAAGCTACATATGTAGCCACAGCTGCCCTGGGGCAGAAAGGTGGAAACATGTCAGCCATTCTGCATCAACGGCCTCTCCGACCACCACAGACCGGGTAAGATTACGTTCTCTGCAGCTCCACATTTGCTGCAATTACAAGACTGCATAGCAGTTATTTATATTAAGATTCAATTGTACTTTAGTACAATTTTTTAGTACTTAAGAGTACTTTTGTAAACTGTGGAGCAGAAGTGCCCAAGTCCTGTCCTCCAGAGCTGTTACACTGCAACTTTTAGATGCATCCTTCTCCAACACACCTGAATCCCATAAATGGCTCGTTTCCAGGCCTCTGCAGAGCTGAATGACGTGCATGAGAGAATTAGGCAACTTGATTCAGGTGTGTTGGAGAAGGTATGCTCTAAATGTTGCAGGATAGTAGCTCTCTGGACTAGACTTGGGCAGCCTTACTGTAGGTACTTTTTGGTGGAACAGTCTGAGCACAAAGTTAGCCCAAAATACAGTAAAGTGAAAAAAATTTAATTAAAAATGAGGCATTTAGATGTCAAAAGTAGTTACTGCTTATCTCAAAGTCAGGCCTTTCAGTTAATCTTCAACTTTAAACATTACTATAAATATAAAAGATTTATTGCCAAGAAGCAATTACAACAAAATAAAAGTCCACCAAATGCAAATTTCCTTACTTTTGTGCTGGTTTAACCCTTTAGTTTGAAAGCCTCTCTCTCTCTCTCTACACTTTAGTGTTCCCAAGTTCAGATTTTTTCTTTCATGCTTGCTTTGAACCCCCCCAGCTGCCATCACCAGTGGCTTCCTTTAAATAAAAGATCATAATTTATCACACAGTGCTGTCATTTGACTAGCTGGTGATCAAATTAACGTTTATTTAATAGAGCTTATCGGGATTAGGGTGTAAATCTTTCATGTTGTTCAACATGAGTTCATGCCACTGGCACTACAAGCAGCTAACTCCCTTTGTTTCCCCATCAAATCTCTGGTGTCCTCTCTGCCTGCCTGCCTCAGCTGCTTCCCTCCACAGTGGCAGCCATGATAGCGACATGAGAGGTGGTTCAGTTTGATATGAGCATGGAGAGATATGGAGAGTGTGTGGTGGAAACAGAGACAGACAAAGATGGGCAGATAACCCCACAGGCTCCTGTCTAATCCCTTTTTCTAATCCCGCAGGCCTGTGCTCCGTTCTCTTCTGTCCACATTAATAATCCAACCCACAGTCTGAGCTTATGAAACTACAATGCACCGTGACTGGCTGTATTGCAGCAATTTCCACTGAGCTTTGAAATCAGCTTGTGGAGCGGCAACTGGAGGAGAATTTAATCACAACTGACCACTGAGAGAAGTATAACTGTACCTTCAGATATATCAGTGCTTTAAAAGGGGGTTGATACATGACAGGTTGTAGTCCATGATAGTTTTAAACCAAGATTTTAATGTGGTTGAATCTGACAGAGGTTTTTCCTCCACAACTTGTCTATATATCTCCATTAATTTCTATCAATCTATCCATAGGAATACAACTCGTATTATATATAACAGATATTTTTCATTTTTTCCTTTCATGTTTTTTAATCCAAAAACCCCCCCCCCCCCCTAAATATATAAAAAAAATAATTAAGTGGTTAAAAAAATCCAGGAAGAAGTTGTTAAACTGTATGTTAAATCAAAAGCCCGCTTAAACTGACTCATTACATTTGTAACCTTTTTCAACAGCATGTTGTATGGCTAAAAAAAAAAAAAAAAATCCAAACCCTCCTTTCATTTTTCATTTTTTAATATTTCTATAAGCCGGCTTTATCAAACATTATTCTCCGTGATCCCAAAGGTACAGCAGATAAAGCATCTGACTGCGGCAGATGTTTTTAATCAGGTAACATCAAACTATAGCGACGCTTTCATGGACAAATATTCCATCGGTCTGACTGAAATCAGCCTGATCAGATTCCAGCTGACATGTTTATGTATGCTGGATAAAATGACCTGATCAGTTGTGTTTACATGACGGACAGATTAAATACAATCGTAACGTTTTTGACATGCGCAGTTTCGCTAGTTCAGAAACAGAGGGGTTTTCTTTTTTTAAAAAAAAGAAAGAAAAATACCTTTTAACTGTCATATGATCCACCTCTTTCAGTTTCTATCAAAAAGTCTGTACCAGCCTGTTTTGCAGCCTCCACTTTCAAGTCTTCCCTGAATCTCATTACGTCATGTAACCCCCACGCAGAAACATTTAAATGAGGTTGTTTTTTTTCCTGCTGAACCCATTGTGGACTGGTTTAAACCAACCTCTCAATCGGATTGAAAATTCTTTCCGATTGAGGCTGATTGGACCAGCTGACATGACTACACAAGGTTTTTTAATTTGGACTGGACAATTGATCAGATCAAAGGTGCTACATGTAAAAGCAGCTAGTGTCAAAGTAGCCACGATTCCCTGCTGTCGTTTCTTTATTTGCTAAATATTCAATTTGCGCTTAAAGGTGAAACGTATAACAAAATCAAAGATTGACAGTGAAAATGAATGTATGATTAAAATGTGCTTTTCCTTTTTCTTTTTTTACTCAAAGACTTTGCTAAAATAGCTTTTTATTCTCTTAGAATGAGCCATTTATATCTACTAGCTGTGGGTCCACATACATGGCAGCTGCCATATTTGTGCCATTATTTTTAGTACAGTGTCTCTGAATGGACAAACAACCCTGTATGTGAAGTGAGAACCCTCTGAGCTTTAAAACTACAGCACCGGCATTGTTTTATCGATGTTGAAATTGACAAATGTAATGAAAATAAAAATTCTGTGAAAGTCATAACATTGTTTTTGAATTGCGGTTCCAAAGAAATATTAAAAACAAACACACAAAAAATAAAACAAGTAAACAAGCATGATGGAGCTCCGCAGCAAAAATTTTGTTGAGCAACACTTGAAGCAATCACTGCAATCATGCGTTTTCTAATGTTCAAAAAGACTTCTTCACCTGTAGACAGGTTTTTTGGTCCACCGTTCACAGGAAAGTTGCCCTCATATGTCTGGGACAGTTTTGTTCGGTTTGGTTTTTTAAATTATTATTTTTAACCACAATTCAAAAGCAATAATTTTTTTCCACTAAACTAAAATTTCTTAAATTGTTATTTATTATTAGTTTCTTTACTTCCTTGTTATTTGAATTACAACTGTGAATTTAGCCTTTTTTTTTTTTTTTTTTTTAAATTGGAGGGTATGAATAATCATGAGGACGACTGTACCTATGCTGCACCTGAGGCCACTGGATGTACTTACCGATGGAAACATGTTTTTGTCTGGGAGAATTTTGACCACTGTCCATTTGCAATTGTGCTTGGCATTTGAAGAATTTGCTATACCCATCTTTACCACTAGATGTCAGCAATTCCCACACACTGTACCTTTAAGTTAAAGTTTCTAAAAATTTCAGCTTCCAGCTGTGAAAGTTAATTAGTCTAAAAACACGGACTTCTTCAGAAAGGCAAGTTATCTTTTAAAAAGCCTGATCCTATCCAAGTCATGATGCCAGGAACTGACAGTACAGATACTGAAAGTTTTGAGCCAGATATGCACTTACTGAGTCTTTCAGAGCCATGAAGCAATGACACATCCACCGCCGGGTAGTCCCGTCCCTGCAGATGTACGAGAAGGCCTTGTCGTAGTTACGGTCAGGGGCGCAGAATGAAACCTTTTCTATGGTCTGGTCCACAATGAGGTCCTAAAGAAGACAAAAGGAAACAGGACAGAATGAGAAAAGAATCCAGCTCATAAGTTAGATTCCATTAAATCTGTTTCACCTTTATAAATACCGGTCACAGAATTGTTTTTACTTCGCAAACTGCTTCAAACCTCCCCCTCCTCTCACTCCAAACCCATTTACACATCCACTGATGACAGAAAAGAAAAAGAACTACAAACTAATGACACTGAACCCTCTTTTAATCTCTGGGATGTTTTCACTACTTGCTCTTTTTTCTTTAAGAAGGTTATTCAGGCAGCCCCCAGTGTCCACAGGCACTACTGAAGGAACTAAGAGGGGGCCCCTGTCTTTCTCTTTGTGCGTCAAGGGGCCCCGGTTCACCACTTTGACTCATCAAATAGAGAAGGGGGAAAACAAGAAGCAAGATGGAGAAGAAAGGGAGAGGGGCTCACCCCATCCACACACTTCCTTCCTCTCTTTCAGTACAGCAGAAAACAAAAGGGGGAGAGGAGGAGGAGGAGGGTGGGAAAGGAGGAGAAAAGGAAGGAGGGATGTGGGGAGAAAGAGGTGGAAGAATAGCAGTCCATTCAGTGTGGGCCAATTAGTGAATCAAGAGGGATGCTGGTACCGAGGTGAAAGGCTGAGCGGAGACCAGGGTGTGTGTGTCATTTCTAGTGTAGTTTGCCATCTTGTGCTGCGACTAACACACAATGCTCTGTGTATTGACATGTTTTTCCACTGATTCATATTCTCACAAAGGTTGTTTCTGATAAAGTGAGGAGGCCTTTCTATGAGTGAAAGGAAGAAAGCAGCACTGCGGTAGAGTTTGTGACTCAGGCTGTGTCATCTGTGCAGGAAAGTTTCTCAGCCTTGAGCACGAAGAAACTGCTGAATGGAGCAAGAAAGACTTCACTGTTTCTTTTCCATTGATGATGTATGACAAAGGTTCAGCAGAACTGTTGTGAGTAACACACATAAATCAACCTTTACCGCACACTGAAAGTACGAGAAAGGGTCTAAATAATGGCCGTGCTGGTGATTCATAGATAGCTGATGAAGATAGATGAGGAAGAGGAATTGAAATAAAGAGGAGAAAAGGCCAGAGGAAAGGGTCAAGAGTTCTGGGAGTAGTTAAATGCACATTAATTGATTTTTTTATGTTCACCTCATTGCCTTATAGGGTCTTTATTACCAACAGTGGTTACATAACTAACCTAAAACAGCTAAATAAGCATTTATTTACAGTAAATGTTTGGCCAGCATTCATTTCCCGTTAACTCTGTTTTGACCCTCCTCTCCTGAGGAAAATATTTGACTAATTAACTGATAAATTCTTTAACAGCTTGTTGCTTCGTTCATATGCGATTTACTGCTGAGCCAACATGGTTTTCTTTTATGAAAACAGGTTGCATTCTAGACACAAAGCTAAAGACAATGAGCGAAAGTAATCAAAACAGAGCTAAAAGATGCCAAAAGATTATTATTGTGAGGATTTTCACCTTTTGTAACCATTACAGTATTTTGATTCTTTGTTTAAATCATAACCTGAATAAGAGCAGCTTTAATCTGGATGAATTAATTAAAATGTTCTTAATGTGAAGATTCAGTGTCCTTCATGCAGAGAGGTCTAAGGGGAACCATTTTTAATCGCACATAGTAGCAAATATACACAAGAGCAGTGACAATAAAACCCTTGGTTACTACTATGTGCAATAAAGTCAGTTGAATGTTATTTGAGTCTCACAATCATGAAATTTCTTTACTTTTTGACTAAACTGCATCTGTCTGTGTCATCAGCATTTAGACTGGACAGAGAAGGGAACAGAGAAGATGATAAAAGAAGGTAGAAGCCATGACAAAGCTATCATAGATTACTATGCTTATACTTTGCAGACAGTATGTTTACATCACAAGACCAAGAGTCCTTAAAGGATAACTTTTTTTTTTTTTCCAACCTGCACCTTATTTCTAGGAATTTATACATGCATTTAATCACCATTAAAATTTCTGTATCACTTTGACTCCTTTGGAAGATATTGTGTTGAGTCACCCTTTGGCGTTCATCCATATAACAGGAGAACAGGGCAGCCTCTTTATACACACACAAAACTAGAGGTACCAGTTTGTACTTAAAAGGGTACAAATGCTTGTCGCTGGGGGTGTTCCTTTTTGAAAGACATTTCTGTACCCTTTGGTCCTGGTCCATTTTTGTACCTTATCAAGCAGTATGAGTTAATAAAGTACAATTAAACCAATTAAAAATGATGAATAAAAGTCAATTAAATAGAGATTATGACAACAATCAAAGATGCTAATAATAAATGAATAATTATTATATAAATATTAGGCCAAACACATATAATTATTACTTTGATTACTATGATTGTTATAAAAATCATAATATAATAACTATAATTATACTATTGTTTAGAAGTACTGTTAATCATAGTTATTGTACAAGCTACACACATTTTTCAGTGCTGTAGGTACCCTTAGGGTTGAAATGGTACAAATTTGTACTGTATATCACTTTGGACTAGTTTTCATAGTTTAAAAGTACACTTCTGGCCTCATAAAGACCAATATTTTACTATTGAGAGAACATTTGTAAAAAAAAAAAAAGTACCTACAGGTACAGAAATGTTCCTGTCTCATGCCTTTATTTTTGTGTGAGACATTATCTGCAGCAAAACTCCATTTCATCAATACTTTAAGTAGAATAAACGAACGGACGAGTACTATTGTCCTGTGAGTTCAGAACTAACTCTCCGTTAGTTATGGGGGGGGGGGGGGTTCTTCTCACTGTACAGGTCGTGCACGCCCCAACGGGCGCACGCCGCAGGACAGAGAGAGCAGCTCACTACCCAGACACCAACAAACTTCAAACTTTGAACCTCTGAACTCACAGGACAATAATACTCATTTGTTTGTTCATTCTACTTAAAGTATTGGTGAAATAAAGGAGTTTTGTTGCATATAATGTCTTATAGAAAGGTTTCCCCATCTCTCATATGGATGTACACCGAAGGGCGACTCAACTTAATATCTTCCGAAGGAGTAAGTGATACAGAAATTTTATCAGTGAGTAAATGCGCACATAAACTCCTAGAAATGAGGTCCAGGTTAAAAAAAAAATAAAGATATCCTTTAAATAAGGACATAAAATAGACCTTGACCCCATGCAAAGATCATTTTTATCCCTAGAAAAAAAACAGTTTCTATTTAAATTCAATGTTTATTTGCTTTATTTTATTTTTTGTTATTTTTTTTAACTTAAGTTGATGTAAAAGCTTACAGTTTTACAGTTATTCTCAAACAAGACTACAAAAAAAAAAGGTGTGTTGTTTGTTACTTTCCTCCCTGCTGGTTTTAGCGAACACTTAAACAGACAGACATAAAGAGTCCTTTGGTGGAAACTGCATATTTTAAAGTCAGCTGCAGTGCATTGCTACAGTATAAAGGAGCATGCCAGCCTATGCAACAGTAGTATCCTCTGGAGAAGGCTGTACGGCACAGAGCAGATAGAGCAAGTTTAGATGTCATATACAACTGAAGAGAGGGGGAGAAAGAGGAGGAAGATTACAGCCTGGATAAAAAAAAAAAAAAAAGAGGAGTGGGACTTGGGGAGTGGGAGAAGTGAGGTCACGTGCGTGGTGTTTAAACAAAAGGAAAGGAAAGTAAGAAAAAGGCGGCTCTGTTGGGCCGGCTCTCTTCTCTGTTCTCGGCTGCTCTTTATTCTGCTCAGCATTCAATACAGCCACAGCTAACTGCACTCACTGTAGGAGGCCTCCCTTGCCGCCAGACACTCCTCAAGTGCATTGGTGTGTGTGTGTCTGTGTTTACTTGATCTTCCCTCCCCCACTAAGCACCTTCAGCAACCAGCCATGAGTCACATATGCCAGCTCTGACACTGCGTGCACACACAAACGCACACCAACAAGCCTGGAAAAAAGACAGCTGATGAATGGTGGTTTTCGTGTTGTCACTCTGAAGATAGTGGGACTGATGAGACGTGTTGGTGGTCTGAAGACGGTAGATGGATACGAATATTCTGTATTCATTTAATTTCTTTTAACATATTTATTACACTCTTTCCAATTTAAAAAAAACTGTAAAAAAAGAAGAAAAAAAACACCTGAATGAAAAGGAGCAGAAAGAAGAAAATCTGCCCCCATACAACATATAACCCCCCCCCCACACACACACACACACACACACACACACAATTAATTGAACCAATAATAATTTGTTTAACGTGAAATTTGCAACCAAAAGTTACCAACTCAAGAACATGTTTGCTCTAAGTATCACAGAATCAAAACAATCAGCACAATTTAGGGCTGGACGATTATGGAAAAAATAATAATCACGATTAGTTTGACTGATATTGAAATCATGATTAATATACACAATTATTTATTAATTTAAAAAAAAAAAAGTGTTTATTGAACCACCAAAATTCAACCTCAAATATAACTTTAAAAAAACACACAACCGGAAATAAATTAGAAACAAGTAAAGGAGTAAAATAATATAAAATAATAATAATAATAGCAATAAAAATGAATATCCACTATACATTCCTGTTCTATACTCCCTGCAGTTTGCTTCCTGTATCTCCACTTGTCTGTTCACTTCAGGATTAATCGTTTTTCTTTGATTACAGTGTTTCTATGATTGTGAGAAGGCAAAATTGAAATCACAATCAAAATTCGATTAATTGTCCAGCCCTAACACAATTCATTATACAGTATTTTGTTAATACCATGACTAAGCTTTTTTTTAAAAAAAAACAAAAAACAATTGAGCTTCTTTCATTTCTGTCTCCAAATAATTCCATATTCCAACTATGTAAATAGAAACACATCGTTGCAAAACTTTAGTTCTGCACCCTGGTTTTATAAATATGGCAAACCCTTTTAACTCACCGTGGTTTTTCCTTTTTATAAATCGGTTTTGTGTTTTTGGTATTTTCTGGTCAAATTTGTTTATGAGCTTCATACATCAGCTTTAACACACTGAAATCAACCAATTCTTCATGTGTAGAAAATGTGCATTGAACATCTGAGGTGTGTGTGCGTGTGTATCTGTCCAGAAATGAAGCTATTACTTATGACAAATTAAAAATCAGAATCTGGCATTATCTTGATTAAAGAAGCTGATTTTGGGGGTGCAGGTTCCTTGTCATAGTGGTGAACCGGATCCACCAAAGACCACCTTATCCTCCCGATTTATGGAGATTGACATTGTTCAAGCTTTACATTTAAAGGATTGCCAAGTAAAATTACATAGTGTTGCCAACTCAATAACTTTGTTGCTTTATTTTGTGAGTTTTCAGACTTTCTAGCAACTAACAACGAATCTAGCAACTTTTTCTGGAGCTGGGATTTTGAGATTGAAAGCATGTTGTTTAATCATCCTAACTGGCTTGTTTGCTTTTAATCTTTACTTGACCTGCTTTTAAATATTGTGAAGAGAAGGACACTTATGCAAACAATTAAACTCATCTCAGTTTAAAGTGTTTTTTCTTTTTTAGCAAACAGACTGAGAAGACTGTATCTTTAAACAAGCTTTAAAATAATACATTTATTTTACAATGTTAATATGTTTTTATTGTATTGTTTGGGTTGGGTTATTTTTGTGGTGTTCTGACTGAGTTTTTAAAAAAACACCATCGTTAGTATCACTATTTAGTTTGAATTTTAGGATCATGTCAACCCTAATATGATGATATTTTAAATTACACATTAAAAACCCAAAATAAAACAAGATATCCCTGTACAAGTATAAACTATGTTTTTATTATGGCTATTTTAGGGTAACTTCATGTGTTATTTTCCTGTTTTTTTACAGTATTTTTCTGGCACCTAAGCTGAAGTTTTTGTTTGATTTTTTTTTTTTTTATTACAGTATAGGTTAAATAAATGTGTTTTCTTACCTTGGTTTTGTCATCCACTACCCTGAGTCCATCAGCTGAAACCCACAGTACGGCTTTTACTGTCTTTTTGCCACTCTGCAAAGACATGGGGGAAAAAAAATGATAAGATTAAATAATTCAAAGCTTTACAAGCAGGACGGAAATGTACTTCATCCATGTGTCTATTCTCTCAATGTTGTAAGGCGCCATCAACAAGCCTGCAAGCCTGCAAAACATGTACTGCGACTTTTATTGCCAGCCACGGTGATGTAAAATGATGATTACTTCCTTAGAGAAGATGAGGTAGTGGAGGGTGAAGAGCTGAAAGGCGGGCAGAAGTAAAAACTGTGCCAGCTGGCACATTTCTCCAGAGGACAGCACCAGGCAGCAGTTATAACACACTCAGCATGGGCCACGCTAAAAATACACAAAGTCCATGTAAGTGTATGAGCGTGCATGCAAGTGTGCATGTGGACATGAGTCTGCAGATGAGTCTGTGTGACGGAGCGCTACGTGAGTAAGGGAAATGGAAAGATGGAGCACCGCGGAGAATGACTTTGCAACCAACAGCGAAGTGATAAGGAGCTCCACTTTTTCTGTGCATAATCCTGTTGAGGAGCGAGGGGGTGTGAGAAAAGAGGGGAAAAATGTGGAAAATGATGGGAACGAGTGGAGAAGGGGAGGGAAGTTAAGTGGGGGGGTGGGGGGTTAGAAATTGAGCAAGTTAATCCAGTTGGGAGATTCAAAACTGGAAAATGAACGTATGACGCATTCCTCTCGTGTGTGATAAACTAACTGGGATTTATTCACGTTTTCTTCCAGGTGAGGTTCGTTATGTAATGTCACCTTCCTGCTTGGGGAATGTAACTGTGACACATGCAGTATAACTGTCATCTGTTCACACGCTCCCTGTCCAAATCCACTTCCCAGGGGGATAAACTGAATATATCATAGTGTTTATGTGTGTGTATTTTACAACAAATCTAACTTTCAGTCACCTTTTCCATCGTAGCATCAGAGAGAAGACTTGGAGAGAAGACAGACAAACAAATACGGTCTAAGACCCACCAGGGAGTTGAGCGAAAGAGATGGAAAAGAAAATAACAAGAAGGGGTAGCTATGTGAAGAAAACATTGAATGTGTGTGTGTGTGTGTTCTTTTGGCCAATACACTAGTACATGAGCTTTGTGCAACTGGGCATGTAATGATTTCCAGTCAAGTTTGTGAGTCCTGAGGTGAATCTGCAGCTGCCTTGACACAATAAAACCTTGCTAAAGCAGAAAATCTGTGAAAAGTGTGAGAGATACTTACAACTTTTAGCTTTTTCACTGCCTCCTCACAAACGTGCATCCCTCTCGACTCCTCCACCTCCACCAGCCCCAGGTACTGCGGCAAAAAAGAAAGCAGAGGTATCAGTAGCCATCAAATCATTTTTAACTTGTCATTAACTCAGCTGAGGAAGGAAACTGACTCACAAACTGATAAAAGTGTAATCAAAAATCTTGTTTACCCCAATCAGTATTTCAGTAATGTGTGAGGAAGTTGACAGGCGAGCAGCTAATGTGCATGATTTCTGCATTTACAGCTGTGTGCTGGTGCTGATAATGAGGACAGCATGAGAGAGGAAGAGGAGGATTGGAGTCATTTATAGCCTCATATCCTCTTTTGTTGTCTATCCAGTGCTGTGTGCAGTGGCGCACACATTGCCCACAGGGACACAATTAAAGCTTCGTAGCTCTGCTAGAGTCAAAAGCCAAGTAGCATGGAACGAGGAGGATGAGTTTTCAGAGTTGTAAGGAGAAAGCTTCGAGGGGATAAGCTGAACTAAAGTATGAGCTGTAAACAATATGAGCATGTGAGGCAGTTTTCTGCTGTCATGTAGGAACATGGTAGTAAAAAAAGAAGCTTCAGTGAAACTTCTTCCGTTTTTCAGAACAAACAGTATCAGTTAATCCCAGAGATTTAAGATTAGGGCACAAAATCTGTCTCTATTGTGATGATGATTTGTAAATAGTGTTCATAAGACTTATATGAACGGGTATGGCGGTGGCCAGTGCAGGTATGATGAAAACCCATCAAGGCCAGTTGTTTTTCTATCCAAGCTGCACCAGTCCAAAAATCATCTTGAATGTTTTTATCATTTTGAAAGGGAACTTTCCTACTAGCTGTGGTTTTATAGTAATCTGATTAACAGGTTACAGTCATTGTTTGTCTTGTTCCCCAATAGTATTTCATAAAGCAACATCTGAGTCAATACATTTTATCTGGTCATAAGGTCTCAATCTGTTTTATTTTATTTTTTTTTTTAAAGACGACTAGACCTCACAATGACGACTGTACTTGAGAATGGTTTAAAATTTTGCAAAGCACCTTCACTAGACGTTTCCGAGTGTATCAAGTCCTCTATCAAAGCCGCACCTGAAGGTAACATGCATATGTCCCTCCAATGCATCTGTGTTGTCATATAATGTCTATAAAATGATTTATAAAGGATGGAAACACAAGCAACATGCTAAAACATCTTTCCACTCAATATGGGATTAACTGACAGGAATGCTGTGTATTTGACGCCCTGAGTACTGTAAGTGCAGTGGAAATCCAGCTGAGCAACACGTCTATAACCAGCAGTATCCTTCATGTACTTACTACCCCATAAAGAATAAGGTTGATAATCAAGAGACATATTGAGAACAGTAAGATTAGGAATCGTATGGTTAAGCTGAATTGATAATTGAATCCAAATGTATTATTAATTCTCATCCCTTGCTATATCTGCAATGCAATTAATGCGAATAAATGTAGTAAAGAATATGTGTATGTATCTGCTGTGATACACAAGCATAAAGTTACATTACAGCCCCTTTCAGACTTGCTCTGAAAAGTAGCAATAGTGCGGACTTTGTCCTTTATGCCGTTGCATTCAGACAAACGTTCCGCTCTTTTACCTCGGAGATGTAGCGGACATGTACCGGCTAGCCCCCATGTCATAAGAGCAGAAATGTTGCAGCACGTCGTTTTGGCTGAACGCTCAAGAAAATGTTCTGGACAGGTTTGAAGGGAGAGTGTGGCTGTGTTGACTGATCCGGAACATTTCCTGATGTCTGAACATGGCCAGGATGCTACAAGTCCGTGAAGAAGCGGCATGTTTGCAAAGACAGTTCTAGCCAAATACACCTGGCTCCTGCAGTGAAGCTTTGTTACCACTTGTTTTTTTTTTTTATCAAGACCGTTTAACCAGTGTTTCTCAACTGGTAGAGACCCACTGCCCTGCATGTCTTCATGTGTTCCTACTCCAACACACCTGATGCAGATTAGGGAACTTCCTCATCAAGTTTGTTGCAAGCCTGTTGATGAGCCATTCATTTGATTCGGGTGTGTGAAAGCTGGGTTGCCTCAAAGACGTACAGGGCAGTGAGTCCTGAGGACCGGAGTTGAGAAACACTGGACAAAAACAAGCTAGTGTGTAATGTGGTTTGTCTGAAGAAAAACCTTTAAATTTAGAGAAATTTTAAATTCTCACTTCTCGCAGAAGCAAACTTGTGCACGGGTAGTTTGTCTTTACTTTGTAGCTTGTGTTTGCCAGCTAGCATACTTGATAGAGACAGAAGGCGAGCAGTAAAAAAAAAGTTTTCAGCTCTTAAGTATAAATGATATGCCACACATTAATACATTAAAACACTAGAAAACAAAGGCAGAGTAGAAAAGATTATTGAAGGAACATAAAAGAATAAAGGAGTTTCTTTTTAAGCGATTAACTTAAAGCACAGTGATCAAGTTTAGCATCCCTTTGCTAGCCATGGGAACCATAGCCAAGGTCGCTTGCTCTCATTGCTTTGTGCTTTTCTTTCTCTTTTTGTTCCGCCACCCAGTCTACATCCTTCTTTCCACACCTCTTCCATCTAGTCCCACCTCCCTCTTTCTCTTCATATTTCAAAAAGTGTCTCCATTCCCTCTGTGTGCCCTCATCCTTCTCCTTGTCATTTCCTCTGGTGTCCCTAATCTATAACTCAACCTAGCTGCCACTCCTCCTCCTTTGCGCTCCATTTCTTACCGTCATTGTCTCTTTAGCTCTTCTGCAAATCACTTCACTTCTTTTACAGTCCATGCTCATACTGGGTCATTAATTATGTCACTTTTCGTATTTACTGCAGTGGAGGCATTTTGCTATAGAGTTAAAATATGAGGATGCGCTTTGTTCATCAGGACTTTTACTACCTTTTAGCTTGTTGCCTTGAAAAGTAGGGCAAGTTGTTTCTCCCTTGCTTCCAGTCTTTACACTAAGATAAGCCACAGGTATTTTGCTCCTGCCTCCTGTTCCTTATTTAGCTTGCAGTCAAGACAGTGGTTTCAAAATACTACTTCTTAGCACATAGCAGATGAGCACAATTTTGGGATCTTTAACTCCGACTTTAAAAAGAAGAGTGGCTTCCTCCCACTGTCCAAAGACATTTACAGTAGATTCATTTTGATTGTAAATGGACATTTTTGTTATTGACTGACAACGGCTGTTGAGATGAATTCCTACATGTATGAACACATTTTGCATACATGAATAAGAATGTGCAAATGCCTGTTGGAGGGGGACAATATTTGGGTTGTTGAAGATTTTTGGTGTCCAAATACAAATCATTATATCTGCACAGCATTCAGTTGCATGTGGTTGAACATCATGCAAAGAACAAAATGAGTGGACTCTGAAAAGACGATAAGAAAACCATTGGCTTTTATCTGCTGATTAAATATGTATGTATTTTCAACTATGACCAGCGCACACAACAAAAAGTCTTGCCCTTGACATACATTTTACAGCCATCTCCTGGCAATACTGAGAAAGATGCCCCTAAAGGTGTAGGCTGCACATCCTTGGGCTCCTCAGCAGGATAAAGTAGATGTAAACTCTCTGGACACTGCTACTACCACGCTGAAGGCCTTTTTTCCTTCAGAGCTGCCTTAATTCCTGGTGTCATATGGGCCTTTTCCACTGCCCATTTTCGTAACCCTTCAACACGTCATGGCACGCTTTACCTGTGTTTCCTCTGGGAAAACCCGTTACGAGCCGTTATGATTTTCCGCACCCGTTTCAGAGCTAGCTCTAACCGTGCTGATCCTACACAAAACGTGACGTAACTGACCGCTCTCCACTGATTGGTCAAAGGAAGTTGTCGTCATACGCGTCATACGTGTTTCACCTCGCCTCTTCTAAAAATATCTGGCTCTGTTTTCGGTGACTACAAGCCACAGAAAAAACAACAACAGCAGTAACACCTCGATATTATCCAATGTATCCACTGTTGTTTTTACTTTACTGCCCACCATGTGGCACGGCAGTGACGTCACTGAAGTCTCGACCGCGCCTACTCCGCCCACTTCCAGGTAGTAGACCACTGCTTCTCCTGTGTGGAAACAAAAACCGTCGTCTGGTCGTCTTTAGCGTGTGGTGCTGTACTGTGCTGTACTGTGCTGTACTGTGCTGTAAGGTGCCATGTGCAGCTGCAATGGAAAAGGCCCAATAGACTCAACAAGGTATTGGAAACATTCCTCAGAGATTTTGCTCCATATTGACATGAAAGCATTATCCTGCTGAAGAAACCATCAGAGGATGCTACACTGTGGTTACAAAGGGATGGACATGGTTGGCAATGCTCAGGTAGGCTGTGGTGGTTAAACCATGCCATGTTGGTACAAAGGGGCCCAAAGTGGGCCAAGAAAATCTCTCCCACACCATTACACCACTAGCAGCCTGGAGTGTTGATACCAGGCAGGACGGATACATGATTTCATGATGTTTCCTCCAAATTCTGACCCTACCAACTTAACGTGGAGCTTTATCATACCTAAAGTTCGAACTATTCGTAAAAGTTTTTGTCTGTCTGTATGTGGGGCCAAACTTTGAAAAAACTGGAAATACAACACAAGCAATGTCAAAATATTCATAAACTGTTACATAAGCATACAGTATGGTTTGGTCACAATATATAGAGTGGGTCTTGAATCTGTGTCAGTTCTAGTGTTAATTTGCTCTTTTTGTTTCCTTACCATTCCTGCCTTACCATTACTACTAAGCATTATTGTCTTCTTTTCAGTCAGTGTTAATATGCGCTATAAATGACCATTGTTGGTATGGAATTATTGATGTTTGTTGCCTATGATAACACCACTATGATCCTAGTAGCTTGAGTCATTTAATACAAATTCCTGTTCTTCTATGGTTTATTGCTTCAATTGTGGTCAGTAGTTTTGATTTCTGTGACTGATATGGAGAAACCGGGGTGGGATTTAATAAGTTCACTTCTTCCCACTCCCTTTCATACATGTTGAATATATTTTGTTTTGTTATGTAGCTATGACCACAACTGTTGTTGTTTTTGTTGTTTTCTTTGTGATAAGATGATTAGCTATGTAAGTGGTCATCTTCTTGTGTTTTATGGAAATATGGAAATGTATTGCCTGAAATGAATAAATGAATAACATAAAAATTAAAGAAAAAAAAATGGAGACTCATCAGACCAGCAACATTTCCCCATGTTTAATTGTTCAGTATTGGTGAGTCTGTGTGAATTGTAGCCTCAGTTTTCTGTTCTTAGCAGAGAGGAGTGATGCCTGGTTGTCTTCAGAGATGGTATTCTGCATATCGTGGTTAGAACCTTCTAGCATCTCCAACCAGTCTGCCTATTCTCTTCTGACATTAACAAGGCATTTTTATCCAGGCAGCTGCTCCTCACTGGATATTTTCTTCTTCAAATCATTTTCTGTATAATGGTTGTGTGTGAAAATCCCAGTAGATCAGCAGTTTCTGAAATACTCAGACCAATAACCATGTCACGTTCAAAGTCACTTAAATCTTCCTGATTCTGATGCTCAGTTTGCACTTCAGCAAGTCTTAACAATGTTGACATGACAAAAGCCCCGTTTCCACCAGCAGGTCTGGGTGGGGTCGGGTCGGGCCAGGCTGGATCGGGTGGATTTTGGTACGAATGTGTTGATTTCATGTTGCGTCCTCACAGCAAACTGTCCCCTTACCCTGGAGGCGGAGTATTAACTGGATAGCGCTGCTACGTGATCACGTGACATCATTGCTGTGCAACACCTTTTAACCAAACGGCACCACACGTGACAGAAACAAAGGAGTCACCCCTGCTTTGTTTTTACGCCGGGTCATGCGAGAAGTGACGGATATTTCAATGAATCAACGGATTGCTGTATATTAGCCTCACCTCTTTGATCCGGATCAGTTAGATCAGTACCCCTACCGAAGGGTACCATAAAAGTAGGCCGGGTCGGGTCGGATATAAGGGTACCCATCCCAGTTTTTATCTATAGAGACACAAAAAAATGTGGACCGATCCAGCCCAACTCAACCCAGACCCACTGGTGGAAACGGGACTTAAATATTGTGCCTTGTGATTGGCTGATAAGTGAGTGTATATCATATGGTTGCAATGTTGTTTGATTATATATTTAGACACTAGCACTACGATGTAACACAGCATGTAGAGTATAACTTGTAACTGGAGAGTCAAACAGTGAGAATGAACAACCCTCCTAAAAGTTAACAGATTTCATGCAAAAGGCACCAATTAAAAGTTATTTCTAACTTCTAGACACATGGATTCTGAATCATAACAGGCTTTGACTCTAGAGAGCGTACGCATGAAACTCACCCGAACAGCGAAGTTGCATTTGCCCTTTCGTACAGCCTCCTCATCAGCCTGCCACTGATGTGGTCTGCTGGCCTCTGGCACATAGGTGGGCTTCTTCCTCCTCAGGCTCTGACGAAGCTTGTTCATCTCCGGGGTCACGTGCTCCCTGGAACTGCAGACACACAAAGAGACATTGGTTTAGTCGACGACCAACTAAATTCCTTTTACACACCTGCAAAGCACGCAACTAACTTACTTATTAATTTACTGTCATCTGAAACACAGCTTGTAAGAAGCGATTTACACGCAACAGTGGTACACTTGAGAGCTTTGCAGTCAAATAGTCTCATGTTTCTTACTGGATTATTAAAGTTAAGAGGGAAACATGTCATTGATTATCTAAAGCTCATAATACAGTGATCATCTCTAACAAGCAGCCGGTGCACCACGCCATTCAATGCTCCATTGATTTGGGATTTCAGAGACAGGCATTACAAATCACACAGAAAAAAATGTTAATGAACACAAAACACAGGCACAGGGCATGCTTTCATCTCTCTAAGAAATATCAAGAACACTAATCAGCAGAGCAGCCCTCACACACACAAAAACAAAGACACACCCACACATTTGCTTTCACTTCAATCCCTCTGAAAAACCTTCCTTTTGCTGCCTAATTAGAGCATTCAGCCTGCTGGCCTGTTTAGCTATGTTAATTTTCCAGCATAATGAAATACAACGCCATCCAAACATGACCTGTTTAAAAATGATAATTACCATTTTCATTCCTCCACAGCTACATTTTCCTTTAACAGGAAGAGCTGAGATCACTGAGACTGAATTCAATGCATCATTTACACCTTTGCTGCTTGTCAAAAGTTTTTTAAATCTGAAATTCATCCGCAACACTCAACACAAACTCATCTTTAAGCCTTTTGGAGGCAGATGCACTAACAAGATTTAGATCACAAATTAACTATACAAAGAGTCTTTGCACAACACGCGAGAGTGACGACACAGACACCTTTGTCTCTAACTTCTTTTACCCCTTTCATTTTTCTTGGTTGATCAAAAAGTGAACAGGAGTTGACGATTTTCTTACCATCTGGCTGCTCCGCTGATGGGCAAGTTGGCTTTTAAAGGGTGTGAAAGCACGCTAATCTGACACTGAAGACAAGCCATGTCCATACGGAAGACTGGGATCTGTCCAGTGAAATGAACGGACTCCTCTCTGCTCACAGTTCAGGGGTAACATGCAAATATATAGACCCTCAGACACATCGCTTCCCATAATCACCACTTTGATGCTGGTAATATGCCTCTCATACACACACACGCACACACACACACACACACACATCGTCTGCAATGCAGACTATTTACATGCAACAGCTCAAGTGGCCGTACTCATTCCTGGCATGTGAGACATGCACCTTCTGCCAAGAGGAGGTGCACACACACACACACACACACACACACACACATGCACCTCTCTACGTAGCTCTACACACACACGTCGAGGCTTGTGCCGGTCATTTCTGGGCAAAGTGCCATCTGACTGGCACCTGGTAGAAACCAGCATTACAGAGGCAGGTGTGAATGTGTGCATGTGAGGGGGGTAAATGAAAACGGATGCCTGACGTCCCAGAGGGAAGGTAAAACGAGCATATGGGGGGAGGGAGGTTGGTAAGGGAATACAGGAAGCCCCTGTAACTGTCCTCATATGGCCTGGGACAGTGAGAAACGAAGAGGAGGAGAAATGACTGAATAGGGCTGGCATCTGATCCCAAGAAGCTGGGAAGAGACAGAAATGGAATGACGTATACGGGAGGGTACTGGGGCAAGTAAAACAAAACAAAAAAACAAACAAATACATAAAAATAAGAGATGAAATTTAGGTTTATGTTACCAAATAATCCTGTTTACCTTCTATAGAGACAAAAAAACCCAGCTATAATGCACAATAAAAATGGAAAAAATGTATAAGGAAAAGGAAACTTATCACAATTGAAGACCAGTTTTGATCAATAATCTTTATTCTACTTACAAATCAAATCACCATCCATTACATTAATGAATATGGGCAGATTTTGTATGATTTCTTCAACTAACACAGAGAAATATCCTTCACACTTTCTCAGTATTGGTTATTGAACAAGAAGCTGTGTGTGGGTTTAGGGAATGTAAATGTAGGGCTGGACGATAATTCGATATCAATATATATCGATCGATAGAGGTTTTTTCAATAAAAAAAAAGAAGGTCAATAAAAATTCGATATAGAAGCACAGTTTTCCGCTGTAGCCTATCAGGTGGCATGATACTACAGTCACTCCTTCCGCCAAACCAATCACAAACGCAGACCAGGCAAAGGCTGAATTGGAATTCAGTGTTATGCCCATTTCAGACTTCCACTGGAAAAATATTACGGACTTTGTCCTTTATAATGCTGCATTCAGACATGCATACTGCTCTTTTACCTCAGAGATGTAGCAGACATGTACCGGCTGGTCTACATGTCACAAGAGCGGAAATGTTGCGGCACATAGTTTTGGCTGAACGCACAAGAAAATGTTCCGGACAGAGTTGAAGGGAGAGCGGGGCTTTGCTGACTTTTCTGCAACATTTCCTGATGTCTGAAAACGCCCGGAACGTGATAAGTCCGCAAGGAAGCGACATGTTTGAAAAGACGAGTCTGTTTAAAGAACGGATGGGCTTTGATCTCATGATTCACAATGCAAGTCTGAAAACAGCTTTAGTGTGATCTTTATTATAAGTAGGTCAATAAGCAAAAGCTTAAATGGCCAGGGCTGCACCTAAAATAGCTTTTAATTTGAAAATGGCTTTTTTTTTTAAAATAAATACTGATATCGATCGATACAGATTTTTTTTATCGATTATCTTTGTTCTATATTGTCCAGCCCTATGTAAATGTTTGAAAAATCTCAGTTTTTTTCTTCTTGACAAATATTATCCCTTTAAAATCTGAATTCATGTACAATTATATTAAAATGAAATAAAGAGAAAAAATAAGGAAAAAAGAAAAAGAAAAAGACTGGATTAAAATGCAACACAATTAGTTGTTAAATGAATTGCTAACAATAAATTAATACAATAATATAATGAACAATATAAAAAAATAACTAAGCCACAAATGTGCAACAATCGGTCTAAAAGGGTTGAAAGTTTAGAGATTCTCCACTAAGTCAAGAGGAATCCACATATGCTTTAAAAAAGTCTAGCAAAATACACAGAAAATGAACATTTATGAAGGGATGACAAAAGAAATGCATCTTTCATTTACCTTTACAGCTCATAAAAGCTGGAAGAAGGGAGTAAATACACTTTTATGGACTGTATGAATAAAATGTACTAGTTTGAAGCTGATGTTCAACTTTTAAGAAAACCTGTGCTCTTACACAGTAACATGAAATATGACGTTAATGTGCAATTTAAAGTTGCAGAGGGAATTGGGGACCAAATGATAAGAAATTGGTGTGCTCCACCTCCTTTTTAAAAAAAATCCTAGATCCGTTGTTAAGTCAGGTGCAAATGAAGCTCATGGAAGAGTGATCATGTGATGGTTTGATCCCAGCTTCCCCAGACTACATGTCAAAATGGCTCAGGGTAATATACTGAAGCTCAAGTTGCCTGCATTGAGTGTGTGCATGTGTGCTATAGCTAAATCTCAGAAGTGCTGCATAAATAAGAATTTATTATCTTAATGATTTTACTTTATCAGTCCAAATTGGTAATTCAACTCTGCTTTTAACCCATCTTTAGATTAACCAGAAAGCAAAGGGCTGCCAATTACAGCACCCGGGGAGCAGTTGGTGGGGGTTAATGTTGTTGTCCATTTACCGCTGAACTGGGAAGTGGGAACTGGGGAGTGACGTCACACCCAACCAACTTGCATTCCAGTTTACTGGTTGGGAAATCCTACCAAAACAACGTGTTTGCTCAGGTTATTGTTATTAGCTGTTGTTAGCACAGAGTAGTTCACATATAACACATGAAAAATGTGAATTACACTACAGCAGCTTCCCCCAACATCTATGTCAAACAATACCATGTCCATGTGTATGACTGAAATAGTCAGAAGAGTAATAAACGTACCAATACAGAAGCTTCTACAACTGCTAACCCAACTGCGAACACCGGGTGCAGCCAACTTTAAATCTTTACTTGGAAGTGGCAGGATTCTCCGACTTTCCGAGTGGGAAATCTCACTTGGGGAGGCCATTCTAGTTGAAACTTCCCACTCTGAACTGGAAATTTTCCATGTTCCAAGTTAAAATGGAACGCAGCATTAGGACCTTGCTCAAAGGCCCATAGTGGTTTACCTACGTAAGTGTTGTGTCGAGGATTCAAACCTAAGTTTGAAGACCCGTGGCATTAACCACTAGGCTGTCCACTCCCCATGTGTGTCAATGGGCTCTATGCATAACTCCACTACTTCCTGAACTTAAGGTAGCTCTTTTGTTTCCTGTCTTTCATTACTGGATGAACTGATTAATCCAGGTGTGCCTGACCTCAGTAACTGGCTGGACACACCTGGATTAATCAGTTTGTCCAGTAATGACTTAGGAAGCAAAACTTTTAACAGGAACTTTAAAAGTGGACAGTGAAAAACTAAGTGGCAAAAATTGCAAATCATCTCTTATCCACTAGAGGTTGGCTCCAAAAGGGAGTCAGTCTTGATAGACTACCATATTAAAAAGGCCAACTTCACAGAAAACAAAAACATGTTTTCAGCCTGGTACAAAAATTATTTTAGGTTTAACAGGTCAAGTTGATCTTCAAGTCGACTGCGAGGAGGGTGAACTTTTTCATAACTCATCTGTTTAGATGCTATTTATTGTTAAAGTACACATAATTAGTGGCATGTCCTTTTGATCGACAGGTGTCAGATGGGCTGTCAGCACTATGGCGCTGGTGGCTAGCAGCTAGCTTCCTGCTTGCTTCTTAGAAGGCTTCAGCCTTGGCCTCACTTTAAACCACTTCAGCTATTTTGTTCCACTAAACAGTCAATTGCATCTGCAGTGTACCTGTTAATTCATGTTTTGATATTTTTTCATACGCTTATTGGTCAAATACAGCTTGCTGTGCTATTGATTAAGAACAGAGTCGCACAACCGCAGTTTTTAGCTCGCTAATAGCGCACTTTAGCTTTAGCTCCAGGTTAACTTGGTTAGCTCTTTACTACAGCGCAGAGTTCAATGGGTATTGTTAATCATTCGCCTCCATGTTCACAGACAACCTCACAGCTCCACCTGTTTGCTCATTTTTTATTTTCTGGGAGTGATGAGATGAGTGCCGCTGCCAAGATGGCGATGGTGGAAACCACCCACCAACCTTCCAGTCAGCTCTTAAAAAAACCTACAGGTGACTTCACAGAGGCTCCATCCATTCTTCATATACAATCTATGGTGTCAATAAGTGGTTTAAGAGGTCAATAAGACTAGAAAAGAGCTAAATAAGCACAGTCCATTTAAATCATACACCAGTTTTAAGGACATTTCATACCCATATTAACCATTTCACTTGTCAATATTTGTGCCTCAGTTAGGATTTCTGTTATCCATGTTGGGCAAAGGGCAAAAAGTCCAGAAAGTTTTAGGTACTGACAAAAAATAGTACAACATAATGATAACAAATTGACTTTAAACTTTAAGAAAATACTCATTATGTTTTAATCAAAGGCATCAGATGATGATTAGTAGATGTTGCTGAGGTTGGATGTTGCTAGAGCAGCACAAATTCTTTACAAGTGACTTAACTGACTTAACAAGACGAATTTGAACAACAAGCGACATTATATCGTGATTCAAACCCGGCAACAATGAATGAACAGATGGGAGAAAATAAAACTTGAGAATCCTCTGCTGTGAACCACAGTATGAAATCTGGTTTTAAAAAGTCTACAGTGAAGAGAAGAGGGTGGGGACATGCATAGGCTTTGCATAGCTGTGACCTCACCCTGCACATCTGCACAAAAATAAAAAAAAAAAACACAGACAGAGGGGGTGGGCTGGCAGGCAGACAAGCAAGAATGCAAAAACATCAAAATAAATCTATAAATCAGCAGCACAAATCACGTCCCACTCCAGTCAGCGCAGGCTTCATAAACAGGAGGCCCAGGGCCAAAAAAACATAGCTGTTCCCCATCCAGTGTTTGACTTAGCAGCCATCTGGGATGTACTGCTGCAGACGAGAAGGACGACTTGCGCTTAGATGATGTTATATCATCGACATTCGGATTTGCTCACCCAAGATGACCTCTTATCATTGCTTCTTCCCGACCGTGTCCACCCCACTCTTCCTCCCCACAGATCCCCACTTTACTTCGTTCTAGTCAAGCTGATGTTTCCATTTCTTCCTTCAATTTCTGCTGATGTGAAATTGAGGAAATGGGTTTCACAGGGATGAATTTGATGTAAAAAGCTCGCCTACGCAGTCAGACTCAAAAAATGAAGGAAAAAAAAACCTGCACATTTTTTCCCAGCTTGTTAAGTTGGCATTTTAACTGTTGAATGGTTTGGAGGATTAGTGTTGTATCTTTTTGTGTTAACTTTTAAACTTGTAAATCTGAAAAGTCTTGCGTGTTTGTCACCTTTGCATCCACACTATTTAACCTGTGATGATATAAGACTTTGTGTGTGCACAGATGAGCTTAGTGTTTGCCAGATGTGAGTCTGATTGATATTTTTGGCTCTTTGCCTTTCCTTTACACTCAAACTAACCCCCTCGCTCATCCAGATGTTCCGTTTTCAGCAGCAGCTAAGAGATTTTGGCAAAATGGGACACACTCCTCCCTTACACGTCTTCACAACCACATGCAAACAGAACACAAGTTGGGAGAAGGAGGAGGAAGAGAAGAAGAAGAAGGGGGGATTTTAACACACTAACTTTGCAAATACACAGAATGAGTCACTGCTTCTTCACATTAGCCACGTGTCTGAAACTCCAGAGAAATAGGGAGAGGACAGCGAGAGGTGGAGCAAGTTTCCCATTTAATGTGCATGTGGTAATGGTTTTGGCTTTGAGTCGCCAAGGCAACCGCATGAGATGGACACCTGTTTCCTCTCTTTGGGTTTGGTCAACTTTAGGTTGTGTTTTTTTGGGTGTAAAGCTTAGCTGTGTTTAGACAGAGCTCCAAATAGTGGCTCAGAGAAAGCTTAAAGTCAAAGTGGAAAAAAAAGCACTCCGGGTCAATATTACTACAGAGCTATGCACAAAATAAAGACATTATTGTCTTTTCAAAACCCATTTCATTCCTTGAGTAGCTCAGCATCACAAAGTGCTAATAGAAGTTCTTACAATAACAATAAAGCAGCGAGACATCAGTGTACAACCAATGGGCATTTAGAGATTATATATCGAAAAATATCTCATGGAAATATTGGGAACTTGAAAATCTATGACCCACTTTCAAATAAGGCACTATTTCCACATGTTCATTTTGAAGTTGCAGCTAGCAACTTATATTTTTAATGTTTTAGTTTCTGTGTTGTTCAGCACCTTGTTCAGTGAAGGCTGTAGTAAAGTGCTATAGAAATAAAGTTGGCGTGGCTGAATGAACCTGCTGATGCTTAGCAATGATTTTTTTTTTCTCACAAACTAATACAGAAAATTATCCATTAAATGGGATGTATATTAAAAGCTAAACCCTTTTCTGTGCCAGATTTGGATGTCTGAATTCATCACCAACTCAAAAACTGGATTAACACAGCCCTGGCCCTCTGTTTGGAGCCCTAAGTTTAAAGATATCCCTTTCTATGTCACTTCCAAAACTCAAAGTAGAGTCATCCAGCTTACATCTTTGACTTCAACCAACGTTTTACTCAGATCATCCACTGTCCTCAGAAATAGGAAGTCAAAACTCTTTTGCTCTTGTTGTTTCCTCTTTTTTTTTGCTACACTGTAAATGGTAATATTGGCTTTACTAGAAAAGGAAGGAAGAATAATTTAATGTGTGGAAAAATATAAAAAAGAAAAAGGGGGGAAAGAAAAAAAATAGAAGAAAAAAAAAAAAAGGAAGAAAGGGGGGGGGGGGGGCAAAGGCAAAAAAAAGGAATAATAAAAAGGAAAAGGGGGGGCATGATACAGAGGAGAGGGGGGGGGGTGGGAACAAAAAAAAAAAATTAATAAAAGGGGGGGAAAAAAGGATTAAAAAACCACCCCCAAAACACAAATCAAAATAAAAGAAATAATTTATCTATAAATTTTTCTTTGCTACACATTTTCATCATTAGCCTCATTAGCCTCTACTCATGGAGTAAGATTTAAGGTTTGTGTTCACAAACAAACAAACATGCATATTCATTTAAAGTTGTGCCACAAATGCCACAAAATCTTATTTTTAAAAAATTCTCATATTTGTAATTCATAGTGTGCATAACTTATTCAGTTTGTATACAGATACATTAACCGTTTTTATCTGCTTTGCAGCTATCACTTTGTTTAAATGTGCCCTCTCATGAAAAATAGACTTTTATGAGCTTTTAACCATGTTAGTGTTTTATTTCTTCAAAAAACTTCATTTAATATGTTATTTTTCTTTGTTCATGCATATTTAAGTAATCTACATAAATCTACTGGATACTTACATTACTGGATGAGCTGATTAATCCAGGTGTGTCTGACCTCAGTAACTGGCCAGACACACCTGGATTAATCAGTCTGTTCAGTAATGAGAGACAGGAAACAAGGGAGCTACTTTAAGTTCAGGAGGTAGTGGAGTCATGCATAGAGCCCATTCAACTTAAAAGTTGCAATTTACATATTGTATAGATGAATAATATGCAAATCAATATTTTTCAAGCTTTTACTTGTTTGGATGTTGCTGATTAGGACTTAAGAAAATTTAAAAAAAAAAAACAAAAAAAAAAAAAATATTGAAAAGATCCCATATTATAGAGTCAGAGTGTCACATTCTAATCATATAAGAAAAATAAAAAAAATGTAATACATTAGTGAGCCTATAAAAAGTCCCTGGCTTTGATTAGAGAAAATAAAAAGGAAGGGGGGAGGGGGGGGCTGTTGGGCGGGTGGAGAACAGAAACTCCCCCCCCAGGGAGGAAGAAAAAAAAAAAGAGAGAAAAAGAGAAGGGGGGGGATGTGGGTTGTGTGTCGGAGGCAGAGCAGAGAGGGTAAGGGGAAGGAAGAAGGAAGAGGAGAAGAGGAGGAGGAGGAGGAAGAGGGGTAGCGGAGGAGGAGATGGTCAGTGTTAAGTTCCCCAGTCTGTGATGACCTGGGGTCCATGTCAGCTGCTGACGTTGGTCCTCTGTGCTTCATTAAGTCCATCATAAATGCAGCCGTCTACCAGGACATTTTGGAGACCTTCATGCTTGCTTCAGTGGACCAGTATGGAGATACAGACTTCATCTTCCAGCAGGACTTGGCACCTGCCCACACACCCAAACTACAAAATCCTGGTTCAACAACCATGGGATCACTATGTTTGATTGGCCCGCAAACCCACCTGACCTGAACCCCATTGAAAATCTGTGGGGCATTGTCAAGAGAAAGCTGAACGGGAAGAGACCAAACAATAAAGAAGAGCTCAAGGCTGTGATGGAAGCATGTTTGTCTTCCATTACACCTGAGATATGCCATAAACTGGTAGCATCCATGCCACGCCGGGTTAAGGCAGTAATTCATGCAAAAGGGCCCAAACCAAGTATTAAGTACAGATGCAAGATTTTATTTTAGAGGGCCTGACTTTTTTGCTTTTAAAATCCTTTTATAATTGATTTCATGTAATATTCTAAATTTCTGAGTCTTTGAATTAGAGGTTTTCTTAAGCTGCAAGTCCTAATCGGTCTCTGCCAGACACGTGACTTTTGTTGCTAAGACGCCATTTTAGGTGTATTAAAGTCAGCGGTCCGTTTATCAAACAAGCGTGGAAATGAGCGCACATCTGATCATATAAATGATCTTATTATTGTAGCCACGTGTGATTCATAAAAGTTCCTTTCTGACCAAACAATCGAATCTACGTCAGAAATCCCTCGTTATCCAGCTGCTTCTTCCCTGAAGCAGCAGTGCAGACAGGCGGAGGCTGGTCCAAGCCTGACCCGGACTGTCGGATCTGAGCCTGACCCGCACGGACAGAAGAAAAAATAACTTTCATTAGCTAAGCTAAGAAACAGTCTGCTGACTGAGCACTTATAGACTATAACTTTAGGGTACAGATTACTTAATAGAAATGACGGATCGCCTCCTGTCTTCTGTCTCCAGGAGCTGCAGGTGTCATACCAGCCAGATGATCTTAACAGCAGAGTGAAGGCGACAACTGATCGCCAACAATTTCAAGATAAATCAGACTTTATTATCTCACTGTTGATGTCTGAATAAAGAAAAGAAAGCTCGGCTGCTTGTAAGAAGACGGACAGTCGGGCTGCAGAAAGGCGCAGGTGCGTCGGACCAGCGGAAACGCTGCTTTAGACTCAGAGAAAGTTTGCAACACAACCCTGACCTATGTGGAGCTGTACAGCGATGCTGTAACTTGTCAAGACTTTATTGACAAGTTAAATAACAGAAATAATAGCTTATAAACATTATGCGCAGCCGGAAGGGCAGACGTGCTGGTAACTGCAGCTCCCAGGAGACACGGAGTTGAGTGGAGGAGATCCGTTTCTATAAATTAATCTGTACATTAACGTTGTGTAAGTGTTCATTTGGTAGACTGTTTCTTAGTTTAACTAATGAAAGTTATCGTTTATGTTCCTGTCCGGGTCAGGCTCAGGTCCGACCAGCCCCCATCTGTCAGCGCTGCTGCTGCTTCAGGAGAAACAGCTGGATGACGGTGCATATCTGACCATATTCTGTTGTTTGGTCAGACACGAACATTTTATAAATCACACATGGATTCAGTCTTAAGATCATTTTTATGATCAGATGTGCGCTCATTTCCACGCCGGTTTGACCACTGACAGTTTTACGCCTGAAATGGCGTCAAGCGCTGGTTACTGCTGGTTAAGCAACAAATGTTACGTCACTCGGCGGAGACCGATTGGCAACATCCGAACAAAAAAAAGCTTGAAATATATTGATTTGCATATTATTTATCTATACAATATGTAAATTGCACCTTTTAAGTTGAATTACAGAAATACAAGAACTTTTTCCGGATATTCTCATTTTTTTGGGTAGTTCCTGTATACACTATGTAGGGAATAGGGAGTGAGTGGATGAGTGGATGATTTCGAACACAGCTAATTTATGATATTAGCCACAAACAACTTAAAACACAGAGGTATGGGGCACTAAAGTCCAGCTTTATCTCGGCCATTGTAACCATAAATTATGATATGATTTAAACCATGACATTTAACTAGATTGTATTTGAAAGAGTAATCAGTACCAGCTATAGATGGCTGAACTTCAGTTTAATGTGTGCTAGTAGGAACTCTTAGGTTGCAGAGTATACCTTGTGTCCAAATTCATGCTTCTACGTTTCTATAAAGCTGTGGGACAGATCTTGAATAAGGCACGCTACTCAGAGGAGTGGGATGGAATAGAGTCAAGGGGCTCATTCCACACTCTAAAACCAGCTGCTTTGAAAAGGGTTGTAAATTCACAGATGAAAAAGGGGATGCTTTAATGTCTCTGTGGCATTTTAACCAAAGCATGCCACAGAAATGTCATTGAGACCTCAACAAACGGCCTGCTCTTGTGAAAAGGGACAGTCTCCTTTGAATGAACAGAATTCACTGAAATAAACCCATGAATCCAGATTGTCCCCCACCATTTTTTACAAGTCACGCTAAATGCCAAAGTGTGACAACACAAAACAAGTTAATAGGAATAACTCAGTCACAAACACTTTAAACTTAAGTACAAACAGACTCTACAACATTATATTGTACTGTATATACAGCACCAGTAAAAAGTTTGGACTTGCTACATTCTTCAAGCTGAACAGAAAAATGTATCCAAACTTATGAACTATACTGTAGAAATTAATTTATGTACACAAACACCAATCAACCGACCCAGTTTCTGGGCCCTGCAGACTTCAGCTGACACTACGTGACCCACATAGGTACACAAACGCTATCATTCATAACTTGCTGTTTTTCTTCATTTCTCTTATACACACACAGACAGCGATAAGTGATCTGTATATGTGCGAGTGGTGTGTGTAATTAGGAAATAAAAGGAGTGCAACATAGCTGAGATAAACCAGCGCGCTTGTGTTTAGACTGTAGGCTGACCCAGAACAGGATGGCCTTATTCATTGCATGGTTTCTGAGGTTGTGCAGGAGTGTGTATGTGCACAAGTAACAGACAGAACAGCCACAGAATAAACGCAGACTGATGTGAAAACAGACCTTTTCCAGGTCAATATTATCACGAACAAATAACATGATTTCCACAGCAGTACAGGAAACATCAGCTGAAATCACACTGTTGGATTATCTGACCTCATATAAACATAAAACGCCCTGATGTGCAGCAGCTTCAGCGAGCAAACATTGAAAACTACTTTCTGACAACCGCATATGAAGCACTATATGTAGTCTACAGTGTAGGTGGTTTATGAAGAACACTTATCAAGAAGTGGACATATTGCATCATAGATGGCCTTCTCTGTTCAAATTATAAGTGTATGCAGACTCGTGCAGCTGAAGCTCAACCATCTGTTTAGCAATCAGCCAGGTACCTACAGTGTCTATTGTCTGTTACCGTACACCTGGTCAATACTCCTTATGGCATCAAATAACACGCCTTTGGATGATTTTCTGTGCAGCTCTTGTGAAATGAAATTTCTCAGCAAACAACTTGCTGTGTGCAGAACTCTCATCTTCAAAAAGAAGGAAGAAGCAAAGTAAATGTAGAGAGCAAAGACACAACTATTGTTTGCCTTCATTGTCAGTGAATGATTTAATATCCAACAGCACAGAGCTGAGAAACTTTGTGTAATCTCATTTGTATGGGAAGAAATGCAATGCAGAGGCATTTCTCTGCTTCTGAAAGAAAGCTTTTATTAGAGCTTTAACACAACAAAACAAGACCCCCTGACTTATTCACCTAATGAATTCAATCACCGACCAAGGGGTCATATCGACAATGGAGTCTATCACCCATAACTGGTAAAAATGAGCTAAAATTTAGGGAGGTCGCATGTCAGGGTACTTAACAGAAGCTGATTTGATAGACTTTGATGGGTAGATATACAACACCTGACCCTTCCTTCCTCCCTCCAGTACACCAATGAAACATGATCTTTCAGGGGGTTTCTGTGCTGGGTGAACCTTTACAGAAAGCTGTCCTTATATAATTACCGTCAGTGTGTGTGTGGGCAAGTGTGAATGACAGAGCCAGCATATGAGCCAGTGGTCATTTTACTTAATGTGATTGAAAGGCCCCTCTGACTCAGACCGTGTTGAATAGAGGGAATTTAGGGCATGGTCACAGCAGAGAGTGAATGTAGCGTGAATGAGAAGCTGTCATTGGGACAATTACTACGTAGATGCATGAAGAGGTGACTCATCCTTCTGATCCAGGATAAGCTCTGTCACTTCCACTTTATAAATGTTGAATGCAATAAACGAGTCATGGCGTCGCCTTGTGTCATCCTTTTAAAATTAGACGCAGTATTATCCACAGAATATCAAAATTCAAATTTAGATTTTCTTTTCTTTTTTATTGTTTCGTAGATGGGCTTTCCTGGATAGATACCTTGTTTGTTGGTTTGTTTTTCTGGGAGCAGGCCATTTTGTTGACACCAGAGGACTTCCATTTCCAAGAGGAAAGGTCATTTCCTCTAATAGTTACAAGTGTCAAAAATTCCTGCTGTCCAAAAGCGGCGACCAAGGCCCCAAGTCCACAACTAAGCTGGTTAAAACTGGTGGGAGTTGGTCTGCAGACCAAATGGAAAAGCTGATCTTAGTCACTTACATAAAAAACAGTCCAAAGCTGTTATAGACCGTAAAGAAAGTCTGTTAAGGTCTAATGGACATAAATTACAGTCATGTGAAAATGAAAGTACACTATTTTCTAATTATGTGGATTCAGGTATAATCATTATAATGAAAATAAATAAATTACAGATTACAATCTCAGATCAAAGTGAAAATGTATTATAATTTCTGACTTGTTCTGATGTTACATGACTGCATATGCATTCTTCGTGAGGCTGAAAAAGTGTATGCTTCATGCACTGCAGCACAGCTAGCAACTGGATATCAACACTGGCCTTTTTTTTTAATGTGCATTGTAGCTGATTCATCAAAGAAATGCAAGAGGGTCATATATATTTTCTTTTTGGGGGGGGGGGGGGGGACTCGTGGTCTCTTCAATATGCATTTATTCATTTCCTTAGGTTTTTTTTTTTCCTTTGTAACTGTGTCTGCTTTGGATAGGAAGTTAAAAGGGTGGTTGGGGAATGAATGACAAGGGTTTATGTCTAAAATTGTAAAACAAAAAACTTTATATTTTATTTTTAAAATTAATAAAGTCTTCAAAAAAAAAGAAACACAAGAAGACATTATTGAAGAAAATGAGGAAAAGAAAGAGAAATAGCAAAAGCAATAGATACTGTAAGATAAGTGTTAACATCAATCTGTCTTGCTGGCTGGAGAGAGCTCAGAATAACGACCGTCGTTACGCTCAGCAGAAAACCTGCCAAAGTTCAATAGTGCTGCTTTAAAAAAAACAAACACAAAAAAAGAACGCACTTTATTCCGCATTCATGACTTTCTAAAGAAAACGTAAGCCAACATGCAGAAACAGTGCGAGAAAAGTACATCCTCATTACTTAAAGTAGGGGTAACATGCAAAATTGACTTTTTTGAGCTTTTTATTATGTTATTATGTCATTCCCTCCCCCATAAACCATGGCCAGGGGGTTACTTTGACTCATTCATGCATATATGAGAAATCCCTGAATCTCCTCTGGAAACCAACATGGCTGCCAGAATACCACAGAGCACCTCCAATCCCATAAAGCTCCTCCCCCTCCCTTGCTGAGCTCCGCCCCACCAGAGCATGAGAGTGTTGTGCTAAACGGGGTGGGCGTGTCAGAAACAGCAGGAGGCTTCTTAAAGGGACAGCAGTACATTTTTAAGGCGTCAGATACAGACATGGAGTGACATCACATTTCTTTAGGTTGTTTTTTTTGTATGCTGTATTTTCAAAACTACTGAAGGTAACACAGTTATTTGGTTGCGCCATAAAAGGGAATTATGTGTTTAGAAATGACATGAAACCCCCTCTTTAAACACACACAACAGAACTTTCAGCAGATTTCTCAGTGACGCACCTACTATTGACGGCCAAACTAGCATCCTTCTTGCATCGTACCTGTACTGTGATTCACTCCAGCCAGTAAAACAGTCTTATCTTAACTCTTGTTCTGTCGCTTCCCCTCTTTCTTTTCCTCTCTTCCTCCGGTAATGTTCACTTTACCAAATCCGACATGATGCACGTTCAAAACACCCACAGTGTTCATATCTGGTTCATATCTGTTTGCTAGTAAATGACGCGGTGTGAAACCAATAGTCGGCTGCAACGTCACGGTCGCGTCCCGGATGGAAAATTTACATGTTGTTTCTCAGCTTCGGGACGCCTCTGGGCAGTGACGGCTCGAAAATATGCATAATGAATGTTTGTGCGCCATCAAAATTCAAAACGAGTCAGAAAAGCATATTATAGAAGTCCAGCTGCTGATCAAATTTAATTACATGCACTTGATTAACCATCACCAGCAACTGTGACCATCCCTATAAATACAGAAGTGTTGGCAGCTTGCAGGTCTGCAGCATTCAAGTGTCTGTTCATGTAAATGCCAAGGACGGAAAACATTAGCAACAGCTTTTCAAAATCCCAACAATTTGAGAGGGGTTATAATACCATTTCCAAACCAGTTTGAATCCATCATTCCACAGACAGAGAGATTATTCACTTTGGGAAAACATTCAAGACAGCTGAAATCTTCCAGGAGAAGATGTCCCCTCCAGCAGGTTCACCCCAATGTCAGACTGTGCAACAACACTCAGAAAAAAAAATGCAAAAAACAACCCATTAGCTACATTTCAGACTCTACAGGCTGTACTTAGCATGTTAAATGTTAAAGTTCAGGAAACGACAATAAGAAAAAGACTGAACAAATATGTGTTTAAAAGTGTTGCCCGAAGAAATCTTTGTCTCTTTTAAGAGAACATGGCAGCAAGGTTTCAGTGGAACAATAAGGCCAAAATAAAGATGCCCTAGTGCAGAGAGCCACGTTTGCATGAACCTAAACACATCATATCTGCACAAATGCTGCATGTCAACGGTTAAGCACAGTCCTGGAAGGGGATTTGTGCTTTCTTTGCAGCCACACGACCTGGACACCTCACAGTCATCGGGGCAGCCATGAACTTCTCTTCATACCAAAGTAATCTAGAATTAAATATGAGGCCATCTGTCGTGCAAATAAAGTTTCCTGATTTTTATTTTTAGTTAAATCCTGATAGGTCAAACATTGGAATTGAAAGAGGATGTACTGTCACATGACAGTTACAGATTAACAATAACAAACAATACATAGTCGTCTAAGGATGCTGCAATTCAAATGGCTAATGTGTATATACACACAACACCAGTGAAATTAAGTAAGTAGCCTACAATAGGAACATACCAGACATATGTGTAAAATGTGGCTTAAAAGGCACAATATCACACTGTATGTGGGAATGCAGTCAAATTAAAGAAAAAAATGGATAAAAGTGAAAAACTTAATTGAAAAGATCATTCTAAAACAGTTTACATTGGACTCCAAATTATTTATATTAGCTATATACCCAGATGAACAAAAATTTTGCAAAGCAGAAAGTACTTTTAATGATTTCAGTATTTGATAGCAAAGAGGTGTACTGCTTTAAATTGGAAAAATATGAATGGACCTAGAACCTCACAATGGTTGAAACAGATTTACCTTTGGAAAGGACAACTTACATTCAGAAGTCAAAACAACATGTATTCAAAAAGATTTGGGGACCTTTATTGACTTTTTTAATGACTCGGATGATTCTGATGACTAGACTAACTTCCCAAGCTCTTGCAGCTACTGTACGTACTGTCTAGAGATGATTACTTCCTCAATTCTAAAAGAAAAAAATGATGTTCTTGAAAGGCGCTGTTCAGTTTTGATGTGTTATCTATGGGTTATTTTACTTTTGATCATTTTTTTCTTTATATTTTCTTTCTATATTTGTACAAAATATGTGATACTGAACTGCCTTTAGAATGTGAGTATAATTGAGCAATGTTATTTAGGGGGAAAAAAAGTCTATAATAAACTAGAAACTAGAAAAACTACCTATACTATCTGACTACCTGTACTTAAGTTTAGATATAAAGCAACTTAGATATCTTTGAACTAATGACCCTGTCGGATCAATAAGGATGGATGGATCCAGGAAGCAGCACAAGTCTCCAGTTGACTAAATCACTGTAAAATGAAATTTACTGGAATACTCATCTAATATTTCTAAAGGGCAGAGCATGCACACATAGACACACGTTTATAATATGCAGCACAAACTACAAACTATGTTTTCTCTGCTACAATCTGAAATTTTAACAAACTTTATATAGCAGCCACGATAAAGCAGCAGCTAAAGCAGAGTGACCAAATGTGAGGGGAACAATCGATGCTGTGGGTGCAGCGTATTAGAGAGGTCAGTTCAGTAAAGCTGTGAGTCTGAGAAAACATCCTGCAATTAAAATTATCTGCCTCCCTGTCTTTTACTACAAATTGGATTTAGCTGGAAAATTAGAATGACATTATGTAAGCCAAGTAGAGGATGAAGAGCGGGTCAGGGTGTGCATTCAGACGTGTACACAGGCTTATGCTGTCTCTTCAACACCATGAGATGCACACATGCACATCCATCTCCCACACCTTGTCATTAAGTTCTTCCTCTGGGCTTATCATGGTGCTTTGTCATTGCCTTTCCTGACACAGTTTCAGCTCCCAAAGTTAAGCCGAGAGAAGGCTGCATGATGTGTGCTTGTTTCTGCAGGGCGACTTTTCATCGTTGTTTTGATTCATAAAATAAATGTTTTATTCCAGGTACTTAAAAAAAAATCCCATGCTGCATTTCATACCTGCAATTATGCATGAGTATGTGTATCTGAATGGGTTCCAAGATGCAAAAGAGGCAGATTAACAACAATATCCAAATCCTCCTCTGTCCTTGGAACAGCAGGCAAAGAGGGTTCAGACCAAGCTAGCTTCATGTGTGTTTGCTACGTGCTTGTATATCCAGTTGGAAGAATGTATTGATGTCTGCATCTGTGTCAAAATACATTCACGTTTGCGTGCCAACATGTCTGTAGCTGTTAAAAAAAAATGTGTGTAAATGTGTGTGTGTGTGTGTGTGTGTGGAAAGCTAATCTAAACACAGTGCAACCAGGCGTGAAGTAGAGCAGTCTAGTCGATATGCTCCAGTATCATATTGTGGTTCTGTGTTCCCACTTTGTATTCCCTCCTATCAGTCTGTACCAGAGCAACAGGGCAGCTTATCAAACACATTAAACCTTTGATATGACGGCAAAGTGTGCAACAGTAGTCAGAGATTAAACCCACATTAATTATAGAATAACTGCAGTGTTCCGATTCACATGGATTCGTAAACACGTGGAGCCCAACGTGTGACGCTCGGGCTTCAAAAACTCATTTAGGAGCTGAAAGACGCAATTCCAAGCATAATTAAATTCACCCAGAACTTAAATGTTCCCAAGCTGAAGGGCCTTTTGTTGCTGCTGTACTGCGTCGGTGCCTGGGCGGCTCCACCCTTGTGCTTGAATTGTTCAGATTTTACGTCAGACTCCCCTGTCACAGAAGACTGCCAAGTGACCCGACGTGGCTCTGCTGGCTCACTTTGAAGAAGTTGTGTGGATAAAGAAAAACTGCTGCATCCACATTGTTCTCATGTTTCTTTCTCCTCCTTCTCAACTCCATTTTAACAACCTTCTCCAACCTATTTTAGCTCTTTTAGAGATTGAGTAAGATCCCCAGTCGATAATCAACTTGCGCTTCCTCTGCTGACAAAGGGAGGAAATCCATATTTCTTCCATAATAAATCCACTTCACCTTGCTTTTTCCTTTCAGACGTCCTTCACATTTTCAGCCACTTTAACACACCTGACTTCCATTCTACACCTCCACTCATCCTCCTGTTGCACCTCTGTCTTGGTGATTTTTTAAGAAAATGTGTCCTCATTTCCCTCGTCACACAGGTCTCTGTCGTAAGCACTATTCTCATTCTTTAACCTCATTCTCTTTCCTCTTTCCAACACGCATGAGAGCTGGCCTCCTCAGTTATCTAATCATGAGGGCAGGGAGAGAAAATTAGCAAGAAAAAGAGAGGAAGTGTTAAATGTGTTAGGAAATGTAAGCAAACCCACCCTTTCTATTCAGCTCCACAAAGTTTCCAAAATGTTCAGCAGCCACCTCTCTGCAAAATCCTGGTTGTTGCTTTTTGTTATGTAAGTAGAGGATGTAACAGTCTCCAAAAGCCATATAACATTTTTAACTTTAAAACAAACACACCTTCAGGGACGTTTGACAAGACTGGAGAGGTGGTGACTTGTGCTACTGTGTAACCACAACTGCACGACTGTCAGATGAACACATTTCCTGCATCTTCACCCCATAACTCAGCATCAGAGGTTACGACAAAGCATCTGACACAAAGTTGATCTGTTTTGATGAAGAAGCAGAAATTGAGCAGCAGTGCAATTTAATGATAGGAGCACCTTTCTGGTGGTTAAGCACAGAAGCAGACTGATCATGTTTTGGGCTCGTGTTGCAGACAGTGAAGTGAAGGTTCCCAGTATGTCATGGGTATGTCACAGTGAAGGGGAAAATTGCTCCAGCAGAAGAGAAAAGGGATTCATTTGCATACAAATGAACTTTGGAAGCAAATGTCACATCTTCAGTAAAAAATATTTATTCCATCAAAGAGTAATAATCCAAAAAAAAAAAAAAAACACCTTCATGACCCCCTGAGAAGAACAGGAGTTGCAATAACCCTTAACTAGTTTAGATAAGAAGTCTGTATCTAAATGTTAAAAAAAAAACATAAATTAAAACCTTTAGGAGAAAGAACAGGGTTAAAAAAAAAAAAAAAACAAGAAAAGAAAAAAACAAGAATGGAGACACTTCCTTGGAGAAAGTATGTTTCTAAAGTGATTCAAACTGAGGTGTTACTGAATACTGATCAGGTGGGGGACCCAAACCTTTACTTGAGGTCACTGTACTGTTGTTTTGCTTTGAATGATAGTTAAACAAAATAAAAATAAGTAATTATGGTTAGGATAGAGAAACGTACCATGCTTTACTTGATGCCTTTTGGAAATTACAGATATTTGGTCCAACTTTTGGATACCCAAGCAAGACAAGTGTCCATACACACACACACACACGCATTCACACACACACAGGAGCACGCTAATATCAGCAGATGTGCACAAAACATGTGCAGGCATGAACTCTGTCCAAAAGATGTTGGGTGTTGGTATCAATTTAGCAGGTTTAATCTCTTCCATATGGGCATGGGGTCTAATACATCTGCTAAGGCTATTAACTGCTATGAGCCCTGTGGATACAGGCTAGACCTATTATCAGTTTGGCAGTGATTGAAAATGTGACCGTGGCCAATAACGTAACAAAAACAGTGAGATAAACAGTCAACAGAAAGAGAAACAAAAACAAATCACTTTTACAAATGCTAAGCCTTTTTGTTGACCTCTCAGAGCCTGCAGTTTTCCCCCTTGCTGAATTAGGGTCAACATGATGGACGGGAAATAAGGTGAGGCGGCAAAAAAAGAAAGAAAAGCCCAAGGTGCTGATTGCTACGGCAACTAGTGACCCAGTTAGAAACAGAAATGCAGCCAGGTGCGCAATAGACCACAGAGATAGGAAAAAATGTCCAGTGTATGTACAGTGTGTGCTGGATGTCAGCTGCAAGCTGCGGAGCAAACACGCAGTTCACACCTCCTGCTTTGAATCTGACTCACCTGAGTTCAATGGCCTCCCCCATCTCGCTCGAACAACTCATCAAACACAGGAACGGCAGCAGATGAGAGACGATGTAGAGATGACAAAGCTGAGAGAGAGGACTCCCTCAGACTAACAGCTCCAGCGATAACAGCGCAGGGAGAGGATGAGAGGAAGAGGGCGGAGAGAGGACATGTGATGATAGTGCGTTCATCGGAGCGAGGGACGGAGAGAGGAGTGAGCGCAGAGCGAAGGAGAGAACCACACCTCTTCTTAAGGGATTAACTTGGAAATAGGAGCCCTGATACATTCGTAAATACGTGCACAGAGAAGCACCCAAACGCAGTCAAACTGCCTATGAGCCGGCGTGGATGGGCGTATGGTTCACAGGCATATGTAATAAATACAATACACGCACACGTATGCTCACAGATGCTCTAAAAATAAGACAATCAATGTCTGGCGCTCCAAATCCTGGGAGCGAGGAAAGAAGGGAGTGGGAGGGTAGAAAGAGAGAGAGAGAGAGAGAGGATGAGGAGAGGGGAGGGGTGATTAAACCAGTCATGGCGGCTGGTGACACAGTTTTCTTTGCTCTCCATCTGCTGTGGGCGCATTGGTCAAGAGTGCACTGGGGGAGAGGGTGACAACTGGAGCTGCAGCCTGGGGACAGGCTCTGGAGCTGGAAGTTGGGAATAAGGCCAAACGTGGAGGAGCACCGGAACTCTGTTGCTGTGTATCCACGGGGGTGTTATTGGGCATCTTCTCCAGAGTTTGATGCTGGAGGGTGGGTCACAGATGTCCAGCAGGCAGGGTTCCCGACAGATGATTAAGAGGTGCTTAGTTTCCTTTGCAAAATCATGAAACACAAGACTACACCCGGAGCAAGCAGATGGTTGTACGAGTGCAGTGTTTGGACTTTGTGCTTTTTACTCCAGACTGTCAAGCCAGGAAAAAATTCACCAAGCTGGAGAAACATGGATCATGTGAAAATGTCAAAGATTTTTCTGATATCAGGATGAGAGGTAATGTTGTGAGGAGAGAACCAGCATGTAGAGTTCAAGCAACAGTACATCTTGTTGTACATTGTTTTCAAAAGGGTCGGCAATTCCAAAAGGTTTGTGGGTTTAAAGGCGGTATAGAAGATGTTTGTGGTGATTCAGAAAACTACGGTAGCCCAGAGACTGTTAGCGAGATTTTGAATAAAGCACATGTGCAAGACCAGCATGTTTGATTCACAGCTCCATACCTGGCCACACCTTAAAAGACGGTGTGCACGAGCCATGTGCGTGACATGAAATTCCATGAATTACGAACACAAGTAAGACAGATGTCATTGTACACTGCCTGGACAAAAAAAAAAGTCACCACCAAAAAGAAAAGGTCATACACTGTAATATTACATTGGACCGCCTTTAGCTATGATTACGGCAGCATTCGCTGTGGCATTGTTTCGTTAAGCTTCTGCAATGTCACAAGATTTATTCCCATCCAGTGTTGCATTAATTTTTCACCAAGATCTTACATTGTCAATGTCAATGTCAATGTCAGGTTTATTTATATAGCACATTTTTAAAAGGCCAGTGGCCAACCAAAGTGCTTTACAGAATAAAAGACAGCAATGAATAAAGTAAATGCAACACAATTGATGATGGTAGAGCTGAAAGATAGTCGCTCATGCAGTAATTATCCAATAGGAGGCTCGTACCAATTTGCTTAGTTAAATCCAAGAAAGACGACTTTTTTGGGGGGCCAGGCAGTGTATAAATGTTGCTAACTCCTAGCAGAATGATTGTTAGCTACCTAATGTAAACATCAGATGATAATGTGCCACTTCCAGCATGTAGTATTATTCTTGCCAATCAATCACTCTCGTCAGTCACCCTCGCCTATTACCTGTTGACTATGGCCTGTCAATCACTCCTACTACGGTAGTAAGAATGATTGTCGGGCAATAGACAAATAAAATAAGCAATGAGAGCAGAGATGATTGGCAGATGTTTTGTAAGTCCCATTACTTTTACAGCTGATAAATAATATTTTCATATTTAAAGCTTTTAATTAATCACACTTTATGGGTCAGTAAACATAATTTCATTGAATACTGCAGAGATTATTCAAAGAAACATCTTCTATACCACGTTTAAGTGTCAATTTATATGCTGCTATGATCAAATTTGTAGCTCTATGTTTAACACAGCCTCACAGCAGGTTAGGAATATAGTTGTTCCAATACAAACACCAGCATCGGAAATGTCTCCAATACTGCACAAAATGCTGGTATCGGTTTGGGCGAGTACTGACGTTCAGGCACCGATCTGATACCACACTGTACATTCTTTTTCTGCTTATCCGGGTTTGGGTCGCAGGGGAAGCCCAGGCTTCCCTCTCCCCGGCCACAGCTGCCAGCTCATCCGGGGGGATCCCGAGGCGTTCCCAGCCGGGAGACATAGCCCCTCTAGTGTGTCCTGGGTCTCCCCTGGGGGTCTCGTCCTAATGGGACGTGCCTGGAACACCTCACCAGGAGGCATCCTGACCAGATGCCCGAGCCAACTCATCTGGCTCCTCTCAATGCGAAGAAGCAGAGGCTCCATTTTGAGCCCCTCCCTGATGACTGAGCTCCTCACCCTCTCTAAGGGAAAGCCTGGTAATCTGATACCATGTAATTTATTAAAATAGGAATCTATTTACGGATTAGCTCCTCTGACACAGTTCTTCACCGCTCTTAATACTGTTGCGCTGCGCTGCCGTCTGCAGCCTGCTGTCTTAAAGGGGCAAAGAAAAAGTCATACAGCAGGGGGCAAAAGTATTGAACATGTCAACATTTTTCTCAGAAAATATATTTGAGTTAAGCTATTGACATGAAATTTTCACCAGATGTCGGCAACAACCCAAGTAATGCACGCATACAAAGAAATCCTAACATTTATGTCCATAAATGAAGTCATGTCTAATATATTGAAATGACACATGGAATAAGTATTGAACACATGAATAAGTGGAGACGCACAAACATATAGAAAACCAAGAAAGCAGGTGTCTGTCAGTATTTAGAAAGTAATCCTGCCCCCTATCAGTGCAAAGTATTATCAGCTGGTTCAGTCCTGATTGATGCCTTTAAAAAGGTTTCTCATCACCAAGGTGTCAGACAAGAAGCATTCCATGATGGGTAAAAGCAAAGAGCGGTCTAAAGACCTACGCAACCTTATTATTGCAGAACACACTGAAGGCATTGGTTCCAGGTGCATTTCTAAACTTCTGAAAGTTCCAGTGAGCACCATTGGGACCAAAATCAGAAAGTGGAATGAACACGGCATGGTCATAAAGCGGCCACGGCCAGGTGCTCCTCACAAGAATCCCGACAGAGGAATCAGAACAATGATCAGAAAGGTTCTCCAACAGCCCAGGACCACTTGTGGAGAGATTCAGAAACACCTGGAATCAGCAGGTACAGTTGTTTCAGAGAAAACAAATAGTAATGCACTCAACTGCCATGGCTTTCATGCAAGCACACCACACAAGACTCCATTTCTGAAGAAAAAGCATGTTGGTGCTGGTTTGAAGTTTGCAACACAACATCTGGACAAACCAATGACATACTGGAAAACATGGTCTGGTCGGATGAGACCAGAACTGAACTTTTTGGATGTCATAAGACACAACATGTTTGGAGGAGAAATGGTACCGCACTTGACCCCAAAAACACCATAGCAACAGCGAAATTTGAAGGTGGGAAAATCATGGTGTGGGGCTGTTTTTTAGCATGTGGTACTGGCAGACTTCATATCACTTAAAGGGATATTGTGTAAGTTCTCCTGTTATTTATTCACAAAAACTGATTATTTGGTTCAAAAGTGTTTTTTCATTAATCAGTAATCACTCCCATCAACAAACTGAAGTGCTCCTCTAAGTTCTAAACTTTCCGTCCGCATCATTCATTTACACATTGAGCGGGTCGGCTCGGTGGAGGCTGCCATGTCGTATCGCCATGTTTTTGCGTTCGGGAGAAGCGTGACAGTAGGAAAACACAGAAACTCACCGGACACACCAGAGTTTTCAGCTCAGTTCGAGGTAATGCCTTTGAAAAGTCACCGCGCTGCAGTGGGGAGAAACTAGCGTCTCACTGATGCTGGGTTCACGTGCAGTCGGGCAGACGGCCGTTGGTAACAAACCAGATGTCATTTTAATCAATGAAGCCGAGCAAAAGACGGTAAAACATGGGTCAGGGAAAACAATACGACATCGCCATGACAACAAATCAGATGTGGACTGATGTCACTGTAACTGACGGACCACGTCTTCACATAGAGGCTGGTGATAACTTTACATGCATCGGCTGTCGTCGGTCTGCCCAGTTTCACGCGAACGCAGCATGAAAAGTACGAGGGAGCTGCTCGCGATTACACAGTGTCCTTTTAAGGAAGAATGAATGGAGAAAAGTAGAGAGACATTCTTGACCAGAATCTGCTGCCATCTGCTGAAGATTAAAAGAGGCTGAATCTTTTAGCAAGACGACCATCCCAAGCACACAGCCAAGGAAACACTCAACTGGTTTAAGAAAAAGAAAATACAACTGCTAGAATGGCCCAGTTAATTGAATCCAATTGAAAATCTTTGGAAAGAACTGAAAATCCGAGTTCACAGAAGAGACCCCGAAACTTTGAGGATTTGAAGGCAGTTTGTGTGGAAGAGTGGACCAAAATCACATCTGAGCAATGTATTCCACTGGTTTCTCCATACAGAAGGCATCTGGAGGCTGGAAAGAATCACCAACAAAGGCTTTTGATCTAGGTATTAAATATATTTCAGTACACGTATTCAATACTTATTCCCCGTGTCATTTCACTATACTACACATAATTTCATTTATAGAAATATTATGGACATATTTATGTTCAGATTTATGTTCATGTGTGCATTACTTGAGATGTTGCCAACATCTGGTGAAAATTTTGTGTCAATAGCTCTACTAGAAATATATTTTCTGAGAAAAATGTTGACATGTTCAATACTTTTTTCCCCCGCTGTACATTAATATTTTGTTGGACCCCTTTTAGCTTTGATTACAGCAGTTTTCGCTGTGATAATGTTTCGATAAGCTACTATAATGTCACAAGATTTATTTCCATCCAGAGTTGAATTTTTTCACCAAGATTTTGTACTCATGATGGAAGAGTCCGATCACAGTGTAAAGACGACTTCTCCAGCACACCCCAAAGATTCTCAGTGGGTTCTGATCTGGACTCTGTGGTGGCTTATCACTAGTGGAAATGGGGCTTTAGAACCACATGGAGTTCTCCCACCAATCATCAAAAATCAGGCTATGTCCCTGATACTTCATTGAGACTGGCTTACAACATGAAAATGAGAAGAAACTTTTAGTGCTTAGCATTTAATTATTTTATTAAAAAAATGAACAGGTAAACCAGTTTTAAAGTCTTACAATATCTTCCTGTGTCATAATAACACTTTTCTATGGTTAGAAGTTTGAATTTCCAATTATTTCTGTGAGTGCCCAATAAAGGGTTGAAGCTACAGAGCTGTTTAGTCACAGTTCTGTGTTCACTTCGCATTGTTCATGAGAAAATATTCTTGCTTTCTCTCTTAGATATTGTGTAATAGTATAGTAACAACAACTTTCACCAAACGTTTAAGTGATCACTGATCACCATCATTCAAGAGTTTTTCCCTTCCACATTTCTTCCTGAAAGACAATAGTTCTCCACTATCCCTCCAGTTTTTAAAAAAAATTGCTGGACAGTTCTTCACCCAATTTTAGCAAGGATCGGCATCTCTTTATATGTTTTCATTGTTTCATGCCAATATTTTCCTTCTGAAACAGGCTTACGTCTTTACCACAACAAGAATATGCATCCACTGACATGGTTGTTGAAGAAATCAGAAGCTACTCACTGCATCAGCTTGGGTTAAATACTGTAACTTGTTGCCAGCTGAAATACTCATGCAGTAATTGTCCAATAGGAGGCTCTAATCTATTTGAATCTCTTAAATCCAGGTGATGACTTTTTTTCTTTGTGTGGCAAGGTATGCAAGGAGGGCCCAGGCGTGATTTGATTCCCAGACTCCTGGGTGAGAGTCATCCGCGCTTCCCAGTCAACCGAAGCAATATCCCTGTGGCCAAATAGCTAGGGCACATGATCAATCGGAAGCATAGTGACAGGACCCCACACTGTCACATCACTCCCCCTCTTTCCACAAGCACGTCCTCGTGCTCCGCACAGGCTGCCACTAATTACGAATCCATGGACTGATTACCAGTATCACACATGAATCCTGCCAACAACACCAGAATGTGACAAGGTACCAAGGAGGGCCCGGGCGGGATTTTATCCCCAGACTCCTGGGTGAGAGTCATGCGCGCTTACCAGTCAACCAAAGGGATATCCCTGTGGCCAAGTAGCCAGGGCACATGATCAATCAGAAGCATAGGACCACTGTCACATTGGAGTGGGTGTACTAGATCAAACTTGATTACGATTATGATAAGCAATGTTTCACAGCCTCATGATACACTCAGGATCTTGGTAAAATGTCAGATATAGTAACATTTCTATCATTTACCACAGCAAAGCTTCCTTCAAGGCTTATAATTTTACAACATGCTACACAGAGTTTGGGCAGTTTGAAGGCTTGTAACAGAGGATTGCTTTAACTCTCCACGCCCAACAAGCACAGGTATAAAGAATAACAATGCCTAGATGAGAAGTTGAAGGTTTTTGTTGCACACCAAATACTGGGGGAAAATCACTGGGTCTTCAGGGAACTGGGTAGGCAATGCTGGAGCTCAGGTGAGTCAAGCAGGCAGCGGATTGGCAATTGAGCTTAACTGGAGAGACCTGAGCCGTTTCTAGAGGTAGGGGATTAAAGGATCACACAGATGTAAACATGAAAGAGAATCTGACCTTGAGGCTGTGGGAGGTTTCTTTGTATTGAACTCTGGGAAAATTACATTCCTGGTCTTGAAGCCATGGTTGGAGAGTAAAGGCCCTGGGTTGTTGGGGGTTGGGTGAGGTTTGAGGAAAATGAAAAGACTCAAACCATCTTTGAATCTTGTTCATGACTTGCTTGAAAACAAAGCTTGGGTACAAAACAGGTGTGAATGGACTTAAACATGATGGGATAATGGAAGTCGGCAGAGCACTTGAATAATGTAGCGCGGGCTGATTTAAGGTAAAAGGACTGGAAGTCATACCAGCCTGAAAGATGTTATCATCATGGACTCTAGCCACAGTTTGGCAGCTTCCACTCTGATAAAGTTAAAAAGTGCATCTCAAAGTTACAACCTGATCACAAGGATGCAAATGAGACACCGTCTGATGTCAGACTAGATGTGAGCTGCAATGGGATCTGCAAATGTTAGTCATGTTTCAGTCTAGGAGGGTGTCTGACCAGGCAGCTGGAACTGGGGGGGGGGGGGGGGGGCCGATGCCACAGGTACTACAGATACTACCGTTCAAAGTAGTGTCATATGTCCATGCTATCTCCCTTAACTCACACATTGCCTAGCTTCCATGATGCCTTTTCATCCCTTAAGCTGTTTACACTCCAACACCCCGAGTCAGAGATCAACGATGGATGACACTGAGAAGGATCAAAACGTTCTTGTTGTGCTCTGGCTTTGTTGGCATGTTACAGAAACAGCTCTCTGGCTATTTGTGGCTTACTGGAACCAGTCAACATACAGTATCTCTCTTTATGCTTGTTGTCATAAATGATGACAAGGCTACCATGACATTGAATCGGATATCCTTAAATGCCTCAATAGGGGGAATCTGCACCAGTGTTCATAATAAACAAACCAACAAATAAATTTGCACAAATTCATGCAGCAACAAATATCTGTGTGATACCCTAAAAGTTTGATTTGATTTGATTAAATATACAGTATTTAAAAAGTAACTTTGTGGCATGTTAATGAGGTTAAAATTTTATTTTACCAAAGAGAAACCTTAACCTTAGCTTACTGAGCTAACAAATGGGTCCCCATATTACAGCATTGTCACATACTCAACACATTGTCTTATCTTCTATCTAATCTGATGTCAGGGTTCATCAGTAATCACGTAATTTTAAGCTGTTTCAATTATTTTATTTGGAAATAATTTGACTCATAAAGCTGTCTTGATATAATTTGATCTAATCTGAGATTAACTCAAGTTAAAGGTGATGCAAAGTTAGATTATTAACATCAGTAGGAAGGATAAGACCCATTGATTCCCTCTATTGTCTTCTATTTTCTATAGACCGCGTATCTTGATTACATTGAACCTGCTCGCCTGCTCTTCTCTTTTCTTTTGCACTCCTCCAGAGAAGAGGTGGGCAACGGAGCAGAGGATCTAAAAATAAGTGTAACACTGGAAGACAAAACCACCAAATCAGAGGAAGGTATTATACTGTAGATATGATCTCTGTAGCAGCTCCACAGCTGTGAAACGTGTGTTTGTGTGTGAGCTGGTATCCGTTTATGCATATTCATCTGTCTGAGTGTGTGTATATGTCTACAGGACAAACACTGACATAAGCCCATTAAAGCTGCTGTGCAGTTATGAAACATGATGATCTCACCAGCCAGGTGGTAACAGACACTTCCTGCTCACTGTGGTAAACCCTCCGGCACGTGGTCCAAGTGAGCTGCTTCCACCAGTTAGAACAGAAACAGAAACATAATCGGGCCGTCTGCATGTGTGGCAGTGTGTGTAATATGTTAGTGTCTGCTAACACGCTCAGTCTGAGACTTTGTGGTCTTACAACTGCTTCACTTCAGTGACTCCCTGAAATAATCTGTCATTTGAACCAACACCATCTGAATGAAAACTAGGTTGCTTCCAACTTACAATTACAGAAATAAATACAGCCACAATTAATAATCCATGGAGTTACAATCAAAAACATAATCGTGCAAATGAGCAACCCTTCGATTTACCAATGACCAAAAGGCCCTAAAGTTGAAATATGCATGTAAACAATAACCATCTTTCTCTACATTGATAAATCACAATGTCTCAAAAAAATTGGCACAAACCCTCAGAGTGACCTCATCCTGTAAACCGAGGAACAGAAAAAAGAATGGGGAAAGTTTTTGAAGCATTGCTCAACTGCTTCCTGCGAAACAGAACCAGCTTTGTTGGTGGATTTGAGGAGGAAACTCAAGTTTGAATCCAATGCTTGATTCAAGCTGCATCTGGTTTTAACCTGTTTAAAACCAGCCCAGGCTGTGTTTTAGTCACACTCTTCTAATTTATATTTTCAGAAACTAGAAGGTGTAAGCTTTCAAATGATGTCTCACACAAGTAATTTGGCCTTACATTTGGCCTCTGTTATTTGCATTTCCATTTGGGTATGCAAAATAGGCGAGGATTACTTAAAAAGGTGGGAGTTAAGAGGTTAACCAAATGGGAGCTACAGTGCCTATAAAAAGTATTTACCCCCTTGGATGTTTTATCCTTTTATTGCTTTTGTAAATCAATCATGCACAACATAATTTGACTATTGTGACAAAAAAAAAAGTTTTTTAAAAAAGAAAAGAACAACAAAACCATCTTTAATGTCAAATTGAAAACTGATTTATACAAAGTAATGACAAATAAATAAAAATGTGTAACATAAAATAAGTGATTGCATAAATATTAACCCCCATTAAAAGTGACTGACCTGAACATAAAGGATAACTTTCTTTTTTTTTTCAACCTGGACCTTATTTCTAGGAGTTTGTACGTGCATTTACTCACCGATAAAATTTCTGTATCACTTTGACTCCTTCGAAAGATATGACATTGAGTCGCCTTTCGGTGTACCTCCATATAATCGGAAAAACTTGGGCAGCCTCTATATAATGCATTATCTGCAGAAAAACTCCTTGATTTTTACCAATAAGTTATCCTTTAAGGCAGCTCATTTGTTTCTTGTCTTTCATTTCTGGACAAACTGATTAATCCAGGTGTGTCTGGTCACTGTTGTCGTGGATACTGAGGTCAGGCACACCTGGATTAATCAATTTGTCCAGAAATAAAAGACAGGAAACAAAGGAGCTGGCTTAAGTTAAGGAAGTAGTGGAGTTGTGCATAGAGCCCATTGGTGCTGGTCGTCCGACAGTTAGTGGAATGGAGATCCCTGAATGCAGTGACTTTGTCTTAAGTGACTGCAGTATAAAGACGTGTCTGGAAGGTCCATTTACTGGTTATCCATTACTTCTGGCTAACATTGAAGCATGAAGACAGAAGAACAGTCCGAGCAACTCAAAGAAAATGTTATTGAAAAGTATAAGTCAGGGGATGGACCCCCCCCAAAAAAAAATCTAAGGCACATAACATAACCTGGAGCTCAGTTAAATCCATCATCAAGAAATGGAGAGAATATGGCACATGAGTAAATCTGCCAAGATCAGACCGTCCTAACAAACTGAGTGACCAAGCAAGAAGATGACTAGTGAGAGAGGCCACCAGGACACCTATGACTACTCTGAAGGAGTTATAAGGTTCAGCGGGTGAGATGAGAAAAACTCTGCATACAATAACTGTTCCTGGGTTCTTCACCAGTCAAAGATTTATGGGATAGTAGCAATGAGAAAACCACTGTTGAAGAAAACTCATTAAGTCTTGACTGGAGACTGCCAAAAAGCATGTTAGGGAATCCATGGCTAAGTGGAAGAAGCTCCTTTGGTCTGATGAGGCCAAAGTGGAGCTTCTGGTCATCAGACAAGGTGCTATGTATGGCAGACACCAAACACTGCACATCACCACAAACACACCATCCTCACTGTAAAGCATAGTGGTGGCAGCATCATGCTGTGGGGATGCTTCTCAGCAGCAGGCCCTGGAAGGCTGGTAGTGTAAAAGTAGATGGTGCTTGCTCAGGATGGGGGATTGGACCGGGTCAAGTCAAGATTCGATCCAATCTGTTGGTTTCCTTAACTAGGCTATTATGAATCTGACGAGAATTTTTTCTGTCTGTTTAAGCGCCCTGAGGTGACACTGTCATGAATGGACGCTATACAAATAAAGTTGAATTGAAATTGAATTGAAAATGAGTGCAGCAAAATATAAGGAAATCCTGGAGGAAGATCTGATCCCATCTGCTGGAGAACTACGGCATGGGAGGAGATTTATTATGGCCAAAGTTTGCCAGAGGCTCCTCTCTTAGTTACCATTGCTAACGTATGATTGGTCAGTGGTGGTTCTAGGGCGGGACTTAGCAAAGGGTCTGTTAGCCATCATTAGGGGTGGCCTTACTGAGAAAATCTGCAAAGTTCAGTAGTGGCGTTTAAATTAATAATAGCTGTAATGCTGCAATGTCATCTGCTGTTCATCTGAGGTTTTAATGAGTCAAAACCAAGGGGCAAACCTTGAGCCCGGAAGTAACCTTAAAAAATTGTAGTTCTTTCTTCATCTGCTAGGGGCTGGGCTAATAGTTAGCTCCCTGTTAGTTCCCAGGAAGGCCTCAGCCTGTATCAAGAGTTGCACAACAGCAGTTTTTAGCTGGCTAACAGCAAGTCTGAGCGTACCTTACCTTTAGACTGCCTATCTTCGTTTGTTCCTGTTCCCTTCGAATTAGCTCGGTTAGCATTTAAGCTAACTGTCAATCATTTGTCCCCCGGTTCAGAGCGGCCCTGTCTTTGCCCATTTTAGCATTTTCCGGGAGAGACGATGAATGCAACATGGCAAGATGGCTTTACTTTTCCCTCTTCAAACGTAACTGGATACTACGTCCCTTTTTTTTGACAGTCTTTGGCCAAAACTTTATTTTTATATGGTGTAGTCAATGATTTAATAAATATTTTTGTCTAAAAAAAAAAAAGAAGCATCTTTTAAAGCTAGAAACTAGTATAATGATACAGATAAAACGAATAAAACAATTAGCAGAAAGACACTAAACACCACCCATAGTTCTGTTTCAAGTTCTACAAATATTATGTAGTATATGCAAATACTTGTTCTCAGTTAAGAATTATCCCAGCTTTTTCTGTCAAGGAATGGAGGGGAAGACTTAAAGTCTAAGCTTTGCTAGATTTGATTGGCTCTGACTCACCATTATGTTATCTCACTGCTCCACTGACTTCTGCTGAAACAAATACAAACTGTCCAATCATCTGCTGATAAGAAAGACCTGAAAGACGTGACGCATCTGGATTAACCAGTCAGCTCTATCAAAGAAACCAGCAGAAACACCTTTTTCATCTTGTCCCAATCCCCCCGAAGGATGTGCTGTCTAAAAACAAAGCGTGACAGCAGAATCCCAACAGGCTGCTCGATTGATTCCTACCTCTGGTCAATATCACTCTCTTTTTTATCCTTTCTCTCCCTTCCTTCATCCGTCTTTCCTCCCCTCAATCACTCTCCATCATCTCAAGTCTCCATTATCCAGACTTATCTTCTTCTACAGACCAACACAGCCTGGAGTTACAAACAAATCCTCATACAGAGGCTGTAAAAGGATGGAATTGAGTGTGTGAGTGTGCTTTGCAGTAGGTTTCAGCACATAAAAATACACGCTGGTTTATGCTAAACGATACTATATAGAAAGCTTTGGACTAGATCTCAGGATTTACAGTTTTTCAGACTGAAAGGCATGCTGTGTTGGTAAATTTGCTCATGAGTCAGGTGTTTTGGGCCAACCACACAGCCACACCTCTCTCCCTATTCCCAATCAGCATGGCACCATAACTCTGTCACGCTACAGTAGACACACATGCATGAGAGGACCACGTGAAAACCTTGCTGCTGCATGGCAACCAGATCCCATAGCAACCAACATTGAGGCAGGGAGAATAAGAGGAGAATATGGAGAAGTGGTGGGGATGGGGCGGGATATCTGGGAGGAAAAACTCTGAAACAGACCAAAAATAGAAGGAGAGGAAGTGCAAAAAGCTGCATGAATACACAAACACGCACACACACACACGTTTCTTTCACTGTGCTGAGATCAGATGAGGGTGAGGAGAGGGAGACAGACACGGTCAACATTGTGGGAAAAGAGAGAGAAGAGGCCTCGTTCCTCTTTGTTCAGAACAAGGTCAGCAGAGCGAGGAGCAGAGATGACAACAGTCATCCTGTTAATCGTCTGCTGTAATGGCCACCGGCTACTGTTAATATAACTTATCAAAATACATAATGAGTAAATATAAAAAGGAAGGTAACACAAGGGTGACATTGTAATTACACTGAAAAATAAGCACATGAGTGTTTTATTTCCCAGCATGTGCATCCTACCACTCCAGCACTGTAATAAGAAAATGTCTATCCTTCATATTTTAATTATTTACCCTGACGTTGATGTGCTGTCATAATATGATTGCAATTAAAAGGGCGAACTGATGATTGCTTCGCACTGCAACCCACATACCCTGCAAAAAGACTCAAATAAAGGAGCTGCCTAGTATATTTTCACATCCTCAGACAGCAGGTTTTTTTTTTACTGTAGGTGAGCAGAGGCAGAGTGAGGGTTTCCACACACTCTCTGTTAAACTGTAAGTGTACAGAAAAAGTCAAACGTTCCACAGAAACATGATTCGTCTAAGTCACTATTTCTCAAATTGGGGCACGCGTACCTCAGGGGGTACTTTGAGGCATTCCAGGGGGTACGTGAAATTTTCTATGTATGTTGTTTCATTAAATTTAAAAAAAACCTTCAACAAAATTGATCAAATAAAGATTTAAGTAAATATAAGTGTACATTCATAAACTGAGTTTGGTTTGATCAAACTTGCTATAAGCCAAATGACATCAACTGTCAATCACTGTCAGCTTGACAACGCAAATAATGGCGCCGTAGTTGAAGTGTAGTAGAAATCTGACTAAAAAGAAAGAGGGCCGAAGAAGGCAAAGTTACCATTAGTCTGCACAGTTTCAGTTTACCGTAACAAACAAGGCAAAAATGACAAAGTGCAGTATTTTTTTAATCTATTTTTCCTAGTAAAATTACTTTACAGGGGATAAATGGTACTGAAGGCTAAAGAGCATATTTCACAAGGGGTACTTTGTAGAAAAAGGTTGAGAACCACTGTTGTAAGTTATACATCACTGTAAAGGAATCAGGCTTTCCAACGATGTATAACACCAACTACTGTAGTTATTAAAGAAAAAGATAAACTGAATATATATTTCCTCACTTTTTGTGCTCTATTAATGTCTAGTTTCATTTGGAAAATGGTGCATATATTTAGAGTAATATCATTATGAAATAATGATAGATAAATGATATATGGTTTGAAATAATACATGTATGTGTGAATAAGCTGCATCTTATATTTATTTATCAAAGCAATGCAACTGTTTGTGGCTATGAAGCGGTGTACTCAGCTGCGTCTCATTGCCATGTACAGACAGCACACACTGGTGGATGGTGCTGAGAGTAAACTCCATCTACTATCAGTGCTGGTTGGGAGAGAAAATAGAGCCAGGCACGGTTGCCTGTATAACAGCGTCCCTGCTGGAGAGCGGGAGCGTCGCTGTCATGGTAACCAAGCAGCTGCCTGCGTTCATGTTGCATATCTGTGTGTGTCATTATCCAGGTCACTTTCACTAACCTCTCACCTCCGACCTCCCATCCAGACAGGAAGAGTTTGTCTTTTATTAATCCAATTTGCTGACACACTCACACATGAATGTGGTGAGAATCTGAAAACACAAGCTGCTTTCATGTGCTGTGCCAACAGATTTAATGTGTTGACTGTCAGTACAACACGCTCATGCATAATGCACGCTTATGCATGTAAAGCAACGACATACAAGGTCCAAAAATCTAGAAATCAATATGGCTTTTTAAAGCTTTTAACATCTGCCCCGACGCTCTCTGGCTGTCTTCGCTCGATGCATTCCTGAGCAGGAAACACTTGGAAGATGACTTCATGTTGATATAAAAGCCTCTGCCTGCTTAGAAAGCTTCAAAGTTATAATGTAATACAGATTTCTTTTAAATGTTTTTTGTAGAAGACACCAGTCTTGCCATGTGTAAATATGTGCATATCTAATTACTTGTGTCTGTTAATCCATCTGTCAATCTATCTGTGACACCAACCATCTGTCTGCCTGCCCTCAAATCTGTCCTCAGAAAGTCAGTCTAGTTTTTTCTGGGCCACAAGGAAGCAGTCACATCCTTTTCAGTGTGCCTGCCTGACAACAATCCTCCTTAGAGCAACATCTGGTGAGAAAAAGGAAAAATATTCTACAGAGGAAATCCAGGAAAAATCTCCAAGACAGAGTGAGATTGGTTTACAGTAAAGAGAAGAAATTAGACTTTGTGTTTGGTCATGGCCCTGGCCCGCTGTGCAGTGGTTGGGGAATGTGGGTTTCTGTGGAGAGGTGAGACAGAATGACCTTCACGGGGTGGTCGTGTCTTATCGACCGGCACTAAAAGCCTAGCCTGGGCACGCAGAGACACAGGCAGAGGAAATGGGTTTTAAAAATTCCAGGAGACGTGCCTTGTGACGCTACTGGGGCTGCTGAAGCCAGAAAACTTGAACTTGCAAGTTTAACAGCTGTTTTTTTTTTGTTTTTTTTCCAAGTACAGTAAATGCATCTCCTACATCAGTGATTCTCAACCTTCTTTCTACAAAGTACAACTTGTGAAATATATTTTTTAGCTTAGCACCCCCATCCCCTTTGAAGTACTTTAGTTGGAAAAATAGATCTTAAAAAAGATGCTGCCCTTTGTCATTTTTGTTTATTGAAGTGGAACTGTGCAAACAAACGGTAACTTTGCCTTCTTTCTTTGTAAAGTCAAATTTCTATATGCTTCAACTACGACTCCATTATTTGCGTTTTCAAAGTGACAGTAATTGATGGTTAATGTATTTTGGCTTGTAACAGGTTGGGTCAAACTATGTCTGTATGTGGAAGAAATAGTGTGAAACTAAGTTTAAAGTCAGTTAAAGGGGAAGTTTGTTTTTTTTTTCAATCTGAACCTATTTTCTAGCATGAAATATGTTCATTTACTCACCCAAACAGTTTTGGTGCAACTTCAATTCCTTCAGGAGATATTTAGATCCACTCCAGATTAGCGTATGTCCAATATAATGGAAGTGATGGGGCAACCACGCACAGCATCTAAATAAGGCATTATCTGCCACAAACTCCTTCATTTCACTAATGTGTTTTTATGAAACATTGGTCGGACCCCCCTGTGAGCTCGAAGCAGCTTTTTTTGCAGTGATTCGTTCTTATTTGCAGTTATTTACTTGTTATGGTGTCGCATAACAGTGACATCATCAAAACCGCTGCAGTAAAAATGTCTGTAAATAAGGACAAATCACCAAAAAAACGCTTCAAGCTCACAGGGGGTCCGACTAATGTTTTGTAACAAAACATTGGTGAAATAAAGGAGTTTGTGGAGATTACTTATTTAGAGGCTGCGCACGGTTGCCCCATCACTTCCATCATATTGGACATACGCTGTCTGGGTGGATCTAAATATCTCCCGAAGGAATTCAAGTTGCACCAAAACTGTCTGGGTGAGTAAATGAACATATTTCATGCTAGAAAATAGGTCCAGATTGAAAAAAAACAAATTTCCGCTTTAATTAATATATACTTATATCTACTTTAATCTTTATTTGATCAATTTCATTGAAGGTTTTTTTTTTTTTGCATTTAATTAAACAACATTTTTTCTTTTTTTTAATTTCATGCCACAAATAACAGAAAGACAGTACACAACATGTAAAACAAAAAAAAAAAAAAAAAGGAGTTGGAAAGTAGGACAACATGGGTGAGACATTACATAACATAGTATATGAACAAACCAGTAAGATAGAGTAAAAACAAATGTAGTGGGGGTAATCAATATGTATCATGAATGAACATACATACATAGATCTTAAAAAATTTCACCTACCCCCTGGAATGCCTCAAAGTACCCCCTGGGGTACGCATACCCCCGATTTGAGAAAGTGTCCTACATGAACTTAGTTTAAAAACAAATAAAAAAAGACAACTAAGGCAAGAGGTAAAGGGAAAGACTAGAAAGAAAGGGAGGAAGGAAGGAAATACATCCAGTGGACAAGAAATCGTGACGTTATCTTACTGAAAACTTCCTATAGTGGCTTCTAGAAACATGTTGGTGCCTTCAGTTTTGAGAACATCGGAAAAAGGAAGGGAGGATTGGAGACTGTGAAGACGCAGAGTAAACACAGGCGAGGTGAAGACTCCCGAGCGGAGAGAGAGAGAGAGAGAGAGAGAGAGAGACCAGGCAGAAAGAAGCAGGAGACAAGTGGACTGGTGTTTAGGCCTGTTGCGAGTAAAACAATGGCCACTCTGACACCAAAATGAGAGGAGAAGAGAAAAGGAGAGGAGTTGAAACATTTTTACAGTGTTTCTCTCCAGGATGACAGCCCGACTTCAACACTCTCCCTTTTCAAAGCCCTACTTGAAACAAAACCTCATCAAAAGCAAAGCACCTCAGTGGGCACCGTGCCCCTGGTAAAGCGTGGCATGACAAAAGAGAGGAATTCTTTTAGAAACAGAGGAGTGTGTGTGTGTGTGTGTGTGTGTGTGTGTGTGTGTGTGTGTATGTGCAGTCCCCCCCTCTTCAGTCGCTACAGATTACAGACACGCACCACAGATGGCCAGCGCGTCTCGTCTTTTCACCACCACCACCACCGAGAATAATGGCCAGTGGTGGCCCCTCCTCCTCCTCCTGCGCTCCCTTTCTCTTTTGTCAGCACGTGTGTCCGTCAAATGGAAGCGTGTGTCCAGGACAATGGCGGCCAGACAAAGAGCCCGCCTACCCCCCACCAGGATGCTGAATAGGGGGACACGTGGGCCTTGTCATCGAGGGAACAATAGCACCGGGGCAGCAGGAGAGAGGGAGGGTGTGGCACCCCAGCACCGATAAGGTTCAGCCTGGGTGGCCCTGAGGTCAGATTTGAACTTGAAGGATTTTAGTTATTTTAATAGAGGGCAAACGCTGAACATTAAGCATAATAAAGGGAGCTGGAAGAATTTTAATGTTTTAAATCTAATGTTTAGTGAGTGATAAGTTAACCTGAATGCAGCTAAGTGGAATTCACAGCTTCACTTTCCTGCTTTGGAAGTTAACACAGGAAGTTTCACATTGCAGCCCATTAACTCCACATTATGTTTGTTACATGAGCACCTACTGTGAGCCAGGTCCCACGAGGAAGTGTAATATCATGCCGAGTTATGTTGTGGTGCGTAAAATGTACGTGTAGCGCAAAGATATCGGGCTACGACTATTAGTTCCTAATTTCAAGCCAGACATTGATTCTATTCATTTAAAAGAAGCATAAAATCGGTTTTATTTTAGCTATCCATAACATATCCCCTGCAGCTTTCTGCAGTCATGCAGCCAGAAAGAAAACTTAAAAGCTCTCCTTAATGGTCCTTTCAAGGAGTTGTTTTCCATTCTTCCCCTCTTGCATCTCTACAGGTTTAGCTTTTGTAGGCTAAACATTCATTAACTCGTAGGTGCTTTTCATCAGCTGACTTTGAAGTCTAAATATTTAGAACTACAAAGTTTTTCAGCCCTCCTTAATGATTATGTGATGAAACATTGGCGGTGAACAACTGAACATCTCAAACATAATTCAGGTTGATTTTTGCTCAAGCCCCGTAATATTAGCTTTAAGTAGCTTGTCTGGGGAGACCCATTTCACTCCTCATTCGCTGTAAAGATATGTTTGTATTTTCGTTATATGTTGCATGTGTGTGTAAATAAACTTACTGTGCAAAAATCTTGAGACGCTCCTCATTTCTTTAACTTTTTCTATCATTTCTGGCAATTTTTACCAATGTACCAATGCTCAATATACGAAAAAAAAAAGAAGGTGAAATTTAAAAACCTTCTCTAAAACTTCTCCTCACAGACACAATTCTAACATCTGAGGCATCATGAGGATATTCTAACCTTAACTAGTGCTTCAACTGACCATAAGTCAAGCATAAAAACAGCTGCAATCGGACAGAGCATTTCTAAGAACTATTCACCTCGGATTTCGTTCAATGAACTACCTCTCTACAGGGGAACCGCTTCATTTTGCATTCACACATGAGTCGGGGACCTTGATTGGGACCAATGTGACGCAACCGTTTGTGACAGTGACGTCTTACTTTTGCGCCCCAACAAAATATAACAAAACCTGAGAAAAGTAAGAAGAGAAGACAATACCACTGTTTTCATGGTCTGCATGACGGGATTATTAGTCACAGACGATCACATCAGCCGTCTAACTTCCAGGCTGGAAGAGCTCAGGAAAAACACAGGAGAAGAAGAATCGAGCGGCAGGCAATACCTCGTTTTATAGAGGAAGAAAGCAGAGCATAACGCCGCCGCACCTAAAGGAGACGACGTGTAAGATCGATTTCACACATATCTGGGTCGAGCCAGGTGCTGCCGCAGCAGTGAAAAGGTTACAATGTTTCAATTTTCAACTAATACGGTTCTACAGACTTGTGTATCCATGGCAACCAGACCAGACGTAAGTGGACACATTCCAGCTGTAAAACGTGGCTGTGTTGTAAAAAAAAAAACACGCGTGATGGAGCGTGTTGAAGATGAGACACGACGGTCGTGTGTGGAGAACAATGTTGGCATGCACTGGAGGCGGCGGATTTCCAGACAAACCAGAGCAAGGCGCAGATTGATTTTGTTGAACCGCAAAGTCCGACCATACGCAGATATAATCAATGAACAGCCAGGTACCGGTGAGTTGTAAACATGAGCATTAACACTAAGCCTGTTAAGCCCTTGTTGATGATTTGTCCATTGTTTGTAAACGCCCCGTGGATGTTAACATTTGACATACATTAGTAGCTAGCAAACACAAGATGATACTAAACGTTACAGCTAGGCATGCCGCGTAACCCTCTTATTTGTAGTATAACAGTGTCAATAAGAAGAATATCCCAACAGTAAAGCTGCATACGGATACCTGTTTAGTTCAAAAAGGTGGAGTATCTGGGATTTAGGCTGAGCTAAAGTTGTTTCGATTTCACACATCACTCACGCCGCATTTCAGGTTGACGCAAGCCGCTCCGAAGCACCCACTACAAGCGCAAGTGGCGTGTTCACACAGACCCAGTCGCGCCGTGTTCGGTACCAAAACTCAGTTAGGTCGACCTAAATAGGTCCTATGTGAAAACCCCCTAAGTTTAACTTATTAAACATGCACCAGTTGTGTCTGTGTTGTATCTGTAAACATTTAAGACGTTAATTCTGTTGTTTGAGTTTAGTGGCGACAAAATACTAAACACCTTCATAATATCGGTTCCTAAGGAACCACGAAAAGATCCTGCCTCAGAGTAGTAGCTAAAATGGTTATAGGAACTGAGAGCCATGGTCGCTAGTTCCTGTCTATCCGAATGCGAAAAAACGCCTCCATTCTTCAAAAGGTTATAGGGACCTCAAAAGTCTCCGACAGTGCAAGTGCTCCTAATCTGACTAACCTAAAGGCTGATTAAGTGTTGTGTCTTCGACTTAAACTGTACTGTTTAAAGGCACTTTGTAGCAGCTTGCCGCTAAGACAGATCATCTGTTCCCATTTCTTTAAAAAAAATATTTATATATTACAATTTGACATGAATGAAAAACATTAAAAATAGGATTCCCTCAGAATTCATTGCAAAAACCACCATATGTCAGTATGGTGTTTCAAAATGTTTTTGGACAAGCGGAGGACAAGAGAAGACGTGCCAGGCCTGAAAGCATATCAGATAAACAGTATCTGAAAATGAGGTACACAAAAATTAAAAGAAAAGAAAATCCAGCAAAAACCAGACAAAGGACCTGAGAGCAGCATCTGACCCTTCAGCTGATCCATCTTCTTTACTTTGACTTTGAGACTTAGTGGCTGTCTGAGGGAAGGAGAAACAGGGAGAAATGCTGAGGTATGCAAAATGATGTAAAAACTAGGCTGAAAATCAGTGGCTACAGGTCTGATGATGTGAAGAATCCTCAGAGCCTGGACCTCAACTTTACTGAAGCAACGTCGGGTCATTTGGACAGAGAACAGAACAAAAGGCATCCAACATCTAAAGAAGAGCTTTGGAAAGTCCTTCAAGAAGTCTGAAGAACATTTTTTTTTTCTCAAGACTATTTGTAGAAATTACAGTAAAGCTTGTCTAAGAGGTCCCAAGTGGTGTTGAAAAATGAAGGTGATTATTCTAAAATTGATTTTCCGCTTTGTTAGAATTGCATAAGCTCACTTTCCTGGCAAAAAAATGAGGGATGACTCAAGATTTACACAACACAGCGTTTGCTTAATTCAACATTGATGAGCTCACAGTTTGTAGGGTGCACCGTGTGCTCCCTGATATTACATCTGATACAGACGGAGGGGCTTTGCCCAACGGTAAAACTGATGCTTGTGATCAAACATTAAGCAGAAGTCCGTCCTGAAGGGTCCAGGTGCAGCTGGTGGATTTACTCCAGCCTCAGGCTTCCACTTGCTCCAACTGCAGCCCTACAGACACATCGCAATTCCTGGGATACCTTTGATGTGATTTATTGGATTAAGTCCTAAACAAGAGACTGGGGGGGGGGGTCTCTAGGTGTTTGCGTTTGTAAGTGTAGTTGTGTTCAGTAGTCCAGTCAGGAGAGGAGGGAACAGCTGGGCTGAGTCTGCAGGGGGATACACCAGGGGGAAAACAAGGGGGGAGCAACAGAAAGAATAAGAGGAGGAAAGGGGCAGGCACGTACGTCCAGGCAGGCTGCTGACGGCCGCTTTTGAGGCAGCAGCTGGTTGGAGTGGGGGTCTTACCAGCTGTGCCTTCACTGACCTTTTCCTCACAATTCTCCACCTCCTCTTCCTCCCCAAAAACCTGCTTCCCCTCCCCCTACAAAATGAAGTCCTTACCGAATGCGAGCAGAAACACACACACCAGACACACCACACATGACCATCTGTCAGTAGGAGGACAGTTGTCTCTCGGATTGCTCCATAACGGTGTAGAAACACTCGGGGTAAACAAAAGCCCTGGAGATATGGAACTACGCATTAGCGGGCATCTTCCAACAAGCCTTATCTGGCATCACAAATCCAGAGAAATGCATCTCTATGGCTCAACGGCCGTGACTCATACGCCAGTGTGGAGCAAAATGAGCACAGGTGAGAAGTAGACACACTTTGTACCAGAGACAGAACTAAATATGACCAAGTAAAGTAATCTTCTAAAAGGCATAAAAGTAATTCCCATCATACAGCTCATATAAGCCAAGCAAAGCTTCTTCAAAATGAGGCTGACTCATACATTTCACCGCCTCCCTGCTTGCTGCCTCCTGCATTATGATCTGCATCTGGCCCGACATCAGATCAGCACCAATCAGCTCCGATTTATACAAAAATGGAAAAGACGCCTTAGCTGATGGAGGCAGCATCACTACAGAAGTGCTTATTCAGAGCAGCACTAAATCAAGCGCATCCAGGGAGTAATTGATTCAAGCTCTGCTCTTGTTTTCCACTCTGCTGTAAGGAGCTGGCAGGGTGAATCTGCTGGATCTCATCAGAAAGTGAGGAATAAAGAGAGAAGAGGAAGGCCAAGATGCTGATTGATTTAGAAATAAAGGGAAAAGCAGGACAATATTAGGCTCAAAGAATAACGTCGGAATTTATTCTATAGCTTTGCTTCCAAAAAACTTTCAGTGACAAGGAAGCAAGTTAGCATCCACAACACAAATAAACTGTGTACCTATAGGTGCAAATGAAATACGACCCACCCATGCTAAAGAACAATGTAGGTCTTGTGCAAAGAGGGTGCTTTAGTTTTCTGTACCTGTGCAGCATCCTCTGTCCTTCAGTTTATTCAGTCTTATAAAAAGCAACTTATTTTTTCGATAATCTTCAGAACTAAAACTGCATTATTAAATTAATGATTTGGAAGAAATCATTCTGTTTCATGGCTTCAGCTTCAGCTATCTGTATCTTGAAGCAATGGATGATGAGTTTTAAACTGGCAGCATCAGCAAACAACAGAACTGTCATCACATTTTTATTGAAATTCTGCAAAACTCTGGTCTGCAATAGCATCTTCTTCCAGCTAAGCTCAGCCCAAATCAAACTAATTAAACGAGAAAGGATGTCCCTGAAGTAATATATCTAAAGCTGCTCAAACTTGGCAACGATGTGTGTTTATGTAGGACAGCAGAGCCTGGAGTAAGACGCTGAGAAGTTTTCAGGGCTTTTAGACCTTGCAGGGAATGTACTCTTTAAAGCTCCTGGATATGAGTATGTGCGTGTGTTTGTGTGTATATTTACTGTACTTGCACAAACACTCTCTTCTCTAACTTTTGTTTTCATCCGTGTGAAGCTAAAGCATCTGTACCAAAGTGACACACTATTGTAGGTGACTGAGCGCCATTGTGCAACTTTGTTTGAGTGCATTTCCATTTAAAAAAAAAGGAAACTTCCAGGAAGAGTTCTGTTGAATTGGGAGGAAAAACCCCTATCCTCCTCTCTCTCTGTTTACTTCTAAGGGTTAACCATGTGAATATTAGATAGGGACAGATTGTATTAGATAACACAGACCTACATACAGTAGAGCCTTACACAGACTCACACACAGGCTGGTTTATGACTCACTATACTGGAAGAATGCTTCACAAAATCCTAATGATTTAAGAAAGCTAAACACCGATCAGCCAGATGATTAAATCCACAGCCAGGTGGCTAGCAGCACATCTTATGATACATTGTTTTGCTAAAAAGTTCAATAAAATGATGCTTCCCACTGATCTAAACATTTCTGCAGACCAATCAAGGAACAGAATAAGGACTCTGAAGAACCATTTTGATAGAGGCCTGATTGCATCGGCAGCAAACAACATGCAGAGTCCAAAGGAGCCATTGCTTCTGTGCTGGTCCCAAACGCCCCCGGCTGTCCAGTCTCATTTAAACATTATTTCCCAGTAAAGGTGCAGGAATTTTACGTCCCCTGTTGTGTATAAGGTTACCAGCAAACCTGCCCTTGGTAATATCCAAGCATAACCACGTCATGTTCATCCTAAAACTCGTATGTTTCTTACCAGTATTTCATATTCTGAAACTGTTGGTCAGAAATTGTTTTGGGGGGAAGGGGGCTAAATACATTACTTTTTAAAGTTAGACCCACTGGCAAACACTTAGATGATTATTTTTTTCAGCACGCTAGACAATGAAGAAATGAGTTGTGCACAAGAGGATTCTGGGAGTGAAAGAAATGAACACTAAGTGCTGCAGACTGCAGGATAATGGGGATGTGAAAGAGCATGCATAATACATGTTGAGGAAGGTTTCTGTGTGTGCCTCAGCAGGCCACTGAACATATTCATTCGTAAGCCACGGAAGCATACACGCATCTCGCGTAAGGAGCTAAATTATCATAAATGTAATGCAAGTATCAGGTGGCAAGGTATTGTGCAGATGGATTGTTTTGGTGCAGCAGAAATAGCACAACTACACTGACAGCATGCATAAACAGCCCTGCATTTTACAGGCAGTCGGGGTGCATGCTGCTGCTCCGTGGGCTGAAGATCTGTCCATCAAAGCAAGTCTCCATAGGACGGGATAGACAGCGAAAAAAAAGAGAAAGAAAGCAATGTAGGGTTGTTTTCCTTCATCGTGCATGCATCCAGCCAGTCTAACGCCTCACTTTCAGCACATTTGCATCAAAACAGATTGTGCACTTTGCAGCCAAATAATCATCATAAAACTAAAACATGACACACCTCGATAAGGGAGCACATCTACTCCAGCTCCCATACAGCTCGTGTCCAAGCCATGAACTGCAAGGGTTGGCTTCTGAGATGTAAACAAAATCCATGTGAGAAAAAAAAAAAAAAAAAGCTGCACAGAGTTTTTAGAGTCTGTGTGTAAGAGAGGAATAGGAAAAAGAGAGAAAAACTTCAAAGCTGGTCTACAGCTGAGTAAAGGGGTTAAAAGGGGTTGAGATTTTCCTCTGGCTCTCAGGAATGCAGAGCAAGAGCAATAACACATTCCCTGTGTGGAGCACAGTGAGCATCATTAGAGGGATAGCATGTAAACACACACACACACACACACACACACAGAAAAAGATAGTCTGGACAGTCTTGGTCTGCTCTCCCTGCTCATATAAAGCAGCCATCTGGTGAACAGGACGGCCCAGGATGCAACTGAGTCCACTCCTGCAGCCATTTATTTCTTTTCTCCTCACTACTACTTATCACCTCACCCCTCCACCTCCCTTCCTGTGCAACCAATACCACTCTGTTATCCTCAAACCCATTCTTTGAAAACAGGTAGACAAGGGGTGATGTCAAGGGGATGGAAGCAAGCTTAAAGAGAATAGTAAATGCGTTGCTCACCTCCCCTGACATATTGACTTCACAGAGAGTGAAGTGGTTGTACGGGATGAGAGATAAAGGAAGACAGGTTCTACTAATCACACCATAATGTTCCTATTACATCAAATCATTTCCACACTGGCTGGGTGTCGCCTTGGCATCTCCACAATATTCCTCTGTGATCCCCATGCGAGAGCAGACGGAGCCTGTGGGAGGACAGTCTCTACTTTCTATTGATCTCCTTGTTAAGGCTTGTTGAAGCCCAAGGTGCTCGGAGCCTCATCCATTAAAATATAGAGATAAAGACAGCACCGTGGCTTAATCTTAGATTTCGTCATGCTTGTAGACATTTCAGAGAGTAGTGAAAGCTTTGAGGATATCAGCTCATACTGTGCCTAATGATGTTAAATTGTTTCAGCTTTCAGAATCAATGTTCGTGTATATTTTTTGTTTACAACTCCAAAAGGTAAGAGTGTGATTGAGATAGGAAGTTCTTTTGTTTTTTTTAAGAAAAGTGTAGTTTATTTTGTATAAATAGGTTTTCTGCAAATAAACTGTGCTTATATAGTCCCTTTCCCTCTGCAGCTGAAGGTCTGACAACCAGGGTCTCCCCTGGCTTCGGCTGCCACCCAGTTCACACTGCACCTGACCCCTATGGCCCCTCTCGCGGGTGGTGGGTCCATGGGAAGGGGCGTCCGTGTCATCATTTCAGGCTAAGCCCGGCCGGGCATCATGGGCAAAGGCCCAGCCACCAGGTGCTCGCCTCTGTGCCCTGCCTCCAGGCCTGGCTTCAGGACGGGGCCCCAGTGACCCGCGTCTGGGCAAGAGACATGTAGCTCCAATGCTGTCTCTCTCCATAAGGGTGTTTGGGCTGCACTTTGTCTGGTACCTCCCCTAGAGACCTGTTTGTTGTGAGTGACCCAACCTGGGGCATAAGCTCCGGACATCATAGCCCCTAGGATCCTCAAAACATGCAAACCCCTCCACCACAGTAAGGTGGCAGGAGTTCAAGTATCTTGGAGTCTTGTTTCCTCCGCAGGGTGGCTGGGCTCTCCCTTAGAGATAGGATGAGAAGTTCAGTCATCCAGGAGGGGCTCAAAGTAGAGCCACGCTTCTCCGCATCGAGAGGAGCCAGATGAGGTGGCCCGGGCATCTGGTCAGGATGCCTCCTGGACGCCTCCCTGGTGAGGTGTTCCAGGCACGTCCCACCAGGACAAGGCCCCGAGGAGGACCCAGGACACGCTGGAGGGACTACCTCTCCCGGCTGGTCTGGGAACACCTCGGGATCTCCCCGGATGAGCTGGCGGATGTGGCCAGGGAGAGGAAAGTCTGGGCATCCCAGCTTGGGCAGCTGCCCCCGCAACCCGATCCCGGATAAGCGGAAGAAGATGGTACAGTGTGGCCTGTGAGTGCCTCTCTCTGATTTTTTAAGTTTTATTTGGCTGATTTGAGCAGTGACACTGCTGAGGCAGAACCTTTCTAAGAGTTTGATGATGAAAACAATACCATTCTCATATCTCAATAGAAAAACATTTGCTCACGTTAATTTGCTTAGCTATCGCGCTGTCTGGAGCCAGATGCACACATACCATTCAGCTAGTTTGTGCTCAACAGCAGTTTTTTTTGCATGCACATCCCAGTTTTAAAGACATGCAAACATACGATCCTCTGTTACAAAACTCAATTATGAAATTGTACAAGTATATACATGCCAAACTCACTGAGCAGTGTCAAACTGCTATTGCACACTACGTAAACCAATGAAATGAATGGGTTTTTGAGTGCATTTGGTCTGAGAGGGCCAAAAAATGGGATCCTCTCTTCTGATCCATTCTAGCACCAGCTAATGCACCACTTGAATGCACAGCTTTTTATAAACAATTATCATCTTCACCATTGCAAGCTTCCAGTTTCTGTCCTTTCTGCTGCTTCTCGGTGAAACGCATGGCTGCTGACTGCCCTCAGTTTGTCATAATGCTGCCATAACTTTACATTTTGGAATTCCACCAAGATGAGGAGATGTAAATGGCAAGTGCTCAGGTTTCAAAGTCACTCTGCATTTTGCTTATGTTTCAGAAACACTGAACTAGGGCCTGCAGTGCTTCTGTCTCGGTCTGCTTTCCAGTCCATTCTTCCTCAGTCATGACCGCTTAACACAATACTTGATTGGCTGGCTGGCTATAAAGACCCTGTAGGCCCCCTACTTGAGCTGCTGGCTGATTAACAGGCGTTCTGGGTTCCTGACTTGCCATAGAGAAACCCTGAATCCTTACTGGGCTTGCTGGGCTTACTGGGTGGACTGGCTACTCATCTTCCTACAGTGCAGACGAACAAAGGCAAGTCTGTTCCTCTGGGAGCCAGCAGGCTGAGACTGCCACTTCCCCTGACCAGAGAAGACAGAGAGAGAAGGGGGAATGTGCTACTCATGAAAAAAATGAGAAGAAAGTGAAGTAGACATAAAGCTGAGCAGAAATGAGGAGGATAAAACAAAAAACTATAAAATATAAAGACAGGAAATATGAAAAAAAAAAATACTACAGGAGGAAAAGAGTGTTAAGTGTCCTCAGACAGGGTGCAGCCCGTTAGCTGTAGATGGTCCAATATGGCAAGACAAAAAAATACAAATACAAGACACCTCTCCCTCCTCCATCTTGCCCTCCTTTCATCTCCCTGTTCATTTCACCAGCACCTACTGGCTCCTCACCTCTTCCCTCTTGGCCTGCAGCTTCACCCATCTGTTCCTGCAAATAGCTGCTGTCAAATGAAAAGCAATTTGGAAGATTTGGATTCCCTGCATCTCATTTTCCAGAACTCCTTTTTCCCATCGTCTCCACTGCAAGAGAGAAATCTGGGAAGAGCTTTTGCTGCAGACAAAATAACAAGTTTCTTATTTCAAGAACATAAACACATGACTTTTAAGAGTTTAAGAGGATAATGTTGAGTTTAATCAATAAAATTAGAGAGGACAAGCATGACCAAAAGGTATACCCTAGTATATATAAGCATGGGCCCTTATTACTTTCTGTTAAATGCAGTGACCTTCTTCACATAATGCCTTCCAAACTACTGTTCATTTATCTCGTTTAGAACTTATTTTTAAACAACTAACCTAATCTAATAAGTAAATTGCCATGAAGTGTGGCTTTTGCTGAAACACTGGACTATCTTTTTAGGCTTTAGCTGTTCAAAAACACCACAAACATCCACTGATATCTAGTTTCTTAAAGCAGTGAGAAAGTTTCACACTGCCATTCAGCTCTATATTGAATAACTCTGCAGAGTTCACAGGTATTTATTTTGTCTCTGGCTCCAGTCAGCACTGATGGGAACACAACACCCAGTGCACCAAATTTTAGATGAGGGTGCTGCACTCTAAGCTGCAATAGTGGTGATTGTTGAAAAAAGGGAATACTGATGATGGATTCATTACCAGTTTGTTTGAGGGTTAGCGCCTCGGCTGTGAGATATACTGATATCAGGATATGATATTTACACGAGAGACATATGATATTTACAATTATCATTATATCGCAGTATTAGTTGTACAAATTGTTTTGCTTTATTTTTTCGTATGACGCGGCTGCACATCGACTGACTACAAAAGGGGTCACCTGATTATTTAATAAGGGTGGGAAAAAATATCGATACACTGAAATATTGGGATATAGATATGGTATATGCCTATACCATATCTAAGTTTAAAAAACAGGTATCAATCTATTTTACTACTGAAATCTCATTAGATATCATCATTACAATGATATCTTGCAAGAATTCATTAGTAAAATAGATCAATACTGCATTAGGAAGGAGGGGAAAAGAAAAAGGAGGGGGTTCAAATATAGATATGGTATCGGCAAATGAAAATATTGCAATATTTCAGTGTATCGATATTTTTTCTCACCCCTATTTTTTAAACTGTCTGGAAGACGATCCTCCCCAAGACTTTTACAAAGAAATCATAAAAAAAACAGCCAACTATCTTTAATTACTTTGATTTAACAAACATTTCTAACCAGTGTTTTGTCAGCTCCATCACTGCAATGGAGCGATACCTTTACGATAAACATGTTTCAATACTAAAAAACAGGTGTTTGAAATTAAATAAAACACTCAGACAAATTAGGGTAAAAATACAGGTATATATCGATATTGTCATCTAAAATAAATATATTGTGATATGATATCTGGTCCATATCGCCCAGCTCAGTTAGCGCTCACTCTTAGCCCCACTATGAAGGCTTCAAACATCCAGTCAAAGACAATATGTCAACTTAATCATCTAAGGAAGCCTTGCTGATCAAAAACTGTAGCCCACCGTACAGTAGCCAGCAGGCTAGCGAAGCCCTCTGGGAAGGTAGCAGTGGCTTGTCATGTTGCATTCCCCTTGTAATAAAAGAGTAATTACCACTAGTAATAGAAATAGGATATAATCATTATGCTTTAGCAAGTATACCAAGCATTAAACTGCATTTCTGTTGTTTCTAATTAATACTGGCTCCTTGCAAAACTAATTAAGCACTTTCAGACCAGAGCCCTCCCTCTTTATTGGGCCCACACAACAGAAACTTTAGGCAATCACAGTTTGTAGAGCGTAAAAGTTTTTCAACCTGTATTTTACTGAAAAGAGCACTTTCTCTGACTTATCAGTGATAAAACTGCATGGTATTGGGTCCAGATGAAATTGACATATACATTAAAACAGTGAGAGCAGTGATGATAAAGACATATCACACTGGTAAAATACTGACAGTGTAAATGACAGCTTGAGCTTTGCAGCAGCAATCAAATATTCAGACCTACTGTACATACCATCTGGGGGTTCAAATTTCTTGCTAGTCATGTGTGTTTATAGAGGAAAAACAACAGGATTTTGACACTGGTTCCCAGCTGGTGATTCCATTCAGCATTCATATCAGCAGCAGTAATTCTGCTTTTACAGTAAAGCCACTGTTTGGTACTCAATGCCTTCATAACAGGTTTTTTTCATAGTCAGTAGCTTTGAATGGGTCTCTCCTGTATTCATTTCTGTGTCCATTTCATATGACTCATAAGTCATTTTGATCTCATTAAGCACAATATTTCTAAAATATTTCATGGATGTTTGGGTTATTAAATCTGGTTTAGTCATTTTCCTGTCTTCTTTGTGCTGTTTGTATATACAGTGGTCCTCAAAATTATTCATACCCTCCAAATAAAGACAACGCTAAATCACACTATTAACTCAAATAACAGGAAACTAAAGAAACTAGATCAATTTTTTAAAAAATTAAAATTATAATTTTGTGAATTAAAATATTGCTTTTGAATTGTGGTTGAAAAAATAATAATTAACAAAAATAAAATAAAGAAAAATGTCCCAGACACATTAGAACAGCTTTCCTATGAGCAGTGGACCAAAATACCGGTCAGCAGGTGTAGAAGTCTTTTTTGAACATTACAGAAAACACCTGATTGCAGTGATTACCTCAAAGTGTTGCTCAACAAAATTTTAGCTACACAGTCCCATCATGCTTGTTTACTTGTTTTATTTTTTTGTACAGTTGTTGTTAATATTTCTGTTGACCACAATTTAATATCAATGTCACCATTTTCATAGAATTTTTTTATTATTACCTTTGTCAATTTCAATTTATTTCACTGACAGCTCATTTCTTTCCTTCTTTAATTGGAGGGTATGAAGATTTTGAGGACGACTGTATTTGTCTCTCTTACATGTTTTACAAAGATTTTATGTCTCATCTCAGAAGGAATAATTTCCATCTCATTTGTGTCTTTTTTATGATTACGAAACAAACAGCCACGGCAGTCAGCCACATCTGGCATGCAGATGGCCATTACAAATAGATGGGCACATAGAGAAAGATAACCATAAGGGGCAATGATAGGAAAAATCTATGAGGTATTTTAATGTATGCACAGTATGTGTAATGAAAGCAGAAGTGAAGAGGAAATAAAAAGTTAAATAAAGGCAGAAGAAGCACGTTAAAGGTTAAAGGAATGAAAGAAAATGAACCAAACAAGTTAGTAAAAAAAAAGAAGAGTCAGAACTCAAAAGATGTGGACTGATGGAGAGGGGGAGAAAGACGAAGGGAGTACCGTCATGTGGAGTCAGATGCTCTTAATCAGCTGCGTTGCAGTCAGAGCTGCTCACCATAGCAACCATGAGTCATAGCACCGGTAAACAGAGAGAATGTTTTATAAACCGCAGACTCACTGGCACATTTGCTGGGGTATCACTGTATGTTTTACTGTACCAGGAGGGGAGCAAGGATCGAGCCAACAGAAAATAACATTATAAGCTTTACAGCACGTTGCATATTCTTTATTTTGGCCAGTTTTCACAGGTGACTATCACTACCAGTGGAAATCTGACGATTTAGATGTTTGACATCAGCAAATTTACAACTAGCAAGGATTTCTCAGGATGGAGCAATAGTTCAGTTTGTCCCTTTATGTCACTGGATTTACAGACGTCAAACTCGAACAAACCCTCGCATTTTTTCTACATTAAACCACAAGCTGAATGCAACGATTTTCTTTCCACAAATTGGTTTAATAAAGAGAGACTAATGATTTTCTTTTTCTTTTTTAAACATTATTTGAAAGCGTGTTTGCATGTCTTAGGAGTACTTCTTCAAATGTTCAGGCTTTTTTGTGGTTCAAGAAGGAGCTGCACAAATTCTGCTTAACCGCCTCAAGTGATGGAGCGACTGAGCCCATGTCTGTCAGCTGTTAGCTCATCAGACAAGCTCCTCTAAGCGCTGCTTGGAAAACATTTCAGTTTCACAATATGAAGTTAAAGACAGGGTGGATGATGTTTTCCAGGAGCATTTTTTAACTATATTGCTTAAAGTCTTCACACCCCGATTGCAGCCAATTAATTAAATGCTCTGACACAAAAATTAAACAATTTAGTCACCTGTGGAACAGACAAGACTGAAAAAACCCCATCCAATCGTCTTGAACGGCCTGTGATTATTGATTGAATGAAGACATGTCCATCAAACTCACCTGCCATTTGTCTCCCCACAACACGTCGTAGCCGTATCTTAAACTGCACACTTGCCCGAGTGCACTCAAATTCAGTGCGTAGTGCGCACTGTGTACTTCGTCTGCAATGCACACTATTGTCGGTAAATGCTGACCTGAATAGAGCACTGCACTTACAGGAAGTGACGGACGAGCATTGCCCGCTAACGTAAGCTAACTCTACTGAGCCGGTATAACCGCGGCCTCAAACACATGACCAGCTCATAACTGTCATCAGGGAGTGAACAGCTTGGTAGCTACAATATACATTAATAATTATGTCTAAATCATTTCATAAATCAGTGCAGTACCGCCTCCGATGCAGCAGGGGTTGCCACTGCTTCGTTCACCGCCATTATTCAGCTCTGAAAGCAGTTCGAAAGTCCCGCGTCTTCCACTTTGTAAGCAAGGTGGCGTCCTTTTAGTGCAAGTAGTGTGCTTCGTTTTGCAATTTGTTCTTTGTCCGTTATTAGGGCAGCATCCAGGTACTTTCAGAGAAAAAGTTTTCACTTCAATGACACCATGAACTACACACTCAAAAAAGATTGTTTGAAGTGCTTAAGTGCACGGTTTGAGACACGGCCCGTGAACGTCTCAAAGCGTACACAAACATGGCTACTCGCAGGTTTTATCTGTGCAGCTGTTTGCTCTTAAAATCCACCAAAAAGAAAAAAAAACAGATGTGTATCAAGTTGTGGCAGTTGACGGTCCTGTCACTATGCCTCTGAGTGATCATGCGTCCTGGCTACTTGGCCACAGAGATGTCCCTTTGGCTGAATGGTCAGCGTGCATGACTCCCACCGGGGAGTCTGGGGATCAGATCCCGCTCGGGCCCTCCATTGCGTACTTTGCCACAAAGTCATGGAGGTTTTGGTGTTTGCAGAGTGGATGTTTTACACCACAGGAGTTGGAAGTGAGCCAGTTATTACGTTCAGAAATGTGGTTCCTCAGCTGTTCACTAGCAAGCTAACAAGCTATCCATGCAGCTGTTATCAGTTATAGTCGCTGACAACAATCAGCGCGCATGTGCTCTGGAGGCGTGGTTTCGGTCTGTTTTTTTTTTTTTTTTTTTTTTTATGCAGCTGGCTCAAACCGTTTTTCCAGGATTCCCTACCCTGCCTTTAAAATGTTGTGCAAAGCATCAGCATTCATGTTCTTTGAGTTGTATGGACATATTTGCTCATGCAAACACTTAATTATCCAAAAACCTTTCAATTCCCAAAAGAAAAGGAGCATCTTATGCCAGCAAAATAAATGTCTTGGCCAAGCTGAAAGGCCACAGACAGGAAGTGGTATTGGGCCAAAGTATTTCAGGTAAGCATGGGTGCAGTTTCCACAGTGGCACGTTCCTCTTAGCTGAGATCGAACTGTTTCGTTTGCTATACGTTTGCTCCTTCAGATGAAGACTGGCATCAGCTTTCTAGCATCACTCAGTCTTTGTGTCTTCTCAAGACAGGCCTACAGAGACAACACACACCAAACAGATGCACGCCACTTTAAGTGCTGTCACAGGCTCCTCCATCCCACCCCCATCTCGTGCACCCCCCTCTCTCTACTCTCCACTCCTCACACAGAGCAGTGAATGGGCCTCTCTGTCCTCTGGAAGATTAAACTTGGGTTCTGTCTGTTGTTAACAGTCTCTGCCTCTCTGAGTCTCTCAGATGTGGTGCAGTGGAGAAGCCAGTATCATACTGGACGAGCAATATCTTATTTATTTATTTATTTATACTGTATTTTATTGTTTGTTAGGGGTCCAAGCCCGCGGAGCAGCGCAGGGCCCGCGTTGCAGTGCAACGCGGTTCCCAGCACTCCAGCGTGCTGGAACCCTATTGAGTTTGCTTCGTTTTTTATTATTATTATTATTATTATTATTATTATTATTCTTCCGCCCAAAAACTCTCTGGGGAGGCTAAACCGCAAGAGAACCATAAAAAGTATATACATGGGCTTGGACAAAAGTGGTTCATGTAGAGAAGTCAGGAAAATGACACATCTCAGACACTAGGGGGCGCTATACCAGGGGGTCAAACTTTTCAGGCTGTAGCTTGAGAACCGCTTGGATTAAATTTATGGGACCTTGATCACAAGATTCCTTGGACCCTTCCGCATCTCCTGACATAGGCCACGCCCATTTGCGCCTAGATAGATTTTTTGCTAGGGGGCGATATATGCAAAACCTATTTTTGTCAACTCGTCCTACAATTTTGACCCGATCCGGCTGAAAAGTGGACCACATATACTAGAGCCATAGAGAAATAAGCTGATCAAAGCGATTTTTGAAATTTTACTCGGTTACGAAATTATGCGCGTTTAAACATTTATGAAAACCTAGCTAAAAACTTAAAAGGCCATAACTCAAAAACGACAACACATAATTACAATTCCTTCAAAACCCTAGTGGGGAACTTGATTTTCTACAAATGTACCGAAGGAAGAAACTTTTCAAATCTAGGGGGCGCTGTTATCCTGATTTTTTTATATTGGGAAAACCGCTCAACCAATCTGGACGACACTCACAAGGTATGTAGATAGAGCCCCTGTGAGCATAATACTAAAAAATGGTTACGATTGGACAAAGTGGGCGTGTTTTATTAGCGATTTTCAAATCCCAGGTGCTCATCCATAACAGGGGCCCAGGCCCGCTATTTTTCTTGCCCGGACCAAACAAAAATGGCCATGGAGGCCAAACCAAAGGTGGATTTATATAGCCACTTACAGGGATGGTAGAAGGAAATTTTTGTGAAATTATAAAAGAGAAAAATCCCATGTCAGACACTAGATGGCGCTATACCATTGGGTAGCACGTTTTGGCCTCTAGCTCGAAAACGGCTTGGAGAAAATTTAAGTGCCTTATATCCCCAGATTCCTTGGAACCTCCCGGATTTTATGACATAGGCCACGCCCATTTCCGCCTATAATTTTTTTTCGCTACAGTGCAAAATATGCGAAAAATCATTTTTTTAACTCCTCCTAGATTTTTTGTCCGATCCAACTGAAAATTGTACCACACAAAGTACATAGCAAGAGGAAAAAAACTGATCAGAGCGATTGTTGGATTTTTGTTTCGTTGCGGAGTTATGCGCATTGAAACATTTTTCCAAAGCTAGCTATGTAGTTCAAAGGCCATAACTTTAAAACCGCATCAGATAATTCCATGAAACTCCTACACCAACAGGGGAACGTGATTATCTACTCATGTTGCATAATGGAAAATTTTTTAATCTAGGGGGCGCTATGACACTTATTATATTTCACAAACAATTGATCAGATATATATGAAACTCACTGTGTATGTTCATATCACCACTCTGTGCTGATTCCTAGAGGATGGCTATGATTGGACAAAGTGGGAATGGTTTATGAGCAGGTCACACCCCGATTTTTATTACATTAAAAATCAGCTGTTTGTCCTAGACAGCTAAAATGTGATGGATATTCCTTGAATCATACTGAACATTTGAATCCATCCAACGTTCACTCTATATTGCTTTTACACCCTAAGTTTTGGCTGAAATATGCAAATTTGCTCAACACAAGGATTTCCATAACAGATAAATCTATAAAAACCAATCCTGTTACAGTTAATGTCAAGATAGTCCTCATGAATCCCAAGCAGTTTGGCAAAGATTCTTAATCCTGCAAAGATCAATGTTGTCCTAAGTTCACAACTGCATCTGTAGTGTGTTTGTCTTTATTTTTACATGGTTTTGTCACTGATCATTTATATATAGGGCTGTAACGATACCCGAATGGAAATAAAAATTGTGATCCTCAGAGCCACAAGCCCATGTTGCAGTGGGAGAAGGCAGGATCGTGACACCTTCCAAGCCCAGTTCAGATGGTCTGAAACTTCTCAGATCACATCCCATTGTTTCACTTTTTTCTCCATCAAGTTACAAACTATTGGAAGCATCCAGTTACTAATTAGACAACACATCTGTCTTAGAGTCACCAGGTACAGTGTTACACATGTTTTTTTTCCCTGCAAGTCAAATGAAACTTGTCAGTTTTCCATGGGCACATAAACCTTTTATTTGGAACGATCCACTTACACGCATGCAGCTGGGGAGTGTGTGAATGAGGTGCGCGATGGCAGATCTTCAGACACTGAGAACAGTGAAAGGAAAGAAGGAGAAGATCCTGGTCGTGGTTGGCAGGCCAGACGCACGGACGTCCAGCTGGATGATTAAATATTGATGTCTGATATTCACCGTAGTGTGTTTGTCTTCATTTCAGATGGATAAGACATTGATTATTCTAACTGAAGTATGTGGTCAGTCCTGCTGGAGCAAACATATGGCCACAGATGTGTGTGCATGTGCGAATGTGTATTAACATCTGTTAAAACAGAAGTCCTGTTGTATTGTATGGCTTGTGGTGAAGTTTGAGGACAGAAAGGATCTGGAGTGGCTGGTGGCTGTTAGTATTCTGTGAATGTTGGTTGACAACAGGGGTGTCCAGTGTTGGTCCTCGAGGGCCACAAAAAAAGCATTAACTGGGATTATTAACTTGTGCATGTCCAATCTTAAAATTTCCAACTGTATAAGGTAGCTAGTGTCTAATATAAGATAGGGAAAGAGGTTTGGAAGCAGTTTTGGGTCTGCCCTGTGAAGCAGTGGCTTTCTTTTCCCAATCGCAATATCTCAGCGTGAAAAGCATAAAGTGGGATTTTCAACTTCTGCATGTCCAATCATTTAAATTCCAACTTTATGGGACATAGGTTTTCGGGGTATGTTGTCATGACATCGGACTCATCGGAATGACATCATAATGTCCTGTTATCGGCCCAATGATAATCGTGCATCCCAAATAAAAACCAATCTTGCTGCAGTTCATGTCAAGATATTCCTTATGAATCCCAAGCAGTTTGGCAAAGATTTTTCATCCTGCAAATATCAAAGTTGTCTAAAGTTAACAACTGCATCTGTAGTGTGTTTGTCTTTATTTTTACATGGTTATGCCATTGATCATTCATATATAGGGCTGTAACAATACCTGAATTTAAATAAAAATCGTGACCCTCAGAGCCACAATCCTGTCTCACAGTGGGAGAAAGCAGGATCACATCACCCTCCAAGCCCAGTTCAGATGCTCTGAAACTTTTCAGGTCACAAAAAACTATTTGACCTTTTTTGTTCATCAGTCTAAAGACTATTGTGGCATGAATTTTTTAACTCAACAGCACATCTTTCTTAAAGGCACCGGTTGAAGTGTCATGCATGTTTTTCCCCTGTGTGAAACAAATTAAACTTGTCAGTTTTCCATATAAACCATCGACCGAGATCAGTTACTCGCGTGCCTGCAGCTCAGAAGACTGTGTTTGAGGTGGGCGATGGCAGGTCTTTAGATACTGAGAACAGTGAAAGGACAGGAAGGAAGAATCCTGGTCGTGTTCGCCAGACCAGACACACGGAGGACAGCCAGCTGGTTGTTTGAATATTGATGTCTGATATTCACCTTAGGAACATCTGTTAAAACAGAAGTCCGATGGTACTGTAATGCTTGTGGTGAAGTTTGAGGACAGAGAGGATCTGCAGTAGTTGGTGGCTGTTAGTTTTTTTTTAATGTTGGTCTACAACAGGGGTGTCCAGTGCTGGTCCTTTAGAGCCACAATCCTGCAGGTGTTGGACATTTTCCTGAAAACTCAGACATTACCCATACACACACACTTCATGCTGCACCGTTATTAAAGACAACAGGTTTTCATGCTGAGCAAACCTTCTTTGCAAAATAATCAAAAATCATCCCTTTTTTTCCGAGGGCTACAAATCTAAGTGTTTGTCTAACAATGGGAGGCGGGGCCAGGGAGGGCGGTGCGCCAGGGGAGGCGGTGCACGGTCGGGCTTGGACCCCGTGATAACTGCTTGCAGTTCTAGTTTTTGTGTTGTTTTTTGTTTTTTTCCTTTCCTGCACTGTGATTGAAAAGCTCAACAGCACTTATACGGTGCATGTTAGGAAGTCATTGTATGTGGGCAGTGGGTACAGTGAAGAACAAAATTAGACACAATGCTTGCCTTCCTCTGAACCTTTACAGCCTAAACAGACCATCTGGGCTCATTTAGCATCTCTGTATGGTAACAGGGAGAATCCTATGAACGTAAACATCTTTTTTCTTCTTTTATTCTGGAAAAGTTAAAAGGATCTATAAGTGTTTGCAGCTACACCCTGTGATACTCTCAAAAATGTAATCAAGAACAGTTAAATCAGGCTGGAAATGGGGATTTGAAAAAGCTAATTAACTATTTTTTGTCCCAATAACCAAAGCAGCTTAACCATTATTAACTAGCTTTGGTGTGCTGAATAAATATGTGTGCATGCAATATGTGTTATCAATTTCTTTCAAGTGATCCTATTAAGAATTGAAAGAAGTGCATCTTCCTGCATCACACAGCATAATTAAAAATAATTCTTAATTATAAAATGTATATATGATATAAAATGCAGTTCCCTCATAATGTTAGGGGAGAGGAAAACATTAAACACGCTTAAGCTCATCCAGTCTGAACAGATCCATCACTGCATGGGTTTGTAGGAGCAGTTATCCCAACAATCCTGCTCAATTATTCCATGACAAATGCTCACAAATCATTTTATAATCTATATTTGCAGCAAAGAATGTAATATATTGTACACAACTACACACAAATATGAAATATGTTCACATTTAGATTTAACTATTTGTACAAATACTTTCAAAACCCAACGCTCTAGTTCTATCACACCTAAGGTCACACTTTGTTTCACACACTGGTGAGACAAAAGGGCTTTGACCCCTTTATAGATGCTGCTTGTATACTCCTTTGGTTCGTCTCATCTGTCACACCCCATTTGAGTGCGTTTGGTTTTATGGGGAGGTTTGAAATATTTTTATTTCAGGATCAACTTGGTTCAGCTTCTTTTCCGTGTTACTAACTCTCCTGTGGAGGCGACCCGCTCACATGGCACAGAAGTAGCTGGAATATGTCATAGGGATGCACGATATAATCGGCCCCCCATCGGTATCAGCCTGTATCAGTCTTAGAACTGAGTATCGGACATCAGCTATCCCACCGATCATGGACTGCGGAACGCATCTGAACGAAGGGGGGCCATACTTACAAAAAAAAACCCCAAAAAACCAACTGTCATTGCTTTTTAAAAAATAGCACCTTTTTTTTTCTCTCTCTCAAAAGATGATGGTTGTTGTGTCTCTGAGGAAGGAGGAGTATTTTTTTCATCCTGCTTTTATAGTTTTGGCTTGTTTGTCAAAAAAGTTGAAATAGATGTCTGTCTCTTCAGTTTCACAATGTCAACAATAGCTGGGTTTCCATTACACCTGGAATTGCACAAAACCTAAATATCGCAATTAAAAACCGCTAATGGAAACACCTATTTCGAAAAAAAAAAAAAAACTCAAATATCGGCAAAAAATTTTTACGCTTTCATGAGGCGTAAATCCAGACATTTCGATGAAGCAGTTTTGCGCATAAGTGTAATGGAAACATTTTTTTTCGCAATTAGGCCTACTCGCCGTCAGGCGTGACGTAGGGGGGTTAGAGTCCAGTTATTCCTCCTTAATTATGATGAATATGATCATTTACAAGCATTAACTGTGAAATCGGAGTGATGGGGGAAGTTTTATCAGTCACATATATGAAAAATCCCCAAATCGCCGTAACTCAGCAAGTTGAGTTCGTTTTGGGCATTATATAGATGGTTGAAGTTCTTCATGTATTAACGACTGGACACCAGCTGTTTATGTCGTTTCCACACATTTGTAACACCACGACTCGGTTATCTCGTTCCCACTTGTTAAATATACGTCAGCAGGATTTAATAAAACGTGACCATGGATAACATGGTATGGCTGCGCCTTCGTATCAGCGGCTGTTTTACCACATCAGTCAGGAACCGGTGCTGATAAAAGTGGAAGATCCAGAAATGACATCCACACTCCAGAAGTTGATCCTGAGGGGTTTTTCATTCGTGTTACGTTTTGGGCGTCTGTCCTGGAAGTCTCCACGAGTGTTTTTCTTGCTGATGTGATCAGAGGCTCCGTACATACGGACTTTACCTCTGAATCATCATCCGCTGCTTTCATCTCCTGATGAGGAGCAGCTCTGAAAAACATGTTTATATCTCCATCCTCCCCAAAGTGGAGTCTCGCGGGGCTGATACGGCTGATGCCATTCAATGGAAACACCTACATATCGCAATTGTACTTTTTCGAAATTAAAGAAATAGGCCTATCGCTTTTATTTTTCGAAAAAGTGTAATGGAAACCCAGCTAATGACAAGCTAGCTTTGAAATCGACGTTTTGACGTTGGCTCGCAACGCTTGCATGATGACGTATTGATAAACAATGCACTTGACAGGCACATATTTGATATTTCTATGCAGCCTACGTAACCTATATAGCAGGCTGCAGGGAAAGTTTTCAACGGGGCGGGGGAGGGCGCAGGGTGAGAGAGAGAAGGTGCGCAGTGACTTGGGTCATAAGGACAACAATGCAACTTGCTTTCAGTTACTTATTTAGGCTATTTTTTTCTTTACCAAGGTACAAAAGTTACCAGGGCCGTGGCCCGGCTGGCCCACCCGGTTCCGCGGTCTATGCCACCGATATTTAACCGATGTTTAACCGATCAGCTCGCAGTTTAAAGTCTAAATACCCCAAAACTACTTCTTCTTCTTAAAAAACTTCTTTTTTACAGACTTTAAAACTTCTAAAGACAAGGGGTGGGAAAAAATATTCATACACTGAAATATTGCGATATTTTCATATGCTGATATCATATTGACATTTAAAAACATGGCATCAATCCCTTTCACTAATGAAATTTTGTGATATTTAATCGTTTTGTTACAAAATAGATCAATGCCACATTTTAAATATCGATTTGATATCAGCATATGAAAATATTGCAATATTTCAGTGCATCAATATTTTTTCCCACCCCTATTTATCAATTTGTTGGAAACTGATAACAAAACTGTTATTTGCAATGACTGCTTATTTTTCAGCTTTAATATTGGTATCCATGTCGATATCGGTTATCAGCCACATGAGTTTTAAAATATCGGCATACCGGATATCGGCCAAAATTCCAATATCGTGCATCCCTAATATGTAATGCTTTAAAATATGCCATTAGGTCACCATGGTCCCTATGTGATATTTCCTTTTTCTGTTCAAATAAAATAAATATTGCAACTGACAAGTCTCTATATAAGAAATCAGTTGGAAAAAGACTATACAGTAGATACTGTTTTAAAAGCTCTTATTAGGTCACTGATCCCTATCACATGCTATGTGATATAACTTTTGCTTTTTTTCCTTTTTAGAAAATAAATGGTTATATAATTGGGAGCATCTCTGTTTCTGTTAGGGTTGCGACCATTTGTCTGCACACCCCCAGATCCTTCAATTTGGCTAAGCTAAGCTAATAAAAAGTCCCTCCTGGTACTTACTTCATAACTGGCATACAGACAAAGTTGAATCCGTTTTCAATCATATGGAAAGTAAAAACCACTATTTATCAAATCTAATTGAGCTCATGTTTTTCTTTAAAACTTTACTATGAATTTCTCTACACGTTGTGGAGGCAGTATTAGGGCTCATGGTGAAGAAATACGGGTTAAAAGCATTCAATATTGCGTGCTTATCCAGTGTGTAGGCATCATTTGGGGCAACCTAAACGCAAACGACTGATAATGGCCAAGCATAGCAGCGACTAAAAGCTTGGAAAATTATATGGATCAGACTGGACCCGCAGGGAAAGATCTGATGTTTCAGAGGGTTGCCTTTCCCCAACTTTTTTGTTTCTGTTTGTTTATTTTTAGTCTCTTGTTTGGATTTTTTTGGACAGAGAGTTTGAGCCTTATACGGTTGGATTTGAGATTTATCAGCTAACCAGGCAAAAATAAGTTGTAAGTAAAAAAAAATAAATTCATACCAACGAGATTCAGAAAAAATGAAAAAAAAAAAATCCCCCATTTCCACTTTTCTTATTATTTGAAGAGAAAACACCACTGAAGCAAAGATGTAATTTGCTGATCGCCAGGGAAACGGGTGCAAGCACTGTACACACTCACACATACAAGCCAGCCTTGCGTATTTCTGCACACATGCATGGTCTAACGCACAGCCAACACAAATTACTGCCTTCACACATGACTGTCCACTAGACATGAACTGAGCCTTTTATCAATCCAAAATAACATCAAATACACCAGTAAGAGCGCATAATATGTTCACAAACAGTCCAAACAATAGGGCTATGTCTGCGGTGTGTGCGTGCCATTAGTGTGCGCAGGAACAGAACTATATGGGAAAAAGGAGTGGTTGGATTTAACTAGCCTGCAGAAATCAGATAACTCCACTCAGCACATACTGAAGGCACTCAGGCATTAGACAGCAGAGTGAGTGTGCAAGAGTGTGTGCACAAGTGAGAGAGAAACGGCAAGATAGAGGATGACATGGATGTAAATGTTAGAAGACATGCACATCCTCTGGGTCAGAGGTTCCGTGCAGACTGATGCGATCGTATCCAATGAGCAAAGAAGGTTCTGCCTCAAATTAAACAAGCCTGCTGGATAATTCTCACTTTTCCCTCTCCTTCTGTTTGGTCCATCACTCTGTCTTTCCTTCTCTTCCTCCACCAGCTTCATTTCCCCCCGTTTGTCTGCTTATCTTTATCTACTTTCTCCTTTTCAACATCCAGCTCAGGGCAGCTCCTCTTCCTCCACACATCTCCTCTCATTCAGCTCGTCTTTCTGGTCATTCAAATCTCATTTTCTCATTCTGTTAGTTTAATTAATCCCACCAGCAAGAGTGTGTAATCAATTTAAGGGGTTTTATTTGGAAGGCTTGGTTTCATTCATTAACCCAAACACATCTACATAATGCAACATGAACATGGCAGCAACAGTAGCATCCAACTCACACTTTATACCTCCACGAGCACATATTTTATAGCTCCAGCCGAAATCTTTTATGTTTCCCAGTTCTTCAGCTTTTCAAAAAGCAGAAGATTTCAAAACCATTACAAACTGTTCATAAACCAGTAAGAAGCTCCCTCTAAACTGGGCGACTCCCTGACCTGCAGCGTAATAAAGTGAGCTGGGCAGCAGCAGGAGGACCGGAGCTGGAAGCGGAGCTGCTTGTTTAGCAGACCCACCCTGGCCAGCACAAAGAGGGGGGGGCAACGCCCTCCTCCTCAACCAGCCAACACAGACAGGACCCTGATTGGCCAGTTGGATGACCTTTGATCCCCGCTGTATTGTGGTCACGACGGACCAACCCTCCCCCTTGTGTGTGTGTGTGCGTGTGTGTGCAACAAAAGGCAGCCAAGTCCTAATGCAGCAATCAGAGCCGTGGAAGAGGGGAAATGGTCTAAGGGGAAATGGAGAGTGTGTAGGTGCGAGAGTGTGCACGTACACGTGTGTGTGTTGCTGCGTGCATGGAGGTGGTGTAATTACGTCCTGCTTGTGATGGCTGCGTTGTAGTCGTGATTAGTTACATCACAGCTAATTTGTGTCCAGCAGAGATTTGTCCTGGACCTCAACCATCTCAGCAGACCTGTTTGCTAACCCCCGCTCTGGAGAAATGGTTTTCCTCTAGTCTCATCCTCAGACCAAACTCAGACCAAACTCCAGCCTCAAAGATGCCCCGATCCAGTTTTTTCCGATTCCGACAGATACCGATACCTGGGCTGAGCGTATTGGCCGATATCGATCCAACACTACTGTTGAATGAATAAACTGTGTACCTTGAAGGCATGAAGCATGACATAAACATTTAGCCTTTTGTTTTTTTTAGAAAAAGGTGACAAATTAAGACAGATATAAATTAGGGGTGGGGAAAAAATATCAATACACTGAAATATCGTGATATTTTCATATCATGTTGATATTCAAAAATGCAATACTGATCTATTTTACCAAAAAAATCTCGCAAAATTTCATCGCTCTCTTATGAAATCTCGCGAGATTTCACAAAAAACTGTGAGATTTTGTTGTTCTGTTACGAAATCTCGTAAAATAGATCAATACTGTGTTTTTCAATAACAATATATCGGCATATGAAAATATTGCAATATTTCAGAGTATCAGTATTTTTCCACTCCTACTATAAATCTACTTAATATTATTTATTAACAAATAACAAAGTGTACATTTATTATGATATTGACAAAAACAGAAATGACTGGATCGGAACGCTGGATTGGCCACATACATCCGATATCCGATCCAGGTAATTTGTAAGTATCGGAGCCGATATCTGATCCAGGTATCGGATCGGTGCACCTCTAGCTATTGGGATAAGCTAATTTCTTGGAGTATCAGCACCACCCCAAAATGAACACATTCAGATTCGGTCATTTTTGCCCTGGTTGTGGCTGTTACGGAGTACTGGAGGTAAGCCAGAGTGAAGTTTTTAGTTTTGTTTTAATGTTTCATGAAAAATCAGTATGGCATATCTGACATTGAAGTTTTCTGCTCACATAACACCATTATCAGCAAAGTTTCACAAAACTGTGAGAAGCTTTATGATTGAAGTAAGTTTAATACATGAAAAAAGTCTTACAGAAGCAGCTCCTGAAGCTGGAACATTCACAAAAGAGCAGGCCAACATTAAAGCCTCCACTAGTTACTGCAATAGAAAACATCCTCCTCTTTGTTTAAGCCATTGAACAAACACCAGCTTCCACTGTCTCCTGCCAACTCATGCCCGAAACTAAAGCCCTTTTCACACACCTCTTTCAAGCTGGGGCTGATGCACCTCCACTGAAGGTTGAATGTGAGGTAATACAAGAGGTGAAACAGTTAGTGGTCCGTTTTGCATGCTGGTTGCAATATACCAGTACAATAAATGATTCTTGATAACCCAACCTGTTCCCCTTTGGCAATTCATCCATTATCGTCCGGTGAAATGCTGGCTTCCTATGTATGTGAAAAGGTTGACACACTAATACAGCACTGAGCCGCCTCTGTTTGGTTTGTAATAATTATCAAAGAACAGCAACAGCTTAGCAAAGATGTTAATAAGGCTGAGCCCATGTGTGAAAAGGGCTTATCATTCCCTTGTAGACCAGAATTCGGACATCAGTCCACTTTTTGACCTGAAATCTTCTCAAAATATTCTGTCTTGACTTTTGTGAAGATTTGTGAAGACAGTGAAAACATGCCGAGCACCATCGTCATTCTGCTGTAAGCACTTCACAGCACACTTTTTGCATCATGTCCTGACCCGTCTGTGCAGAGACCACTCAGTGTTCATACACTTTCAATGGGCAAAACTTAAACCCTCCAAAACTAATGCTAGACTTTCTTTGGTCACACTAAGAAAACCAAACTAAACTTATCATCTCCAAGCCCAATTTAGCCAAATATCCCCAGCCTAAACTCTCCCTGCTGTCCGTGACAGCGATCTAGGGGCCTATTCTCTTAATACAAATCATGTGACTTTGTCCTCACTCTGAGCCACTCGTCAGGGTAGACCACCCCTCAGCAGCACGACTGGCTGTCTGAGGAATGTCATGTCATGGAACAGATGGAGACCCGCAGACAATAGAGTCACATGTGTCTACTAGGCCCTATATACGAAGGCATGTGCCAATTGTCTGAGTGCGTGCATGTATGAGCGCGTGAGAGGATTCTTCCAGCATTTCCAAAGCCACAAGTCAGGTTTGCTCTCATGAGCATCCCATTCATCTCATGGAAGACGGAGAGATCACATGCATTTTTCCAACAACGAAGCCCCAAAGAGCTGAGAAAATGATGCAATCACATCCAAAAGACACGATTCACCAAACAGCGTGATGCAACGTAGTGAGATAAAGGGAACTGTGGAAACAGGTACAATGGTGATCTTAATGTTCAAACTTTGAGGTTTGTTTCAGTGGTCATGCTGTCCTATGAGCACCAACTTATGAGCCAATAATTACCCCTTAGCCAATGGGATTCACACGCCAATAATGATGTAATACAGTTACTTTCCTGACAGTAACTGCTAAAGCATGTTCATAATAAGCTGAGGTATATTTAATACAATAAAGCTGTAAAGTTGGAGCTTATTACCCACAGCATCATGTGAAGTCTCCTCTAAGCCACTTTGAGTCTCCCTATGAGGCAGCAGTCGTGTGTAAGAATCGATCAGTCCGGCTAACACACAGATGTTCCCTTTGCTTATAGACCACGGCTGTAAACCATTACAAGACAGTCTGAAGCTGCCACATTTCATTCATTTCACATATATGGGCCTGCCGGCGAGATTCACGTCAAATCCGCTGCAGTTCTACCTGAAACATAGTCATGACCTCAAAACTCACTGATCAGGAAGAAAATCACCAGTGCTTTCAGTCTGATTGGATCCTTCTTTGGTTGTCGATCGATCGGCTGATTCATTAATGAAGGCATTACCGGGTTACCTTAGGGGGGAACTGGAAGTGTGAGTAGGAATGCCAGATTGGAAATAGTGAACTCACCCAAGACAACGACGGCTGATCGGCTCCCCGCTCCTCCTCTGTGTAAATCCAGGACCCCGGACAGAAAGATGTTAAAACAGCAGAGGAGTCACTTATAGATGGTTTCACAGAATATTCTTCATCCGCGCTATGAAAGCGATGGAAGGGAACCGACGTGGAGCCGCAAATCAACCCGGTGGGCGCGAGGAACTCACAAATGAATCACAAAAAGCGACTCGTGCAATTAAATTTTCTTTTTTAGAATAAAAAAAATGACGACTTGGGGTTTCAAGGAGGGTTTCGTTGGATATTGGTGTGTCTGTAGTAATCTCGGATGCTTTGGTTGTTGACTGTGCACTTACTGGGCTGCTTCCCCCGGCTCCACCCGCTAACCCAGCCTTCCCAGTGCGCCCATTGGCACAGGCGGCCGGACATGCAAATCCACTCTTCCCATTGATGTTTTCCAAAAGAAAAAAAAAAAAGAAAAACAAAAGACTAGTCCTCGGTTTCCGTTTCTCTGTGGCGCCATCGTGCGGCATCTAAACTGCAAATCCAATCATCTCTGGGGGATTCTGCCTGAGAGAGCAGCTCACACTGGAGGCCATCCTAATTTTCATACTGGGTTCATATTATTGCAGCATTGTCAGCCAGTCATAAAGCAAATAAGCCGATAAACTGGGGTGTTTAACAAAACAAAATAATTGAAAAAAAAAAAAAGGTTTTTTTCCTCTTTTCTCTCCTCCCAGGAGGCCAATGGAGTAGGCAGATGCAAATAAATAAAAAGTGCAAATAACAAAAAAATCAATCCAACTTCTTTTTTTCTGACTCTGTTCGAAATGATATACGCAAAATAAATCAAGTTTATTTTCACAACTACAAGGGCTGTAGCCTATGCATGATCTTGACCTCAAAAGAAAGCTGAGACGTGAGATTAGGCTACGTGATTACAGATTATGTGTCAGAATAAATTCACAGTTTAACTTTCTATGTTTATCTTCTTTTACTACATTGCTTTCAGTGAAACCGATATCAGTCCAATTCATCAAGGAATTTGAAAGGTAGGATGTCTGATGAGAAACTGTGCAAAAGTTGAATTTAAAGGGAAAAAAAGTTGCAGGTGTTTTAATAGAGGTGTATTTTTACAGTCTATGGGTGTTACACAGGTGAGCGTTTTAGAAAGCCATTGGCCAATGATAATCAACACTATGAGTGGACAGTTAGGAGAATGGAGGGGTGGCCTTCAAATTCACCTTAGCAACACCATGAGTATCTAGAAAGAAGCCCACCAAACACAAGACGCCATTTCAACGTTGTCTGGTCGGTCCGTCATAACCATATTTAAGCCTGAAAAAGACGTTGAAAAAGGGGCTGAGTTTGAACCGTCTGATTTGGTCCAAATTTAGCCCAACTTTGAAAAGTCGTCGAAAAACCTAATTTCAACGTTTAAAGAAAGGCGAAACCTTTCAACGAAAAACGTTGTTTCAGTGATGTCTTTTCAACGTCTTTTCAACCAAATTTTGCTAGGTGGGATTGAACTTAAGATAGTTTATGATAGGAAGAGTGAATCATTCATTTTAAACAAAGGAAATCATTTTTAAGGTGGAATAAAAGTTTTGACCACAAAGTAGCAAAAGTAAAATGCCTTCATTTCTTTGTGATAAGCACAGAATTTGGTCTTACATCAGGGGGTGTCCAATTACAGTCCCAGAAGGCCATTTTCCAGCAGGTTTCACATGTTTCCCTACTACAGTCCTCCTGATCCAAATTAAATGGATCTCCTCATCATCTTGTGAAGTTACGCTCGTGTGTTAATGATCCATTAAATTTAGCCATGTGTGTTGGAGTAGGAAAATATAGAAAACCTGCAGGACAGTGGACGCTAAAGTCCAGAAAGGGACATCCCTGTTTTACATTGTCTTGTTAAAAATGCTTAAATGTTCCAACAGTGTGCTTTTCTGCATTTATGCTGCCATCATAGAAGAGTTACCTTTGCTACTGATTCACAAACCTGGGTTTTGGACGTGTTGCTAACAGCCTCATTGGTTCTTTTTTGTCTTTGATACAGAACAAATGACATCCATTATTTCTGCTTTAAGTGACATTTGTGAATTTAACTGTATTTAGTCCTCGACAGCAGGTTGCCTACAGCGTCTCATCAGCTGCTGATGACCGATGGTTCTTCATGGAGGTGTCTGAGGTAGCCTAACATCTTGCACTCATGCCCGTCATGCTGGGAAATCCCACCATAGTCCTAAATCATTTAGTACAGTATTTTGCACAGCAGATGGATAAATATGCAAATCATTTCCAATCTATTTTTGAGGAGCATCATATCTAAACAGTTCAATGATTTTTCTCACATATCTGTTGACAATCTGAAAACCCAGAAACTGTCTTTGCCAATGAAACCAATTTTTTTTTTTTTTTTTTTTTTGTACCTGATGACATCAGCTATATTTCTTTTTCTTTATCCTCTTTACCAAATTATAGACATGTTGAAGGATTGAAATGTAGAAATTGAAATAAAAATGTATTTGTGTCCTTCAGTCTGAAATGAAACAAGTCTTGGCAAACGTACGACTCCAGGTGGCCATGATCACATTCATTTCAGGACTCTTTGCACTGTTATTAAACTGTTATTTAATTTCACTCAGCATGGATGAAGAATCTATAACTTTTCAGATTTTCAGAACCTCATAGTATTTATGCTCAGCAGCCTGACATCGTCTTTCCACGAACATGTCCATCCTGAATCCTGTCTCCAAGAATGTCTCTTCTTATTTGCACCATGTTTTAAGCTTCATCAGTGAGCTGGTTTTGGGTAGAAAACACCACACGCCAGTCTAGCGTGCATGAGCCCCGCTGAATGACACAACATCAGAAAGAGCCAATTCTGCTCCAGTGAACCAGAGCCGGGCTGCTTCTCACACTCGGAGAGAAAAGCTCCAACTTTCCATGGAACAAAACTGAAAGAAATGAATGTGCTTTTTCTTCTCCGACATGTGCTGCAGTCATCAACGGTGGCCGATTCCCAAAAGTCAGCAAAATAAACTGTGATTTTGATGTAGCGTAAGAGCAGGTCAGCAGATGCTCTGTGAACAGATGCTAACAGTAAGTACTAATGGAGATAAAATACACAAGGCTGCATCTTCCTCTACAGGTTTTTAAGTCAGTAAAAGCCTTACCCCTCCCATCTCTTTTGAGAATCCCAGTTGTACTCTAATGGTTTTATTGGAAACTAAATTGGCAGCACCACCTTGGAACTAAAATAGCTCCCACAAACACAGACCCATCAATGCCACCATTACCTCAAGCCTTACAGAATTTGGGTTCAATGACAACCAATGGGCTCAAATGTCAATGCAAGGCATTTGTAGGAAAACAGTGAGGGCAAACGTGGCCTCCAGTCAGTGACATTTCCCATACGGGTCCAAACAGAAATGGAAAGATCAATATGGAAATATGGAGTGTAGGAAATCCTTGGCTTGTAGTCTCTTGACATGTGCCAGTTCATCGATTTGTTACGCTCACACACAAGCACACAACAAGCTTTCTCAAGTTTTATTACAAAAAAAAAACAAAAACATGCACAACACACTGTTCCATCAGAAATAGTACACATTACTTTAATAAAGCAGTGTTTAAATAAGACCAGCGGAGTTTTAGGTCAAGTCCACTTTAAAATGCAAGGCCATAATTCTGTGGGGCTCCATTAAACTGTAATTCCTCTGATAATCTGCTCGTCTAGTCTGACAGCATCACATGTAGGTGAAAGCTTTATTCACCAACTCCAGCAGCAACTGCCTCCAACAAAGAAGAGCACTGAAACATCTGCTATTCTGTGCAGGGCTCATTATCCACACTGGAGACTGTAGATACTCAATCTTTAGGAAAATACGGTGGGCCTTGCTGTCAAAGCGAGCTAAAGTTGGAATGAATTCATTTTAGCAACTAGAAAGAAAATCTACACCTTGCCTCAAACTGGAGCCTTGTATTGAGTATTTGCTGTAATAAAAACAATCATTTCTGTAGACTGATTCAGTGATCGCCTTATTGGCTGCAATATAATTTACTCCCTTCATTGTCACAATAATTCAATTTTATATTATTAGAGTTATAGGATTTTTTTTGTCTATACAGGAGTTCAGTCACACTTCAGTGAGATGCTGAATTGTGGGGCACAACACCCCAAATTATATCTTCACATTGTCAGTGAAGATAAGAACATGAAGACCCCTCATCAGAGCGCATCTGCAGTCTGTAACACGCTGACATGGATACGGTGCCCCCACAGGTTTGTTTCAAACTTTCTGTCCTTGTGGCAAAAATCCAACTCTGGAAATGTTCCAGCCAGAGGGCTTGCCATCTACGCGCTAGCCCGCGCCGCCTGCTCGGCCTGCCTCCTCTGGTTGTAGGCGTTGTACACGTCCAGGAACATGTCCCTGCAGGGTATGCGTGCCTTCAGCTTGGAGCAGATGAGGAAGGAGCCGGCCATCTTGCGGTGGAGGGAGTACGTCTCCTCGGGGGGTGGCGTGAGGCGGTGGCGCAGCATGACGGGGACCAGGTCCTGGATGCGGTGGGTGGTGTTCTGAGTGCCGAAGTCAAAGGGCTCGCTGGAGGCGAAGGCTTCACCGAGGATCATAACGGCCTCCACATGGGCATCCTTGAAGGCCTGGAGGGGAGCAGTGAAAGCTGATGCACACGAGTACTCACTTCTTACTAGGGAGGTCCGATATTATCGGCCGATAATGGCATCAAAGCAACCATTACCGATCTTACATTTCAGAAAGCACAGCATAATTATTTGAATCGCCTCACTCCAAACACCCACCCCCCCATTCCCTCCACCTCCTAATGCGGGAGTAAAGCTCTGACGGGCAGGACCCTCGGCCAATCCTAGGCGTGGGCCCCACTGCAAGGATTGGTTGGACTTTTCATTGAAACTTTAGAGATTGGAATAATATTTTATTTTAATTAACGGTGCGTCTGTCTTGTATTTCAGAGTTCCATTACCTCATTCACAGCATTTTACCTTTAAAAAAAAATAGTGCAACAATGCAACATCGTAAGGGTTAGGGCTGTGCGATATACTAATATGATATCGCGATATGATATTTACATGAGAGAGATATGTTAGTTGTGCAAATTTTTTTGCTTTATTTTTTTGTAATGACCCGGCTGCACCTCGATTGACTACGAAGGGGTCACCTGATTATTTAATAAGGGTGGGAAAAAATATCGACTACACTGAAATATCGCAATATTTTCATATGCCAATACCATATCTATATTAAAAAATGCAGCATCAATCTATTTTACTAATGAAACCAAACGAGATATCATTGCTTGTTACGAAATTTCATGAGATTACATGAAATACCGCAAGATTTAATAACAAAATGATGATATCTCGCAGTATTTTATTAGTAAAATACATCGATACTACATTTTTAAATATAGAAATGGAATGGGGATATGAAAATATCGCTATATTTCAGTGTATCAATATTTTTTCTCACCCCTATTATTTAAACTGTCTGGAAGACGATCCTCCCCAAGACTTTTACGAAGAAATCATAAAAAACCAGCCAACTATCTTTAATTACTTCGATTTAACAAACATTTCTAACCAGTGTTTTGTCAGTTCCATCACTGCAGTGGAGCGATACCTTTACGCTAAACATGTTTCAATACTAAAAAACAGGTGTTTGATATGAAATGAAACTTACAGACAAATTAGGGTAAAAATACCAGTATATATCATATATCGTCATCTAAAATAAATATATTGTGATATATTTGGTCCATATTACCCAGCCCTAGTAAGGGTTGCTTTAAAATGTGACATTGGAAAATATTTGTATGGTTTTTGTGTTTTGGGATTGATATTGTTACTAATGAATCCTCACGAGATTTCTTAACGGAACAATGAGATTTCTTGAGATCTTGTTCCATTAGCAGCAGTCCAGCATGTGGAAAAGTCCCTGTTATCCTGAAAGAACTCCATTTCCCAGCATTTCTTTCAGAGTCATGTGACTACGGTTCAACAGCTGCTGCTACAGCCTGACTTGCTTTGAAGCTGCTTACAATATGTCTGGTTTTAAGTTGTTGGTTAAGCTTTTAAGTTGTTAGAAACATTATAATTAGCCACATGTTGGCTGATACCTGCTAGTATCTGATATCTGGCAGCAAGATGCCAAAATGCACTCTTCTGCCTGAGTTAAGGCTATTTTGGGGATCTTTGCTCTCAGAGCAGAATATAACTGTATCTCTCAAAATATGAGAGATAAAACCTCACAGTTGTCTGCATATATCAGTATTGGTTGATACTGGAAATTGGATAGACAAATCTGTAAAATAAGCCAATATCGAACATCCCTACTTCTTACACAAAGTTAAATAAAGCAAGACTAAATTAGAAATATGCAGATATAGATTATAGAAAGAGGGAAAACATCAAGCACCAGGAACAGAAATAAATGAGGGAGACGAGACAGAAGGATAAACCATATCAAAAATAAATGAGCTCAGCAGCAGTGACTAAAATAACTCACCTTGGTCTCGAAGCCTGTCAGGAACTTCAGGTCCTGCGATTTAGAGAGAACTGTTTCACGATCCCCAACAGAGGCTGCGTAGACCACCTGAACACACAAAACATGAGCTCAAACCGTCGCATAGATGCTGAAATCATGTTTATTCAAAATGCTTCCAGCAGCTGCAGGCTTCTGCAAAACCAATCCTAAACCCTCACATTCAATTATTCAGACATTTTGCTGCATAAGTGATGTTGTGAGGATCACTGGTGGGCGTTCTATAATTTTAGAATCACCTCACCTGGATGTAGTCGTCTGTGAATTTTTCTGGGTAGTCTCTGCACGCTCCAAAATCTAACAGAATGACCTGAAGACACAATCAGAGTTAAAAAATCTGCAGCAACATGGCGATCTTTACTTCAGATGTGGATTCCTCTCACCTTGTTTGTGTCAGCGTTGTAAAAGAAGTTGGCCCAGTTTGGATCTGTCTGCATGAACCTGAACTCAAACAGCTCCCTCAGACACAACTGGAGGATGCTGAAACAGATCTGAGGAGGAAAGAAGAGACTTGTGTTCACCATCAGGTTTTCTTTTAGACGTTTTTTTTAATTCACTGTGGCTCTCTAATAACATCCCGTCACATGACGAGGCTAAACTGTTGAACAATATATCTAAACCATGATGATGCAGTCTAATTTCACAGCTGCTGTCTTTGTAAACTATCTGTGAGACTATAGCAGCCTTCCTTAGTTTATAACCTTTTTTCAAATTCTTAGGATTTTTCCCAATTATCCAAAAGTACAACCCCAATTCTAAAAGGCTGAAACTAGGGATGCACAATGTTGGAATTTTGGCCGATATCTGATATGCCGATATTTTAAAACTCATGTGGCCGATAACAGATATAGATATTAAAGCTAAAAAAAACAAGTAGTCATTGGAAATAGCAATTTTGTTATCGGTTTCAGACACTTTAAAAATTAGGGGTGGGAAAAAAAATAAATACATTGAAATATCGCGATATTTTCATATGCCGATATCAAAACGATATTTAAAAAGCCGGCATCGATTTATTCTACTTAAGAAAATCTTGCGAGATTTCATCGTTCTGTTACAAAATCTCACGATATTTCGTGAATTCCCGTGAATTTCGTAACAGAACAATGAAATATTGCAAGATTTCATGAGTAAAATAGATTGATACCGTGTTTTTGAATGTCAATAAGATAGCATATGAAAATATCGCAAAATTTATGTGAATTCTCGTGAGATTTCAAAACAGAACAGTGAAAAATCGCGAGATTTTATTAGTAAAATAGATCAATACCGCGTTTTTAAATGTCAATGTGATATCAGCATATGAAAATATTGTGATATTTCAGTGTATCAATCTTTTTTCCCACCTCTAGTCTTTAGAAGTCTTAAAGTCTGTAAGAAAACAAGTTTTTGAAGAAAAAGAAGTAGCTTTTTTTTCAGACTTTAGAAACAGCGGGCTGAGTTAAATATCGGTGGGGTGGCCAATGTCCGATACTCAGTTTTAAGGCCGATATATGCCAATCACGATAGGGGGCCGATTATATCGTGCATCCCTAGCTGAAACGGAGCCCAAAAAGGCTTTAAAAGTAGCTGGCACAAGTAGAAGCTTATGTAGGACCTTATTCTGCTTATTGGCAGCAGGACTGGGTTTAAAAGGAGAATATCAGAGAGGTAGAGCCTTTCTGATGTGGAAATGGGCAGAGGTTCACCAATCTGAGACAAACTGCATCTTAAAAACATGGAACAATTTCAGAAAAATATTCTTTAACGTAAAATTATGAAGACTTTAAAGATCTCAGTAGTGCAGTGGTTCCCAGACTTTTTTTTTTTTTGCTGTCCTGCATTAAAACCAGACATGATCCTCCACTAGAAACCACTGCATGGACGATGCAGAAGGATGTCCAGAAATCACTGTATGTGGACACCGTTCATCCTGACATCCACCAATGCAGGTTAAAGCGCGATCATGCAAAGAAGAAACTATAAGTGAACAGGAACACTGCCATCTCTGGACCGAAGCTCATTTAAAATAATCAGAGGTAAAGTGAAAAACTGCCTTAAAACTGAGCATCGGACATCGGCCACCCCACCAATATTCAACCGATGTTTAACCGATCAGCCTATATTTATAGCTGTTTATATATATAGTGCCAAAAAAAACTTAACAGCTCAATATATATATATATATATATATAAGTATATATTCTTCTTCAAAATCTTCTTTTTTACAGACTTTAAAACTTCTAAAGACTAGGGGTGGGGGAAAAAAATCGATACACTAAAATATCGCAATATTTTCATCTGCTGATATCATATTGACATACAAAAACACGGTACCAATCTATTTTACTTAATCTTGCGATATTTCATCGTTCTTTTACAAAATTTCGCGAGAATATTTTTCAGTGTTGGAAACGGATAACAAAACTACTATGACTGCTTATTTTTTCAACTTTAATATCAGAATTGATATCGGCTGTCGTCCATATGAGTTTTAAAATATCGGATATCGGCCACAATTCCAATATAGTGCACCCCTACAGATGGATGAAAATGTGAAATTCTGTCAGGAAATTTTGGACACCTCATCCTGCAGACTAAAGAGGAGAGGGAGCTTCCAGCTCATTATCAGTGGACAGTTCAAAAACCTCCTTCTCTGATGGGTACGTTCTTATTTTCATTTTCCATTTTCTTGATTTGGATTCTTTCATTTTGTCTTTGTGTACGTCACTTTGAAAAGCCCCTATAAATAAAAAATGCCTTATCTTTATTAGTATCATTATTTTGCACAGCATCCCAACTCTCTTTTGGAACAGGGGTTGTAAATATTTTAACACAGAGCAAAAAAAAAAGAAAAGGAATCAAACAAATGACACACATGGTCAAACTTCATCTTATGAATCAAAGTTCATTTAAAAAGCAAAGATGTCTACCATCAGATATCTTTGAGTGTCTAAAGTGTGTGAACTTCTAAGACCGCATCCAAGCAAAAACAGTTACTTGTTCATAGATCTTCCACCACAAATGTATTTTTCTCTCATGAAAATGCAGCTAGAAAAGACCCGATCGAGTTATCAGTAATTAACTTAAGATTTTGCTACAGAATGGTGAAAGTATTTTTAATGTTTCATTCACACACTGAGGGGAGGACAACTGCACTGAGAACTGCTGTCAAAAAATTTGCATGCACACTGAACCAGTTTGTATAATAGCCAGTAGTTTGGGGGAAAAGTCATCTCTGTAAAAACTTTGGGCCCCATCTTTGTGGAACTTGAGCTGGTTTAGTTTTATTTGGCAATTCAGCATGAAAAGAGATGTTTTTCTAATCTCATAGGCATCTATGTGTGTTATTAGCAGTTGATCTGAAGCTGAAATTATTGTGAAGTCTTTTTAGTCAGTGGGCTAAAAATACAGCGAGGGTGCCCCATTCACTTAAAGGACACCAATATGTAAATACCTGACTTTCAAAATAGATGTGGAAGCATATTTTTGGCACAAATGAATTAATTTTTTTTTGTATGAGTTTAAAAGCCTCTGAAGAGTTTGGACAGTTTCTCTCACAAAACTGAATTCAATGTTCGCAAGTCCATAATCAGGATAACTGCTACTGACAACAACTGAGCTGCAAGCAGAACGCTACTCTTCTCCAAATAGAACAACACTGCAAGTTTGTTAAAGCTCACATGTAAAAGCCAGATGACTGAAAGTAGTCCTGCAGATTAAATAATGTGCAGGTCTGGTTAATGGTCACAGTTACTGCAGCAGAAGCAGGTCCCACATGACACTGACAGATTCACAAACTTTGGACACTCACAGATACTTAATACAGGATTATTTCCTGCAAATGTGCATCAAGTATAACATTTTGTTAGCTGTGTTCATTTTGGTTCCACTTTTACAGCAGGACTTGCTAAAAAAAACTCATACTTTAGGCCAAATGTACAGAGGAGGATTAGGGCCACTGAAGAAAAAAAAATTCTGAGAAAAAAGTCAGAATTCTGGCTTTTTCCAGAACGTTAAAAAAAAAAAAAAAAAAAAAAAAAAATCCAGATTTTTTTTTTTTTTTTTACATTTCCGAAAAAGTTAGATTTCAGACTTTATTCTCAGGATTCTGACTTTTTTCCAGAACATTTGAAAATAGATAAATAAATTTCAGGATTTTTTTTTTTTTAATTTTCAAAAAAGTTAGAATTCTGACTTTTTTCTCAGAATTGTATTTTTTTTTTTCTTCCTCATCGGCCCTAACCCTCTTCCGTACATATGCTAACAGGAATTCTTCTAAAGTTATCTTAATCATTCTGCTTTTACCAATACTGGGTCAACATCACGCACAATAACCATTTAATATAACAAAATTACCTCAAAGTAGTGTGTCTTCTGGTGTAATCATTAACATCACCTTAACCAAAACCCTCTGATCTGTTCCTCCTGTTCCATTACTGTCATTTCAGTTAATAAAATACCACGACAAATGCTTGTTGAGACAAACTGCACCTTGTTCCTTGTTTCCTGATCTAGATCCACACATTGGTCCAGAGGAACTCCTTGGACCAGTTCCATGGCCAGCACCCTGCGACCTGACAGCTCATCAATCACCTCTGGGACTTGGAAAAACTCATCATCTTCCAGCAGTGACCTGGGGTCCAGATAAACACAGTCCACGAAGACATACACACAAAAGAAAGGAAGACCCTTCATGTTTAATGATTTGCAGGTCAGAAAGTGTCAAATCATGAACAATGGGTCATTAAAACAGACCAAACCCAGCAGCTTTATCTGAAGCCGTTTGGGATTTACTGAGCAGTTACACGCTGTGCTGTAAACCTGGTATTTGAGGAAATGATAAAACATTACCTGAACTTCTTGGCACACTCTGCTTCCCTCCTATAGTCGCACTCCCACGCCAGTTCTTTCTGAAGAACATCCAAACTGCTGTCTGCAAACAGACCTGTGGAAAAACATTGCAACGCTCAGCAGGGAAAAGCGAAGAAAACACAGACTGAGTCGTCTTCCAACACATCCGAGACCTGGAGCAAAAATGCAACCTGGGGGTAAAATAAATAAATCGTACAGAGTGGTATAGTTTGTATTTCTGCACCTCTGTGCTGAAAATAATAACTTAAAGTGCATCAAAATCCTCTTATATAACAGTAACTACACAGTCGGCTTAGTGGCTGCAAACATCTGCTACGAGCTGCTTTTTCCACACTTAACTGGCTCCACCAGAGTTTCTGGAAATTTTTAGTTTTTATTTTACCATGATATTTTCTGCCTGCTAGCAATCCCTACTGTACATACACACCATCTTTCAGTAGAGGGGTCAGCACCGTTATTATATTAACTATTTATTTTTAAGTTGGGTCAATAAATGTAGGAAGATATCATCGTTGTTCATTCTTAAACAACAAACCACTGTGTGACCATTTAAAAGAAATATAAATTCTTTATGTTTTTTTCAGGCGGAGAATATGTAATAAGCAGCATCTCTGTTTTTTATCGACTTTCAAATGATCAGTCAGCTTTCTAAATCAGTTTATCACGCAAGTTTCATCTGCAGCTTTAGCACCACCTCATGGTCTGAACTGTGATGGTTGCAAAAAAACAGGAGGAAGGGTCACTTAAAACATAACAAGACTTAAAACTTTCAATTTGACAAGAAAAAAAGCAGAATATTTAACAGGTTTTCTCAGCATCTCATTAAATTCATGAAACATAAGAAGTGATCGGTACAAACAAGAACTGTTGTTGCTCAAATCCTGCTAAATGGTAAGAGTTTAACCTCACTTCTGCTGAGGGACAGTTCAAGCAGAGCATGAAGAAATGAGCTTTAACACAAAACAGCTGAATATGAAGGCTGAAATCTCCTTTACAAGTAGCAGGATTACTGTATTATGAGAGAAAACTTCCTCCAAAAAGCTGGGATGTGGTTTAGTACAAATGGAAAACAGAAATCTACACATTTCCTAAAGCTAATCTAGTAAAAATAGTACAAAAAAAATCACATTGTTTTAAACACCAGCAGCACATTTCAAAGAAATGAGAGTTGGTAAATGTTTACCACTGCATTGCATCACATTACATCAGCTCTGTCAGCGTTTGGGAACATGAGCAGCTAAAGAAGAGCTCGAGGATAAAAACTGTTCATTATTACTTGTTTGCTTTTGAATGTGAGAAAAATCTTCCTCCACCAAGTTGGAACATATCTAACTGACGTGGGGGAAAATCTGCATGGGATGTTTTTATTAAAATGACGAACCTAATAATTTGCAAAAGGTGCACAGAGTTCTTGTTTTTTTTGGTCATTATTTTAACCATTACATGACCTTCCCAGCTTCTCACTGCAGCTTTCCTAACTGGAAAATTTTAAGTGTAATAAAAAAGTAATAAAAAATAAAAGCTCAATTTCAACAATTAATATGCTACTTTCAGTTAAATATCTTGTTTTAAGAAATTGCAAAAAGATTTTCAGAATGTTTTTCAGGTTGCAGACAAATAACCAAAATGGAAGGCAAATCCACTGGTTGATGAGTGAGGGGCTTCAGCCAATGAGAGCCAAGACAAACACCACAAAAATGTAAACAAACATGTAGGGATGGGTACACTTGACTCGATGCAGTACCAATTTCCGGTACCTGGGAATCGGTACCGGTACTAGGGATGCACAATATAATCGCCCCCCTATCGGTATCGACATAAATCGGCCTTAAAACTGAGTATCGGACATCATCTACCCCACTGATATTTAACCAATCAGCCCGCTGTTTCTAAAGTCTAAAAAAAAACAAAACTTCTTCTTCTTCTTCAAAAACTTCTATTGTAGACTTTGAAACTTCTAAAGACTAGAGGTGGAAGAAAACATCGATACACTGACATATCGCAATATTTTCAGATGCTGATATTATATTGACATTTAAAAATGCGGTATCTATCTATTTTACTAATGAAAACTTGTGATAAATCATTCTTCTGCTACGAAATCTCATGAGAATTCATGAAATATGAGATTTTTTAACAGAATGATGACATCTCGCGAGATTTTTCTAAGTAAAATAGATACTGTATTTTTAAATATCGATTTGATATTGGCATGTGAAAATATTACAATATTTCAGTGCATCAATGTATCTTATCTTCTAAGGTGTGAGAAACGAATAACAAAATTGCTATTTGCAATGACTTGTTTATTTTTTTCAGCTTTAATATCGTTATCGGCGTCGGTTATGGGCCACACGAGTTTTAAAATATCGGCATATCGGATATCAGTCAAAATTCCAATATCGTGCATCCCTACCCGGTACCCAACATTACCAGTTTTCGGTCCTTTTGTGTGTGCTTATATGGAAATAACAGATTTATTTTTAAATTTTTCACCATTGTATTAAAGCAAAATCCAGCTGTTTTTATTATGGTGTTGGAGCATCTGGTACACAGAGGGAAACTTAATGATAGAATTAATCTATGAGGAAAAAAAAGATTGGACATTCTCAGACACTAAACTGATACTGTCGTGGCATTTCATGCAGATATAGAACGGAGGCTGTGAGCCTCCTGCTGTGCGCAATGACCAACCCAGCTTACTAACTTGGTGCACACAGTTTTTGCCGTGTTGGATAAATCAAACAAGCTTCTTCAGAGAGAAACGAAGACTCAATGACAGATTTAAATTGTGGCTGGTGCGACAGCTCACATGCGGAAACTCCGCTGTGGATGTGGGGTGCAAGGGTGATGGATGGAGGGAGAGGCGTGACCTGCATGACGGGACTGGTTTGTTGTTGGTTGATGGTGGGATAGGTTCGTATCGAAAAAAGAGAAGGAAAGAAAGTTTGTTGTTTCCCTGCGTTGTCCTGATATGCTTGGAAGTCACAAACAAAACTGCACTTTCCCCAAAGTGCTTGGTTTTACCCCGTAGTAATCGTAGTCGGTTTGCCATGTTGGTTGATGGCAAACTCAGTAAGCATTTCCATCATATTGAGTTCTTGAACAGCAGTTTGTGAACCCCACTGGTTATTATCTGCCCGCGATTAGATCTGTTCAGCCGCTGAGGCGCTGACTAACTTCTCCCTCTTCCCTCTGCGGACTGCAGATGCGTCAGGAACAGAGCTTTGAGAAGAATATTGTGTTTAATCAGCCGCTTCCTCAGATTAAACGTATTCCTGCAGCTTGTCTTGCATTTTGCATCACAAACATTGCAGTCAGCTGGATGTTTTAGAGAAGTGGAGCCAGAAAAACGCTTTCAATCAGCTGCTTGTTCTGACTGAACCTGCAGGCCGCAGCGACTGATGTCGTGCATGTGATGAGACGTTCACTTCTGGCATAGAAATCCCCAACTCTTCCACTCCCTCACAGTAAAAATGATGCATTCATGTACGGAGTTTGATAGGTACCAATAAAAGTACCGAATTCGGTACCCATCCCTACAAACATGACTGAAAACATGATACTACATTCATGATTACACACTACAGTCTGATCTGGAAACTGAGCAGGATTAGTTAAACATGCACGAGAAGGCCCGTAGCTCTGTTGCTATCAGAATGCAAATATTCATGCAGCCGTTACCTTCTGGCAGCGCCACACTCATCCTCAGCACTGACATCAGGTTGTCGATGTCACTCTGGATGCTCTCGGCTACTCCGGGATACTGGGATGACACCGAGAGTAACAGAATCAAGCAAATGCAGATGCTGAAACAGGTTGTGTGGGGAAAAGAGATGTAGGAGTGTGTGAATCCTCTACCTGAATCTTCATGGCAACCTCTCTACCGTCTTTCAACACCCCATGGTGCACCTGGCCGATGGAAGCTGCGGCGAATGGTTTGTCCTCGAAGGATGACAGCTTCTCTCTCCAGCCTGGACCCAGCTCCTCCTCCAGAACTTTCTGCTCAATCAGAAACACACAACTGCAGCATTTTCCTTTGAGACATTTGTTCAGCGTAAAGCTGTGCCAGGGACAAATGCACTTACGTTCATCTGCCAAGCGGGCATGAAGTCTGCGCTCTGCCGGACCCTCTCAAAGATCTTCTGCAGCTGGGGGTTGATGAAGGAGTTGTCTGAAAAGGTAGACAAATAAAACGGTAGGAAAACATGCCGACAATGAAGATATCCAAGCAAAATTTTGCAGTGATGCTGTTGCCATAGCGATTACCTTGTATACTGAGCATTTGGCCAAGCTTGAGGGCAGCTCCCCGAACCTTACACAGGGTGTTGACTATTCTTTCAGCGTTGGCCTCTGACAGGAAGGGCGAGTCTAGTACGGCATTCACGTCTGAATACAACACACACACAAATAATATGAGCTATAATATAAGGCAGAACACTAAAACTGCAACAACATAAGATTCGTTTATCTAAGCAACTTATGTGCAGGGTTTTTCCTGCATATGAAATTTGGAGGCGGCCGCCTCCGCCAAATTTCGTGCCGCCTCCGACTCTTGGTGTCAGGGCAACTGTTATTTTCTGACAATGGATATTGTCTTAATTGCAGTTGCAGCGAGGGATGAGCCGGACACTTATTTCAGACGAGTATACGGTACGGATAGAGCATTCTTGACGGCTACGAGCATGATACGAGTAAAACTCGTCAGTATCCGTGCTCGTGCTGAGGGAAAATCCTCATTTGATGACTGTCTGCACGCTCTGTGATTGTTCAGTCACACACAGCACGCGCCCCCCCCACACGGACACGCATCTCTTCGGCAAGTTGCGCTTCACTTGCGCACACATGATTGAATTCTGCTTGGCTTGACTCGTGCTCACTTTCGTACTCCTTAAGATTTTCTTCAGCTCACATGCATTTCTTCTTGTATGATATTTAAATTTACTTCTTTCATAACGTACGCGGTGCATTTGACAAGAAGGCTGAAAACGGCTTGTGTCACTGCGTCGGTCACTGCCTCCACTCCGCCTGGTTTTTTGGGGTTTTTTTTTCCTTTTACCGTCTACCTGTTCTTAGTTTGGCTGTGATATGAAGTCAATTGTAAAAACTTTGCTCGTACTGAGGGTGGTGCTTTTGAGAAGGACAGTGAACAAGGCTGACGTATAATTTCCTTGTTTGGTATCACTGGAATCGAATCACCAAGTTCACGCAAAGTACATACAAACGCACACAGCTGAACTCACTAACTAGCGGTTATTGTTTTTATTGTATATGGCTGTTCATAAAAAGAAATATAAATATTACAAATTAAGCTTTATATACTTTAGGCTTTTTATAGGCTTGAATACATATTTTAACTGCTGCATAGCACCACACACACTCTGTGTGGGGAAAAAAGCGAGAATGTTAGGCAATGAAAATAAATTATTGAGAAAAAATAAATAAATCACAGTTTGATCATAAAACTAAAAAGAAAATAAATTTAAAAAAATTAAGTTGTGTTGTATGAAAAACTGTTCATGCATACTTCGTACTTCATAATTTCATACTGCATGTGTTGTATCCACTTAAAAATGTGTATATTCTGAATATGTTCTGATTTTTTTTTTTTTTTTTTTTTTTACTTTTTCTGTAAATAGTTCCTTTACTGTTGTGATCAAAAACAATGAATCTCAATTCTGAGGCTGTTCTGTAGTTATCAAACAATAAATCAAGAAACTTCTGATCAATCTGTATCAATTTCAGACTAAAAATAATGTACCAATTTAAGCCCGATTTAAGATGGTTGAACAGACAGAGATAGTGGTATACTCACTCTGTTATATTGCTTGGAAATATTACTAGTACATGTACGTATATGCATGCACGTGCACATGTGCAAGTGGTCAGGATGGTACCACCTCCACCTCAATTTGAGCCAAGAAAAACCCTGGACATGTTATATGAAAATAAGTAAGCTGAGTCCCTGAAACATCGGGGCAGTCTTACATCATTATGTTGTTCATTTATGACAACGTAAAGCTTCTGTTTAAACTATTGCTTATATCTTTTACCTCCTTTTTGTTTGCCTCCCAATGACTGCTTTGCCACTTCTGCAATGGCACCGATCCCCAGTCCTACTGCCAGTCCTGCAGCAAACAGAAAGTAGTTAGAGATTTTTTCATTTGGACGAACAGATGCATGAAAAGAGGACTGAATTTCTGAAAATGGTGCATCTATTTTGAGATAAATGAAAGGTGAGTCAACTTGGTTTTACTGTAACTTCTGGTACCTAAGAAGCAATTTTAAAGAAAAAATTAATCTTAAAATACTTATTTTCAGAGCAAATATGAACAAATATCCTCATTATTAGTCAAATAAACTGTGAAAAATGTTAAAAATACAGTAAATGGGAAACATTACAGCTGTCGTGCTTTGTGCGAAGCTTTAAACATGCTTGTAAACCAGCTACTACATATAATTGGCTTTGTACATTTGTTACATTTTACTGCAAATATAAAATAGCTTTCCAGTTATCCATCTTTCTAACATATCAAATATTAAAACTAATAAATATAAAATGAATGAGACACACAGATAACAAGAAGTTTTCTTTTCTTTTTTTAAAAAAGGGACACATCTGGAGTCTAAAACTAATTTTAATCTCAGAGATGATGAATCCGCACGATAGAAAACAGAGCTCACAGATCCAGAGCAGCTAGCTAAAATTAGTTCATTCAGCTCCGAGTTAAGTGCAGTCACAGGTCATTAAATAATAAATAAAAAGAAAAGAGGTCATCTGGTGGCTCTGGCATTATTATGAATTGCCATGGCGATGGGTAAATAAAGATTAGAGCCTCCAATTTAATCCAACACAGCTATGAAATATGAATGAAAGACAATGTGGGTCATGATATTTGTGTACAACAACAAGAATAGGACAAGAGTATAATTGTTCACACAATTAGATTATAGTCCATTCAGTCATTATTTATTTGATTTATTCACCTTAACTGGATAATTAAGATGAAATCTTACTGAATTTGAGTTTTAAATGTATTTAAATGCATATAACAGTAACCTGAGCTAGTAATACAGATTTAACAGGCAAAACTAATTTACCTGTTGATCTGTGATTGTAAACCACACGCCTGACACAAATAATGATCTAAAGTTGAAAAGGTATCTTGGTAGAAAAGGATCAATACTCAGGTTGTTCATTTTACATTTAGACATGTGGCTCAAAGCATTTAGTATTTATATAAAAATGTTTTTTATCATCTCATATAGATAAGTTAAAATCCCAGTTTTAGTGTTTCATATGCTGTCTCAACTATATTCAATTAAACAAAGAGTTTAATTAACTTACTGAATTCTTCATTTGCTGCAACGTTCTACAGGAGTAAGCATGTGTGGCTGATGGATTAATGGATGAATTTAATTTTTATTCACATCTAACAGAATTCCAACTTTCTTCTGGCAAAAAAGAGGCAAATTTAAAAAGTCAGTCAGGATAAAAACTAACCACATTCTTACCCCCAAAATTAACGAGCCGGCTGATTCTTGTGGCGGGAACCTTCCTCTCTTTGGCGTGGTCACTCAGCTGAAGGGAGACGATAAAGATAATAACCACATTATTACCTCTGCCAAGGAGGTTACGTTTTTGGTAGCGTTGGTTTGTCTGTCTGTCAGCAACTTTATGGAAAAAGCTCTGGACGGATTGACCTGACATTTTCACCAGCTGTGTCCATCAACCCAAGAATGAACCCATTAAATTTAGGTGGTGATCCGGATCACCGTCTGGATCCAGGAATTTTTTGAAGGATTCTTTATCAATGTCAGATAGGCCAAATTTAGGAATTTTTGCATATAACCCCATACAAAAAGCCAGAGTGTTTGGTAAAATATATATATATACATATATATATATATATATATATATATATATATATATATATATATATATATATATATATATATATTTATATATATAAGAAAGGAGTGCATGTTGAACATAAACATCCAGACATGTGACATGTGATCAGCTGTCAGATCATGAGCCTAAAATAATGTAAAAGAATGCATGAACAGATATACTGTAGCACCAAAAACCAAAACAACAAAAGTAATCTATCACTAACAGGCCAAATCTACTCTCATCTGCATGTCACTCTCTTAAAAGGTACAGTATGTAAAGGATAATGTATGGAACGCATGTCATAATCGGGAAATACTGACCGACAAGAGTGAATGAAGACCCCGACCCGAAGCGGAGGTGTCTTCATTTGCCCTGAAGGTTCCATGCATTATCCCGCTTATTATACGGCTACTTGCAAAAACTTCAAATTAAAATCTTCTATTTTTGCAAGAGTCAAATAACTTTCTGATGTTTTCCGCGAAGATTAAAATAGTTCCTCACAGTCGCGGCGAGGTCATGGCACTTGTTGCTTGGCAGCATTTGTTAGTTGAGTCTATTCCTGTATGTTGAACTGGACATTTCCTCCTCGGCTGTTAGCAGTATGTGTCTTACCACTGGTATTCTTTTTGTCTTTGGAGAGGGTGAATCCTTAAACTCAGCCTGGACCCAGCGCTCAAAATCTCCACACTCACCAAAGATATTCAAATTAATTCAGAGCCCTCTGAATTGACTGTTTGGGTCACTCATGAAATGGAAATTGGACGGGGGACATCAGTTCCCTCTATTATTAAAGTTTTGGACTCGTGTGTGACAAAGATGTTTTTCCCAATATGAACTGTTTACTGGTATTCTGATAACGCTGCCTGTTCCAGTTGCTCTGTGGAGCCTGTTTTCAGGTGTAGACAGGACTAAATCCACCAGCAGAGCTACAATGCGCACAGAGACTGAAAAGCGTCTTGCTGCTCATCTTTGAAAAGGAGCTCGCAGAGAAACTGGACACTGATCGCTTCCACCAGGTGCATCACGCACTGCGCGCAGGGCGCCAAGTGCCAAGCGGAGCCAAAAACATCAGGCTGACCAAAGTCCGCTGCCACGAGAGCAAATCCAGCCGACCCAGTGACACTATTTTAAAAAACTGCCATAAAATGAAAAAAAGTGTGTTGTTCTATAAAAACGCACACATGCGTCCTCACAGGTGTTTGCTCCATCAGTGCCACGCACAGAGCGCACATCAGAAACCACGGCAATTACATGAAATCAGACACAAATGATGAATTGAGAGCTGCGCAGTACACAGCAGTATCGCTGCATCTATCCTCTGCGCCCAACAGGTGTGTTCAGAGGGTTAATTGACCTATGGCTAAGCCCCGCCCCCTCCACTCACTCGGACAAACAAACATTCGGTGACAGGCGCTATGTGACATTTCGGGAGATGACAGCTGTCAACACGGACAACAGAGAGATCAGAGAGAGAGATCATGACAAGATAAATTAAAAAACATAAAAACAATACAAACAAACAAAAAGAAATTGTTCAGAAGTCTTAAACTGGGAGTAGAAATCAGCCTGTGAATCTCTGGATGTGACTCGTGTCGCTCCCTCAGTTTCTTGCACAAACTGCTGCTGTTGTGCCAAAAAGTGATCATCTGACAAAAACTGATCAAACAGCCACGGAAGCGGAGCAGTCTGGCTGCAGCTTGGAAGCCAGAGGCGTGTCGTTATCGACGTTACTACACCACACCTGTACTACACGACAGCGTCTTATGTACCGTTACCACGTACCAAAACTAGCATGTTTAGCTAGCGTTAGCCAACTTAAACTAACGTTAGGGAAGGTAACTTCATATTTCTTTCAAGCAAAGTGACAACATGTTGCCTCAAATACGATGTTCCCTTACCTTAGAACAGATGTAGACATCCTTGTTCATTTTATCCACGTTCAGTTGATGTTGTGGTCTGCCGCATAACTTTGGCTTGATGTGACTTGGTAAAAGGCAAAAAAATACGCCCTGTCACCCAGCCTCTCAGGATACCTAGTGTCGGAGTTGCATGTACCCCATGCACACGTTTGACCATTTTAAACTAAAAAGAACACATAAAAACGAACAAAAACGGACTAACTTCAATGCATTTCAATGGACGTTTAAGCAGAGAATGTCCGAGTGTATGGGAAAGCTGTGCGCACTGTGATTGGCTCATCGCGTTTGGGGGCGTGGTTTAGCCATAGGTCAATTAGCTTTGATGATCATGCGTAATGTGGATGATGGCTCAGAGTGCATGAGTACGCGCATGAGTGTGTCAGATTTCTATATGTTCATTTCATTGGACACACAGAAACTGATGCCACAGCTCCACAAATCTCACCTCTACTGGAGAGCGGCCGTGTCTCTCCTCCTTTTCATTTTCATTGTTGTTTGTGTACCGGCGCTCCTGAGCGTCTCTCTGGTGGAAGCGAGGGGCACACTGTCCTTCTATTGGTTGATATGTAGGGACACGTCGCAGCCGGACATGTCACACTAGGCGGACAAAACCCCAAAATTCTGACATGCTAGTCTTTCTGCATCGTGGTCGTGAAGCGTCGCAGACGCCAAATCGGCATTCGCTGATTACGTCACAGTACACGGAGTGAAGACGCGACGTTCTGCGATCGACAATGCAGAATCGGGCACGGCCGTGAGAGACTGACTGCGATGTCTCCGTCGGGCCAAAATCGGGCTAAATTCGTGTACTCTGATCCTGGCTTAAGTGATAGCCCTCTGGGGCTACGATGATCTAACGAAGTTATAAGGGTTTACTAAAATATAAACAATTTTTTTCACATAATCGGCAATGTTGTATCTTTAAACCCACCTTCTGTCTGACTGGTTTGGCCAGCGCCTGCTTTGCCTCCCTGGCTTTTTTGATGTCCTCTGGTGTGAGTTTAGTCACGACCGTGTTGTGAACAAATCTGGTCTGGTAGTAGTACCGCTGAAGGTTGGAGGTGGTGTGCAGAAGACGAGTACTCTGTCCTGGCCAGCCTGCTCCTCCTCCTGCGGTCCCTGGATAAAGAACAATATTTTACAGAAGAAAAACATCAAGAAAAGAACTAGGGCTGCCACGATTAGTGGATTAATCGTGATATGCTTATATTACCAAAAAAGTCTGTGACTAATTTAGCAATCAACTAATCGTTTATTATTTTTAAGCTTTGTTTTTCTCAAAGTTGCCACTGAACCTTCTGCTGCCTTGTTTGCCTTCCTGTCCTTGACACACGTGCATAGTTGTTGCTATCAGCTTTTCTTGAATTGTATATTGACATAAATAAACACACACATACCAGTCAATAGTTTGGACACACATTCCCATAAGAAAGTGTCCAAATTTTTGGCTGGTAACGTAAATATGCTACAATTTTCATATGATCCGATTAGTTGACTAATCACCAAAATATTCTGTGACTGGTCATTTATCAAAATAACAGTTTGTGGTAGCCCTAAAAAGAACCCACGTCCTTTTAAAAGAGACTGTCCAAGGTGGCACTGATACTCCTAAACTCTGTAGGTACAGAGACAGAGCCAAAAGCAAAGGTTAAAAAAAAAAAAAAAGTCTCTTGGAATACGAGTTGTGCATCAAGCTTGACATGACCTACCTGTGTGCATCCCTGCTGCAGGCCCAGCTTCTGTTTGGCTTTGCTCCACATCACTAGCAGGGAACTCAGACCCCACAGCCCACTTGGCTGCTTCATCAGGATCTACATTTTCCCAGCCCTCAGCATCGGGGAACACATCCTCCTTTATAGACTGCTGCAACACAAATACAGGGAGAAGCTGAATCAGTCATTTCACCAAACAACAATGCAGCTGCGGTTTTGTAAGATCTCGTCTGCTTTGTTGTTACCATCATTTTATATTTTCTCAGAAATATATTCACCTGATTGGAGCTGCCCATGAAAGTGGCAACCAGTCCTTCCACCACATCCTGAGCAGCTTTGACTCCTGCACCCACAGAGGAGTTGCAGGCCATTAACCGGAGCTGCTCGCCCTGGGTGGTGACCAGTGCAGATCCCACTTTACCAGCTCCACGGAGGACCTGCGCGACTTCTGACATCATCACTTCAGACATGGAAGGAGGGGAAAAATCATTATAAAAAGGTACACCATGGTTGGATGATATTAATAAGAAGTCCAGAGTGCGCAAAGTGGGGAAACATAAGATGTAACGCTAAAGATTTGTTGCATAAAATTTCACGATGATCTTTAGCCAGGCGGTGGGTTTAACCTTGGATGTATGTGGCTGCTCATATTTCATGACATGTGTCACTACCACGTGTTGACTTATAACGCTGAGTAAAAGAGCAAAGCAAAACTCATATACGTGAAGTGTGTGGGGGAAATAACTGTCAATACTATAAGGGACGTTAAGTGCTCGATGGTTAGCGTCTGAATCCCTCTGTCAACCATGTTGAGCAGCTAAGTGAACGAAGGCAACGACTGAATGAGGTTTTAAATAACAAGCTAGCCACAGTGAGGTTCACGCTCTGTGGGAGGAAAAAACCCACTAAACTTAGTAAAATGTACAGCTTAAAACAGATGCAGTGACTTACTTTTCTCCAAGAAGTGCTATCTAGTTGTTTTCGCTTCTCTGTGGCTGTCCTTTTCCAGCGACGGGCGGTCTGTTTTGCAACGAAACCACACCCGGAAGTGTATTTTTGACTGACTCAGCCAGGATCCAATCACAGTTAGAGATGGGAGGAGTTTTACCAATAAAACGAGGAGTGCGTTAATTTAGCCAATAGTGTACCAAAACAGCAGATGACGAATGCTTGCGTCACGATTATCTATCCATTCACAGGTATAAATAGGCGGGACTAGGTTGGAGTGGACAGCCATTAAGAGTTAAGGGGTGGAGGAGGATTCCTAAATGCACGTGCTGAAAGGTACAGTTACCAAACTGGAGGTTGTCACATAAACACATAGAGAGTACAAGACCTTCCTTTTTCAGTCACTAAATTGACCTACAGTTTAAATATTTTTTTTTAGTTCAAAGTGTTTTATTTTCCACTATGGCCCCTGCCTGCCAAAAATGTGAGGACCACTTTATTGGTTTCACATCTGCACCATTTTTAAGTCCTACACATAGTGAAATTTATGCAAAGGAGTGTTATGTGCATATGTTTTTATCTATTATTTTATTTTCTACAGTCTTTGGTTTTAGTGCACCAACTTTAATGTTAAGCAACATGAGGTGTCATGACGTAGACACTTAAATTACATAAAACTGTAGGGCAGTAGGAAGTTAGGTAGGTATAAATGGCTTGTATGAACTCATGGTGTCATATATCACAATTTATCATGTTGAATTAATATGAGTGCCCAAGTCAAAGAAAATAACTTAAAAACTCTGATAGACCCTTCATTATGGTATGAGAGTGTTTTTGTGTGTGTATGTTTTCAGGCAGAAAGTAAATATTTTGGGTCTGTCCCACAGCCACACAGTGACCGGATAGAATAAAACAGAACTGATCAGGATGGTGTTGTTTATAATGATTGTTATACACTTTAATTTATGCATGCTTTCCAGTTTTGCCTCAAACCTGGACATGCAATAGCTGACTTGTTGCACAGCCTCTTCCAAAACAGCTCCCAGATCCCTGGGTAGGGGTTCTGGGAGTCTGGGCACTGATTTAGATATAAATACCCTCAAATTAAAGCTGAAAGTCCACAGTAAAATCACATCTTGTTTGTTTGATTTAAAATCCATTGTGATAGGGTATAGAACTCAAAATATAAGAATTGTGTCAATGTCACAATATTTGTGACTCTGAATGTAGATATAAATGTGATGATACATATTCAATGCCAATTATTGCATACTTATTGGGAGTTTTGGGTATATATTAGTTGTTGTAAATTGTTGTAGTTATGGTCATTATCACTATCGTACATATGACACTTTCTTCTCCTTGTTGATTTTTCAATTCAGTTTAAGTAAACTTTATTTTATCAAATTCAGTTCAATTACTGTATAAATAATTACTGTAGTTAAAATATGAACAGGAATAAAATAATGTGTTGTGCTAAAAAAAAAATCAGTATAATACTATGATAATGAGTCACAAGCACATCACCATGATGACTGCATCATGGCGATCATCATCATCATCCTAAATGTGAACAAAGTGGTGGTCAACTTTAAGAGGAGAAAATCTCTGACCATAAACATCATGGCTGAAGAGGTTGAACGGTACGAGTCTATACCTGAACAATAAACTTGACTGGTCAAACTAAATCGATGCTGCGCACAAAAAGATCGTGAACAGATTTTTTGTTCAGAAGGGGCTCTGATCCTCAATCTGAGGGCTGGAGATGCTACTCGGGTGAATAAATCCACCCATAAGGACAGAAAAGTCACTGGGAGATGTTTGATTTAGCAAATGATGGAAAATAGTTGCTTATTAAATATTGGATTATTTAATGAAAGTAGCACTGCAGGAAGATTTTTTTCTTTACTCCAACACCTCAGAGTGTAAACTGCAAAACAGTAAATGTAGCTGTATTCTGTGTGTGAAAAGCATCTGACTATGATTTTTTTTAAAAGCAGTGACAGAAAAATCCTCTGGATAGCACACAACACTGTACAGAGGTGCCCGGCCCTCTGCTGGACTCACATGGTGCTGCTTTTACTACTATATTTTCCGGCTTGTCTGAAATAAATTTGTGCAAATCATGCTGATCACTATGACACACATATTCAGACAGGGTTTATGGGTCTGCAGCAGTCTACCTACAACTTTTATCAGATAAAACTTTTATGAGCCCTGCTGGGAAATTGGGCCGTTGTCGTAAGAAACAGCACATGGAAACTGGATTGAAACACACAATTGAACTAAAATATGGTTTCAGCTCCAATAGAAAATTAGTGGCATTAAGATATATCATGATACAAATGGAGGTCTTTAAATGAAATATTCAAGGGCAATATGACAATCTCTAAATATTACATGTTTTAAAAAAAACAGAGCATGTTGATCAAATTGAATTAATGTGAAAAACTTAATTAAAATTGTGGAGAATGGTCATACACTGAATACACTACAAGCTGGTGGGGGTTTGAGGGATTTGGATTTTCCCACCTGTCTATGACACAGTGACCTTATGATGTTGGGATTTTACAGTGGTCCAGTGTAGTGAGTGTGGGGGGAGCAGGGGGCAGTAGAGGGAGGGAGCAGTGTAGACGCCATATATGGGCACACCACCGACTCTGCGCTGCTATTGGCTGTGGGCCCTATGCAGCTGCTTGTCAACAAGATGGCCTTCCTCCTCTCGCCGTTTTGACACTGATTATTTTGGTATCCCCGAGAACATACCGTAAAAGCTTGTGTCACTTCTAAATAGATAGTGGGAGAGCGATTGTGAAGAGTCCTAACAAGGCGCACAGTCAACTAGGCTGAGTTCAGAGAACTGACAGATACACAATCTGCGATAGCGGCCACCAGTAGACAAGGTTGATGATAGAAAGTAGCTGTAGGCTAATGTCGACGTTAGCCAGCTAGTGAGCTAGCTTAGCTACGTGGACTCGGATAGTCAACTCGTGTCACCTGCATTTAGCCAAACAGACTGGTTTGGTGAGGGGGGAAAAACACAACGAAGAAATAGTCGTCATCGGTTATCTGCAAATCAAGCGGATTGTCCGTGGAGGTTAACAACGCCAAGGTAATTTAGCTAATGAACTATGAAGCTGAGTTTTATTATCATTTAGTCATAGCTTGTTAGCAAGCTCTGTCATGTTATTATGCAGGTAAGTTGTGCTGCTCAGTTAGCAAATTTGTTAGCTCCGGAAAGAACTGTTTACGCTCCTAACCACCCTTCAGTGAACTTCAGAATGGCTTAAAGTTTAGAGAAATATTGTAGGTTTGGATGTGAATAGATGTAGGATGATACTTAAGGTCACTGGTTTTGTTTGACCATTTATGCGTTGGACGCTGTAATGGCTCACTGTTTGACCAGCTAGTCCGAGCTAGTAGGAAAGAAACGATCAAGTGCGACAGTACGAACAAGTGCTGGGGTTGTTCTGTTGTTTACAGAGTATTTGTTGCATTTAACTTTTGGGGGTGTCTATTCAGAAGTTGGCATTATTTCAGCTTGCTCGCTAGGTCGTCGGAAAGACAGCCAGAAAAGTAATGGTTAAGTTACCTGCAGGCCTTCATTTTAGACTGGGGAGTTTGACTGCCACTGAGAACTAAACTTTGACCTGTACTCGACACAGCATTGAATTTTATTTCTATTGTCGTCACCGCAATTGTTGTTGGGTGTGTGTGTGTGTGTGTGTGTGTGTGTGTGTGTGTGTGTGGGAGAAACACACTATCAAAGAAACAATTGCGTTTTATTATTGCCATTAAAATCCATGTTCAGACATGTTTGTGTAAATCTCTGGGAGATTCTGAAGTAAATAAACATGTAAATAAACACCTAACATTGGGCTGTATCATAGTACATCCCGCCTAATGTCAATATATGAACATGTCTGTTGCAGTGATTACATTATCAGGTGATTCGTCAATATTGTAATTTACAGGTCTGCAAATAAAAATGCACAGTACATATAATTTTTTTTGTTAATTTTACTTGCAAGTTGATGCATAAAACAAACATTTAGTAACGCGTCTAGAGAGATTTTTTTGTGAGTGGTGCCTTTCAAGCTGATGTATTGGTTTGATAGTGGTTTGGTGTGGCTGATGCCCTGGTAACACATTTACGTGATGGTTCCACGTGACTTTGTAAGACAATGCATGATTGACCCTCCTCTGATGTTCAGTGGGATACAGGACTGTTTTAACACAGTGGTCTTTGGGATTGCCTATTAAAGCTTTTATCAGAGCCTAGCTTGTTACACTTTTACAGCACAAATATGCCAGTGCACACATGCATAACACACACACACACACACACACACCTGTGATGAGCCAACCGCTCATCACAGGTGTCCTGACAGAAAGACGAGAGTCATGTTGTGTTCCAGGGCAGACGGTTGGAGTAATGCACTCGGCTCCTTTGTTCTTGTGACAGAGTGAAGCAAAGCCGGCCTGCTGGTTGCTCGTCTCTTGCATTGTCTTCACAGATGCACATGCAGAGAGGGAGATTGAGCTAAGAATTTTTTTTTTTTTTCTTTTTGGCATGCTTCTGTGTTGTCATTTGTGGGCTTTTGGCTGCTGGGTTGTAATTCAGTTTTAAAAGAAAAGTGCAGGAGAGCTGGAGGATTTGAAGGGACTGACCTGGAGTTAGTTTTATCTTTATCAGGCTGATGTACTTTCATATTTGTCTACGTATGATACTTGTTTACTACAAGAGATGTCTATTTCCTGGTAGTTAAAGGGAACATCCCCAAAAAAATGTTGAAATTGATGCACAACTTTCTAATCCAACATTTTAAGTACGTTTTTTTTCTAAGCACATGGAGCTGTCACCTGGTTAGAGAATTTTAGAGGAAATCACACCTTCTGTTGTAATGTAAAGGCTGAAAACTGTTAATCTAGTACAATATAGTCATTTGTAAACATAATGGTACCTTGTGTAGATTTGTGGGAATTATCACCTTTTAACTGCAGCAGTAATCTAAAGGCCTTTGACTCTAAAAACAGTGAAAAAAGGCATTTGTGTATCCAGACATATTTTGCAATCTTGGAAACTCTCAAATCAGTGTTCAGCACAGAGGAGGAATGATGTACTCTGGATTATTGACATAATTTACTTGCGTAGGGAAGATAGCAGAACTGCTATCTGTTCTCTTTGTCTGGTTCAGTTAACACATCTATTTGGTTTAAATACCGGCTGATGTAATTTGATTGGATCCTTTCTGTATGCTTTATGTTGTGGCGGCTTGAATTGCATCCCCGAGTGATATGATACAGTAGCTGGTGTTATACTTCACATATCTACACATATTTAGAGCTTCACAATTCAGTGTGGAAATGGTTTGGTATTTATGCATATATCTATACAGAAAAGCCTTCACTTTAGGTGGTTTATCAGGCAGCTTTGGGACTTAACCATGCAGTCTTGTGCTGTGTAGTGTTTCTGTGGTGTCACTGGCAGCCACTGTGCTTGGGTAGGATTTGTAGGATTAGGTTGTTGTAGAAAGCTTAGAACCAAACTCCAGGCTATATTTGCAGCCTATTTACTACTTTTTTAAGGTGTAAATTAAGAAGGGGGGAAAAAGTAACCTTGATGAGTGGTGTGGAGCAGTGTACTGAAGTTGCATGAGTGACTACTGTCCTCCAGCTGTGAATTACCGACACTAGGACATGCAATTTTTCATACATTTGAAGACATTTGGAAATTGGGGGGTGGATCAAACTTGGATACTTTTAATGCTTTGACAGGGAAAAATTCTTAATTGATTTACAAATTGTAAGTTTTTTTCTACAGATGTTAATTGTTCATGTTGACTGAACACAAATGCAGTAACTGGAAAAAAGTAAAGTCAACGAGAGCTTCAGCTTAAACAAGATGGCTAGGGAAGAAATCCGACCAGCACCTTCTGCATGACAGCTAGCTTGTGGAAGCACTCTGGATCAGTGAAGTTGCACTAAAATCTTTTTTAAACACAAGAAACTACAGTTTTCATGCTGAACAGGATGAAAAATGCCCAGCTGCCGCAGCAAGCTTTGCCATCTTCATCCCAGCTACAAAAGGGCAATGCAAATTACAAACTTTATTGGAAGTCAAGTGCATTTGAACTCCGAACCAGGGCTTTTGTGCTGTGTTGCACAGTTTAGAGCAAAATTGCAACATCCCATTTCCAAGACTTTTTTTTTTTTTACACAGTAAACTATACAGTCTACAACAAGATTAGAGCAAAAGTTAGGAAGGATAGTCAAAGTATGTTGAATGAAATATTGCCACAGAGTCTTGTTATCAGAACTGCACACTTAACCATAAGTAGCTTCTAATGTGCTCCAAATAAGAGTAATGACTAACTGTTCATGTGCATATTTTTTGCAAAGGAGGCTTTGTGTTTGGCTTATTATTATACATTTTTTGCTTTTTTGATCACCGTCATGTTGCTCTGATTCTTCATTTTAAAGCGCTTAATAAGGATGGGCACAATTAATCGATAAATGATCGTTAAGAAATTTTTCGATCATGTAATTTTTTCTCGATCATCCGATGGTTTTATAAAACAGAGTTCATTCATGTAGTGTACGTCTTGGAGCTCTGTAATAAATGTCACTATGTGGTGGTAATAAAACATCCTACCAGCGGGGGGCGATGTAGCCTAAAGTCAGCAGAGAAAGCCGCCTCCGTGCAGTCTTCCCTGTCACTCAGCGGAAAGATGGCTCGTCTAAACCAACATGAAGCGAGCACAGCGAAGTCTGGACCGCGGTGAAGTTGGTTTCAAGTTAGATATCAGACGTGAGCAAGACGCTGCTGTCTCCGCGGATCGCGAAGAGCCAATATCCAACTTAAAACCAACTTCACTGCGGTGAAGTCTGGAGTGGGACCTTTTTGCGTTAGAAAATGACTCCTCACATTGTAAATACTGCGACACGTTTTATAAAAACAACTCGACAACAACTCCCATGACGTACCATTTAAAAAACGCTCATCTGGCCGAGCTTAAATGTAATGAATCCTGCTTTTTAACCCACCATTGCCTCGGTCTGAAGATGGAAGGACTGTGATGCAAAGCGGGCAGACGAAATTACGGAGAGAATCTGGGCAACATATCCACGAAAATCATTTTACAGAAGTGTCTTCAATGGAAAAGGTTTCCCAGATTTGATGAATTTACTCGAACCTTCCTTCACAGCGCATCATTACCAGGCTCATTGAAAGACGAGAAGCGAGAGCAGAAGCTGCTCAACAAGTTGGCAACAGCAGCTAGCGTTGCCATAACAACTGAGTTACCTCGCCATCACGTACCACCACTGCCGACCTGCTCGCAGATGATTGAGGCTGTAGTGCGGTGGGGAGTTGAAATAAATACGTATTTGAGAAAAAAACAATCTGCCTGTGGTATTTGTAATCATTTTTTAACATGCATTTCTTAATGATTAATCGATAATTAATCGTTAATTCCCCCGACGATCAATCAAAAAGATGATCGCTAATGCCCATCCCTAGCGCTTAATGAAGCTGATCTTGCAGTGATTCTTTTTGGCGCAAACATCTATTCCAGTGCTTTGTGAATGCATATCTCCACAGTATCACATTTGGCTGCCACTCAGGGGGCGATCTTACAAACATTTAAGGTAGTTTTGAGGGTCATTGAGCCTCACAGCTGAAAAGAGAAGTCAAAGTGGACATAGATTTTTGTGGAGGACTCAAAATGAGCGTTGAACACAGGAAAATGTTCCTGTGCTGCTGTTATGCTCTTCATCTGTGTTGTTAAAGAACTGAACTTTTGAAGATTTATTAGCAGCCCCCTAATGATGGCTAATTTAGCATCTATTTTGTATCTCCCCCTACTCTGAGCTCCATCTGGTCAGAAATGAGCATCTCTGTTTCTTTCCCTCTCTTCTTCTACTATTATCCTCTTCTGTTTCTTTGAATTGGCACAATGAAAACGACCACTGTTTATATCCAGTTGTAAGCGTATGAGACAGTACAAGGAGCAGAACTAATCTGTAATGTGATGCAGCATTAAATGTTGGTGTGAAATAAAAAGTCATTAGATTTGTATTAGAGTGGTCATTTTCATCCCTTCTCTGCTCAAGCTAACTTTCAACCAGTCAGTATTTGATCAGTCTGTATCATCTCTGGAACCTGTGTTTTTGTGTTTTAGAGGACTACAGATGTTTGTGTTTTAGAAATGGCCATCATATGATGCAAATTACCTACATGAAGGAATGGGCTATATGGACGACTCCACTACTTCCTGAACTTAGTAGAGCTCCTCTGTTTCCTGTCTTTCACTACTGGACAAACTGATTAATCCAGGTGTGTCTCACCTCAGTAACTGGACAGACACATCTGGATTAATCAGTTTGTCCAGTAGTAAAGACAGGAAATAGAGGAGCTCTACTAAGTTCAGAAAGTAGTGGAGTTGTGCATATAGCCCATAAGATGACTCTAAATCTGCTTTCAGACTTGCATTGAATATTTACAGTAAAGTCCATCTGCTCTTTAACTGAAGTTGTCTTTTCGAACATGTCGCTTCCTTGCAGACTTGTCCCAGCTAGGCCTATCACAATTCATCAATCAACAAATTTTTCTGCATGATTAATCGTTTTAAAAATCATTGCAATAAAATAATATTGCGCTAAACGATAATGTTGTCATTTTGAGACGTTTCTCAACTGATATGATACTGCAAGTACACCCTATCAAAGATCAAACTTTCATTTCTAAAGAACATTTTACACTGGAACTGGAAGAAACTTTAAACGACTAAATAAAAAAAAACCCAAATAGAATGGACTCTGTCTCATTAACAATTAATAAAACTAAACACAACCAAATACATTTAATATGATAATGAAGTCGGTGTAAACAAAATTGCCCTTCAAAACAATAATAAACATGGGGCTCAGACAGGGAAAACGGGCAAAACTGCCAGTTTGTAACTCTTTGTAAACAAGCAAAAAATCAAGTAACAAAAAATGCCAAATAAATAAAAACGGATGTTTCAACAGGCCATAATAGAAATCTGTACCTTCTTTAAGTTCTTTTCACAGAGGGATCGATTTGAAAAAAATTGTACGACATTGCAAACAATTCTGTGCAAAAACAGACTTTGTCTTTGCACACCAAGACCAATCTGAAATTGTGAATAAACTATGAAGATTGTGTAACACACTTGCAAGATGAGGAAAACGGATTCCACAATAAACGAATGTGAACACAACATGCAGAGGGGAGAGGCAGGGCTGCAAGGTAAACTTTTGTATCCTGAAAAACGTCTGATCTCGCAGAGAAAATGGCAAATTGGGATTTTTAAAATGGCACCTGTAAAAACCTTGACTGGCTAAAATTTTGTAGGGAAAACACTGCAAATAGTGTAACAGAAAAAGTCTGCACTGTTACCGCTTTTCAGAGCAAGTCTGTAAGGGGCTTACTGTAAATGGGTTGTCCCTTTTTTATGTGTATGTTCGACTGACAGTGATATCGTTTCTCAAACTAAAGTTGTACAGAAACAGCTATTTGTCTTCCATTGTTTGTGGCATTTAATCATTGTGGTACACTTGTTCTGTCGTTTAACAGACGAAAATCTCTGAACTCTGTGAAATGAGTTCAAACTGCAGGGCCTGAAATTCACTGCGGGATTGCAGGAATCACGCATAATTATCAACTCCCCCAAACCTCGCTCTTATAATGCGGGAAATTCTTAGCTTCTTTATTGTAACAAAACTCCCATTTGCAATGACTGCTTATTCTTTCAGCTTTATTATTGTTATCGATATTGATTATCGACCACATGAGTTTTAAAATATTGGCATATTGGATATCGGCCAAAATTCCGATATTGTGCATCCCTAATTTTTTTATATATCAACCTAACATTGCACCCCATGCATCTTATGTATGCGGATGATTGCCCTAGCAGGAGCATTTAAGCCATTTATTATCTTAAGCTTTCAAGCAACATTCTCACCACTAAAAAATACTATGTATATTGGTGAGAAATGAAGAGGAAAAATTTATGTGTACATGGTTATTGATTTTTTTCTAAACGGTTATGATTTGTTTTCCGTGTACACCACTAATAGAGAACAAAAAGCGACCGAAGTTTTAAGATGGTGACAGCAACTGAAGCAACCTGGCTTGGTAAAGTGTTTTACCCAATGAAAGGTGTTGGCTGAAATTTTATGTAGCCATTATATATTTGTATGAATAATGTTGAGACTCATCTGCTTGCATTAAAGAGACACCTTACCACTCTACTTTTACAGAAAGGGGATAATATTTCTAATATTTCTGCTTTTGGAGTTAGTTAAGGTGTGCTTGTTGTGAATGACCTTGTACTAAAATGCAGCTGTGGGTGGACTGCATTTCTTCTGGCTCTTCTTGTACCATCATCTAATATGGTACTGTATGCGTTTGCACAATTCTTTTAGAAGAAGGGAGACAGGATGGAGATGATGAGGGGAAAGTAGCTACAGTAAAAGAGATATAAGTGGTTATAAGAAGAGTGAAAAAAGCTCTTAAGATTTTTTTCCCCCTTCATAACAGTATAATCTATCTACTCTTTGTTGAGTTGTTCCTGTGTAATTATAGAAGAAGCCTTTATATTGGTTCACCACACTGTGTGGGCGGTATTTGCTCTTTGCACCTCTCTCAGCCAATCCATTAGTCCAAATGTTCAACGCACCACATGCAGCATGTGAAACAAAGAGGCACAGCAAATTACCCGTTTTAAAGCGTGTGGCTAAAAATGACCAAATTGGAAAGCAGTTGACTAGCAACTTGCATATATTACCTATTTTCTGTATAAGCTCTTTGATTACTTGTCATTTTGCAAGGTTGTGAAGGACTCCAGTTTAATTAGGTGTTTTTAAACTGCAGCTTTTTTGCACATCTGCCTTTGTGTGAATTTAAATTGCCATTGTTTCTTGGAAAGTTGGGTAACATTACACAGACTGAAATGCCAACTTCTAACATTTGGAAATTGTCTGTAGCACAGTTAACACAGATGCATTATTTTAATCAAATTAGCTTTTTTTTGTTTGTTTTTAAAGAAATTAGTTCATATGAATTATAAATTGCAGCAGATTGTGGCAGATTTTGAGGGGGGGGGGGGCGTTTTTTTTTTTTTTTTACTTTTTCTAGCAAACAGTATTTTAATTTTGTCTTTGTTGAAGTTTTCCTCAGTCTGAAGTTTGAAAATACTGTTGAGGGAAGTGTCGGTGGTTACAAAAAGGAAAAGGGTTTCAGCTTAAACCAAGTACAGCTCACTGATGCAGAGCTCGCTGCTTATTTAGACCCGTATTTAACTTGTAGCTCATAAGTTGTGACTATGAAATTGTGATTTGCAAAGTGTGTACCGTACTTGTAAAAAAACAATGCAAGTATGGTGGTTGACAGACACACCTTTTTGCACAACTTCTGTTCCCACATGGTCTGTTTGAGGCATCACCCAAAATCTAAGTAAAGAGAGCACTGAGTTATGTAACTTTTATAGTTTGTAATAATGCCATGAGGAACATTGGCTCTGTAATATTTTCTCACTAGTAAATCTGACCTTTCTGCAAGTTTGGACATTTCTGGTCTGTAAGGACTTGTTTCTGTGCTTAATCAGCTGGAAGTTTAAATGCTTTCAGCTAAAGAGCTGATATTTATCAAAATTTGACCATAAATAGAAGGGTAACTGCTGATGGACCTTATGAAGAATTTAATTGATTTGCGCAGAGGTGGTTTTGTCAGCAGATGGTCTACAACGCCATTAGTATGAATGTGATAGTTGCACATTGTCTTTTAACGGGAAAGGGGGAGGGGAATGGCAAAACAAAATCAAAAAAAAAAGGGGGAAACCCGAAGGAAAGGAAGAGAAAAGAGGGGGCCCAAAGGCCCGAACCCCTCCCTCCTCAAGAAAAGAGATTGGAAAGAAAAAAAAGGGGAGAAAGGGGGCGGGGGGGAAAAAAAAAAAAAAAAAGAGGAAAAGGAAGAAGAAAAGAAAAAAAAAGAAAAATAAAAAAAAAAAAAAAAAAAAAAAAGGGACCTCACATCTCCATCTTAAATAACAAAAAAAGAGAGAGAGGGAAAAGAAAAAAAAAAAAAAAAGGAGAAAAAGTTCTTAAACTCTGGACATATTTTCAGAAAAAAAAAACACCTAAATAGACATACCAAAGTAAATGAAGAATTGCTCCACAATATTAAGGTTCATTTTCATGGTTTTGGTAGAACATTTAGGGACTTCAGAGAATATATGTGTCACAAATGTTGTCTGTTACCATACCTGAGTAAACTACAATGGTATAGAGAATTAATTTTTCTCAGCAGGATGTGTTGTTCACGTTAACATCTGACAGTATCCGCGATTAGGCGCTTTACTGCAGTGTTTTATTTGTCAAGATGCGTGGTGTGTACGGACACGTGTGTGCGTGCGTGCATGGACATGCAGACACACAGCGATTCTTGACCTAAAGAAACATGGAGGGAGACGGTGACAGACACATTTCAGACCAGAATATTAGTTCTCAACAAGATGACTGGCCAAACCAAACCCAGGCACTTATAGTTAAAAGAGGGACTTCTTCTGTTCCATGGATGTGGTTTGGATGTATATAAAAAAGACCGGCACAGTCACGGACCAGACAACAGAAGGTATCCCGGCTCTTGGGACTGTCGTCGGTCTTTTTATATCCAAGCTACATCCATGCAACGGAAGTTGTCTCTGTTTTGAAAAGCCTCTCAGTTTGGGTCGGCTGGTCATCTAGTTAAGAATGAGTCTAATTACACCCGTCTGAAAGGTCTGTTATCATCTTCCTCCGTGTTTGTTGGCAGTAAGCGTGTGCATGCAGTGCATCTTGATTATACACTGCAGTAAAGCGCTTATCGCCATACAAACGATAGAGCTTCATATGAAACAATAGAAATTTTCTTTCGTCCAGACAATATATATTATCACCCAGCCCTAGACTGAATACATTATGAAATATCTACGTTAGGCCAAAAGACACAAATACAGTAAAAATATGAAAAAACATATTCAACATAATAATAAATTGCCTTGGTTAAGGCTGTGTTGTTTATCAATTCATATAAAAATCTAAATGACTTGTATGTCAACACAAATTAGCATGCCAACTATCTTGTAGTCATGAAGGTGATCAAATGGATTATCACGAATCAAGAGAAGCTCACGGTTACCTGGATCCAGGTTTTGCGGTGTTAAGGCACCAAATTTAGGTTACCTGTGTAATGTAGTTCATAAAAACCTTAGTATCATTAGATTCACTTTCCTAGGACTACAAAATACACCATTCTGCTGCTGCAGGGTTTTAGTGCAATATTGACGTGTCATCTCTACTATTTTAATATCATAAATGCCTCGTACTAAGCCCCAATAAGTTTAAAAATAGTTTGGAAGCCTTGTTTGCCCTAAAATACATTCATCATATTTTGTGCTCATTCGGGTCTAAACTTTGAGTAACAGTTGAAATTACACAGCATTATTTTTATTTTTGTGTAATAATCGGTGATCATACTTGTAAGTTCTTGTTAAAGAAAGAAAAGGTTCAAAAAGTTTTTCTATCCACATGGTGGTGGTTAATTTTGGAAAATGAATTTACAAGCACTACTTTTAGAGAACATATACTCTGTAATTCCAGAGATTGATTAATTTTGTAGTAGTATGTGGCATTATGGCAACAATGTCCATGTCAACACTTCAACACTGTTTCAACTTTTAAAAAAAATTAGAAATAAAATAAAGCTATTGTGAGATAATTTCATATTTAAACTATTTGAAATGTACTAAAATGATCGATCATCATTGCTTTAAATAATTAACTTGGGAAATTCTGTTATTTAACTTCCTAAGTACAAGATGTGGCAACCATTCATGGAGCCAATTTGTCTTTGTTTTTTTGTTTGTATTTTTTGCATGAAAGTCATGTGACATGTAGTGATATGACAGTAAAGGACTCCTGATGACTTTTAACTGCTGCTTACAAGAGTTAGTGTATGAATATGAGGTTTGAACGTTTTTAGGACATAATTTGGTATACTTTAGGGATGGGCATTTTAGGTTCTTTTTTTTTTTTAAAGTCGATAAGTCAGGCCAATCAAAATCGATTAGTTGTGTGCACATCTCTAATATATTTAGATTTGCCTCTCTCATCGTATGACCACGGAAAGTTAAACATTAGTCATCGTAATCATAAAAATGATTAGAAAGTTAACGGTGGTGTTCATAGTCATCTTTGTGAAATTAGAGAGGAAAATGTTCAGTGGGGTAAACTGATTGACCTCTGAAGACGGTTGTCACATGTCAGTATTAATTGCAACAGTGGTGTTTTGGTTGGTTGTGGTGGTTTGTTGGCTTTTTGCTTTGTTTTTGAGTCGAGTATGCATATTTATTTTTGTTTTAGTTTGTGTCTAAGATGATTTTTCCACAACTATTTTAAGTGTTATGAGGCAGGGCAAAGTGTATTTTTAATGACCTTTTCAGGTCATTAACTTGCACATGAACAAAACAATTTTTAACCAAATTTGAAATGCAATGTAAAAGTAAATTTTGGTTAATTAGCAGAATTTGGTAGATTACAATGACTCCTAATCAACCCTAATATGAATTTGCTACTGTAGAGTTAAAGTTGTGGTCAGTGCACTGTCCCTGAAACTGGAAAATGTTAAATCACATTTCTGGTTGTGCTAACCTTACTCATTGGGCTGTTTGATTTAACAGTGTTTACTTTCCCCTTGTTTTGCATCAGGGAACAGCAAATCAGGTTTTAGGCTGAATAACAGTGTTTATAAATGGGCTCTATGCACAGCTCCACTACTTCCTGAGCTTAAGGTAGCTCCTTTCCGGGTGTGCCTGATCTCAGTAACTGGCCAGACACACCTGAGTTAATCAGTTCATCCAGTAATGAGAGACAGGAAACAAAGGAGCTACCTTCAGCTCAGGAAGTAGTGGAGTTGTGCATAGAGCCCATTGGCAGACATTGGGCACGTTTACATGGAGACTTTTTTTCCCTTTCAGTACGAAATCATTCTGATTGAGGATTTCAGAGCAGCTGTTTACATGGGAACTAATTCATTCCGATCTGGTGTGTACATGCGCCAATATTTATTCAGAATAATCCTGTCTGACATGCGCAGAATGATGTTACATTACATTATTTAATAAGGAGGGAGGTATAAAAACTGATCGTTTTTTTGTGGTGGTTTCTGCAGGACTTTAATCCAGCAGCTGATCCTCATGCGCTCCTACTGCAGACAACCAAGAGAAAAAGGGGTAGAGACAGAGTTTGAGTAAAAAACAGGGAATTACGTTGTTCACAGCCATCTGTCAAAGTGAGGAAACGTCACTCGTTGCACGTTGACGTCTTGTCGAAGCATGCGCTGTAAGAGCGCAACCTCACAACTTTCCGATTCAGCGTTTACATGATGCCCCGTTCGGTTTGGGGAAAGGAATATTCTACCCCCGTGAAACCGAATAAAAATTCATTCGGTTCAACACTTTTCATTCTGAAAGAGCTTTTAAACCGAAAGCCATCGGTATATTTGGGTCCATGTAAACCCAGCTACTGACAGTGCATGTCAGGATGAAGCTTATTTTTAAAGAACTGTTTTTGGTTCAGATGATATTGTACTAATTATTTTAGCCTTATGGATTGTTTAGTTTTGTTTGTGTTGTTAAAACTGTGACTGCTTCTCTTTTCATACTGTTGTCAGGTTTGGTCAATAAATCTTATCACCTCTTCAGTTCACACATAATTTGAGGTCCATCAATGTGCCAATCAAAAAATACAATGTGCAATAAAAGTAAAATAATTATTTAACTTTTAGCTTTGTTTATTCATTTAGATGTGTTAGTATATTTCCTTTGGAAATGTGGCAGATAAATGGATTTTTTCCATAGGTTGAAGCAGGTTGCCTCGTTTGAACTACTTGAAGGCTTGAGTAGCTGGTTAATCAAGCTTCTGTATAATAGTTGCTGAGTGAGGATATTTTCTGTGTCAGGTTAATACAACCACTCCCTTTTTCTTTCCTGTTGGCATGTTTTTTTTTCAGGCTTAGCAGAAACATGCAGTGGGCTTAGATAAAAGTGAGAAATTGAAATTCTTTCCAGTTTAAGCATTTTTAAAGTTTGCATATGAAATGTATGAGTAACCTTGAATTAGGTGTGTTTAGAATGTGAATGAATTGTAAAGTATTTTGCAGAACTGATGAGGTCAAACGGCATTTTTATAAGTGCAGACAGTTTAACAGTATGTGAAATAAGTTGCTTCATTGCTACTTGTGCACATCCTTAAGCACGCTGGCACGTTCCTGGCATTCCCCACAGCTGGCCTAGCTACAGAAGCAAAGCCTGCTGGGTGGATGAAAGCCTTTCCCCTCCCTATTCTGTAGTACAGGCTTTTTGGCATGGAGAAAGGGGTGAGGACAGCAACAACAGTTTTACTTCTTCCCCACCCCCTGCTGCTGTTCGCTAAAAATAGGTCCAGCATATGCCTACACATGCTCCTCCCTATGTTGCCTCCTATTAAGCAAGTCCTCTTTGAAATGCTGAGAGGGAAAGGGAAGAGGATCCATTTGGGGCTTTTGTGTTCCATCTTTCATCCCTTTCATCTGCTAGCCACAGACCCTAAACCTGAAATGTAATCTCTCTAATTTGATTTGGAGGCTCCAAAGTGGGGGAGATGATCTTGGTACGCACTAGCAAATGTAACTGCTAATTGAATTTGGCAAAAGTATGAGGCAGGCTATTTGTGATTGTTTCAATTATTGTATGATGGTATTGTTCTTTCGTGTAGTGGTCAAGTTGCGATGAATGGACTATCTAAATACCTCAAGGCAATTATTTATTATATTTATTATCTAAATGAACCCCAGCACTGACAAGGATTGCTAGAGTAGAGATGTATAGCTGCTTCAAAAATGGGAACAGAGTTCATCAATGTCTTGTCTTTTTTCCTCCCTCCCTCCTCTTATCATTGATGCAGGTTGTATGTCCAGTGCTGGTGGCGAGCTTTGTGTTTGTGCCCATCTTGAAGGCACTGGAACGGGGAACTGACAATGAGCCCTCTTGGTGTTTGCTGGCCAGCATAGATGCAGATATGCCACGGTGGTCGCCATCCTGATGGACCGAGACACCTTCTCCCACATCCGGCTGTGGTGCCCACGCCCCTTTGGCACCTACTCCCAGAACAAAGCCAGGAGTCCAGGCTCAGGGGGCAGCAGTGGAGGGGGCAGTGGGGCAGGGTCCCCCTCGCTCTGCAAGCCTGAGCCCTCTCAAGGTGCCAGGAGGACAGCAGATGAAAGTGAAGATGTAGGGATGATAGTTGGGGTGCAGGAGGGAAGTGGAGAAGAGGAGGATGTCGGCTCAGAGAACACTCCACCTGAACCTGAGCTTGAATCCAGCTCCCTGACACAGAGCCAGGCCCCTCAGCCCCCTTCAGCTCCTCCCTCGCCACCCACCTCAGGGTCCCAGATGGAGGATGGGCGTGTGCTGTTAGACACCTGGTATGTCATAAAGCCAGGTAACACCAAGGAGAAGATTGCCTTCTTTGTCGCGCACCAGTTCAGTGGAGCTGGCCAGCCCAGACCGAGTGCCATGAAGGTAAGCTGACACGAAGCAAAGCAGCAAAAGATTAAGGTTTGATTTTAGTTATTTCTGAAAGATTAATTACTTCTTCTCCACAGGTTAAAGGAAATTGGGCCACTGACTGCAGTAAAGCCAAACGACGAAGACGATGCTCATCTTATGACCCTCCAACACGCTCCCATGCTCTCAGTCATGATACTTCCCTTGCATCATCCCCTTGCCCCGATGAGCCACAGCTAAGAGGTGTGAATGAAACTGACCTGCTCTCTGTGGCAGAGATGGTTGCCTTGGTCGAGCAGAGGACTGCCATGGCCCTACAGGGGATTGTTGCTGTACATGGAAACCAGCACCATCACCAACCCACTCCTACCACTCACAGTCAGGGCCTTACCCCCAACCAGCACACTATACTCCGGGGCACAGTGTCAGACCCTTCTCCTATGGTGTTTGTGTCAAACAGTTCAAATGGTCAGCCCTCCAGAGAAGCGGAGAAGCCGTCATCTCCCATACAGACAGACCAGGAGCTTGAGGAGCAGCAAGAGTCTTGCAGGGTAGCACAGGCCATTGCTCACTTTGAATCCCAAAACCTTGAGAATCAGCTACATCTGGGTCCTGGCTCTGGAATCCAGCCTTCTAATCAAGACAGAGATGGGGAGCATAGGACAGGAGGGGAGTCTGGCACTGTAACACCACCTCCACCACCCAACCACAGTCACGGAGAGGTCAGGATAGCTTTCAGAGTATCAAATCTGGACCCGCGTTCTCCACTGGAACCAGCTGGCCGGTCTCGCTGTATGTTTATGAGCTGTGGAGGTGGGGGTAATCAAGCAGCAGCCAGGGCCAAAGAGAAAATCACCTGTGACCTATACCAGCTTGTAAGTCCCTCTTCAAGAGACCCCAGCAGTCTGCTGCTTGCCGCCACAACTGCTGCACCCAAACCAGATGGAGACCTCCATCACTCAGACAGGCCAGCTTGTGGCAGCCCAGACCCAACCCAGGAGCTCTCTTCTGGGGAGAAGAAAGCCTCCAGTGTGGGAAGGGAGCGGGTGACTGGTTTTCATGTGGAGGTGGTGGTGACTGGTGCTGTGGACCAATGTGTTTTTTATGGTAAGGACAGCACGGAGAATGTGCAGGAGGAGACGGTGTGTTTTGCTATGCCTAGCGGGGGAGGAAGTGGTGGAGGTGTTGGAAGCTCAACAGACCCTTCATCAGATGACCCCCCTCCTGGACAGCTGTTTTTCCTTCAGCCCCCTCGAGGACAAGAGGAGGATGTAAAAGCAAAGACCACTGGCAGTGGGTCAGGAATGTGCTCCCTGGACTGCGCCAACAACAACACTCCTGGGGCGGGCGTGGCAGTCGGCTCAGGGGAGCGGGCAACTCGACCAGACTCTCCGAGTGTCGGAGAGGACTGCTCAGACCCTTCACTGTGTCGCCTCTACCGCCACGTGTCCCACGACTTCCTGGAGATCCGCTTTCAGATTCAGCGACTCCTTGAACCACGACAGTACATGCTACTGCTCCCCGACCACATCATGGTCAACATTTTCAGCTACCTGCCAACGCGCTCCTTGGCAGCTCTTAAGTGCACCTGTCACTACTTCAAGGCGCTGATTGAGACCTATGGGGTGCGTGCAGTGGATTCCCGCTGGAATCAAGACCCACTCTATAGGGATGACCCCTGCAAGCAGTGTAAGCGACAGTATGAGCGCGGGGATGTTTCTTTGTGCCGTTGGCACCCCAAACCTTACCACCATGACCTGCCTTATGGACGTTCCTACTGGATGTGCTGTCGGCGTACAGATAAGGACACGCCAGGCTGCCGCGTCGGGCTCCATGACAATAACTGGGTCCAGCAGCCTGCTGATGGCTCTCAGCCCATTCGCACCAAGAGGGAGGACAGAAGGGAGGAGGCCAGGTAGAGAGGAGCAAGTACACCTCACACATACCAACTCATCTCATACTGTGCACCTCCTCCCTTCTCTCTCTCGTCTCTGGTGAGAGGGTAGGGAACTGGAGAGGAGTACGAGGAGGAATCGGCACTCCAGGATTACCTTTTCTCTGCTCCCATCCTTCTTTCTCATACTCACTCCGCAGAGAGAGCTAATGAAGGAGAGAAGTGTGTCACGCTCCTTGCCTTTTTTTCTTTTGTTTTTTCCAAGCCCTCCAGAATCCCTCTCCCTTCGACTGTGCTCCAGAGTGGCTACTTTTAAAAAGTTTGCATACCAGGGTTGGGGTCCTCTCCTGCTGCTGTTATTCAGTCCTTTTTTTTCTGCCTCTTAATCATTGAGAATCTGTCTCATTATACTCATGGATGTTGCAGTTGGTAATTTTATGTGAAAACATTGCCGTGTATTTGATTGGGATTAGCATTCATAAAGTGACACTTAGAAATGTAACGCCCGAGAGCCTGCTTACTGCTCCCAACACTCCCAACACTGTGTTCATCCACGTTTTCTGTACAGTGGTGCTTTGAGGAATGAGCTGTATCGAGTCCAACAGATGTAAATCTTTTTCAGTGGTGGAATGTTCAGCGTTACCATAGAAATGTGATTGTAAAAGCAAACTTGATTTTTCTTTTTTCCATTGTACAAGATGCCATTTGTACCTGTCCTGCACCATGCGTTTCTACTTTTCTGAATGTGCTGTGATGTACTACGTTGATCAGTCCCCTGATGATGCTGCTGAATTCATTGCTTGTCACTGATGTTAATTCTGAAACAGCCATACCTTTGGTTGATGACAGGCCCAGTCTCACGGAGTCTTGTCATAGTTTCAGAGCGGACCCTAACCTTGTTGACCAGCCATAAAGAGGAGCCACTGAGTACTTTCTGGTTTACAGAGAATAATGGGAGTTGAACTTGAATGGGATTAAAAAGAGAAACTTGATGTCACTTTGGAAAGGCCTGATGTCACTTTGTATGGTTTGATTTTTTTTTTTTTGCTTGTTTTTGCCATTTTTTCTTTGTGTTTTGGTTGATTTTATTGGGTTGTGTGTCAGAATGTTTGCTGTTGTATTTGCTTTTATTCATGAGGACTGTGTTCTCCTTGTATCGGTCTGTCACCCTACTGAACCTGCAAAGATGTATTTTTTTAAAATACTCCATCTTTGTTTTAGCCCCTCAGCTCTCTTCCTTCCCTCCACCCCCACCGTCCTGATTCGGCCGAGGGCAGTGTTCGCCAAAGCCGTCATTCATGACTTGAAACGAGTGAAACCATCTACCACGGTCAGCAGAAACTCTCTATACACCAGCTTCCAGCCTTAAAAGCCCCCCTACCTCTTACCCACCCTGCAGGAGACAAAGGCGTCAGATACCTCACAGATGACCAAGAGTATTGGGAGTTGCACAGGACCCTGTACGTGGCTAAGTTTCAGATGCTTGACACACTCCATCCAGCTCTACTGGATCCACCCAAAACTGTTGGAGTGCAAGATGAACAGTGCCTGGTGACGGCTCTGACTCTTCATTCTTAGAAGATAAAAAGAAACCCTTTCTCAGTCTTTCCTTCCCCCCTCGCTCCCTTTGCTTTTACACTCCCAGTCCCCTGCAAGCTGACAGACTGGACACCGAGAAACTGATGTAATGAATGATGCTGAAACTGTGCATGGTGAATGGGAAGATGGCTGGGTAGTCATGGGAGACCTGTAGGTTGCAGATGTATACAGTGCTAATGGGAAATATCTGCTTAAATAAAAACAGAAGTGATGATTAAAACTGGAAATCTGAATCACTTGGTGGTCTGTGTGATGTCTTGATGAGTGGCTTAGTTTTTTCATTCATTAAAAATATAATTAATGCTACTTGCATGTAGTATAGTAAGTCATAAATATGTTTAAAAAGATGCCATTATGCCTGCAGTCATTTTGTTTAAATACATTTTAAGAGTTCATTTGCAAAAACAGTTAACCACCATTTAGAAAAGAGTTAAAAGCTTCTGCAAATAAAGTCATTTACTTTTTGAATATTTTCTCCAAATCTCACACGCACGAAGTAGAGGGTTTTAATGATGTTAAATGGAGTTAAGAGGTTTGTACCCACCAGTGACGAAAAGTGGTTAACTCTGTTTTTTTTGTAAATGGTTAACTGCTTTTGCAAATAAACTCATTTTATTAAGCAGAAACTATTTGCAGAAGAAAAAAAGCTCCACATGTCTTCTTACTGATGGCTTTCATCACTGGGTTTCATGAAACCACTTCAGCCTTACATTGATTTCTTTTTAGTCAAGGTTATAATGTAAAAAAAAAAAAAAGAAAATGCGCTCCATGGTTACTGGAAGCTTTATTGAGTTAAACTTTCACTAAAACTTTGATTTTGTTTTTGCACCTTTTCAAAAGGAGCTGAAATCACATTGGCATGTAACCATATACAGTAATGGATGTGTAACATTTTTAGATACTTATAATCAGAGGAGAGAGACAGACCAACTGTCCACTTTGAGCTAATGTGATAAGTTCATTTTTTTTAGGGTGCAGTAACAAACGTTAGCCACCAGATAGCACCGTTTCTTCTGAAAAACAGTATCACAATCATTAAACTGACTAACTTGGATCAAACTAACAAATTCTCATTTTGAAATCCATTTTACATGTAGGAACTAAAAAGGTTCCTCAAGCAAAGTATCCCCACATAAAAACTGCCACAGCCATCATGATGATTGCATTGGCGTCCACAGTGTACTTCCACACCGCCTTCTCGCTGATGTCTGGCATCTGTTGCTCTGGTTCCTGAGGTTCCTCCTGTTCTTGAGCCGTCGAGTCGCCATCCAGACCACAGAAACTTCCAACCAGGCGACAGATACCAGACTTCTCTTTCTCTTCTACCACTGAAAGAGAAGAAAGGCTTTTACCTGGGATCTTTTTTTATTTAGTTAAATCTGTCTTTTTAAAATAGTTTTACATACCAGCAACATCACTGTTGCTCTCCCTCATCCTCCCCCTAGCTTCTCTCCGGGCACGTCGTCCTTTTTCTTCTTGCTCCCAGTCCAGATCTTTCCTCTCCTCTTTTGAATGACGAAGACTGAACACCAGGCGATGAAGCTTGTAGGAGAAGCATAACACGGCTTCTTTGCACATTAGTGATTCTGACATGTCATTAAGCTTTGATATATTTGCTGAGATGGTGTTCCTGTGAGTGCAGGAAGTCACTTACATGTTGATCGTCTATGGGCTCACTACAATAGCTGACCAGCAGCACCAACACTGATGTACAGAAGAAGAGTATGATAGCAAAGTGCAGGTAGTGGATCCCACACACCAGGAAAGGACACTGAGAGGGGAAAATACAGCTGCCACTACCAAACCAGAACTCGGGCAACATCCGACACAGACCCATCACAAGGCCACCTATAAGCCCCCAGAAAGCACCCTGGAGGTGATGGTAGAAGAGAGATATGTCTGAAAGATGCAATTCAGATTTATTACACCTATGAAATAGATGGATCCTCACCGTTTCATTGACCCTCTTGACAAACACAGCCAGAAGAAAGACAGAGGCAATAGGAGGAGACAGATAGCTGGAGACTGACTGGATGTAATCGAACAACTGACCACTCTGAGCCACCTGCACAACTGGGATCCAGCAGATACTGATGGCCACAATACACAGAACCCAGACTCTGCAGAAGAAAGTAGTGACAAGAAAGGTACAGGAATTGGTTAAAAAGACCCAGAACAAAAAAAAAAAGAAAAAAAAAGGCATATCTCAGAGGGATTTTACGGGCTATTATGACCAGACCAGACCAACTTTATTTATAGAGCAATTTAAACAACCACAGCGGACACAAAGTGTTGTACACAAATAAAATCAAGATGTAAATAAAAATATCAAATATAAAAGCAGTGACCAACAGAATCAAAACAAATGATAAAAAACAAAGAATTAAGTCTCACTGGGATTAAAAGCCAAAGAATAAAAAAGAGTTTTAAGACTAGTTTTAAACATGGACAGTGAAGGAGCCTTTCTTATATTTCAAAGAGAGATTATTCCTCAGCTGTGGAGCAATGGGACCTGTCCCCTCTTCCTGGACCTCGGGACCTGCAGGAGCTGCTGCTCTGCTGACCTCAGGGACCGAGAAGGCGAGTAAGGGTGAAAAAGCTCAGAGAGGCAAGGCCATTTAAACAGCTAAAAACAAACATGAAAGTGCTGAAAACATGTTTTTAGCATTTTTTGCCACGTTTTATAGGTCAAAACATTTTTCATGATGATCTATGTAACAAAAATGGGCGCAGCTACATAGATGATTTATTAGAAAACATTGCTGCATTTCAGCACATCTGACCAGACCGTGACACTGTTAGCCGAAACGAGATGTAACGTCTGCCAGAGAACGTTCTCAGCTCATTTAACATTGTAGTCAATGGCTTCATAAAGTTCCTTCTCCAGACAAATGGTAACGACTCAACCTTCAAATTGTATTGCCAGGTAATGTTTAAAAGCTAGTTAGTACAGCATTAGTTCATTTAAGTTTCCCACATATTCAGAATTTCATTTTGAAGAGGATAAAGAAGCAGGTGGGACTTACCGGATAGCAGTAGGAGCCCTCTGCACATCTCTCCTGTCTACAGCTTCTGTTTACTGCAGCTGTTAAGACTTCTAACATATAGAAGGGCAATCATGTCCTCCAGAATGTTCTTTTGCAACCATTGCTGCTTAAAGCTAGGGTTGGCAATGTTGTAAAAACGGTTTGAACAAGCGACAGTTTAAAAAAAAACACACCACCCAAAACCACGCCTTCAGAGCTCAAGGACATGTGCGACGATGTTTTCGAGCAGGTTAACGATAACAGCTGAGTGGATAGCTCGTTAGCTTGATTGTAAACACCTGACAAACCACGTTTTTAACAGCTTTAATCCACTCACCTCCAACTCCATCTGCAGTGTAAAAAGTCCACAGTGCAAACATCAACACCTCAGAGAGGTGTTGTTATCTGTTGTTTTGTTTTGTTTTGGGGTTTTTTGGCACAGCAGCAGCTAGCAGTTGGTTAGCTATATTTGTTTACAGTGAGCAGGGTGCAGGGGGGTCACGTAGGGGACGGAGAGAGGGGAGGGACAGAGACGAGACTTAAAGGCATCGATTCATTCTTTCTACAGTATATGTTGCGAATGAGCAATTCCTGTCTTTCGGGGTGAATGGCAGGGGTTGGTCAGAGTTTTTACAGAACTGCAGCTCTCACAGAGGTCTGACTTTTTTCCTTCCTTTTTTATGAATACGTGATGTATTGATACTGTCAGGGTGGAAGGACCATTTCACCCAGTATAACAAAAAGTGTTTCGAACCGGATTACCAACTCTGGCTTTAATCAGATCAGTCATACAGCTACTGTATGGACAGACAACTGCTGCTCGGTTATATGAGGACTTTTCCGGTCATCAGATCTCCTCCAGCTGCTTCCAAAGATGCATCCTTCGCTCCATCCTCATCTTTAAACAGAAACTATTTAAAACTAGAACCATGTAAGTTTTTATATTCACATTTTCAAAAACTAATTATTTGCTGCGAGTTAGCTCGTGGCTAGCTGTTAGCCCCGAGCTAATGCAGGGAACGAGTGCCTCTCAAACTGGAGCAGCTCCTTAACAGTTGTAGGTCCGCTTGTGCTGGTCTGGGTCTGTTCCCTACAGTTCTGAGTCCGCTCGGTGTGTCTGCATTGCAGGCTTTTGGCTGAACGAGTGGACTCGAGGCTGGGAGACAGACTGTAGGCAGCTGACGACAGTTCTACTCTGGTTCCAGCTTGTAAGATGTGTGTCCCCAAATTCCTCAGCATTATCACACTCTTCTGAACTGGCTACTGATCCCACCACACAAACCAGTTCGAATCTAGCTGTTCTGGAGCCATCTTTCATGTTTTCCACGGCTTTGATTATAGTGTAAATCAGTGAGCAGACCGCAGCTCCTTATCTCGCTGACGTCACGTCACAGAGGCTAGGTTCGCTAGTGAAAAGCTATTAGCGCTTAGCCGTGCCTCTTTAACATTGGATATTTATGTAAATACACGTCTGAGTAACTTCTAACTGCACAGAAATACTTATTTTGTCTTGGTGTGTTGTTGTTTGGCAAAGTTACTTAAAGTTAAGGTCGTGTCATAAGCACTTAAAGTCAATTCTAAAAAGCACAGGCAGCCAGTGAGGTGAAGCCATGACAGGTGTGATGTTCTCTTTTAGAAATATTTGTTAAAAGCCTTGCAGCGGGGTTCTGAACAAGCTGCAGATGTGACAATAAAGACTGGCTCACTCCAACATAAAGAACAAAACAATAATCTAAACGGGATGAAATAAAAGTGTGTATGACCTTTTCAAAGTGTTGCTTGGAGAGTAAAGCTTTAAGCCTTGCCAACCATGTTAAGTGATAAAAACAGGACTTAACAATAGCTCTGACTTAGCTGTCCAATTTAAAATCACTGTTCAAGTTAAAGGTGCTATAGAGGATGTTTTTGGCATTTCAGAAAGCAGACACTGTTAGCGAGTTTTTGAATAATGCTCATGCGCGAGACCAGCCTGCTAGATTCACAGCTCCCTCCCCCGACCACAACACAATGTACACGAGCCACTCCGGTGTTTAGCAGACAGCAGGTACAGATTCTTCCATCATGTCACAAATGCAAAACATATGTCGTTGTCTGAATGTTGCTAACTGCTAGCAGAATGGTTGCTAGCTACCTGCTAGCTAAATTATGGATTAATTAAGCCATGGCATCACTAAGTTTTCAAGATGTCTTGCAGCAGTCAGAAGAATTTGTTTACCTGCCAACTATGATGAGCTCACGCTCCGTGGCTTGTGGCCTGATGCGAGTCCAGATGTCCATGGTGAACAATGTGCTGCTGCTGTTAAAAATGGAGGCCAGAGAGGACATAAGCGCAGCCAGCATCACAGCCAGCATCAGGCCTCGTAAACCTGGACGGAGAACAAAGAAGATAAATTTGGTCCCAGAGGATGTGACCAGTAAGATGATGTGTAAATAAGTTATTTATTCTTACCGCTGGGCATGACTGTCACCACCAGTTTAGGATAAGCAATGTTGGAGCAGCCCACCTCAGTCCCACAAACCATCTTACACACTTCTGGAACCACACAGCCAACTTCCTCTACAGGTGGATGGAAACAGTTTTATGCAGCTTATGTACATTAAGCAAGTCTTTGCATCTATAACTCATCAATTATTTAGTTTTTTTGGCCACCATTGCAATCTATGGATGTTACCTGAGCTGCAACAAATGACTGTGAATATTAACATTTAAATATTATTATATAATCTTCAAAAGAGATGGTCAACTTTAAATTTTAGATGTTGGTCTCATCTGTAGATGACAAGTTGAGTCTTTAATGACAGTGCTGTCTCTACAGAACCAAATTGCAACAACAGAAAGGTGCCAACAGAAATTTATCTAAATGGGGGTTTGGTAGATTTTAAGACACACACCTGGGTAGAGGATCCTGCTGATCATGCCAGGGAACACCATGAGGAACATGGGTAGCAGCTTCAGGTAGCCGCACATGATGCAGCCAGCCTTTACGTGTGTGATACTACGAGCTGCAAGGCATCGCTGCACAATCACCTAGACGAATATACATGTAGATACACAGAAGAAGATGTATATCAAACACTTAATAAAGGTTAAGGTTTAGACGTTGAATTAGGAGTAGTTAATTAGGTAATTTGAGTCCATAAGTTCTTTTGGTCTTTTGTAGAGGCACAGAAAAATATAGTTATTAGACCTGCAAAAGCTGTAAGGAGTCAGTATGTAGCACTGCAGGCAACATTAATTCAAGATAATTCATGTTTTGTTGTCAATGGCATTTCATTTGAGACACTATGTTCATTCCTGTATTTCAGGTCTGCAAGACATTCCAAAAAAAAGTTGTAAATTTCAGAGAACCAATGAGGTGACAGAAATAATATTATTTGAAATAATACTCCGCTGGAGAACAGTGAAGCTACTTCCGGGTTGCCCCACAATTGTATTTCTTTCTTAATCCGCTAGGGGCTGGCTCCAAAACAGAGGAAATCCCCATAGACTACTCTCATGTTAAAAAGGGCATCTTCACAGCAGAAATAAACATGTTTACAGCCTGGTTCAAAACATCATTTCAGGTTTACTTGTCAAATTTACCTTTATGTCAAATGTGAGGGGGTGATTTTTTTTTAACTCATCCGTTTAGTTGTTATTTAATCTTAAAATTACACATGATTAGGGGCTGGTCCTTTTGACTGATAGGCAGCAGACTGGATGCAGTTTTTAGCCGTGGAGGCTAATAGTTAGCTCCCTGCTTGTTTCCAGGGAGGCCTCAGCCTGTAGCAGAGTTGCACAACGGTGTTTTTTTGCTGGTAAACAGCAAAGTTGAGTGTATCTTCCCTTCAAACCGTCTATCTTCGTTCATTCCTGTTCACTTCGGATTAGCTCGGTTAGTGTTAGCTTGGCTGTCAATCATTTGCCCCGCGGCTTGGAGCAGCCTTGCCTTTGCTCATTTTAGTATAATTTGGGAGAGATGTCACGTGACACGGAAAGATGGGGACGGTGGCAAACAACCAACTGGCTTCACTTTCCAAGCATACCCAACTGCAGCTGCAGACCCAGAGCATGTCACAATCCAATCCGCCCCCTACACACTACCCCTTAACTATCGAGTGTCACTCCCAATGAAGTCACACTTGCAGCTGTAGAGGGCGCCTTGATTGCAGGTGGAGGGTGTTAATGACAACGAGACGCCCTCGTCCCCCAACTGGAAAAGGAAAGCAGTCATCACCGTGGCAACACAAACACCCCCGTGTCAAATAAAACTGTGTGGAAATACTAACTCACACTCATGTGTGAAGAATTATGTTTTATTTTAAATAAATAATAATGATCATGATCCTACAATCAAATACATGATAAAATTATTATTATTACTACGAATGATCATTTATCATTGTCATCATTATTATTATTATTATTATGCCAATAGGAGGATTATAATCCTCTTTTCCTGCTCAAACATTCCCTTCCATGAGCGCCAGTGGTTTGAAGGATACCTGTGCACCTGTCATCGTTTTTTCTTTTTACCCAATAAAATAACTCCATTCATGTTTTTCTGTCAGTATTGACAAACATGCATGGCACTTGCGGAACTCATGTGTGGAACATGACTGTTTCCTCCTCCATTTAGCCGTTGCACCCGCTGCAAAATTCTGGCGAGTCTCCACTGATGCAGACTCGCCGATTGAGGGCTGAACAGTCCACTCGCCCTCCACCCTACGCGGTTTGGGACGGCCCTTAATATGGCGGAGCCTCCGCGGGAACACGCAAACGGAGGGGTAGTGTGTAGGGGTAGTGCTTAGGGGCCGGTTTGGGATTGGGCCCATGTCACAAAGTTGGGTGTGGTTTGTAGCAATGTGGGTGGGCCGTGGTTAGGGTTAGGGTTAGGTTCCTCTCATTCATGCAGTGGGCGTGGTTTCCAGCAATCACCAAATCCGGACCTCTTGGGCCATGATCCCGACGGTTTTCAATGTGACCCTGTGCCAACGTACCTGGCTCAAATTAACAAGTCATTATGCAGAACCTCATTGGTCGTTAGATCCATTTAATTTGAGTCAGGTGTGCTGAGGCAGGGAAAAGTTTAAAAACTTCCGGTCACAGGCCCAAGAGGTCTGGATTTGGTGATCCCTGCCCTATTCAGACATGAACGGATACTACGTCCATTTTTTTACAGTCTTTGGCTAGGATGCATCTGGAATGGAACCATCTCTCCAGAAGTTTATTTATTATTTATTTATTTGAGAGGAAAATGGATTGAATGAACCTATGTTGGCATTTCAGTAAAAGTTGGTGTCTCAATGTGTATCCTCTAAATAACAGAAGAAATGGGAGAAAATGTGTTTTCATCTATTACAGCTATGACTTCTTTACAAGAAGCTGTTGCCAAAATATGTTGTTGCATTTAGCTTGGGCTATCAAACCTGTTGTGGAAAGTTACAGTATGAAGAGGAGCACTGTGTTTTGCATCTTTCTGAGAGGTTTATATGATTAGAAATGATGTAAACAATGTAGTGTTATCCCCTGTCCCTCAAGCTAAAGGCAAAATGTTTTTAAAACATGTTAACTCAGTTCTCCTGTGTGAAGCTTTTTGTTGTTGTTTTTTTAAACAAATATTATATTCCAGTAGGCACAGAAAGGCCGCTGACTGATTCAGCTGGCATGTGACACATGCTAGGTTTATACTGCTTGTGGGTACTCTCCGTTGCCATTATGCATTGACTGGATCCTTATTTTTATATAAACCATCACAAATAGCCCTTAGTTTAAACCTAACCATAACCTAATTATTACCAAGACCCTGAAACCAGGTATTAGCCCTCAAAAATCACTTTGAGATAAAACTGCAGCTGATGCATTTGTACATTAAGTCCCCATAAGTTTCAAGTTTTGGTGCCCTTTTTACATCTCCATTATAACAGCAAGTACTGTACACATGTTTACTTCTGGACCCAAATGGGAATAAACAATCTTATCTCTTATCCCAAGAACTTTATCCAAATCCTTGCAGTTCAAACCAAAGACTGTAAAAAAACGAAAAAAAAAAAAAAAAAAAGAAAGGACGTAGCGTCCGGTTACGTCTGAAGAGGGAAGTGAAGTCAGTTGGGCGTTTCCCACCGTCACTATCTTGCCATGTCGCCACTCCTGGAAAATACTAAAATGGGCAAAGACCTGGCTTCTCTGAGCCTCAGGGAAAATGATTGACAGCCAAGCTAATGCTAACCAAGCTAATCTGAAGTGAACCGGAACAAATGATGATAGGCGGTCTAAAGGTAAAGCCCGCTCGGACTTGCTGTTAACAAGCTAAAAACGGCTGTTTTGCAGCTCTGCTACAGGCTGAAGCCTTCCTGGGAGCAAGCAGGGAGCTAATTAGCCTCCAAGGCTAAAATCAACACCCAGTCTGCCGCTTGTCAGTCAAAAGAACACACCCCTAATTATGTGTAATTTCAAGATTCAATGGGGTCTATGGGGAGACCTCATTTTGGTTTTAATAAGAAGCCCCACAGTACACTCCAGTCAACACAGATTGAAAACACACACAGTCATGCACATTTCTTAAAGGTGCTGTTTTTTTGGGTTTTGGGGTTGTGTGGCTGTGGGCGTGGGGGGCGTTGGTGGTTGGGGGGGGGGGCGGGGCCCGGCCGCCGGGGGGGGGGGGGGAGGAGAGGGGGGGCGGTGCGGCGGCGGCGGGGGGGCGCGCTAGCCAAAGGGCAAAAGGGGCAAAAAAGAGGGGGGGCCAACGGCACGTCTGAGGAAGGAGGGGAAAACAACCGTAAGCGGAGACAGCAGTAGCAACAACAAACTAGTTTTTACTGCTTGTCATCACTCCTTTAAAGGGTGATTTTGAAAGCTCAACATAAATAGATTAAACTTCTTTGTTGTGTCCCATTTGCCTTGTGGAAAAACTTTGTTTAAAAATGTTTAGAAGAGACTTTCTTGTGTCTTCCTTTTAATTAAAGAGGGACTTCTTCAGCAAGTCTCTCGGAGGCCCAGGTATGCCTCCGGCAGGAAGAAATAACATCTTCTTTCCTGCATCTCTCTCTGTTATAACCCAAAACACTGACTGGAATATTCACCTGGTCTGAGCACCAGTACCAGATCCCTCCAATTGAAATCCCGAACACCACCCCAGGCCAGGGCAGGTCTCCTGTGGTTGGGTCCCTCAGCAGGCTGAAAGCATCTTGTCTGGGGGTGTAGCAGTGGGGGGAGATGTTGTATCGCTGGGGGTCCATGGAGGACAAGTTACTTGGCAGTGCAGAGCTATATTTGGTGAGCATACCGCCATAGCCTCCGACTTCAGCAAAAGCTACAGATGAGGAGGAAAAATAGTAGGTTTTCATTTTAAGTTTGTATTTCTGGACTCTTCATTCTACATATCATCTTTACCACGACTTTTAAAAATAAATGTTTGTCCTTGTTTGTGTTTTCATAACTTTTTTATGTCCCATCTGAAGATGTGAGATAAATATGAGTCAGCTGCTTTGTCAGCACTAAAACTGCATCACTACTACAAATAAGTCATCATTTCTCTGCCACTTGTATTACTTTCTTCTTGGACTTTGTCTTTTCCCTAATCCAGAATAAGATTCTGAAATGTATCAGCAGTGGAGGTGAAGAGTTTTCTACCTGTCCTGCACAGTCAGCATACTGTTCACCTCTGCAGGAAAATTAATAATTACAGACTCTGGTTAACTCTTTCCTGTTGTGAAACAGCTGATGATAAAGGAAGACTTGGACCAGGACAAGCTAGAGGCTAAAAAACTTGAGCTTTGTTCTTTTGCATTATGCCGTTAGAATTGTGTACAACCCAATAATTTGTACTTACAATATCCAGTGAGGACAAAAGCTCCAGCAATGATGACAAATGTCTGGACTGTGTCTGTGTACATCAGAGCTGCCAGGCCACCTGGAAACACACATGCTCTAGTACTTTTACAGGTCATTAGGAATTAAAGGGCTATTCAGTCAATGTACTTTGATATAATTTGTTTGCATACAGTTGGAGACTTGCAAGAAGATGATTAACGTCATTATAGAAGACGTTTCTTTCAAAAATTTTGCAACATTCGATTACATTGGGTTCACTACCCCATACGCTATGATTACTGTAATTAAACACTTTAAATATATATTATTATTAAGGCTGTCAAAAAATTTATCCTGATTAATCACATTGCTTTTATCACTTCTAGAACACATTTAGGGTTAAAACTGTCTCAGCAGGATTTCTGCATTTATCTTTAGTAGACTAAACTAATGAAACCCTGTCCTTACATGTCTCCCTAAAGTCCTTCAGATGGTGGCAGTTTAGTCCAGAATGTTGCTGATCCTCACGGGCTGACTTCACCACGGTATTAAAGTGAAGCTGAAATTCAGGTCTGAGTCCTGGACTACTCCCAGATTTATGGCTTGGTTTTAGCCTTTAAAGGTTGAATATGGAACATTTTTATTGAAAGCTATATTTAAAAAAAAAAAACAACCTCTACAGGTCGTTTGGGGGGGCGGGGGGGGGGGGGGTTCAGAATGAAAGTACAACATTTCCTAGAAAAATTATATTTAGCCTAAAACGGGTTTGATAATGGCATTATATTTACGTCTATAAGCCAATAAACGCCGCCATTGCGGGTTGCCAAATGCGATCTCTGTGTGGCAACAATATTTTGGGCACAGTTAGGCTGGTACAGGGGGAAACAGTGGAGATGACGAGTGAAGCAGCTGCTTCAGAGCCCTGGAGATGTCATATGTTTCTGAGGAGGAGTGACCTGAGAAGTGCAAAACCTGGAGTAAATTTAGGTGAAGACTTCACTAAATGGGCCCACATAAACGTTTTCCACGGTGTCAAAACACAGAAATGGCAACTTTCCTCCTGGGTCGGTAAGCTATCTTGTTTGCTAACATGGCTAACGTTAGCTGTCAGTTATAAACTCCTCTGCGTTACTTGTTACTTATTTGCTGCTCTAAACAACAGCAGGCTGATTTTAGATCATTCAGAAAATGTTTGACTTCTGAAAACTGTCAGATACTCTTGAGAGTGATCAAAATCAAAGAAAATCTGTGTTTATTGTGGCAAGGTACACAACGGAAGGCCCAGGCAGAATTTTATCCCACAGACTTCCGGGTGAGAGTCATGCACGCTTACCAGTCAGCCATAGGGATATTCCTGTGACCAAGTAGCCAGGATCTATGATCAATCGGATGGATAGTGACAGGCCCCCTCACTGTCACATTCTGTTCAAATTCCCATTGAAATGAATGAACCCAGGACCAGACTACGCCATGTGGCAAAGATAAAGGAGACAATTCTTGAGAGGGATGTCTTGGTTCTGTTCAGCCTCTGATCAAGACTAGACTAAGATTATTGGGATCCTATCTCCTTGTTTTTTTCTCATTTTGCTAATCTAATGTTCATTACTGTATGTGTGCACTTTATCTCTTTTTTTATTTTTTCATTGTATGTTTGTTTATCATAGAAATTTTCCTTGTTTTAACCAGTGATAAGGGTGGAACATACAGTTTGTACAAGCCAACTTGCTTTGTTTCCTCCTTGCAGCATTGTATATAAATGCGTGCTGATATATAAACAAACCTATTTAGGGAAAAAGGAGTAGTACCAGGTAATCAAAGAGAAAATTTGCACCTTGAAAAATGGAACCCTTGGCACAAAATGTGAGTACATAAATCAGATGATAGCTATGTCTATAATTTTAATCAATTTTCAAGGTCGCTTTTAGGAAGAAAATGTAGTGAAACATTGAAATTGGTCAAATAAATAATTTATATCGTTCACTTCTTATTTCTATTTTCCACTTGGCTTCAACTGTAAGTAAGAACATACCGTCCTCAAAATTATTCATACCCACAAATTATAACAAGAAGGAAAAAAAATCAGCTGTCAGTGAAAGAAGTTGAAATTGACAAAAGTAATAATAAATGAAAATTCTATGAAAATCGTGACATTGATTTTGAATTGTGGTTCGAAAGAAATATTAAAAACAAACAAAAAATTAAACAAGTAAACAAGCATGATGGGGCTGTGAAGCTAAAATATTGTTGAGCAACACTTTGAGGCAATCACTGCAATCAGGTGTTTTCTCTAATGTTCAAAAAGACTTCTACACCTGTTGACAGGTATTTTGGTCCACCATTCGTGGAAAAGGTGCTCTAATGTGTCTGCGATAGTTTTGTTTGTTTGTTTTTTTAATTATTTTTCAACTACAATTAAAAAAAGCAATCATTTATTTACCTAAATCAAAATTTTGTGATTTTTATTAATTATTAGTTTCTTTAGTTTCTTGTTATTAAATTACTGTTGTCAATTTAGTTTCCTCTTTGACTGGAGGGTATGAAAAATTTTGAGGACGACAGTATTTAAGTAGACATTGGCTACCTATCAAACCGTTCAGAACTCTAAAGCTCTGCACAGACAGGTGACAGGGTGGTGTAGAGGATGGCCAGCCTACGATTGTAGGCGAAAGTGAGTCAGTCCCTCCGAATGCAGAGATAACATTTATTCAGATCTAAGTCCTGTAACTGAAGAACAAACTGGATCCTAACTGGTAGGACCAGCAGTCACAGGACCTCAAAAACAAGGCGTGAAGAGTTCTTTGCCAAATAATAAGGATGTCTATGAGTGCCTTCTGAAACAAGAAACTGAAAGAGCAGAAGCACAGGAACTAATCAAGCTGATCAAACTGCAGCAAACCAGAGAAAAATTTCAGATCCGCCTCCTCAAAGCGGGGCTTGGCAATGCTGGTCTCGCCTTCTCAGATGAAAAACCCTGAATATTCTTTATTTAGTTGACATTTAGCCTTAAAAAAAAAAATCCAAAATGTCCACAATGTAGGCTATTTGTAGCTGTATATTTGTTTTTTGTTTGTTGTGGCTCATGTGGGGGGTTATGAAATGAATTACAAATTGAAGCAGATATTTATGTTTTGTCTCAAAATGAAGAAAAAGTTAGTGATACCATTTTGGCTCTTCTACCTGTTGGTCTTTTTATAGCTGGTAGCCCATATTGTGTTATGTTGTCCCATTTAGAGCACTGGTAATCCAGATTTGGTAATCTTTAAAGGCTAGTTGTTCAAAAGGTTTAATCCGGATAAAAGTTATCTGGATTAGATCAAATCTTGAAAATGGGCTGTTCAAAACAGAACGAAGAATTGGGAAATCCAGATGGATTATGTAATCCAATCCTAGTCTTGATCTGGATAAGACCTTAAGTTTGTGTTGTTGAAAACTTTTCAGTAGGATTTGAATAACTTTGATCCAGGAAAATAGGATCATCCTGATCCCAACAGAGGGTAGGATTACAAGGTGGATTTCAGAAATAAAATGTATTAAAACATTGAAATTGGTCAAGTAAATCATTGGTATCACACTCTTCTATTTCTATTTTACACTTGACTTTAACTTTTATACTGAGATAACAGATAAAGTATCAAATGTATATTATCAGTGCATAAAAATAATCTGAAATCAACCCCCAAACAGGCATCAAACTCTTTAGGAGAAGTGAATACAGCGATTTGGTTCTTGGAAAAACATGCAGGTGATGCTTTTAGATTTATTTATGCTTTACTTATGATGATCAGTATGCAATTACCTTTGCAAATGTCGATTATTCAAAGTGTTAATGTCACTCTGCAGAGGAACCATACACTGAGTGACTATGGTTGACACAGTAGTCTAATTCCTAACTAGTCTGGTACCTGTTAGATTAAAAATAGTATTAGTTTCAAGGTAAGGTGGACAAATGTTTAATCGTTTTTATTTGATATGGTATCTTGTTGGTAAGTCCTTTGGCAAACAAATAAGAATGGAAGTGAGGAAACTCAACGTTCTTTCTCACAACTGAGAAAACACTTAGATTATGTTGAAGTTGTTATTATTGTTCTGATGTTATCTCTCCTACAGAAGTACTTAACCAGAAAATAAATGTAGTCTATAATTTGCCATATATTACATGTGTCTGATAAGTTACATTATGCACTTATGAATGTGTACAAGATTAAAAAATCAGTCAGAAAAGAGCACGCTCTTGGTATGATGCTAGCGTGTGAAGCACGTGAGCTAAAGGGAAAAAAAATCGAGTTGCTTAGTTCCTGCAAGAATCTTATCTTACTTGCACCACTGGATCAGGGTGATCCAATATTGCTTTGAAAAACTGGCATAAAAGTTAGACAGATCACCTGATCCTAGATAGCAAAAAAATAGGATTCCCAAATCCAGATAACTTTTATCTGGAATAAATTTTTGGAAGTGGCCCTATGGCATCTCCCAAAGACACAGGAGTCATCAGTTCTACAAGCTGAGAACAGCTTCTTCACCAGTGTAAAGTAGGTGGCATCTTTCAAAAAAACCTCTTATATAACTTGATGGTACAAAAAATGAATGATTTGACCACATACCTGTAACAGTGTACAAAGCTGTAATTAACAGAAGGGCGATGACAGAGACATACATGTTCCATCCTAACGCCTGCTGAATAAACACAGCTCCTGAGAACATGTCCACCTGGAGCGAGCGGAGAAGAAGAAGATGAAGAAAACACCACACCAACGCAGTTTTTCTTACCGTGCACACTCATTCAAGATGGCTTACCGAGATTTTGGTGAAAATGTACAGAAACAGAGAGATAACTGATAGGTACAGGCTGATTCTGGTCCCACCAAACCTCTTCTTCAGGTACTGCGGCATGGTAATCACCTAAATGCAAGACGTCATCCCATCACTTCGGTGAATGGTTCACTTCTGGACACATACAGTTCACTTAAGTGATTTTGCAGGACAAACTGCTTACCCCAGCAGTGAGGTAGACGGGTACAAACAACCAGCCCAGCAGCAGCACAATGAACAGGGCCTGACATGTTGGCAGAGCAAAATAACACAAGACATACTTAGACTTTCTCTCGGTTGGAAAACACGATGCTGCACTACAATACTGATTTTTATTTAATTTTATTTTAATTTTGGCAGTTTACAGCAGCACCTCTGGTGCAAAGTTTAAAATGTAATGAAACAGCACGACTTACATTCCACTCAAACCCTCCCACAGCGATGCCACTTGCTGCTCCAGTTCCTGCTAAGCCCACAAAGTGACCACTGCCAATGTTACTGGCAAACAAAGATGCACCGACCTGTACAAAGAACAGGCACACCAAAGATACACAGAACCCTGTCAGACTTTAGAGAGGCCCAGTAATCACAGGAGATTTACTGTAAATGTGTGGTGTGTAAAACCTACTGACACCTACTGGTAAAACTGGGACTAGAAATTACATTAAATGCCAGTTGTGAATGGACGGTGGCAGTCAGTGGCCAAAATTCCTCCAGACATAAAATTGTTTTCATCTGTTAGTGAGTCAAGTGGACTCAAGTGCAGCAATGACTTCATCGTAGGAAGCATTTTCAAAATTATGGACATGTGCACCGTCATATTTTCCCAAACAGTGATCTAGCACCTGTCATACAAATCCGATGTTCTAACATTTTGTCCTACTCATCAAAGTATGCTACCTACACATTTTGCGCAAGCACACAACACAAACATGTCATAGCTATGTGGGTTGAGGACATGCCCGTAAATCTCTGCTACCCTCAACTCCATGTTTGACCAGCTGGACCTATTTCTTGTTGTGATACTTGCGTCAGCTGTAGCTCCGTGTTGAGGTTTCTAAAACAAGATGTCCTACCTGCATAGATATACTATGGGGTAGCATACTTTGATGGGATAATTTAACCTTCTACATCATTCTACCTACATACAGCCTACTAATGTGGCAATGTACGCGAGGAGGGCCCGGGTAGGATTTGATTCCCAGACTCGTGCATGTTTACCAGTCAGCCAAAGGGATATCCCGGGCACAGGATCGATTGGAGGCATAGTGACAGGACCCCACACTGTCACACCTCTCCCCCTCTCTCCACAAGCACGTCCTCCGCTCAGGCTGCCACCAATTATGAATCCATGGACTTAATACCAGTACCACATGGATCCTGATGACAACACCAGAATGTGGCAAGGTACGCAAGGAGGGCCAAGGTGAGATTCAGTCCCCGGTCTCCCAGGTGAGAGTCGCGTGCGCTTAGTCGGTGATAAGCTGCCTAATGATGCAGCTAGTATGTTGGGATCTGTGGCCTCTTTTTCTCGTCCCTTTGTTAAAAGCCTGGGGGTAATCATAGACAATTCCTTGAAGCTTGATAAACAAGTTAGCTCAGTGGTCAAGAGTGTCTTCTTCCACCTACGAGTCCTCGGGAAGGTCAAACCTTATCTGCCCAAACATGACTTTGAGAAGGTGGTTCATTTGCTTATTATGTCTCGTCTTGATTATTGCAATTCACTTTATTACGGCATCAGCAAATCATCCCTCCACCGTCTCCAGCTTGCTCAGAATGCAGCTGCCCGTTTGTTGACTGGGAAGAGGCTTTCTGACCACATCACTCCCGTCCTCGCTGAGCTTCACTGGCTTCCCGTCAGCTTTAGGGTCCAGTTTAAAATTTTATTACTTGCTTATAAGGCTCTGAATGGGTTAGCTCCGCCACATATGGCTGAGCTTTTGATCAGGCACGCTCCCACTAGATCTCTGAGGTCCTCTTCTCAGTTGCTTTTAGAGGTTCCTCGAACCAAATGTGTTTCTCGAGGCGATAGCGCCTTCTCAGTGATGGCCCCGAAACAGTGGAATGGGCTGCCGCTACATATTAGAAGTTCCCAGTCTGTCCAAGCCTTTAAAACTTTACTGAAAACATATTTCTTTGCTCTAGCTTTTAACTAGTCGAGATGGTCATTCATACTTTGTACTTTTTAATCTCTTGAGTATTTATTTTGGTCTCGTGTTTTATATCTTCTAATTTGGCCATTTTATTCATTCTAAGTACACCAGTGTTTTGTGCGTCCTTGTGTGTATGTGTGTATTTGTGTATTTGTGTTTCTAGTTTTTACACATATGACCACACAGTAGGTGTGAATGTGTTTGTATGTTTTGTGTTAATGTGCTGTCATCAGTGTCTTCTTTTAAATCTCTGTGAAGCACTTTGTGCGACCACGGTCGTTGTAAGCGTGCTATACAAATAAACTGAACTTGAACTTGAACTAGTCAGGCAAAGGGATATCCCTGTGGCCAAGTAGCCAGGGCACATGATCAATCACACACACACAAGTTATTTTTGTTAACTGATAAGACACCAATAAAAACACAATTTTTCTTGATATATAAAATTTTACTTTCATTGACCTTTGATTTTGTTAGACACTGCACCTTTAAGATCAGGAAAGCCCAGGTTCTGAAGGATGTTCCTGTTCATTAATGCATAATAACAGCTGCCTTGAAAAAACATGAGTTTAATAAACTCCTATCACAAAAAAAATTAAACTGGTTGAGATTTACTTAATGAGCCCTAATAAATAAATAAATAGAGTAATATTTGTCAGGTGTTATCAGCTTATATGTTGTATTTATGTTGTCTTTTTGCACTAAACATACCGGCCACCAGGTCATGGTGCGTCCTGCCAGGAAATATCCTCCCACTGTCCCACGATTCGTCCGAAACATGGACTAGAACACAGAAAGTTTTTTCTCAAATACAACTTTTTCCTGCACATACATGACTGTGATATTCACACATAATCTCCTGATAATCAGATACTTACCCAAATGCCAACACTTATAACCATGATAAAATATCCAACAATGACGGTGATGTCTGCTGGGTTGCTGATGGCCCCTGTGCCTGATGAGAAACGCGCCATTGCTCCAGTCAAATACCCTTGGTCTGACCTGAAATTTAGCCTTTAATCTTATCTCCAGCTTTCGTGTGCAGCTCGGTTTATACAGATGTGATGGAAATACCAGGCAGCAGACTCTAGGGGGTCGGTTTCAGTGAGAACTTTGGTCAGGTGTGACAACAAGCATATCCAGCAGATTATTTATTAGAGTAATTATTAACACTAAACCATGAAAAACAACCTTTCAGTTAAGTGGTTCTACTGGATTTTTAATTTTTGTCCTTTTCTGTTACTTTTATGCTTAAAAATCTGCAAAAAAAAAAAATGTTGCTTGGTAGGTGCGTGGTGGGTGTTTTTTCATTAAATAATCATAGGAAATTATTAATCCATGTCATACTGAAAAAAAATTGTCTAAGCATATGAACAAAATCACTATCAAGAAATATACACGTATGCAGTCTTTTAGTAATCTGAGGGCTGCTTGCATAAAAATATAATATAAAGCAAATCAAAGAGGAGAAAACCTGTATTACTTTATATATTCAGAGGACAGCAAGGTGTTACCTTCAATATCTATAAGTAATCAGTAAGAGTTCAGTGAGAAAAGAGAATATTGTTGGATTTTTATGCATTTAGCAGATTAAAGTCAGTTATATGAAGATAAGAGAAATATTTAGTGTTTTAATCTGGACATAAAGCAGGACAGAAGTGCAAATCACTTGAGATATTTTGCTGTTTATGTTACTGGGAAATGTTGGGAAATTCCACTAATCTGTCTGATGGAGGGAAACTGAGATGGAGGTGGACTTTTGATTCCACTGTTAGGTTGTGTCGTATACGGACAGTGTGCTTACAGTAAATCAGCAGGTTTATATTTCGTATCATCTAGTGATGATAAATTTCCCTTCAGCAGGCAGTGAGGACCAATAGGTCAGTGTCATGGTGTTGTGAAAGCACTTCTAAAAGACTCCACTGATGCACCACATGCTCAGATCAAGTGTTTCATCCATCTGAGGATCTGCTGAGATAAGACATCAGAGGAGCCAAAACCACCATTTTTCCAAATTGTAGTTTATGCAATTTAAGACATCCTGCCAAGGATGTTTTTCACTTCATCAAATTGTTTTCTGAGTCATTTCTTCAAGTAAGTATTTCATTGAGTTTCCCTTCATTTCTGAGTCATTATCAGTTCCCCACACTGATCTGATCATCAATCACTTCTCTAAAAGCCAATTCTGGACCCTGAACTCATCTTCTTGTTTTGCGAAGAGAAAAACCCTGCATCTGTCAAGCAAGTAATTCTGTCTTAAATCGACTTATTTTCATTGCTGATTGTGGCCAGTATGACAATAAATGCTGTGGCCATCAGTAAATACTGTAACAATCTCATTCACTCACCATGGCTACGAAATATATAGCCTATATATTTAATAAAAAACAAAACAAACTGTCCCACTGTCTTTATAGAAAAGAAAAAACTTAATAACAGATATAAAACGACTTGGAAAAAGCTACGCCTACTAATGTAATATAAAAGATGCCAATGAACTACTGAGATCCTTTGGGGCGGGCTGCATTTTATTGTAATACCACTTTGTGCCACTAGATGGGGCATGAGTCGTCATAGTGTCCAGGCTGCCTTGGAGCAAACAGAAAAAGAAGAAGTGCATGTGCTGGCTGTTAGCGATCGAAAGAGGCTGCAAATACAGCATTAAGATAAAAGTCAGTGAAAATGACAATAATTCTTGGCAAGAAAACATCATCTCCAACAAACACTTTGCATTCAGCAGTAAATATGCAAGGAAAAAACAAAAGCAAAATTGCTATTCTCTCCTGCAGACAGCCTTTAGGCTGTAAAAGACAAAAATGTGATTAAGATCCCATAACTTTTTCTCTGGACAGGTAAGTAAAACCCTTGTGTTTTTGTAAAACCACAACGTCTCTGGGCTGATTCAATGACTTGCTCTGTGTGGTATGTATGAATCAGAGAGGAACAGCAGTGGATTAATTTGACTTTTTTTTTTTTTTTGTGCTAAATGGCACCCAACAACTACAGCTAGAGGCAATGTTTGCCATCATCTATGCAATATAACTACTAAAATTATAATGTAATGAGTGAGTACAGATTTTTAGCTGTAAAAATGGATGTTTGGGCTATATGCACGACTTACTACTTCCTGAAATTCAGACAGCACCTTTGATTCCTGTCCTTCATTACTGGACAAACTGATTAATACAGGTGTGTCTGGCCAGTTACTGAGGTCAGGCACACCTGGATTAATCGATTTAGTCCATACTCATCCTGTTTGTTGGAAATTTGTCATTTCAAATAATAGTAAATTGACAGGCAACAGAGCTGATGAAGAGCTTTATTTGCCTCTTTGTCAGTTTGGCTGAAAAATAAAAGAAGAAGACAAAAAGCAAAACGTACCAAAAAGACTTGTCTTGAATAAAAATGGAAACATACAGCTCATCTTGTAAAACTCTGTCCCCTTGTGGTGGTAATTTTCAAAGACCAGAACTGCAAAATCCACCTTTAAAAATGTTTGTTTGAAGGATCAGACGCTACCAATCAGCACATTTCTCTTTATGGGAAAACAACCAGCAAATCAGATCTGGAGTTCGCGGTTACTGCTCGGCCCTTTCAAACTAAAGCTACTCATCAACTTAGTAAACTCTTGTTGTAACCTGTATGACTGTCAGCAACATCTATCTAAGCTACATCCGGCCCAGATTCCTGCAGCAATACTACCCACAAATCTAATTAAAGAATTTAAATAATTTCAGCATCCCTTCTCGTGTTCTTAGAGGATTGAGATTAGACAAAAATCAACCAAAATAAATCTCAGAAACCTGCTGAGGAGCTGTAATTGGACAAAATGAGAAAAAAACATTTCAGTTTTGTTGTGGCTCTGGATGATTTGTTCAAACTGTCACACTGCCCTGGCTGGGGGTTGCAAGTTTAGAAATCATTCAGCAGAGGCCTATAAGCTACATTAATAAAACTGTTATTACTGACTGAAAGCAGCTGTGCCAACAAGCCAGCAGGTTTATGAAAATTATTCCAATGTTTTTCTACTGAACCACGCATGTAGCCCTTAACGGGACATCACAGACTTGCAATACACAGAAAAGGGAAAAATAGAAAGTTTTAAAAGACGTTTAAAAAATAAATAAATAGGAGCACGGCATGTTTGGAAATGTCCCCATAAAAGTGTCTAAATTACATCCTGGTAACAAATTCACAGCATTAAGATGATTTCCTAACAGCCCTCAACATATTACCCACCAAAAAGCCAAAAACAGCATCCACTTTATGAAAACAAAAGGCTCTCTTCTGTGGAAAAGTTTCATTCTTTTAAAAATGGCTAACTGAGTAACATTCAGGTGCTTGTAGCCCAACTTGTAACCAGCTCCTGGATCCACTGGTTCTCTGTCAATGGGCAGGCACAAACATCAGGGAACTTCTGTAAGTTTTGCCACATCCAGGTCTTTAGCCGGTGAAAACCAACATTGCTAAAACCTAAAACTACTGGATTTTTTTCATCAACCCTCACCAATGTGTCTTTGATTTTTGTCATTTCTGTTACAATTTCTTTTTTTTTCTTTTCCCTTTAAGAGAGGTGCTTCCCCAATAAAAGTCTGGATCCCCAGTGACCTAAAAAACCTGCTTAACATTATTTTATTCATATTTATATAAAATTAGGGTGAGACTCAAAATAATTTAATTAATAAGGGGCTTTGTAATTAATCTCAATCACATTATAAAAATTGCCCCTAAAGAAACATTTTCTTTATTTGAATAGATTTTTTCCCCCACACACACACACACACACACACAACCAGTCAAAAGTTTGGGATCGCATTCCCATTAAATCCAGCAGGGCAGTGATCCCAAACTTGACAAAAATGATAATAAAAAATAATTTCTCTAAAATCATGACAATAATTTTTTGATTGTTTTTCAACAGAAATATTAAAAACAAGCATGATGGGGCTTCTAAATGGAAATTTTGTTGAACAACACTTTGAGGCAATCACTGAAATCAAGTGATTTCTGTAATGTTCGATAAAATTTCTGCACCTGTTGATGGGTATGTTGGTCCTCTGTTCATGAGCGAGGAGCTCTAATTTGTCAGGGACAGTTTTTTTATTTGTTTTTTTTTTTTTTTATTATTATTATTCTTTTCAACCAGAACTCAAAAACAATATTTTATTTCACTAAATTATAATTTAGTAAATTTATTTTGTTTGTTTCTTTATGATAAATTTGAGGTAGACTTTCCCATTAAAGTGACCCCAAACTTTTGATAGCGTGTATATATATATATATATATATATAAATCTCACTTGCATCTGGGTCTATTTAATTTGACTAGATCCTGAGTCATACAACAGATTCACTTGAGTAATGTGTAACTAACAGATAAAACTAACTGCCAGAGGCTTCAGTCAGTTGAATGTAGATGCACTTTAAGTAGTTGGTTTTATGCATTTGTCTGTTTCCAGCCTCAACACTGAGGCTGTCAATATAACTGTATGACATGACAATAATTTATAACAAAAACCGACAGAAAAAATTTAAAAAAACATAAAAGTTGCCAAAGGCTCACATTCTACCATAGACATACAGTAGGTATGATGTGGGTTTGTTTTCACCGGCAAGCCTGTTCTTGGTCAAACGTAGGTTTGCGCCCACTCATTGATGACAATCCAGTTCATTATAGGCCTGTTTGGTGGCTGCACACAGACTGTATAAAATTTGATATTTTTACTTTGAATTCATTTCAAACACAAGCACTGCATGAGGCCGACGATGACCTTAGATATAACTGCATCAGTCAAACGCTCTCGTCACTGGTCGGTGGGTTTCTTACAGTTTTCTTTGGCTAGTCTCAGTCTGGAAAGGATGTGTTTCTTGGGGAATTTAAGAGTAGTACACCCAAACTGGCTCACTCCTCCCGTGTCTCCAGGGAGTTTTTCTCGTCTCTGGACCCAGCTGCGCCAGCCGGGCTTCCAACAGTACACGCTGTCATAGAAACGGGAGCCGTTTTCTCCACCCAACACGTAAATCCTCCTTTTCCACCTGGCCACTCCCCCTGCTGCAATTCGCCGGGGCAATCCCGGGAAAACAACAGGACTCGGAGCACGGTCGCTTCCGCCACCTGCACCTCCCCGCTGGTCTGCGCTAACCATCACCCCTCCCCCTGTGACCTCCCTTTCTACCCCAGACCCCCTACCCTCTCTGAAAAACAGCACACGACCGGTAGCGTCCAATGTCTCCAGGTTGGTGTAGTTTCCATCCAGGAACTTGGTGGTATCCCTCATGTATCCCCCGATGGCGCAGACACCCCCTCGAACTGCCACGCCTCCAGCAAGGCAGGTGGCACCGGAGTCTAGGGCTACTCGCGTCCAGCAGTCTGTCAGGGTGTGATAAATAAGCACCCCTGAGTGAACCACGGCCCGGTTCTGTTCCAGCGTGGTTCCACCCAGCAGGTACAGTCGTCCTCGCAGTGCTGCACAGGCAAAGGCACGCAGTGGGAATGGTAACCGAGGCCCGGGCCCCCACTGAAGCGTTGTCAGCTCCAGGGTCTCACTGGAGTCCAGCAGAGCTGAGCGGTTGCAGCCACCCAAGGCATACAGGGAGTCTCCACAGCCCAGCAGGCCTAACATAGCGCGCGGCTGGACCATGGCAGGTCGTGCTATCCACCTGTCTAATACGGCATCGTACTCGTGCACCGCTGCAGACACAGAGCCTGTTCGCAGGATCCCGCCTGCTATGAACAGCCTGTCACCTACAGCCGTGCAGCCGGGGCTGACTAGAGACCCGAGTGCTGCCAACTTCTCCCACTTTCCAGTCCGAGGATCAAAGCAGTCTACTGTGTAGTCCCTTGAAGCTAAATTATCATCTTCCCGAGGCGTCAGGTCCACGCAGACAATCTTTTTCTCAAACATGCCCTCGCGTGGTCTCAGAGGCCCCCCAAGGCCCTCTCCAGCGGCTGCAGGCCCCAGCTCCTGGCTCAGTCTTCGGCTCTCTTCCTGAGACAGCAGTCCAGGACGCAGGTGATGAAGCAGCGCTGGCATATGGGCGTAGCGATCCAAAGGTTGGTGCTCTGCCCATCGCCGTGCCGCATCATAGACCTCCGCCTCAGAGTCCACGCCCAGGCGGTCGGAGCTCAGCAGACTGCCTAAAGTGCCGTGGTCGAGCAGGAGGAAGTCTTTCTGCCGGGCCACCCGGGGAAAATGCTGGGCTACCAGCCGCAGGGAGGCGCGCAGCAGAAGCTGGTCATGATGGGAGCGAGCCAGAGAATACATCCCCAGGCAGTTATCCACCGAAAGGTGCTCAAACAGAAACCTGAAAGCATCAGACAGGTGGAGAAAAGGCATTAAAACAAGAGGGTTTAATATCCAGAAAGCAGGAGATATGTGTTAATGACGCCATTTCTCAGCCTGCAAATTCTACCTGGAGCACAAGTCCTGAAGAGGCAAGACCTGAAGCCGATTGGCAGCCACAAACAGATCCTCAGCAGTGTCCAGAGACAGCCCTGCCTCTCCGGTGTACACAAACTGGATAACAGTCTCCATGACAGACGGCGTTACCTCCTCCAGTCGGATCTCGGTGAGGCGGGACTCAACCAGAGGGCTGGTGAACATGGCCCGGAAATATGGGCTCACGGCCGCCAAAAGGACTCTGACGGGAGTGAGACGGCGGGGAGGAGAAACAAAATACTTCATTTCAGAGCTAGTTTTACTCTGATCACACAAAGTAGCTCAATGACTAATAATGACTTTAAATACAAGAGTTGGATGTTACTAAGTTGATATACACAGCCCATTAAAAAAAAAAGAAGTCAGCACCTGGATTTAACTAAGTAAGCAGATAAGAGCCTCCTTTTGTATGATGAGAAGGTTATTCCATCTTCCCCTGATGGTATGGGCATATTCTCAGCTGACAATACCAGGATTCAAGGGGCTCAGACTGTGAAAGAGTGGTTCAGGGAGCATGATACCATGTTTGAGCCTTGATATATCTCCACTGTGTACATAATAAAATTAATAAAAAATGCTTTGGGGCTATGTGCCTGAGAAGACTAATTAGTGGATATGCATGGACTCGTACTGAAGTATCGATTTTTCTATACAAATTATTCATATTCTAAATCTCATTCTCAGTGGAAAACAACTGAACTTTCGGGTAGGGAACTACTTTTTTCCACCTGCCAGTATCTTACGCAAAAAAAAGGCACGTGTAGCCTTGCAGAAGCACGCTTCTCACTCAGTGATCGATCAAATTGAAGCCCTGTCAAACAGCAAAGATGCACTGATGTGTGGGAGGATCACAGACCTCCTAAAGCATCTGAGAATCAATTCAAACACAGAAGCAGACGTGAGGATGAGGAGATGATGAGGGGATCTGAAGAAGAGGATGACAAGTGCTGCTATAGAGTGAGATAGACATTACTTTGGAGTCCTTGGGTGTGCAGGCAGGCAATATCCTGGGACGACCCAGGTGCTACCTAGGAGCTATCCAGATACAAGAGATGTTGAGCTGTTGAAGATGTGTATGGGCGCATTCACAAAGCTTTTTTGATTCGAATCAGAGTCCGTTTGCTCGTAAAGTCCGCTTCATTTAGGGGAGTTGAGAATGTGCAAACGGACTCTGATCCGAAACAAACAACCAGACTCGGTCCGCCTGCAAACGCAGGTCTCGGTCCGATTCAAGTGAACCAAAGACAGAAAGTGGACTACAAATTGCATTGGCATTGTGGGTCAAACGTTGGACAACGTGGGTAAACGCCACGACAACAAACACACGTGTGGGACTGCAGTACTTATAAAGATGGCTCGTGGTCAGACGTGGAGTTACGAGGAAGTAAAAGCTTTAATCGATATTTGATCTGATGAAAGCATATCCAGCTCCTCATACAAAAATAATGTCGCTTTGTGGAGGGAACAGAAGTTGTGAGAACCTTCTTGTACGTGCGTCTCGTCCTCGCCTACGGTGAATCCGAAAGCAGCGCCACCTGATATTCTTATTCTTGGCCCGTTTGGCTCATTTGGCAATAGTGTAACGTGAACGCAATCTCGGCCTGGAAGACCACCTCCGCTCCCAACCGAACCGAGACTCGCAGACTATGCTTTCTGAATGCACCCTATCACTGATGCTGAATTTTGGGGAAGTAATTTCCCTGTTCCCTGCCATCTCAAAACTAAGGCTTACCATTTTTGTTTAAATGTGCATCAATAAATATGGTAAAACTTCTAACCATATAAGTAATGATAAATACAAATACAACAATGAAAAGCAGAATTCAGCTTGGAGTGATAAGTTATTATGAGACCGGCTTGCATCATTTCAACAGCCTGAGAGAAAGGTCACATTAAAATATTCAATACCGGGTATAAAACAGCCACTGTGAGCTAAAAAAAAAAAAGGCAGAGAAATATTTGTTACAATAGACTTCAATTACTTTCTCATTTTTAAAAGGAGAAAGTAATGAAGAGAAGATAAAGAGAGAGCTAAAAGGTGTATGTCAGTGTAGGCTACTGACCACAGAGATGTTTTGTTATTCCAGATAAGGAAGGTGTAGTTAACTCTCCTCTAAATGTTTTTGATACACTTTGGCAGGAAAGATGGAAGAGGAAACAGGAAGTTCAGAGGAGAGTGCAGAGCAAAAAGAGGAGGATAGAAAAGATGGAGAAAAAGTGGGAGTAGTTTGTGTAAAACATAAGTTGCTTCCATTTGAAATAGATTTTGGTCTTTTGAAATGTGTGGGCGGTACTGAGTGGTGGACCTGAGTATTTCCAAAACCCTGGATACAGCCCTGCAAGCAGTGTATTATTCAACATTCATTAATGACTGACGTGCTTGTTTATGGCATGAACTGATACCTGTGACACATGAATTTTTTCCCCTCAACGAGCAACGTCACATCACACAGCTGCTGAGCATCCAGGAGCTGCTTTAGTCCTAAAAAAAACACGCATGAAAATGGTGAGAGCAGAGAGAAAGTAGACAAAGCGGACCAGAACTTGCACGAGCATTTATCTCTCTCACCATGTGTAATGTAGTCCCCCAACGGGGTCGTGCTATCATCAGGGAAGTCCTCTTCTTCCGAGTCGCTGTCCGACAAAGGCTCCCCCCCTCCCCCATCCCCGTCCTGCCACGGCTGGGGACGCCAGGTGACTGTGCCCCCCCGCACAGCATTCATCTGAGCAGCATTGCACACATATATCATGCACCCTTTTTTTTTAGTGTTAGAAACAGGTTATACATATTAATCTTTCTGCAAGGTTCAGGTTATAAATAGACTTATGACACATATGACCCAGATAACACGAGAATTACAGCGATCTAGCTAAAGATTTTGATAGCAAACTAGTTATATATAATTCTCATTGTATACAGTTTTATTCTACTCATATTTTTTTCAGCCAAGCAGTAATCATCGCCATAGACATTTTTCTACTAGGCTGGGTTCAATGAATAACACAAACTCTTACTGGAGTGTCGGTTTCTTGTTAAAAGACTAAAATTTGGGCTTTCTTTACCTTTGCTCTCCTTCTCGTTTCCACCGTGAAAGCTGGCTGGGTCTCACTCTCAGCAGGAATTGTTGAGGCAGTTTAGAGTAAACCAGCTGTAAGCAGGTATAACGTTTGCTACACTTACACACTGGACACTTCGACGCATTTGGTTATCAGCGTCCACCGGGCGAAGCTTTGAGGCTCGCCCCGGCCTGTGGTGAAGCCGCGTCAGGCTACTCGCTGCTCATCCAGCCCGGTGCACACCATCACCACTAACAGGCGGATCAAATGGCTTAAAAGAGAAAAATTACCCCTCCGCAAACACGCCTCTTCGTAACGCATATCGCTGGACCATAACGGTGTGTCTGTGCGTCTTGCTTGGCCGTATTACCATGAAAAGTGGGAGTTTTATGGGTGAAGATAAGGACTGAGTTCAGCTTCTGTCGGCCGCACTTGTCATGTCTGAACCGGATTACCGCAACGTTAAACTTCCGCTCATCTGATTGGCTGACCTTTGGCTCGTGACGACTGTTTGGGGCTGGACTGTTTTCTATTGAACAGAAACTATTTTTTTTTTCTTTTTTAAAAGCAAAAATTATGCACTTTATTCAATTTTTGAGTGATAAATGTGACCTAAAATACACCAGTTTCAAATTATTTATATATTTTGAAATAATTATTAGATTAGAAAGCGTTTATGTCGTTTCCGTATTCGTGCTGCATTCATGACAAAGTAGGAAAATCCTCACAGCGAATATAGGAAAAGAGAATAGAATTAAGGTTAATGCATATAAATTTAAATAACTGTGATAATCTATTAGTCTAACTTTCATATTCAAACAAACATTCAGACATGTAAACGCAAGACGCGAACGGTGAACAGAAAACGAGGCTCATATGAGCATAGTTCCAGTTACTCCTGCATTCACTGAAAGCAACACTAGTCACTTGACCAACATGGCGAGCTGCATGGGCATGATTACAAGAGTTGGTGGTATTACATTTGCTCTGCTACAACCGATAGCAAGACGAGTCTCAAAGCGGAGGATAAACTTGTTCATCCCACACCGGTTTTCGCACGGAGCACGCAGCAGTTTGTACGAGCATGTCCGTGAAGGTTACAGCGACAAGCCGGAGCTGGACATGAGAGTCGTGTGCGAGGAGACCGACAAAGTCATCGCTAATGTGGAGAACAGGAAGGGTGACCTGCGAGGAGACGATGTCAGGAAAATTGTAAGGATCCGACCTGCGAATTTAATTGTTATATACATATTTTATCTTGTGATAAAAGTAGTTTTCTAGACTTGGTACTCCGCCTTTACTGCTGTTATTGATACTGACTGTATTGCTCTACTCATTTGCATACTTTGGTATATTTTAGTAGCGTTGCTCCACTTTTCTCTTGGTCATACCAACTGCATGTATGTGTTTTATTTTAGGTATGTGTGTGGCAGGAGCTCCAAGCAGTCAGGTCAGAAATCTCTGAGCTGGAAAAGGACAAAAAACGCATCAGTGAGACTGTCAGAGAGCTAGTGGTGAGTAATTGATATAATACTATTAGTCATGGATGTAAGGTGCTTCAAATGGAAACCAAAGCTTTTAATATCTCATTTTCCAATCAAGGCTTGATTAATTATTTTCTTAAATCTGTCTTCTTCTGTTACCACAAGTCATAAGAGAATAAATAATATTTTTTCCACACAGAGCAAGAAGGACAAAAAGGTTCTGGCTAATGTAAGTTCAACCACATTCCTTTTATTTATTGTATTATTCAGTGTTTGCATCCTTGCTTTGTACTATTATTTGCTGAGAATTGGAAGAGTGTACTGTTTCTTTTTCACAGTTTTCATGTCCAAAAACAAATTTTAATTCACTTGTTCTGCAGCTTCCAGAGTACACCCAAGCCCTGCAGAGGGGTCGGGAGATCCGAAACAGACTGAATGAGCTCTCCCTAAGAGAGACTGAACTGGATCAGGAACACTACAGCCGAGCGCTCAGGCTGCCCAACATCACCCACCCCGATGTGGTGAGAACACACTCCTGCTTCATCCAGAGCGTCTCAGTAGAGATTTGCTGTAAAAAGCCTGAGGTTAAGATTTTCTCTTCACTTTTTAGCCAATTGGAGATGAGAGCCAAGCCAGGGTGGTGGAGTTTGTTGGACAGAAAGCAGGTAACTACTGGGATGTGAAGTATGTCTGAATAGATTTAACAGGCTTTAATCTCAGGTGGGTTTTTGTTAATGCTTACATAAGAATCTGCTCCGTCTTTACGACAGAGTTTGACTTCAAACCAAGGAGCCATGTAGAACTTGGGGAGGAGTTGGGTCTCATCAGGCAGAGGTGAAGATGACTTTGCTTGTTTTTACTGCTGTTATTTCTCATACATGAGTGGGGATATTTACACTCCTTGGGTCTTCTGCTGCAGGCATCTATCTCATGTCTCGGGCCATAGGTCCTACTATCTGAGGGGAACAGGGGCCAGACTTCAAACTGCGCTCCAGAACTTCACCCTCGACACACTGCAGCAGCGGGTGGGGTTGTGTTAGAAAATTATCATCAAGAGCTCTGCAAAATGAGAACATGTCACCATCTTCTAACATGGTAAAGAGTAAAATTTGGGTTTTCCTTCTGACTCTTGTAGGGCTTCATTCCTATGGTTGTGCCTGACATGCTGAAGGGCGCAGTCTTTGTAAGTACAAGATCCATGTTCCACTATAACCGAATATTACTGCTTAAAATTCCAAAAGGCAGGACCTTACAGAGGGCTTTCTGATAGATTATAATCAGTCTACTTTATCTATACTTGGCACACAAGGTAAGAAAATTGCGTTTTGTTGTTTATTTCTCCCCCTTTGATAATGCTAGTTGTGTTGCTGTGTTGTTCATTCCACAAACACACGATCGGCACATGTTGCACCTAGTTGTAAAGGAGACTTGTCAGGCCAGGGCTGTCCAATTTGGGGCCGGGGGCCAAAGTTGGCCCGCGAGTGATTATTTTAAAGGGAATGGCCCGCTTCCCATTGTCCTAATCAAAGAAAAAAACAACCCGAAAAAGAGAGGGAGAGGGAAAAGGAGATAAAGAGAAAAAAAAGAGAGAGAAACAAAAAGGAAAGAACGAAGAAAAAAACGGAAGAAAAGGGAAAAGAAAAAAGAGAAAAAATAAAGAGAAGGAAAAAAAAAAAAAAAAAAAGGGAAAAAAAAAAAAACAGAAAAAGGAAAAGAAAAAAGAAAAAAAGAAAGGGAAAAGGGAGAAGGAGGAGGAAGAGGGAAAAGGAAGGGGGGGGATAGGAAGAAAGAAAAAAAAAACGGAAAAAGAAAAAAAGAGGAGGAAAAAAAAGAAAAAGGAGGGAAAAAAGAAAAAAAAGAGAAAAAAAAAAAAAAAGAAAAAGGAAAGAAACTTTTTTTTTTTGGGGTTTTTTGGATATATATATATATATATATATATATATATATATATATATATATATATATTATGATTTTCCCAGCAACATGAAAAGTTCTTTTGGTATTTATTCATTGCTGCTCTTCCTTTCCTGAACACAAATTAACATTGCATTACAATGTGGGTAGGGTGGCACTGCTCGTTTATCAGCTCAGATCTGGAAGTCCACGTTCAGAGAATATGTGAAAAGATGCCGTTCAAAATAAACCTCATGCAAAGTAATGTGAAAAACAAATAATGAACACAATAAAGAATCATGTTGTTCATTTTTCACATTATTTTTTTATGAGGTTTTATTTTGAACAATTACACTATAGACTAATCCGACGAGTGTTTTGTGTGTTGCGCCATCTTGCGGCGGTGCCATTGCAAGGGGAATGAGTCCCAATTACCTCCTACTGTATCTGCCAACATGGAAAGCAGCATAAATATTTGGATTTACAATGTTGGACAGTCGTCTAAGGTCATGATAACCGATAGGTATTAGAGGTCGACCGATAGTGGATTTTTAAAGGACGATATAATAATGATAGTTTTGAGCAGGAAAAAGCTGATAGCCGATTAATCGGCCGCAGGATCCTGTCACGGTCGGATGATTGTTCTGCACGCAGTTTTAGAAGGAATAAAATATGTGAAAGATTGTTTCAGAACAACTTGAAACTGGTTTGTGTGGCGGAATCAAGCCTGCAAGACCCGTACGGAGTAGACTAACAGAACTGCAGGACTAACTAGACCTGGACCGGTCCAAGAAGAATCCGGAGTGACGGTGGAGGTGATTAAACATGACGCTGCGGCGGAGCCACTACATGACAAATAATAGCCATTAAAAATGAGAAGATAACAACTTCCATGGTTCCAGCCGAGCTTCAAGTAGTCCTCAGTAATCAATAGTGCAGACTTGGTCTTTTATTCCATTTACATTCAGACAAACTCTTTTACCACGGAGCTGAGGCGGACTTGTCCCCGAGGAAGCAACGCGTTTATAAAGACATCTCTGATTAAATAGCGGATGGACTTTACGGCATATTCTGCCATGAAAGTGTGAAAGCTGCTACAGACAGCTTTCATTTACCTTGTTCTTAAGCTGGTCGTTGTTAGCTTAACAAGCACTGTGGTCATGTAAAACATGCCGGTTGCTGTTTATGCTGAAACATGATTCACGTTTCTGCTTGTTGAACAACCGCTACTTATTGCCTCCTCCTCCAAGGAGGTTTTGTTGGTTGAGTTTCAACTCGTGAAGGTTGCATTGAACTGACTGATGTCGCTTCACTTGTTATAATCTCCACCTGGACCACTCCTCCCTCTGCTGCCTGCACTCACCACCACACCACCACCCCCACCCCCTCGCTCTCTTTGTCCAAGAGCAGCCCCGCCCCTCAGTGATCAGAGAGCAGCGCTGGGAAGAAGCGGTTTATGGCGCTGTGGAATAAACTGCAGCCATCAGCCACTATTGGAGCCAAGTTCAACCACTACCGATAGTTTGTGAAACGTCCTATCTACGACCTCTAATAGGTATGTTATCCGGGGATCTCTAAAGTATTAAGACTTTTTTTTTTTTTTTTTTACATCTGAGCCTTAATTTAAACTATTGTTCATCTCTGAAAACTGGCTTTAATGACAAGCCACACTGGAATAACAGGCACGTCTCATGATTACTTATCAAAGTTTAAAAAACTAAAATCTTTCAAAGGCTTTTCTATTTTATCATAGGTTTTTGGTATTGTTTAAGAACTGTACAGACCACGTAGCCTTCGCATGTCCTGCAGATGAAACTAAAGGCTGAAGGACACCGTCTTCATGATCTGTTTCTGTTTGCGACTGAACTGTTTTTATTTTCTGGTCCCAACGTTGCCCTGATCAGAGCAAATAATAACGTTATATTTCACAATATCTCCCAGATTAGTCATTAACTCACAGCAACACCACAGCTGTCTCAGTTAGCATTAGCTAGCACAATAACGTTATGTGGTGCGTCATTTTCGGGAGCATAGATACGTGAAATAAAGTGTCCGATTAATGAGTGTTCACAATAACTTACCGTGTTTTTGTTGTTGGGGATTAAACCCAGTGTTTTCTCCACCGTGGCAGCAATTTATTCTTCCTCTGCTCTGTGAGAGTCCAATGTTCCTCCCCAACATGAACACACTGACATCAGTGGACTGAGCAGCAGCATCTGCTTTTGTCACAGACGGCAGAAATCTTCATGAAATAAATGTCCGTGATCTTCTTATTCACTTATTACCACAATTAAAGTTTTCCTCTGCTGTTCCAACAACCAGGAATGCAGCAGTAATTCCAGATTTCCTCCATGTTGTTAAAGGATAAGTTTATTTTTTTTCAACCCGGACCTTATTTCAAGGAGTTTATACATACATTTACTCACAGGTAAAGTTTCTGCATCACTTTGAGCCCTTTGGAGGATATAACTTAAATCACTCTTCAGTGTACATCCAGTAATAATGGCGGAGATGGGGCAGCGACTATATAAGAGATTTTCTGCAGTAAAACTCCTTCATTTCATCAATGCTTTAAGTAGAATGAACGAACGAATGAGTACTATTTTCCCGTGAGTTCAGAGTTTCGCAAATTGTGTTTTTGTTGTTGTCTGGGCAGCGAGCTGCTCTTCTCAGCTGCACTACAGAAGCGCACATCGTGAATGCGCAGCCCCGAAAAGTGTCTAGAACTACCTGATAACTAACAGAAAGCTAAATCTGGAATCACAGGACAATAGTACTTGTTAGTTTTTTCATTCTACCTAAAGTATTGACGAAAATCAAGGAGTTTTACTGCAGATAATGTCTTATATAGTCGCTGCCCCGTCTCTGCCATTATCACTGGATGTACACTGAAGTGTGAATCAAGTTATATCTTCCTAAGGACTCAAAGTGATGCAGAAACTTCACCAGTGAGTAAATGCACATATATACTCCTAGAAATAAGGTCCAGGTTGAAAAAAAGAAACTTAGCCTTTAAGAAAAACAGTCTGATTCTCATCTGTTATAATTACTCATGTACAGAAGCGCTCCCCCCGCAATGGCGGACGGTCTAGTTGTGGCGTTTGGCCGGATTTGTCTATACACAGGGGTCTCCAGTCCGATCCTCGAGAGCTACTATCGTGAAATTCTTAGAGCATACTCTCTCCAACACACCTGAATCAAAGGACTAATTCCCCCGTGCACACGTCATTCAGCTTTGGAGAGGTCTGGTAACGAGCCATTTGTTTGATTCAGGTGTGTTGAAGAAGGGATGCAACCAAAATGTGCAGGATAGTAGCTCTCGATGACTGGAGTTGGAGACCCCTGGTTCTATAGGCTGAGAGCATATTTAATGTCTTTCACTGCAACATGAATTTTTAGTAAAAAAAAAAAAAAATTCTGACACCTCCGTATCAGGCTTTTCAGTGATGTATAGTGCAACAACTGGTGTTATTAAAGGGGAGAAATAATCAACCAGACACAAATGTCCTTACTTTTTGTGCTGAGTTTATAATAAACTACCTCTGATCTGTGTGAGGAATCATTGTCACATTTTAACAAGTCTCAGCTGTGAAGGTGGTCTTCCACCTCTACATTATTCCATCCACTTTGCACAATACATCAGTTTCCCTGTCAGCACAGTGGTTGCCGAGCATGATTCTCCCACCACCATGCCTAACTGTGGTTGAATGCCTCTTCACTTCTCCTAGTGTACTTCTAAACTGCTCAATCTTTGTTTCATTTGACCAGAATTATCCACAAAAGATTTATGGTTATCCTCTAGTAGGAGTTGATCTTATGCTCTCTTATTGTTCCAAAAAACATAAACCTCACCATATCTATTATAGGATGAAACCACTCAACACCCAGCTGCATTTTAATCTGTCATCTGTTCTCTCTGCTCCTAGGAGGGCTGTGGGATGCAACCCAACGCCCACCGATCTCAGGTCTATTCACTGGACCCAGCTCGCTTCCAGGACCTCAACCTGGCGGGAACTGGTGAGGTTGGAGTGGCAGGTGAGACTGCTCCCCTCTATACGGTCAGAACCATTTCCTCGCACCATTAGATAACTCATATGGTTATTTACTGACATGTAGACTGCCACTTCTAGCAAAATGTTCTTCTCACAGCTTAAGCGAGTCATGCATAAATTGCTGAATAATTTAAGAAAAGCATGTGTTTGTCCTCTTCAGGCTATTTCATGGATCATGCTGTAAATTGGAGGGATCTGCCCGTCAGGTTAGAAGCAGCCCCCCCCCCCATGCTGCAGTTAGAGTGGTGTTGCTGCACTTGTAACTAACTCAAGCTGTCATCTGTCACCACAGGACGGTGTGCAGCAGCACCTGCTACCGAGCAGAGACAGACACCGGCAGGGAGACATGGGGCCTCTACAGAGTTCATCACTTCAATAAGGTCAAATTGGTGGCAACACATCGATTATGTTGGATTTACTTAGTCAAACTTTTCAAAGTCAGTTGAATAAGAAGCTAAATGAGATTTGCAGGGCATTCAGATAATTTCTGTGTTGCATTAACTAACGTCTGTGTTAACGAGCTTTGTGACTGACAGGTAGAGATGTTTGGAGTGACAGCTGATGAGACAGGAGAGGAGAGCTCTAAACTGCTGGAGGAGTTTGTCTCTTTGCAAAAGGAGATCTTTTCTGCTCTGGAGCTACACTACAGGTCAGGACACACACCACCACACGGTCTCACATATCAGTGACCTGTTCGATGGCCTAAACTTTTCTCCAACATGTTTGTTTTCTGTCAGAGTGCTGGACATGCCGACTCAGGAGCTGGGTCCTCCTGCACACAGAAAATATGATATCGAAGCCTGGATGCCTGGGAGGCAGAGCTATGGAGAGGTCAGCTGTTCTCCGCTTCATAACTCGGATATAAAATAAATGAGTGGAACACAAACATGCCGTCAGTTTGATGAGCATTGTTGATTTTTAAGGGGCTCTCTGCGTTATCAGATTTCCAGTGCATCCAACTGTACAGACTACCAGAGCAGACGCCTCAACATCCTGTATGAGAGGGAGGACGGCAGCCTGCAGTACGCCCACACGGTAAGACTGCAGATGGGGAAGCACTGGTGTTCGTTCTGGCCACTGTGATTACAACAGTAGTCCACCTCCTTAATACATGTTTTTGTTTTGTTTTTTCCTTCACTGTAGGTGAATGCAACAGCCTGCGCAATCCCCCCGAACAATTATCGCCATCCTAGAGACTCACCAGACCAAAGTAAGACACCAAACAGGCCTTGCTCAAACAGGACTCCTTGAAAACCTGATTACACAATGTTTCTCATTTATAAAAGACAACAAATGTTAACCACTTAAAACTTGTTGTATACTAATTCTGTTAGTTGCAAGTATAATATTATCACAACACCTCCCAAGTCATTTTTTGTGTCTTGAAAATCGTGTTAAAGGGGAAGTTCAGGATTTTTGACATAGGGCCTCATTTTCGAGTGAGCCAGGGTCCTACTTATCACTGGAGACAAGTAAAGACTCAAGTTAAACTTACCTTGGATTGCGTTTCATTTTGATAGTAAAGTATCTCAGTGGCAACACATTTTTATTTCCGGTATTTGGCAGCGGAGTGATATCATCTGCCGTCAAGTGTATGAAGGAAGTTGATTACAGGTGCGGCTACTGTAAAATGAACACTTATAAACCATGTTGCCTATTACTGTTCTTAATTCTGTAAACTAACAAGCTATTGAAAATGTGCGAAGACTGTGGCGCGCTTCTGTTTGTGTTAAACCGCGTCACTCTCTTGTCTTAGCACCCGGAAGCAACGTATCATTCTGCTGCTGCTGAAAAAACTAGTTCCTCAAAATGTAATGTGTAATTTGTGATGCAAGGTAAGTTTTATTTGTAACATTATTTTGTTAACACGGCATTTAGTCTTGTGTTATAACTGTGCCCCGGGTGTTCTGTGGAGTGGATACGATCGTTATTATATGACAGGCTAGCAGATTCCTACTGACTTGCTAGCATTAGCATTGGGGACCACCGGTAACAAGAATATGAGATGAAAGAAGATGAAACTGTCTCCAGTGGTAAGTAGGACCCTGGCTCACTCTAAAATGAGGCCCTGTGTAAAAAATTCTGAACTTCCCCTTTAAAGTGAGGGTTGGCAATGTTGGAAAAACGGTTCGAGCAAGCGACATTTAAAAAAAAGGACACACCATCTGAAACCACACTTTCAGAGCGCAGGGACATGTGTGCCGATGTTTTACGAGCAGGTTAACCGATAACAGACGTGTGCTCGTTAGCTTGCTAGTGAACGGCTGACAAACCACGTTTCTAAAAGCTTTAATCCATCCACCTCCAACTCTTTCTGCGTTGAAAAAAGTCCATACTGCAAACGTCAACGCCTCCAAGACTTAAAGGTAGAGTCCGAATTTTACCCCCTGAAAATAAACGTTAGACTTGTGCAAGTGAAATCCATCTCAATCCGTGCCTTTGGGCCTGTACTCTCATGCAGTGGTCAGTTTGTTTGCAACTCCCCCCCCCCCTGTCCGTAATTCGCCTTTTCCCTTTGTTTTGGTGCATTCAGGACGTTTCTGGGTGGTGATTTCTGTTTATATCGCCAGCCAATGACAGAACTAAGGGCATGGCGCTGTGTGGGAATAAGCTCATGATTGGAGCAGACGCCAGTCACTCGAACTCTCGGGGGGGAAAAAGAAAAAAGAAACGGCGGATCCAGCAAGAAATGGAAGCACTCTGCAGTAAGAGCCTGAGATAGTGCACGTTGGAAAACCAGGGTTAATATTGGTTTGGCTTTTACTCGCTTCCGAAATTTGAAGGAGATGCTTGAAGCTGAATAGACTAAAGAATGATGCGGCCATTAGTCCGAAGGAGTGGCGCTCAGTTTCAATAGTGTTGTTTACAAAAAGAAACGATGGGGGAACTCCGGACTCCACCTTTAATCCTTATCTGTTGTTTTGTTGTGTTTTTTTGGCCCAGATGCAGTTAGCAGTCTGTTAGCTATGTTTGTTTACAGTGAGCAGCGCACAGAGTGGGTCACGTGGGGACCAGGTCAGGACGGAGAGAGGGGAGGGACAGAGACGAGACATAAAGGCATCGATTCGTTCTTTTTATACGTTGTGAATGAACAATTCCTGCCTTTTGGTGCGAATGTCAGAGGTTGGTCAGACTTTTTCCAGAACTGCAGCTCTCACAGAGGCAAACCACGGCAACTCGCCAGAGACATCGGAGTTGTCGGCTCAGGTCGAGGTGATGCCTTTGAAGTCACCGCGGTGCAGTGAGGAGGAACCGAGCGTTACACTGATGCTGCGTTCATGTGCAGTCGGCCGTCGGTAACGAACCAGATGACATTTTAATCACAGAAGCCAAGAGAAAAACTGACTCATATATTGCACAGACACATCACACCCGGTCCCAAATTTAATTGAAAATCTTCATCAGTTCCTGAGAGTGCGTCACTGTACTGGATTGAAGCTTTTGCTTTACTGGTGTCTCCATCTCCACAGGAGGGAACAGTGCGTGTGCCCCGGTCCCTGCAGCCTTATTTGAATCTGGAAGTGATTGAGAAGCCAAAGTACACTCCGCTGAAATACATCGGACCCAACCAGCACACCCGCCCCCCAAGGCCTGCCCCTAAGGCCCTATGAGACTTGTGCAAATGGACTATACTGACACCAGCTGAGGTCCACACACATCTGAGGTGGAACCCAGCTCACCGACAGCACTGCCGAGTTTAAAAGAAATGCTTAATAAATAATGGAGACAGATTTGTCGAAGGTTCTGTTGCCTCAAACATACTTGAACTGAGCAGGAATCAGATGGCAACCCATCAGTTTACCCCCTCTGTAAATATATTTGTCTGTTCTCTCAAATTACTTGAAATTGTGAATGTAAGTCTGATGGTCTCTCAAGAAATTTAAGAAACGACAACATTTTTTGCCATCAGTGTTTTCCTTCAGCTCATCAAAGGACGAGATATTTAGACAGTGACACTATTCGTCATTCCTTTCATATCCAAACCCATAGTCAGGTTTGAAATGTTTAGGAATTGAAGCTCTTAAACGTGTCATTATTTCTCTGGGCTTAAAGATGAACTACTCAACTTTAACAGATTTTCTCAGCTTATTGCTCCCTGAAGACAGCTAGTCCAGCATCCATCTTGCATCCTGTCTCTTCTCTAAGCTCTATCTGGCTCAGTAAAAGTCAGTCCGATGTTGACTCATCTCTTGTTCTGTCGCTTTCTCTCTTTCCTCTCTTCCCCTGATAATGTCCTCTAGTGGCATTGTGTGTTGAAAATGTCCAGCATGTTGATACCCAGTTTCTGGCATGTGATGTAAAACTAAATACAGCTGTAGCGTTATGGGCAACAACTCTGGTAATGAACATAAAAACTGCTGCTGTGCCACTTCTTATGCCATTGGATACATCTGTAGTCTAGTCAAGGAGAACATCATTGTTTGCTGTTTTTGCCCTGCAGCAGTCCTTGGTTAAAGTTTCTGATGTTTAGCAGCTTGTTCAGGTAGTATCAGCTGATCGAATCTGTCCTCAAAGGAACGTTCACTACTTTCGGATCCACTTCTGGTTGACCTTTTGTATGTTTTGGGATCCTGTAAATCTGCATTGTGAACTGTTAAGGGATCAAATCCAGAACTTTTTTTCTGCTTATAAGGATATGATGGAACAGCCCACACCTTTTCCTGCAGGGAAACAACTAAACCCTGCAGGATAGTGGCCCTTGAGGAGTTTCTCTTTCAGGGGAAGCCTTGCAGGTTTCAGCAAGACAACGCTAAACCACATACTGCATGCATGGCAACAGCATGGCATCTCAGGAGAAGAGTCGGGGTGCTGAACTGGCCTGCCTGCAGTCCACATCTTTCACCTATAGAAAACATTAGAAAGATCCAGCAACTTAGGAGAGGAATGTTGTCCCATCTTGGTCTGATGCAGGATTCTAGCTGCTCAACAGTCCTGGACCTTCTCAGATCTTTATAGACAGTTGTTGAAAGAAGAGAAGATGCTACACAATGAATATAATCTTTTCCAACATTATAAAGTGTGTTGCTGCCATAAAATTCAAAATGAGCTCGTATTTTACATGGAATGGTAAAATTTCTGATATTATGTTTGTCATATCTGGGAATAAGATATTTCAGGATTTTTAATTGACTGTATTCTTTTTTTTCTTTACATTTTACACGGTACCCCAGCATTTTTTAAATATGTTTGTCTAACTATGTTGCTTAAATGTACTTTAACCCTGAATCTAATTTTACATCATCCTCGCGCTGTAAGCGGCACTGTTTAACGCAGCAACGTTTTGTTAGCACATTGAAGCCACAGGGAGTACACCTGACCCCCTGGCAGCGGTCCGGGCTTTGATCTGGAGTCGGTCACCTGACAAAACACTCACACACACACCGCGGCTCGGCTCCACCTCACTCAGCGCGCGCGCGTGTGTGAAGAAGATCCAGCCCATCATTTTCAAGGTTATCTCCTGCAGGAGCCTGACTTTTTCGGATCCTATGGGAATTTTGATAACCGCGGTTTTCCTTTGGGCTGCAGTCGGAGGTAAGCGTTCATCACATTGATGATACAATTAACACTTGGTGTGTGTTTGTGTGTGTGTGTGTTTGAATGTGGTAAGGCTGCATCTCTAAGCGGGCTGCGCCAGAAACGCATCTTTTCCACATTGCTGCCTCAGCTCAACTGTTAACAAGATAAAAACAGACTAAAATAATGTTTTCACAAACGAGCTAACCTGAGGTGTATGCTAAGCTAATAGCAGAAGCCTCTGGGGTTTAAAGTCTTAATACGCTTAACGAGCGGTGTTATATAATTTAAAATGTGCCCTTACATTTTTTTCTGCCTCTGTGTCAGACCACACTGAGTCTGACTGGTAAGATACATTTTTGGACAGTCAGATACATGTTTGGTTATTTAATTTAATCGATAAAATACACGTTTAGAGCACGCACAGGTGAGAACGGCGCTAGTTTGTCCGCGTGCCGCGGCGACACGCGCGAGCACCTTGAAAGCGAGCCGCTGTAATTAAATGCTGCTTCCAGACTGGAAGAAATGGGCTCCATGTAGAGGGAATCTGGCTCCAACAGAGACTCGCATATGATAACAGGGTTAAAGTGGGGTTGCACTGGTGTTACGCGCTTTGTTGTGCTGCAGCACAGTCGATAACCTACATAGCACAGACTATATAAAGTATGAGGGTTTATTCTGCGTCGCAGTGAGTGAAGGAAATAACTCCACCCTGACTTATAAATTGCAAACAGCGTAAACGGAAGGTACCACGGATCAAATGTCAAGAGAAGGTGTAAGGTCAGCTATGATATGGGCTGCTGCGCATCCTTCAGCTCAGCCACTATGCAAACACAAACATGCACACCACCTCACATGGACATGGTGGAACATCACAAGGCCATGTTGTTCTGAGAGCACATCACATGTCTCTGTGATTACTGGCCAACGATGTCAATTAATGGCATTGATCTTTGTCTGGACTGATCAGACTGACAAATAATTGAGTTTTGATTTAATATAATGATGCTTTTCTATTTGTAGTTAAACTAGACCTCATCAGTCACACTTTTATCCACGTGTGCTACAGATGTTGTTGATGTTACTGCATGAACTGGTGAGAAAAAACAAACAAGAATAAATTCTGCAGCAAGAGTTTAGATTATGACCCGCTCTATACAGACATTTTGGGCTGTGATTCCCTGTATAACCGTGAGAAGAGGTGCTGGAAGAGCTGCTTAGTGTGCTTTTGATGGAGTACATGGAGGAGAGGGATTGGCGACTGATTTAGCCCTGGTGGGAAACTACCTGCCAGCTAAAGCCACCGCATGTCTGCATCACAAAGCGAGAGCAACGGGAGGTTAAGCCTCTTTACTGAAGCAACTGTTCTCAACTTAATGAGGGTACTGCTCCACCTATGACACTGCAGGATAGATGAGTGAGGTGGTTTTGTGCTGTCATACTGCCAAGAAAAAAAAAAAAAAAAAGTTAGGAATGCCCGATATTTGAATTTTGGCTGCTATTTCCGATATTTTAAAACTCATGTGGCCGATAACCGTTATCAATACCAATATTGAAGCTGGAAAAAAAAACAGTCACTCCAAATAGCAGTTTTGTTACCCATTTCCAACACTTTGAAAAATAGGGGTGGGAAAAAATATCGATACACTGAAATATTGCGATATTTTCACATGCCGATGTCAAATCAATATTTAAAAACGCGGTATTGATCTATTTTACTTACAAAATCTTGCAAGATTTCATTGTTTTGTTACAAAATCTCACAATATTTCATGAATTCAGAACAATGAGGAAATATCCCAAGATTTTGTTGGTGAAATAGATCGATATCATGTCTTTAATGGGACTAGAGGCAAGATTAAGAAACGAAACTTGCGACTAGCGCTTCAGGTAACTGCAGCCACGAGCCAAGCCACCACAGGAGCGCGCGCAAACTGAAGCTATAATATTATTTACGAACCTTTTTCTTCGTAGTCACACTTTTTAGTGTCTTTCAGTTGATCTGGATCGTTTGCTGACGGCAGAATAATCCATAACTATCGCTTTCAGTGTTTGAATTTACCGCGACCGTCTTCTTCCTGTATTAAAACTGCGGATGTAGCGTCATTTGACGTCATCTCCACGGGGCAGCGCAGGAAATTCGGACACCGAATTGCAGCGCATTTTGCAGCACACAGCCTGTTCAAGGCAACAGAGAGAAACATGGGTGGATACGTTATTTTTGGTATTTGGCGCTTAATCACCCATTAGTATTAAAAAAAATGGACAGGCATGTTTGTTTTGTTTTTTTCAATTCCTGCCTCTAGTCCCTTTAAATGTCAGTGTGATTTCAGCACATGAAAATATTGCAAATATTTGGTAAATTCTTGTGAAATTTCATTAGTAAAATAGACCGATACCGCATTTTTGAATGTCAGTATGATATCAGCATATAAAATTATCACAATGTTTCATTGTATCGATATTTTTTCCCACCCCTCGTCTTTAGAAGTTTTAAAGTCTGCCAAAAAGAAGTTTTTGAAGAAGAAAGTTTTTTTTCTTTACTAGACTGTAGAAACAGTGGGCTGATCGGTTAAATATCAGTAGGGTGGCCGATGTCCAATACTCAGTTTTAAGGCCACTATAGGCCGATACCGATAGAGGGGTGATTATATCGTGCATCCCTAAAAATGTTATTCAAATTCTCACCCAATTCTCTGTCTTTTTCTTTCTTCATGTTTTGCTCAGTGGGAAGCCGGCCAGTAACCTCACCCCTCAATGATGCAAAGGTCAGAAACGGTTTTTAATTTCCTCTGTCGTTCCTCCTTTTCCTTTTAAAAACTTGATCATTAATTGCATGTATTGTTTGGATTTTACCAACAGGTTGAATGTATTATTGAGGAGACGCTGAATGAAGATGGGCTGCACCACCAGTGTAGACCACAGCTAACAGGTAATTTACTCAAATGGTGGACATATTTGAGGCGCAAAACTTGAAAATATCCATTTTATACCATGTTTTATATCCATCTAACCACATTCAGATGGATACATTTCAATCCACCACATTTCTATTGCATTTTGTAAGGGTTTGCTTGTGTTTTTAGTCTTTGTGTCTTGATATTCCTGCAGAGGAACTTACTGAAGTGCAAAGACATGATGGTCTTCTCAGAGAGCTGCAGAGACTGGTTGATGAAGGTAAGCGCAAAGTCACACAGACAATGTTTGCTGTTTTATTTAAAATATGTTACTACTTGATAGCATGAGCACATCAATATAGCAAGCAATTAGTTCTGTTAGTACCACAGTGTAGCTCATACTGATGTCTGCCATCCAACTTTTACAGAGAAAGAAAAGGAGCAGGGTGATGAAAGGGAGAGATATGAATACAATCTCGCCGATGACGAGAGCGACTTTGAACAGAGGGATGACGAGGAGGACGAGAGCGATGTGAGCGATGATGAGAAGCAGACAGAGAAAACAAAAGAAGAGAAAACGGACGATTCTGCCGTCAAGGAGAGGATGACGGAGGAGCCACGGATTGACAGCAGAGGGACTGACGATGAAGAGGAGAGAGCGAAGGAGCTTGAGGAGCTGCTTGCTGAAGAGATCAATAAGAAAGGAAAGGAGGAGAGGAATGACGAAGATCTGAAGGAACTGCTGAAACAGCTAAAAAAGAAGCGATATGAGGCTGTGAAGGAGAGGGAGGTCCAAAACGGCTCCGGGGCCGAGCAGAAGCAGGAGGTGGAGGAGGAGAAGATGAAGGAGAACAAAGAGAAGGGAGAAGAAACAGCAGAGGACTTGGAGAAGCAGAGGATCGAAGAGAGGAGGAAGAATGAGGTGGAGCTGATGGTGGAGAAGGAGAAGGTGGAGAAGGAGTTGAAGGAGCTGCTGGAAGATCAGGACAGCAGAAGCAAGCCGGAGCAGGAGAGGGAGAGGAAGGCGAAGCAGGAGGAGCTGGATGAACTCGTCAGAAAGATGAAGCGGGTGCAGGAAGAGGAGGAGGAGGAGGACGTGCAGGGCAGGAAGAAGGAGGACAGCGTGGATGGAAAGATGGAGGACGAGCAGAGCAAAGAGAAAGGAGGCGAAGAGGGAAAAGAATCGGATCAAAATGCCGAGAATGAGGTGAAGAAGAAGGATGAGGCGACGAAGGTGAAGGAGCCGCAGCAGAAGAGGGTGATGGAGAAAGCAAGTGACGAGGCTACGCGGCAGTTTGAGCGGGAGAGGTACAAGGATGAAGATGAGAATGAAGATGGTGAGGATGAGGAAGATGAGGATGAATACATAAGAGAGGATGAGGAGGACCAGGAGGATGATGACAATGAGGATGAGGGGGACGCTGAGGAGGATGAAGGAGAGGTAAGTTAGTGCAAATAATGCTTGAATTTTGACTAGAGAAATTTCTTTTCTAATGAGAATTTAAATATTTTTTCCTGCAACTACAATCAATGAACAACAACGGTTTAAAAAGCAACAAATAACCATAACTGGATAATAAAAATAGTCTCCACTTAAAACTGCAATAATGACAATTAGACTATTTGTTTTAAGCAAACATACCAATAAAAACTCTTCAAAACACAGCTTACATCAAATTTTATTTCATGTTTTATCATTATTTTAAAGGTACAGTATGTAAAAATCAAAGGTCAAAGGCAGAAAAATGTGATATATAATTCAAAACTGTGTTCCTATTTATGTGTAATTACTGCATTAAAGTAACTGTTTTGTGTTTATTTTCTTAGAATGAGTCATTTATATCTACATGCTGGGTGGTGCACATATGGAGGCTGCCATACTTGTTCCACCATTTTTACTATGGTGTCCCTGAATGGACAGAACAATGTGAGTGAAGTGAGAACTCTCTGAACTTTAAAACTGCTGTGCCAGCTTTGTTAAGTGGGAGTTAAAGCACTGTTTGGGATCAGTAATGCCTTAAAAGACATTAAAAATAGTTACTCATTGTTCAGTCATAGCTATCACCTGAGACCACTGATCCACTCACAGATGAAAACATCTTTGTGTCTGGGAGAATTTTGGCACCAATGGCCACTATACACTCAACAGTGCTCGGAATATGAAGTCATTTGAAAGAAAACATATTTTCTTTCAAATACCCATCTTTACCACTAAATGCCAGTATTTCTTACACACTGTACAAGATATAAAATAATCTTTATAGATTCATCAAGTTTCATGTCACAGGTTTTATGATGAAAAATCCAAAGTTTTATTTCTGGGACTTTAAAGTGACCATAGTTACTTGGTACTTGCACCAGAACAAACATGTTAGTACAAGAGTGGAAAATGTATTTTTTAAGGAACTACTGTGCATACCTTCTCAAGGTTCATAGATTTTTTTTATTCTACATTTAAAATTTTTGCATAATCAGATTGTTTGCGGTACATATCCTTATATAGAGACATAAAAGTAATGATCACACTGTGCTTAAGAACATCATACAACTGTCTTATAGTCATGTTGTATTTTCAGTTGTGTAAATACATTTAAAGGTACAGTGCGTAAGAATGACATCTAGTGGTAAAGATGGGTATAACAATGAGTATATTCCAAGCACTGTTGTGAATGTATGGTGGCCATCAGTGGCCAAAATCGTCCCAGACTTAATGATGTTTTCATCTGTGAGTGGATCCAGTGGTCTCAAGTGTAGCTATGACTGTATTATGAGTAACTACTTTTAATGGATTTTCCGGCATTACTTATTCTGAACAGTACTCTAATTCCCATTAAACAAAGCTGGTACAGCAGTTTTAAAGTTCACTTGACACACGTTTTGTCCATTCAAAGACACCAGTAAAAATGGCAGCACAAATATGGAGCCTTCTTGTGCGTGGACCCCCAGCAAGTAAATATAAATGACTCATTCTAAGAAAATAAACAAAGGGGAGGAAAGAAATCAGACTAAAAAAATTTCTCTCTTTTTTTTTTTATAGAAATTTTTTAAAAAAAAAAAAAAAATTATTATATTAATAACAACAACAACCCAACAAAAAAAAAAAAAAAAAAAAAAAAAATTAAAAAAAAAAAAAAAAAAAAAAAAAACATAGTAATTCTCATCAAAATAAAATCAAAAACAAAAAACCTTCTCTTCTTCTATCCTCTGAGTCTCTCTCATGGGTATTAAATAAAGATAATAAAAATCACCATTATATCAGACTCAAGCCACAAAAAAAGAAAAAGAGAAGAAGAAGGAGAGAAGGGGGGAGGAAAAGGAAAAAAAAATCAAAATAAATCAAGGGGGTCCAAATAAAAAAGAAGGAGGGGGGAAACAACCAACTGAAACAGCAAAAAGAGAAAAGGGAAGGGGGGAGGAAAAAAGGAAAAAAAAAAAAAAAAAAAAAAAAAATTATATAACAGCTATTCTTGTAAGGTGATATCACATCAATAGAAACCCAGTTTTGAATTGTTTTTTTTTTATTTTTGTACCATTGACCTTTTGTTTTGTTACACACTGCACCTTTAACTTGGTCACATTACTGCATCAAGGATAATAAGATGAACTATTCTGCAATTCAACATTGCTGAGTCAAGCATTTCTAATTTCTCCAACGTCTGAGTAGCAAAGAAAACGACAACAGTTAAAAAAAAAAAGCTGTCTGTGTGGAGATGCTGCTCTTTGTTTGGATTTCCTTTTCTTTTGCTCTTGGAGACATTTTTTAAGTGCAGCTTTTGGAAATCAATGACAGCACTGAAGTGCCAACAGCACGAAACACGAGCTTCAGTTCTGAGCAGCGCACGCACAGATTCACTCGTCAGACACGAACGTTCCTCTAACAATGTGTTGAGCTGTGGATATGTTAATGTGAGGTGCAGGATATGCGGACTGCTGAGGTTTGCTGCACTTCGGCCAAAAGTTCAGGCTACTTAAAGTCCCAGGAGCTTTTTCTATGAATGAAAAGGCTCTTCATACCACAGCATGTTTACTGTCCATGACATGTCGACAGACGGGTGGGAAATAAATGTCTTTTTGCTGCCATGTGTCAGTGCTGCACGTTTGACAAGCATGCTGATTTAGTACATCTAGATAAGACAGAAAAGTGCCTTCAGCTGCATTCACACACTTCTTCAGGGTTGTGCTGAGCTAAGGTGCTCATCTACTACTACTACTTATTACTCCTTTCTCAGGGCAGCTGTGCCATAGTGGGGACTATGCTAAACGGTTGTTTGATCCTCAGCCCTGTCACATACCCGGGGGCGCCTTAAAATGGAGTATACTGATCTTATTTGCAATATTTAGATGTAAACATATTAATTTCAGTATAATATCTAAGCAGTTTCATGGCATTTGGAGACACAAAGTCTGATACAGCCCTTTGATTCTATTGTTGCCAGGTTTGCTAGTTATAACTTATAAGTAGGGCTGGGTATTGTTAAGAACCTCACGATTCAATTCAAATCTTACATTTTAAATATTTATTTTTGTGCCCAGGTTAACATAGGTGGTAAGTCACCTCACATTTTTCAGCCATAAAACATGAAAATGAGAAATGGTTGCCATTTTGCTGTTGATTATCTATTATGAGCTCACCATCCATACGATGTAAATCACATGCACAGCACCCCCTACAGGTCACAAGGTGAATTGATTCACAGGATTTGCCGATTCGATGTTGAATGGGCTACATGCACAACTCCATTACTTCCTGAACTTATGCTAGCTCCTTTGTTTCCGGTTTTTCATAACTGGATACACTGATTAATCCAGGTGTGTCTGGCCATTGTGGTCATGGTGACTGCGGCCAAGCACACCTGGATTAAAGGGACTTGAGGCAAGATTAAGGAACGAAATCCGCGACTGGCGCTTCAGGTAACTGCAGCCATGAGCTAAGCCGTCACGGGAGCGTGACAAACTGAAGCTATAATGTTGTTTACTCACCTTTTTTGGTATTTTGCGCTTCATCACCCATTAGTATGAAAAAAAGGGACATTCCTGTTTGTTTGTTTTTTAATTCTTGCCTCAAGTCCCTGTAATTATTTTGTCAAGTAATGAAAAACAAGAAACAAAGAAGCTGGCCTAAAGGATAACTTCTTTTTTCAACCTGGACCTTATTTCCAGGAGTTTATATGTGCATTTACTCAACGGTAAAATTTCTGTATCACTTTGACTCCTTCGGAAGATATTTTGTTGAGTCGCCCTTCGGCGTACATCTTTATAATGGGGGAGACGGGGTAGCCTCCATATAAGGTATTATCTGCAGCAAAACTCCTTCTTTTCACCAATACTTTAAGTAGAATGAATGAATAAACAAGTACTGTTGTCCTGTGAGTTCAGAGTTTCGCAGATTGCAGTTTGTTGGTGTCTAGGTAGCGAGCTGCTCTTCTCGGCTGTACTGCAGCAGCACGCATCGGGCACGTGCTCAGCCCGTAATAACTAACAGAGAGTTAACTTATAACTCACAGGACAATAGTACTCGTTTGTTCGTTTATTCTACTTTAAGTCTTGGTGAAATGAAGGAGTTTGGCTGCCTTACATAGAGGCTGCGCCTCTCTCCCATTATAAGGATACACGCCAAAGGGCGACTCAACAAAATGTCTTCTGAAGGAGTCAAAGTGATACAGAAATTTTACTGGTGAATAAACGCACATACAAACTCCTAGAAATAAGGTCCAGGTTGAAAAAGAAAAATCTTTTAAGTTCAAGAAGTGGAGTTATGCATATTGCCCCTTGCGCAGTGAAATATTGCGATGCATCAAATAATCAATATTTTACCCCCCTGCAGTTATAAGCAGCTTTGTGCTTCCTCTTTTCAAACAGCGTCTTGTGTTTAGATCAAATTGCTTGTTTGCACAACAAGATCTGGCAACCTCATCTCTGGCGTGAGTGCAGAGAGGACACACTTCATTAATCTAACTCTTTAACACGTAAACAGGAGTATGGAAGGAATATCTAATGTGCATTTCATCTAAAACTTACAACTAGGATATTGTCTTATTTAAAGTAAGATAAATAGCCAGAATATTCTGTTTCATGTGCACACAGCTGGTGTATGAATAAGTCTTTTGCAGGGCAAGAAACAAGTTGAAAAGGCCTTGAATCCAGAGAATTGACCTTTACCATTCCCACTGGTAGATGAACTGGTTGTGTTAATCGTAGCAATTCCAGTGATGGTCTAACAGATTTTCTGACTTGTATTGGAGACTGATGGTGAAATAGCTCAGACAAGTGACAGGAAAATAATGAAGCTACAATACGGGCATGATTTAAAGCTGGAGCAGGAGGTGGTCAGTGACCATCCAGTGTAGAAGTGCAGGAAGAATTTTCTCTCTCTTCGCTCTTTTCGGCATTTGATGAGTTGGCTTTGTGTGCACACACATCGTACTCGTCTCATTTAGGCTCTTCTTTCTGTTCACAGGAGCTGCTGGAGATCGAAGCAGAGTTGCGTAAAGTCGCTGCAGAGCTGAGGGAGCTTCGCAGAGGATAAGATCCACCCACACGGCAGACTGATAAACCCCTTTGTTTCAGTCCCACATTCAGCTCACACATTTCCCATTTAACAGCCTTCACCGTCCTCACAGCACTCAGACAAATGTCTTTACACGTGAATCTGTTACAGGAGATTAGTAGAAACTGTACATACTGTTGTATCATGTCTACTTTTAAACCGCCTGCGGAAAGCAGTCCGCTTTTCCTCAGCAAAAGCTTGTATCCATCAGTGGTGTTCCTGTCTGAGTACATGTAAATGCTGTTTGTAAGGCAGACAGGGTATTTTCACTTCAGTTGCACTTTTAAAAAAACTGTTGCACTTTTTATTCAGATGTTCCTTTTGACTGCAGATCAAAAGTCAAATACTGGCAATCAATGCTTCTTAACTCCAACAGTATCATCTTTGATTGTGTATACTTGGAGAGGAAAGCTGGTGTAGATATTTTGTGCAATAACTGTATCTGTAGGCTGTCCCTGCTGTTCTGACTGTTAACAATATGTAATGCCGATATTTCTACACAAGAAGACATGAGTTCCTCTTCATTTCTTTGATGATCAAGTAGAAATAAGGATTGTGTTTCATTTGGCTCGCACTGTTAAATCTAGACTGTTTGTGATGAACTGAAGTGACACTAAAACCAGGAGAAACGAGACACGAGGATGCTGGTTGCGATTCTGTACCCTCATGTGTCAGATGTTAAGTTAGTCTTTTGAGCAGTGGGTGGCATGGAGACAGGATGTGCTGTACTTAAAGCTTACAAGGTCTAAAAGTGTCACTTCAGGTTCTCAACCAGCTTTGCACTCTTACGTCAACAAGCCAAGGAGGAGTGGCGAGAGGCAGGGGGGACACACTAAAGCCATTTGTTGTCTTGTAACAGCAACACTGACCATGCTAATTAGTGTTGCATCACTGATTTCACAGCTGTCATCTCATTTGTGTAAATATGAAGTTTTTGGTCTGTAAGCCAAGGTTGTAGGAAATATAAAGCAACAGCACCCCCATGAGGACATTGGATAGACATGCACATAGTGCAGGATTAACAGGGTTGCCAATAGAGGCCCGCCTTCTGCAATAATATAGTTTAGATTACAGCACATTTGAATGCAATAAATAGCCAGATGATGATTTGTTTGATGTATTTTGATATATAATCAAAGTGGAGAATTATGTACTCATATAGCAAATATAATTCCTCCTTTTTCTACAAAGCCAAGCTTTACAGTACATTTATGTATTTGAACACTGGCCAAGTAGCTCGTTCAGCCTGTGGAAACACAGTAATAATAAAATACATTCGTAGTCAAAACTGAAATATTCCAAAGAACAGAACTTTGCCCGCTAAAAATGAATGTACTGTAGTTTTCTTTTTTCTACAGAAGTGCAGAATGTTTCCATAAAATGTGACTAACAAGCCAGCGAGAAAGCTGTAGAAAATGTCTGCGTGTTTTTGGGGTGGGCAGGAGGGGGTGACAAACTGGGCATATAGAACATAAAAAAAAAAAAAAAGATTTGCAATATTACTGGCCAATCAGAGTGCTGTATTTTGTGCCTGCTGTATTCTCTTCAACGCTACCTGTCAATAAATAAACGGTGTAACAAACAACTTTGTGTTGCTGTTTGTTTGAGCAAAGACAGAAAAACTTAAACTTTTACAATGAAAATGTTATAAAAACTTCTGACCATAGTTTTTGTTTTTTTCTACAATTAAAAACCTGGTGGCCTGAACGGAAAGGAGAAAAACTGCAGAAGATAAAAACATTACTCAGTTTTTTTCAGTGAGGTACATCCTCTTGTGGAAGCACTGAGTAACTTGGCTGACATGAAGCTGCCAAACAGAGACACAACCATGGAGTTCTTCAACCAGCGAAGCCATGGCTGGATTTTAGCTTCCCAGGGTCCAAAACTGACACGACCTAATGCAAAGCTTTAAATGTGCACCTCTTGACATCTTGTGGAAAGACGGATCTCTGCTCAGCATTTTTGGCTTTTTTTTAACAACATTCTCTGACTGTCACTTAACCCAATAACTTTAAAACTTTACCACCCGGCCTGAGTCTTCACAAAGTGTGAAAAATATTAACAGAATTGTCTTACAGTGAGATAACTATATATAAAAAATGGCCTCTATGAAGTACAAATCTGCTTTTGTTTCTCCCTATTTAAAGTACAAGGGTCACCTGGTGCCCAGATTTTCTTTACTGTCTTCATGCCAGTGATACTGTCTGGATATAATTCACAAACTGATTAGTTTCAACCCTTCGAATTCAATTTTAAATTCAATATTATTTGATTCCATTTTAACCCTTCAACCTTCGAATTTTGCATAAATCTGATTTCTTTTATAGTTAAAAGACGTGTGTCAACCAACTTTTGAACTGGACCCCTGTTGATATAACAGGTTTTGTTGTAGTTAGGGATGCACAATATAATCCCCTATCGTTATCGGCCTACATTGCCCTTAAAACTGATTATCGGACATCGGCCACCCCACCGATATTTAACCAATATTTAACCAATCAGCCCGCTGTTTCTAAAGTAAAAAAAAAAAAAAAAAAACATCTTCAAAAACTTCTTTTTTACAGACTTTAAAACTTCTAAAGACTAGGAGAGGGAAAAATATTGATGCACTGCAATATCGCAATATTTTCATTTTCATTTTCATATTGACATTTAAAAATGCGGTATCGATCTATTTTGCTAATGAAATCTCGCGATATTTCATCGTTCTGTTACAAAATCTCGTGAGAATTCACGAAATATTGTGAGATATTGTAACAGAACGATGAAATCTCGCGAGATTTTGCAAGTAAAATAGATCGATACTGCATTTTTGAATATTGATTTGATATCGGCATATGAAAATATTGTGATATTTTAGTATATCGATATTTTTTCCCACCCCTATTTTTCAGTGTCAGAAACGGATGACAAAACTGCTATTTGCAATGACTGCTTGTATGTTCAGCTTTAATATCAGTATTGATATCGGTTATCGGCCACATGAGTTTTAAAATATCTGCATATTGGATATCGGCCAAAATTCCAATATCGTTCCAATATCTAGTTGTAGTATCATCTGCTACCGGAGTACTTGGCTTCAAAGATAGATTCCTTTTACAGCAGGCCAGAAATAAGCTTCCGCAATGTCACAGTGTTTATTTGCATCCAAAGTTGCATTAATTTTTCACCAACATCTAGTTTTGATGGTGGGAAATTGTGTGAAGACTTCTCCAGCACATCCCAAAGATTCTCAGTGGGTTCAGGTCTGGACTCTGTGGTGGCTGATTCATGTGTGGAAACGGTGTTTCATGCTCCCTGAACCACTCTCTTACAATAATAGATTAATAATAAATTTGATTTAAAACACACTTTTCATTTTAAATAAAATCACAAAGTGCTACAGGTTAAGGTCAGAAAGAAAATAAAACATAAAAAAATCAAGAACATTAAAAACATTAAAAACCTAAAAAAATCAAAACAAGTCAATATGAGCTTGATGAATCCTGGTGTTGTCATTAGAGATGCACCGATCCGATAACCAGATCGGATATGGATTGGACATCGGATGAATGTGGCTGATCCAGCATTTCAATCCAGTAATTTCTGTTTTTATTAATATTGTAATAAATATAGACTTTGTTATTTGTTAATAGATAAAATTACGTACACTTTATCCATTAGTATTGGATCGGTATTGAGTATTGGCCAATACGCTCAGCTCAGGTATCGGTATCAGATTGGATAGATTCATCTCTAGTTGTCATCTTGGAATATGGCCATGGCATCAGGGAAGATGGAATAATCTGGTTATTCATTATATTCAGGTTGTCGGCTGACCTCATTCTTTGGGCACATAATGTTGCTGAACCCAGACCTGAACCTAGACCTGACCAGCTGCAGCAACCCCAGATGGAAGACTGCCCACACAGGCTTGTACAGTAGGCACTAGGCATGATGTCTGCATCACTTTATCTTCCTCTCTTCCTACCCATTTGCTCCCATCACTCTGGAACAGGGTACCGGTACATCTGGACTCATCAGACCTCATGACCTTCTTATGCGTCAGAACCCAATGTGTATGCCTCCTAGCAAACTGAAGCCTTTTTCTCTGGTTAGCATCAATAATTAGTGGTTTTCTTATGGCTGCACAGCAGTTCAGTCCCAATCCTTTGAGTTCTCTTTCACATTGTTCATGAGAAAATGTTCTTACTATCACTATTACACATAGTCCTGAGCTCTACTGTTGTTTTTCTTTGATTTTATTTCACCAAATTTCCCAATTCTTCTTTTTCAGTTTCACAGATTGTACTGAATGTCTTGTTATCAGCGTGTACAGTTAATAACTTGCTTGGTGATTGACCACCACAATTAGCAAATTTGACTGGTTTTCAAACAAAATTGGAACGTGGTCATTTGGGAAGTTTGTTAATGTTTTTGTAAATGTTGCCCCAACATGACTTAGAAGATTCAACATTGACGGCTGATTCGTCTTTATCCCATTTACCCCACTCACTGACATACTTGGACATTCAACATTTCAACCATAGAGGAGAGAGTTATTGTGATAATGGAAGATATTACTAGACTTAAAAACTTTACTTTTTCCTAAAATAATAATCGTCCTACAGTAGTAAGTGGTCAGTACTAAAAGTTTCCTCTCATTTTTATTTTGGAAGCTAGTCTCAAAGAAGAATCTGGGATGTAGCCTGATCTCTGAAGACTGTGGGGAGAACTCCATGTGGTGTTATGATTACATGGAGTAGCATGATGAGGCATTTTGTATTAAGTGACCAAATATGGTTCTTCACTCAATAAAGGGTTAATGGAAAGTGGGTTTGATGAAGAGGAAGTCATACGGATGATAATGCATTTTCATTTTTTTATTCATTAAAAAAAGTTTCCATTTTATTAGTCAGTCAGTCATCAGTCATTTTCTGTACCGCTTATCCAGTTCAGGGTCGCGGGGGTTACAGGAGCCTATCCAGGCTATTACCAGGCGAGAGGCGGGGTACACCCTGGACAAGTCGCCAGTCTGTCCATTTTATTATTACACACTAAAATCTCCTGGGTCAAAAATAACCTAATGGGTTATTTATGACCCACTGCTGGGTTAAAAAGGGACCAACTAATTTATGGGTTACTTTGAACCTGATTTTTTTTTTTTTTTTTTTTTTATCCCACTTTCGGGTTGAATATTTGACCCAGAAGTTGGGTCAACAACCCAATAACCCAAATATCTGGGTTGAAATACAGTAACCCAGAAATTAGTTGGTCTCTTTTTAACCCACCAGTTTGACCCAGGAGTTTTTAGTAGGCCTATGTATTTCTTTATCTATTTGTTCTCTCTCTCTCTCTCTCTCTCTCTCCAGATTGTTGACTGTTTACTGATAACCAGTAAACAGTCAACAATCTCAAAATACACTACTCACAAAAAGTTAGGGATATTTGGAGTTTTGTACGATGTCAGAATAAACCTAACAATAAATTGTTTGAGATGGAATTACCACATCATAGTTCCAGTTAAATGTCCAACATTCACGATATAATATCAATAAGATGTGAACATTTTACATTTTCCTTAAGTTATAACCGAAAGTTGAATATCCCTAACTTTTAGTGAGTAGTGTAATTGAAAATTTGTCTTGGAAACTGGAAAGCAATAATACTAGCTCTAATAATAAGAGACATCATTCCACGAAGCTGAAGTTTTCTATTTCCTGCACAAATGAATAAATAGAGAGTAATTACAAGACTGATCAATAAATAGGAGGTAAGCTTACATTTTTCAAAGCCATAACTTTTAGCGAAAACAGTTTAGTATTTTGTCCGTTCCAAGGGTTGTAATTCCATATTTTTTGCCAGGCGCTGTAGTTCAAAAAAGAAGTTTGGTGGCCCTTTATTTATCTATCTATTTAATGTATTTACTTGCTTGTTGGTTTATTTAAAACCACGTTACTACAATAATGTCTCAAAGTAACTGCCCTGACATTTGGCTGCGCGTCGTGGGACCACAAGCAGCACAGAGGGGCGCGACAGTGGACGAAACTGTGCTGTCAAGCCTCCTCTAACAAACCCCATATTTTCTCCGTTTCGTTGAGATCTGGTCGAGATGTGTTTCCTCCTGTCTCCGCCACATTTCAGTCCGCAGGTGGAGGCAGAGGCCGGTAAACCGAGCTGACTTCCTCGTTACTGCCGTCCAATGACCGAGGGAAATGGAGCAGCTCTGAGCAAATGAAAGAGAAAGTAAAAAACCTCTCAGGGAAGTCTTTATTCTGCAAATCATTCCGGAGCGACACAGGCATGCCGTTTCCTATCGACTAACTTTAACCAAACCAACCAATAATCAATTACTATACCATACAAAGGGGAACACTGGTTGGTCGCTGAGTTCATCTGAGGTCACCAGAGGAAAATGTCCCGCGGGTCTAACGCAGGTTTCGACCGACACATCACCATATTTTCACCGGAGGGCCGCCTTTACCAAGTCGGTAAGACAGCTTTTTGGCGAAGGTTAGCCACACAGCATGGTTGCTACATAAGAGTTATCCAGTCACAACTTTGTGTACAAATACAATAGCCCACCAGCTTTCTTTGAACCAAAGTTAATTAAAAACAAAAACCGAAAAACGTTTCCAGGTTTAGTCAAGGTGAAGTTAGCAACACAATTTAGAACATTTTCCCCCTCTGCTTTAAAAAATGGAAGCCTAAATTTAACGATTTTACAGTTAAACTGGTTGTTTAACTCTACAACTATAGTTTGGTTTGTTGAACTCTGATTTTAGTTTCTAAAGAAGCTTTTCAGTCGATCAGGCCACCCTGGTTGCCAAGTTTGGCTGCGTGTAAAGGGAGAAGGGAGCAAGTGACTGTAGAGTCAACTCAAGTACACTGCTCTGGTCTGGGTGTGGAAAAAAAAAGCATTTACCCATTTTTTTGCAAATATTGGTAACAATCCATATTTAAGATAAATACGGCTGAATAAGCCTTATCTTTCAAATCTTTGCTTTCTGCTCATTTCTACTGTCCTCGTGTGTTTTCTCTGTTTTTCCATGCAGAGTATGCCTTCAAAGCCATCTCCCAGAGTGGGCTAACATCTATTGGGGTCAGGGGGCAGACAGCGTTGTGGTGGTCACGCAAAAGAAAGTACCGGTAGGATGTCATGCATAAAGACTCACACACACCTTCCTGAGATGCTGATGAAGTGTGAAGCCACATGAGTCAAGTCAGCTAAAAGCTGGAACAAGATATCAGAATATGAACAGGATCCATGCCAGTACTCACATTACCACGCCACACAGCACAGAGATGTCCCAGCAGTCATATTATGAGTTATTTATTCAGCATGGGTCCAGATTTCATCAAATATGTCTGAAAATATTATGGATAATTAAGATTTATTAAAGCATAGTAAGCTAAGATATTCATCCCTATTTTTATTTTGTTTTTATGTAATTGCAAATGAATGTAGACGTCAAGGAGTCAAGAATTAAATACATCTAATCTGAGCATGACTGATTTCATGCACCCATTTCTTACCTGCAGGACAAGCTGCTGGACTCCTCCACTGTGACAAACATGTTCAAACTAACTCCTCGCATCGGCTGTGTGATGACTGGACACAATGGTGTGTTTTCCTCACATGCACGCCATATTTATAGTATTATTATCCAAGTAACTGGGATACTTATGTGTAATAAATGTGAACAATTGTAATATTGTACTATAGCAGGAAGATTTACCAGTGAAAGACAAAAGTGTGTGCAAATCATGTGTTGTCTATGTACGTTTATTTATGGTGTGTTTAATAATCTTCCCCTCTGGTCTGTGCAGCTGACAGCCGTTCACAGGTCCACCGGGCCCGGGTGGAAGCTGGTGAATGGAAATATAAGTTTGGTTATGACATCACAGCAGATGTGTTGTGCCGTAGGCTGGCTGATATCTCCCAGGTCTACACACAAAATGCAGAGATGAGACCTCTGGGCTGCTGTGAGTGAAGGATTTTAACTTCTCCTGTTACTTTTCTTGTGACTTCTGAAATCATTAAAGGTCCGTTCTGTTTTTTCACTGCGCATTTGTAAAAGCAGCATCTTTCTGTCGCTGTAACATTCCAGGTATGATACTCGTGGCTATTGACCCCCAGCACGGACCTGTCCTGTATAAATGTGACCCGGCAGGCTACTACTGTGGATTCAGAGCCACAGCGGTTGGTGCCAAGCAGACAGAGGCCAACAGCTATCTAGAGAAAAAACTGAAGAAGAAGCCAGATTTGACCCATGACAGGACAGTGCAGGTAAAGGAAGCCTGACATTTACCATTTTTATTAATCTGATAAGTGGTCGCTACAAGGTTAATCAGGAGAATCAAACAGATCTTTGGCTTTTGGAAGTAGTATAGAAACAATGGACTGACTTTATAATTCATATTATGTATTTATAATGTTTACAATTGTGTTGCATCTTCTCTTCTATTTACAGTCTATGAGCTTATGGGAATTAAGGAGACTTGTTGTTGGACCATTCTTGTCCGATGCAGGACTAGTTTCTCCACAGTCTGTGTAATACATGAAGTATGCAACTGAGCAAAGTTTTGCTGAAATATATAAGATGCAGTCTTGATGGGAGCATATGTGCTCTAATACTCGTTTCTTTCCACATTAATGGTGGTTAATGGTTCCAGATGTGGAGGCTGAAAATGACATGGACTGTAGTGCACCTTCACTGTCAGAGATGCAGTATTTTGAAGTGGAAGCTTGACCTTTTGTCTACAGCGTTAACCACAAACCTTTTCCACTTTGCCTCAGTCCAGTTTAAATTAACGTTGGGCCTGAAAAGAAAGTGGCTTCAATAGGAAGATAAATCTCTGTTTTTACTGCAAGTAAGTTTCTAGAAGGTTTAGTAAAGTGTAGAAAACCAACAGACCCAACAGGCATGACGTGCATGCTGCTGATACTGTGAAACTGAGCCATTAACTGAAAGGGGCGTTAAAAAAAAAATAGCAGTGCTGAGTTCAATTAGTGAGGTAATTGATTGTGTAAAGAAAACAGTGTTTAACAGGTGACCCTTATTTAAAGATCAAGGCAACTGAAGCTGCATTTGCTGGCTGTGCATTTGTCCTTAAAAGAGTAAAATGGGTCGTTCAAGACATTGTTCAGAAGAAGAGTGTTCTTTGATTAAGAAAATTAAAAAGGAGGGGGAAAAATCAAATCAGATCAAGTTTATTTATATAGTTCTTTACAGTACCCAATGGACACACAAAGTGCTTTACAGCAGGGACCACAGAGAAAGAGACAACGAAGTAAAACTTCATGAACATGCAGAGTTAAATAATGGAAAATTAAGAGCAAAGTAATTAAGTGTTATAAAAACAACATCTGCGTTTTCTTGTGATCCAGCACCTGTTTTGAGATTTTTCTTGGGATGTGCGGGATTTTTCATTTTTTTCTAAAAAGAAATGGCGCAATATTTTGTGGACTGATGAGTAAGATTGTTCTTTTTGGGTCTAAGGGACACAGACAGATTGTCAGACATCCTGAAAACACTGATTTCAAGCCACAGTACACAGTAAAGACAGTGAAGCATGGTGGTGCAAGCATCATGGTATGGGGATGTTTCTCGTACTATGGTGTTGGTCCTATTTGTCACATACCAGGGATCATGGATCAGTTTGAGTGCATCAGAATACTGGAAGAAATCATGCTGCTGTATGCTGAAGAGGAAACACCCTTGAAATGGGTATTTCTTTCTACGAGACAATGGCCCCAAACACACCAGCAAGCAAGCAAAATCATGGTTCCAGACAAACCAGATTTAAGTAATGGAGTGGCCAGCACAATCCCCGGACCTTAATCCCATAGAAAACCTGTGGGCTGACATAAAAAATGCTGTTAATGAGGCAAAACCAAGAAATGCAGAGCAAATGTGTAACGCAGTACAATTGTCCTGGGCTTCAATAGCTGTTGACCAGTGCCAGAAGTTGGTTGACTCCATGCACCACAGAAGTGAAACCGTAGCCTGGTCCACCTGCCTGACCAACGCCATGTATGAGATACACGGCAAGTCAGTCTGGGTTCCCTCCGCTGGAGACTGATTTCCAATGCGAGACGAGAGGCGGGACTAACAGGAGGAATGTGAACCGGAGAGAACCAATCAGAGAACATGGAGGTGACTGTAGCTGGCGGCTCTAAGTGTAGTTCGGCACTCTGTTGCTATGTTGCTATCTCGACGCCGGAAGTCAGCGTGTACACATTGTTTTTCCCTCTCGATTTAATGTAATTTTCTTGTGTAGATTAACATAGAATGTTTGTTTTTATTGTTATAAATACTCTGTTACATGTCAGCATTGTTTATTGCTGAACTACTAATATGAGAAAGCGTTTGTGACGCATGTCATGTGACTATGACCCGGAAGCTGTTAGTTAAGCACCAAAACAAAGCAGGTGTTTCGTGGTTTAATGGAATAAAGAACCCATTCATCAGTTAGAAGCGTGGACTATTTGTTACCAGAGTAGTTACAGTGACGCAAATGTCTTTTTGCGAGAAGAAAACATGGAGGAAAGCCGTCAGAGCAGCAAGTTGTTGTGGGTTTAAGGACATGTGCAAGTGTAAGACAGCAGGAAGGGCATCGTTATATAGTCGCTCCTCTGCAGCCGCCATGCTGACTGTTTATGATAGGAAATAAGTCGCCGAAAAAGACGTGTTGTAAAGTCCCGCCTTCTGCGCTGTGATTGGTCCAGTCAGTTTTCTACCAGAGTGGAAATCACTTCCCATCGGAGGGAGCCCAGACTGACTCGCCGTCTATCTCATACATGGCGTTGGTCAGGCTGGTGTACCAGGCTAGTGAAACCGTGGTTATGCAACCAAATATTAGTTTATGATTCTCAGGAAAGTTGAATCATCAAGCAATTCTTTGTTTATACATTACATTTTTGAGTTTGTAAATAAAGACGTCAACACCGCTATTATTTTGAACGTTGCATTTCTTGACTCTCTGTGAAATATTATCAAATTCAGTCACTTTTTCCAACTTTCTTGGTTTGAAATAGAATGTGCAGTGTCCCCAATGCATTTGTTTGCATTAAAATAAACTTTATTTGAAGAATTTTGAAGTTTACTCACCTTTTTAAACACACTGCTATTATTATGAGCAAAACTGTGTATTCAGTCTTGTCAGCCTCCTCACCTCAGCTCCTCTGCTGTTCCAGCTGGCTATATCCTGTCTGTCCTCTGTCCTGTCGTTGGACTTCAAGGCCACTGAGCTGGAGGTCGGCGTAGTGACCAAAGACAAACCGAAGTTTAGGTAACTTCACTCACAATGATTTGATTATATAAGAATGGTACTTTAGATACAGAGAAATGTGAGTTAATTGAGTTTTTTTATGCATTTATCATTGTAGTTTTGATTTTTATCTTCCTGTCGTCTTTGTACTGTGAGCTTGAGGCTTGTTGATACAACTTCAGTTTAATTAGTTATCTTTAATCGAGGAATTATGTGATGAACCCTGGTCCCCATGTACTTGATTTAGTTTCAACATTTCCCTCATTTCTTCCTTTGTGTCCTGCAGGACGCTGTCCGAGGCTGAGATTGAAGCCCACCTGGTGGCCATCGCAGAACGAGAGTAGAGGGTCGCTTACAAATGGCGCTCTGCAGTTCATCACAGCATCTCTTGTGAAGTGTTTTGATGCAACCCGGTTTAGCCACACTGTTCCCTACAATCTGACTAAACAGTTTTTCATCCATTTGTTAAGGAAGACAGTTAATGTGCACCTGATAAACAAAAGTTTACCTAAAGGATTGACACAGGTGTGATTTCTAGTGATTTACACACATTTTTGGCCTCTGATGTTGTATACGGAACCATCTTTAGTAAACAAAGATAATGCTTGAAGTGACGTGACGCCATCATATTTTCCTACATATTTCCATGACTACGTAATGGTTGGTAGCAGAACGTCAGTCAGTTAGTTTGATACTCTATGCTTATACCTTTCCCACATCACATTAAAACTGTCCACCCACTGACCCCCTGTTAACCCTTTTACTACAACAGTCATAATAAAAAGAAATGCAGAAAGAAATCTACAACAGTGTCCTGTTTTGGTTTGAATAAAATAACTTGTCTCCAAAATAAGTCTGAACCATCCAGAGCCAATGAAATTCACCTTGTTGAACAGCAGATGGCAGCACTAGAGCTAACTGATCTTGATATCAGGAATATCTATGAATTTAGACATGCATGACCATGAACTTACTCCAGGACTTGGTAACAGGTATTCAAGCACAAATAATCAGAATATGAGTCAGAGGAAAAATGATGAAAGCATTACAGGAACAAAAGGCAACAATAATTTTAAAAGTATTAACTTTATAGAAGTGTACCGCAGGATGTGCAGAACTACCTCATGCAACCACTAGATGGCAGCATCATGTCTGGTCTGCCTCCAGCTTTTTCTGTTATTTTCCTGTTAGACCTCGAACACATTTTACACATCTAAATCTTCTCTGCGAGGCTGTAAATACTCGTCTCTTTATAGTTTCCCCTTACATCTATCATATATCTGCAAACTGATAGTCTCAGAATAATACATTCTCTCTTAAACACATACGCATACAGAACAGCAATGTTTGCACACGTTCACTTTATTGAAGCTTCAATTTCTCAGTATTATACAATTTACAGAAATTACATGCCAACATAGTTTATTAGAGATTAAATAACAATCACCTGCACCACATTCAGTTCCCCTTTCATTTCTTTATATTTGCAAATTTCTTGGAGGAACCACAGCACAGACGCATGTTGTAATTCTGCAGATTTTCAAAAGCTGATTTACAAAAGAAAAGTCTGATACATGAGCGAGTCATATTTAAAGCCAGGAGTGTGAAGAGGGGAATTTAAAGGTTTGGTCCTTGTTTTGTTTGCAGACATGGGATTTACAATGAGAAGCTTGTATCAGTGACTCTCAGTCAACAGTAAAAAGTCCTTCTAGTCTCATTAAAGCTACAAGCAGGAGAGGTCCCATGCCACATAGGCCTCTTAATTCCTTTAAGTGTCTGTTCTGCACTTACCTTATGGCCAGGAGGAGATTAAGACAGGATGTACATAAAAGAAACAATGAGATGTAGCTCGGTTACAGCTTGAAAGCAAAAACGTATAAATGATAATTATTTCAAACATATAGTTTTTATATTAAAGGGAAAAGACTTGGGTGGTGGAGCTGCTGTAGAGTGCTGCGTTTGACTTCATCCTCACAGCATCACAGGGACCTAAAAACACACAGAAGTAGAAAACCTGTAAGAACCAATGGTGTTGAGTTGCGTGAGTTTAACGACATAAAATCCCTCATCACAATAATGTCAGGGACATCAAACTGGTGGTCATTCTCATGATAAATATCCATGCTGGACAAGTGATGAAATTGAACTTTAACATATTTTATATTCTAGTTCTTGATTCAGTGTGATGGGCCTTTTTTTTTAAACAGCAGACGCTTTGCAGGTTACAGCAGCAGGTTACAGAAAACATCTCATGATTCATTCATTTAAACAGAGGCCTTGCCACCCAGCAGCAGAAAACTACACACACATTTAAAGATTTAACAATGAGGAAAGAAATTTTTCATATGAATCTTGAAAATTCGCATAAGAAATTAAATATCATTTGAGGGAAATGATCAACAGGATAATATTGAACAATCCGGTCTTATGAGAAAACATTTATGGGTAAATTTGTCCACGTGTCCAAACTGAAGTGAAAAAAGGAGCACTGAACGTCTTTGTAATGTGTGTGTGTTTGAGGACGCATTCAGGAAATGTGATCCAAACCCACCTTGTAATTACTTAACATCTAAATGAAACGTGTTTTCTGTCCGGAACAACAACCAAATCACTGCAAAAACTCAAATCTTACTTGTCAAAATATCTCATCAAACTCAAAATAAGACAAAATTATTAAAGAAAAGCATTTCAGTGAGATATAAGATCTTGTTTTAAGGCAATGCATCCTATTTCAAGAAATCTTAGCAAGAAAATTTAGCTTGTTCCATTGGCAGAATTTTTTTGTTGATTACAAGCAAAAAAAGGAAAAAAAAAAATCTTGGCCACTCTTAAAATAAGTAAGAAAAAAGGACATGAAAGCAGACCCCAGGTTAAAAAAAAAAACACTTTGAGTAACTTTGTTTTATTTTGAGTGTGATGAGATATTTTGACTAGAACTGAGAAAAACATACAGTACTTGAGTTTCTGTAGTGTAATGATGAGAAAAAGTTAAACCTTTTGGAAAATTTAGAGTTTGATGGGACTAAAACCTGTTTTTTTTTCCCCTCTGTGGTGTAATGCAGGTAAATGTTCCTGAGCATAGATGTACAGTATTACATCAGGAAAAAAAGCTACAATTTCCACGGTAAAAGGGTGACATGTAACATTTCTAAAGCCTCGAAATGGTAGCTTTACAGTTTGATATAATATAAAATGTAAGTAAATTATCATTTAAAAAGGGAGATGCAGAAATATAACAATTTGGTTGCCCAAGAAATGTCTTAATGTTTTAATGTGTTCATGAATAGGAACTATTTGATAAAGAGAAATGATCATTTCCAGCTGCTTCTGTTGTGTCTGTATCTGCTTTAAAGTTTTCTTTCTGCAGCTCAGTGTTTGATGACGCTCCTGCTTTCCTCCTCCATCATGCACTCTTCTACCTCCACCTTCATCTTGGCTTCTTCTTCCTCCCTCACATCCCTCTGAAGCTTTAGCTTCCCCAGTTCCGGGGCTCTCTGCCTGCTCTCGCCTCATCTCCATCGCTACCTCCACCTGCCACCCAGCTCCTTCCCTAAACTCCTCACACTCCTCCACACCACCCTCCTTCCCTCACCCCCCCCCCCCCCCCCCCCTCCTCCTCCTTCCACCTCTCCACATGAAATGTTGACCCTGTGCCTGGTGTCTCCTGGTACTGGGACTGGCCCGCCAAGCTGAATGGGTCCCCGCACTGAGGAGCCAGGCTGTGTGTGTGTGTGTGTGTATGTGTGTGTGTGTCTGTGTTGGGTCACAGCGTAGGGATTAGGTGTGTGTAAGTGATTGAGGGTGACAGCAGCCCTAGCATTAGGTGCCCTGTGGCAGATTTCGTAGGCCTGTTTTAGACACACTAAGCTGGATTTACCAGCAGCAGTGTGTCAGCAGTGATGCAGCCTGGCTGGACCTCCTACAGAACACACACAGAGAAACACACACACACACACACATAGACCTTACCTGTCAACCTGTAACCAGTCTGCCTGTCCTGAAAACCTTTTTTTGTTAAACCTTTTTCCCACACTTGTATCAATAAAACCTTCACCAGCGGCAGCAGCTTGCAGCCCCTGCAGCTGGATTGTGTGACGCTTGCAGGCCTCTGCAGCGTGCACCACACATCACATACAGCTTGACCCCTGAGCAGATCGTAGAAGCTCCTTGGGGCTTTTATAAAGATTTAATTTCACTTTTGAGGGAATCACCAAGTGGCTTTCCTCAACAACGGTAAAGCTCACCTATGACTGCATTGCAAACCTCTAACGAGACACTTGAACATCTAAAATGAGATCCTGGTCAGTGGGATGCTTCTGCTCTGAGATCATCAATACTTACTTTTTCTTTTTTACATATCATTCTTGTCATTATTGTGCACTTGAATCTCCCTCTGATAATATTATTTATATTCAGTTGCTGTGTTGGCCTGCTTAGGGACTTAAGATGGAAATTAGCTTAGCTATAATCTTGTATATTTACATTTTATATGGTTATTAATTTGAATTATCCCTTTTTAAAGACACAAATAGTAAAAGAGGAATCTTTAAGTCAATCTTTTAAGTAAAAGCAGTGCTCTAAAAGCCCTGCTGGTGGTCTATTAGTTCAAGTCTTTTGTGTCTACAAATTAGCGTTAGCGTTAGCTTTAGCAAGGTGGGGATGAACCAGTAAACCAGGAGTTTTTACCACTTTATTTATTGGTAATTTGTAGACTTTAAAGGTGAATGGTAACAATTTTGTTGCATTTTTTGCATCTGATCCATTTAACTTCAACAAAATGAGTCTCAGCTTGCAAAGAACCACAAACTTCACATTATTACGATGCTAATTATCTTTACATTTGGGCTGCATGGACTGATGCTGGACTGTACGTTACTCTACATGACCTGTACGCTGCAAGTGTTTATGTGCACATCTCTGTCCCCTGTGCAAGTGTGCGCGCACTGGTGTGTGCGCTCTCTCGCAGATCTCTGTTACAGCGTGCCCATTGTGACCAAGAGTGTTGAGCAAGATCCTGACCCACCGGCGTGTACTAATCACACACATTCCTTGGGATTAAACAGCCAATTAACAATAAGAGAGCCATTGTGGCTCTGTCCCCTTGTGCGTCACAGTTAAAAGGTTTTGTGTGTACGTGTTGCAGCGAGTGCGTGTGACCGGGTTGGTGTGTGTGATTTTGTGTGTGCATAAGGGCAAGGTGCTCTTTGTTGATCAAAAAAGAAAAAAAGGACTCTTTGTGTTATTGTTTTGGTGGTTTTCCTTTAATTGAACATGAACATCAGCAGATGGAGTGAGTTGTGCACTCTTGATAAGACTTCTCCCAAACATAAAATGTGCATGTGTGGTGCACCTAATGATGCAAGTTAAACTCTGTTCTGTTCATCTGGGTGCATTTGTTAGATGGCCTGTGTGCACATGCTGTTGTGTGTATGCGTGGACGTGTATCTAGATTGCATTTTCATAGCTGTGAGTGTGTGTGTGCATTGGGTGGGTGTATGCATCAGTGTGGCACGTGTCGGAGTGTGGCCGAGGATTAGTGAGGCTCAGGGCCTGTTGCTCCACTTCCATGATTACTACTGCTGCCTTCTGCCATATGGGGATGGTCGGATAGCAGGTGGGGGGAGAGGGGGGATGGAAGAGGATGGGGTGGGGTGGGGTTCAAGCTACTGTACCGCATCCCACACTCAAACTCATCCACAATGACAATGACCCCCTTCCCCACCACACAAGACACACACACAGCTTCCCAAACACATGTCCAGGGGGGGCCCACACACAAACACACACCAGCTTTCATAAGGCAGTGCATATGAGGCCACGCATGAATGCACATATGAGCTTTGTCTTAACTAGCTGAAGACTGGGTGTGCTTGTGGGACATAAACCCCATAAATGTTCACGCTGTCACAATAAGTTGGACTTCCTTCAAAGATGTGTTGCAGCAGGAATCGTCCAGTTACGGCTGGAGACTTTTTGAAAAGTTCGAATGATTCAGACAGTGGTCCGGTGTGAGATAAAAAGAAAGGTTTATATTTTCATCCAGAATTTGTATTTCAGCTTCCTTTGGAGCTGTTTTTTTTATTAAATGACATCAGATAGTGGTGTAGCTGTACTTCCCTTCATACTGCAGAAGTGTATAAGTGTGACGGCATGAACAGGTGTTAATATGCTAAAACCCCCCAGACAGTAATCAATAAGGGGGCTAAATGATGACAGTTAACAAACACAGTGATGCACACGCGCATAGACACACACACACAGCATGCAGACCCCACCTGCTGCTGTCTGCAGCAGATTAGAAATCTGTCTACCCTTAGAAGACAGCAGGACACCCACATGCACGCATCAGGGGGTCTGCAGTCTGTGAAATTGATCGAGATGCTGGCCAGACATTATTTACTGATGAACTCATGTTCAGGCTGATCCTCCTTCTCTTGTCGCACACACTAAGGACCCTTCACGGGCTTAATCCTACGCTCAGCTAGCTCCGTTAATTTCTTTGAAGAGGCTGACTTGTCTTGCTGGAGTGCATCAGCACTGTCCAGCCTGGGTGGCTAAAAAAAAAAGACTGTTTTACTGAGAAGCTCTGGAAGCTGTCTGAATATACAACTTCAGGATGAACCTGCGTGCTCCAAAATTCACGATCATAGTTTTTAAAAGCTAAAGCTACTTGAAAAGAATATAAAAACAAGTCTGTCATGAGTTGAACTTCCTTTTATTTAAGGATATTTATTATTTCTATTTAATATTGAAGGCTTTAATGCCTTCAATATTAAATAAGCAGTCATTTCAAATTGCAGTTTTGTTATCTGTTTCGAATACTTTGAAAAATACGGGTGGGAAATAATATTGATACACTGAAATATCACGAAATTTTCATATGCCGATATCAAATCTTTATTTAATAACACAATATCGATCTATTTTACTTACAAAATCTGGCAAGAATTCATTGTTCTGTTACAAAATCTCACGATATGTCGTGAATTCTCACGAGATTTCATAACAGAACTATGAAATATCGTGAGATTTCATTAGCAAAATAGATTGATACCGCGTTTTTAAATGTCAATATGATATCAGCATATGAAAATATCTCAAAATTTTCGTGAATTCTTCCGACATTTCGTAACGGAAAGTTAAAATATCGCGAGATTTCATTAGTAAAATAGCATATGAAAAATAGCATATTCAGCATATGAAAATATCGCGATATTTCAGTGTGTCAATATTTTTTCCCACCCTAAGTCTTTAGAAAGTTTTAAAGTCTGCAAAAAAGAATTTTTTCAAGAAGAAGAAGACTTTAGAAACAGCGGGGTGATCAGTTAAATATCGGTTAAATATTGGTGGGGTGGCCGACGCCTGATAGGTCGATATAGGCCGATCCCGATAGGGGGCCGATTATATTGTGCATCCCTAATTTAACAAATATCATAAATATGAGTTTAATTACACTAAAACTAATAAGTAACACTTTTAGATCCATATAAAAACCCCTAATAATTACAAACAGCATTACAGTGAATTACTAGATATATAAGATTGACGAAATATATTCTAGCGTGTAATCTTAGTGCAAAGTTATATAAGTTCAAGTTAGCACAAAACTCTACATAGAACACTGTTGCTTTATATACTGTAATCCTGCTGGTTGCATGGTTACAGTTAACTATATATAGTGTGTTTTCTCTTATATATGTGGGTCCTCATTATATAAACGACCTGAGTCTATCTTTAGTCCAGACTCATGACAGACTGCTGACAACTCAAATCCTTCCAGATGGACGCGCACCGATAAGCCCATGCATATGCATACATGTATACACTAATGGTATGTCATGTCCCCCTAACAGCAGGAGCATTCAGTCCAACCTGCACGCAGCATGGAGCCTCCACTTCATATGGCCCATTGTGTCGCTGCAGATAGAAGACATGCAAGCACTATGCACAGACACATGGTCTGACCTGGACTCACACTGCGTAATCCTCACATCACTCAAATGAGGAGTCAACACACACTGACCTTAATACACACACCCACAGCGCAGCATTTATAACTACATAGAAAAGCAGCAGTCTAGCAGTAAAAATAGAACAAAGTCTGGTAAATGACATTTTAAGTGAGTAATTTAACTTTTAAAACATTTAAAGCAGCATCACAGACTCAGAAAGCTCAGAGTAGTTCTGTCCCACATGCCCCTCCCATATACTCCCCCTTCCCATCTGCTTCTCTCTCTCTCTCTTCTCCCACTTTTTTCCATTTTATCATCCCACTCCTCCACTCTAACTTCCTTCTACCCCACCCCCACCCGACCAAACTTTCCTCCCAGTTTCTTCCAGTCAGAATTTTAACCTCCACCAGTCGCTCACCGTTAAGCCTGCATTCCTTTCCTCTTGTTTAGCCTCAGCCTGCCACTTCATCCGTCTCACACACACACACACCGATGTGGCCCACTCTATCAGCACCTCTCTCTCCCACAAAGTTTAGTTACCTTATCGATAGTGATCAATCCAGCAGCAGAAATGAAGGTCCTGCTGTGCGTTTCAGTGCACTGAGCGCTCGGTTCTCTCCATCCACCCTTCCTCTGTCAATCTGGCCACAAACCCCTCTTTCCTCCCTTTATCCCGAGGTAAGATACTTACTTTTCAGATAAAGCATATTATGATAAATCGGCTGAACTCAGTGCGTGTGTGTGTGTACGTGTGAGTGTGTGAGACAGTTACACACTCACACATGCACTATAAGCACACAATGTGCACACAGATATACAAAAATGCGCCGTGAATCGAACAACATGATGTCAGAGGTGCTGAACAGCTGGGAAAGAGTTTGTGTGAGCAAATAACGCATGGAGACGTGTGTGTGTGTGTGTGTGTGTTTTGGGGGGAGATGGTTTTTTGGGGGCTATATCACGCTGCAAATGGCAATATGCAATCAAACATATACCGGCTTGCCAGCCCAGCCACGTTAGCAGGGGAGGATTCTGGGAAAGTCTTGTGTTTATGTTCTCAAAACATCCGAGAAAGAAAAGGAAATTTCATCTTTGGGTCTGTCAGGGTCTTGGAAGTAATTTCATTAAAGTGATTGTTCTGTATGACTTAGTCCAACTTCATTTCAATTTCAGTTTAAAATCCTTTTCCATTTTCTGATCCGTTAGAGTGATTGTTCAAGTGATTTAAAAGGCTGATGAAACCCTCAGTATCATAGATATGCTCAGATGCGTTCACCAAATGGATGAAGAAGCTTTCCTAAGTAATTTTTTTTTCTTTTCTGGCTATAATTGTCCAGAACAAATGAGTTAGCTTTTGACTTCCTAGTTCATTGAAGGCCGTCTGCTAATGAAATAGGATGAGAGAAATAGTGGAGCATATGGGCAAATGTTCTCCATCAGTGCGGGATGGAAGTTGAGGTCAACAAGGGGGAGAAAAAAAAAGAAAAGAGTTTGGAGAAAATGAAAACTAAATGAAAATACAATAGCAGTGTTTGCCTTTGGGACATGCATGCGTGCTTGTCTCAAAATGGGATGTTTATGAAATGCTGTGTGTGTGAGAGACTGTGTGTAGCACTATAGATTAGATGCACTAAGCCTCTTATGTGATGGTTGTCCTTAATTTGCTTCTACTCTGGGTCCTAGTGCGCCTGAACCTTCACCATGAAGCAATTTTTTACTGACAAACAACCCAGAAAACACTCCAAATAACCATAACTAAAGAAAGTCGTTTTGCAAATAACAAGAAAGAACTCGAGAATAAACTTTGTAAAGTAAAAACTTGAAGAAAACGTGAGCAAATGAGACAATCAGTGTGTTTGCTTAAAAACAACAACAAAATAACTATAAAACAGAATTACATTATTAAGAAACTTCTGTTTCTATGTCATTTAAATGAGCGTGACTGATTGGCTCCTTGTACTTGAAGAAGAAAGCAGGTGCATAAAGAGTGCGCGTGCACCATAGTTCTGCGCGCTCTAAAGGCAAATCAGAGGTCTCTCTCTGTTCCCGCTTTTTTTTTCCTTGTGGGGATCTCGAGACATTCCTCTCAGACTCCCCACAGTTAGTTAGAATAGTTTGACAAGCTTCCCTGCTTATGGTTACTTCAAGTACTTGTAACGAAACAACCACAGAAAGCAAACAAACAATGCGTACCTTTAGTGGAATTGAGAGGTCCCCTGAAGACTCAAGGTATCCAAGCAGCAGCAACGTGTACACACGCACATTCACACGCATACACACACACATAGTGAGGCCTAACAGCTGCACACACCTCAGGAACAGGTGAGGACGTTTTATTCGAGATTTGGAAACGCTGAAACACGCCGGTAAAGTCTCCCTGTTGCTTCTGTGTGTGTCTTTATATCTCCGCTTTGGCATTACAGAGCCAGATAAACCCCTTATACAGTTTGGGCTGTAGCTACACGGGTCTGTGTGTGCGTGTGTGTGTGAGTGAGTGGATTTTAAACTATAAGAAATCCGATTCAATTAACAAGCGCAGAGAATCGGCTTTGGACACTCTGAAATTGTCTGGCCGCAGAGGATGCTCCAAGCCAAACCACAGCTCGGGCAGAGGGAGACGCTCGGCTCAGTGTAATTAATACACACCGGATATGACACAAACAAACAAACAGTCCAGAAAAACAGAAAAAAACATGCATCACAATGTTTCCTATATGGTGGCAAGATGATAAAATAACTCTTGGTTATAGTCACCGATCCTCTGCTGTGACAGTTTGGCCGTGATTTGTTGCGAATAAAGTCCGATAGAAAATAGCATTAAAGGTAAAAACCTAATGGAAGATTTAAGCTGTCTCGTCAATAAACAATTATATTGCTTTATTTAACATTATTTAACATTTTATTTTCAGAATGTTTTTTGACCTGGATTTTTAAGAGTATTTTCCTGTAGAATATGCTCGACTTCTCGTTGGCGTATTTATAAATAGGAATTTATCGCCAACCAATTCACTAAAACAAACATAATTTTGATATTATTATTATTATTATTATAATTATCTTCATCGTTATTATTATTTGCCACGCTGAATGAATGGATGAATAGGCCAAAGGGAGTATGTTGGGGATCAGAGGGGGGATTTAATACAAGAACAACGAGGTCTTTGTGCTGCTTTTAATCCGACCTGTACCCCCTTCTCCGCCTCTCATTTGCTGTGCCTCCATTCTGGCGCAGGGTCGCCCACTTATTTTTAGGAGGCCTTTTTTTTCTTTTTCTTTTTTTTTTTAAAGACCCTTCATCAGGAAATGGACCTATTCCATTTATATATATATATATATATAATCGATTTATTCGTGAAATAAACTTGATGACGAAGCTTTTGAAATTCGGGTTTCGCTTCCTGTTATAATTATTGCGCACATCAACAAATGCTGCAAGAAAATGTTTCACTCTGGTATTAATGTTTGAATAAATATAAAAGCAAAAGATTTTTTAAATCTTCGCGGCAAAGTTTTATAATGTCCAATAAAATTAGCGGCAAATTGAAGTCTCAATGAATAATAAATATGTAGGCGAGTGCGTTTGCATAAGCACAGCCGCGAGAGAGAGAGAGAGAGAGAGAGAGAGAGAGAGAGAGAGAGAGAGAGAGAGAGAGAGAGAGAACACGAGAGAGGAGGGAGAGAGGGGAGGGGGAGGGCTCTGGGTGTCTACTTGGGTAAGAAGTTACTTCTAATTAGCCAGTCTCTTCTCGCTTGCCTCACTTGTCGACCCTGCAGATCCGCATCCTCTCGACAGAGACCAGGGACCGACACGGGCCCCCGCGCCGCTTTTCAGCACCCATCAGACCGCAGACCGGGCGACGAACTGCCGTGGAACTGCTCCGTTTTGGCACCGCTGGTGCGCACTGAAATTACGCACGAAGTTTATGGAGAAACAGGGTTCAGACACCGGTTTTTGTTTAGTCAACTTCTATTAATTTTTTAAAAGCTTTATTTGCCATTTATTTTTGTTTCGTTTATAGTCTTAGGTTGATTTGAATTTAAGTGCAACCTCTTATCTGAAAAAAGGGGGGGAGCATATATCACAGCCTGCCCTGACATTTCTACCCCTGCAGTTTTACGCATCAGGTGGAAACAGGTGAAAGAGCGCACTGCCGCAGTTGGAGCCACAGGTGCGGAACAAAGTCAGAGAGGCGAACAAAGGTGAAGGCGGGCACAAAGAAGTCTAAAACAAAAAAACAACTGCGTGACAAACAAGTAGGAAAAACAGGTAAAGAGTGAAGAGAGAGAGAGAAAGAGAGAGAGGAAAGAGAGAGAGAGAGAGAGAAAGAGACACCCCCTGGAAACTAGATAGGAGAGCCGGCCCCCGGTCTGAGAGAAGGAGAGAGAGAGTGAGGGAGTGAGGGAGTGTTTTAAAGCCGGCAGGAGGCATGATGTCCTACATTAAGCAACCCCATTACGCCGTGAACGGGTTAACGCTGTCCGGCCCGGGCATGGATCTGCTCCACACCGCCGCCGTTGGATATCCCAGTAAGTAAAAACCTTTGACTACTTATGTTATTTATTTAAACCAGATGTTTATTGTGCAAAATAAAATTAAAAAAATGATTGTGAATGCTGACAATTAATATAAAAAGGAAAAAAACAGATGTCCAATTCGCTCAGTTTCCTCAGCTGGTAGACTCAGCAAATATATGTCTGATTCTTCAGCTATTAGAACATGTGCTGGCTTGACCTATAAGTTTAGCGGATTACAGAGTCAAAAAACAATGAAATTGTGTGTGAATGGAAACACAACCTGTTCTCACACCGAATTCAAATAAACAGCAATCTGTTGCTCTAATCGTCTAACCTATATACAAAAATGACAGTCATTGTGTTTTATTTAGCATCCTTATGTTTTTTTCCGTGAAAGAACTCTTGTTTAATTGTTTGGATGGGCTGATGATCAGCATCTGTCATCTTCGACACTAGAGTTTGAATGAAACGACGCCGAGGTTTTTGGCAGTGTTGACAGAAGGCGTGTTACAAATCTCGGCTTTTTCCGCAGATTAATTGTGAATTAGCGAAGTTTGAAGACCAAAATAAATAAATATCAGAATCAGTGACAGGCTACAGAATACGTTTCGTTGCTTAAAATTGGATATTTCGATCCATTAAAATACATTTTAAAATACCAGACATATTACATTGATTTGTTCGATCCTAAATTCATGATCACATCACTCTTTATTTGGAAAATAGCTTTTATGTATTTAATACAGACCGAAGACGTCTAAACATCACAAAATACTGGCCTAAAACTCCTGTACTTTTTCACATCCCATATTTACATGTTCTGAAGATAAATAATCACATAAAAAATCGACAGCTTCTTAAATGATAAAGTGGCAAAACGGAGATGAAGAATAATGTGCAAATTAAAGATAGAGAATTCAATAATATTAGTGCTTTGAAAACGGCTGTTTATTGTCATGGCATTTCTAAAAACTGTATTGATACAGATTTATTTATTTATTTAGCCTATTTTCATGTTAGCGTCTTGTTGGGAATCCGACCGGTTTAAATGTCAAATGCAAAAACATTTACAGCTTTAGGCCTGCGGACATTTTTTTCCTGCAGTGTTACTAAGTTACAAGAGAAAGATAATAATAATAATAATAATAATAATAATAATAATAATAATAATAATAATAATAATAATAATAATAATAATTTTACAGGCACCCCACGTAAACAACGTCGGGAGCGCACCACCTTCACGCGCGCACAACTGGACATCCTGGAGGCTCTGTTTGCCAAAACCCGCTACCCAGACATCTTCATGAGGGAGGAGGTGGCCCTTAAAATCAACCTGCCGGAGTCTAGAGTCCAGGTAACACATTATGAAGCATTTTACGGTGATCTGTATTGTCTCGTGCGTTTGTAAATAAATATCAACCTTGTTCTGATTGCGTCACGCTGATATCTAACTTGTCTGACTCACCTTTCTCACTGAAGGTCTGGTTCAAGAACCGCCGTGCCAAATGCCGCCAGCAGCAGCAACAGAGCACAGGCCAGTCCAAACCACGACCCCCTAAAAAGAAGGCATCCCCCGCCCGCGAGGCCACCACCGAGGCCAGTGCCAACCCCAGCAATGGACCCTACAGCCCTCCACCCCCTCCTCCAGGCACAGCCATAACCCCCAGCTCCAGCTCTGCTAGTGCCACCGTCTCCATCTGGAGCCCAGCCTCCATCTCTCCTCTGCCAGACCCCCTGTCTGCCTCCACCACCCCATGCATGCAGCGCACCACCACCTACCCCATGACCTACACTCAGGCGCCGGCCTACAGCCAGAGCTACGCAGGCTCCTCCTCTTATTTCACCGGCCTGGACTGTAGCTCCTACCTGTCTCCGATGCACCCACAGCTGTCGGGCACCGGAGGAGCCCTGAGCCCCATCACAGCCTCCTCAATGGGCGGCCCCCTCAGCCAGTCCCCTGCTTCTCTGTCCTCCCAGGGCTACACAGCCGCCTCACTGGGCTTTGGAGCCGTCGACTGTCTAGACTACAAAGACCAAGCTGCCTGGAAGCTCAATTTCAACGCAGCTGACTGTCTGGACTACAAAGACCAGAACTCCTGGAAGTTCCAGGTCTTGTAAATAACAGGAAGTGGAATGTGGGGAGGGAGAGAGTTGGGGGGGGGATGAAAAGAGAAATCAAACAAAATCAAAGTAGGAGATTTTACTTTTGGTGTTGTAGAAGAACTTGGGACATGGAAATATATTGATAATATCAGTTGAAGAACTAATCGGCTGAAATAATCTTTTCTTTCTTTTTTTGTTCTTTCTGAAAAAAAATGTGTGGAAGTTAAATGATCTGTTGATGTTGGGCTTTGTGATCGTGACAGAAATATTTCTAAGTAAAGCGACATAGACATCAGCCTTTAAATCAAGTAATGGCCACAAGACAGATGCTGTAAATGTGCAACAAAATCTGATTGGTTAGAGCTTCAATTACACTCTGTGCATCAGAAAGTCTGACAGTTAAAGTTCTGCACTTTTGACAGAAACTCTGTGATGATAAAAACTGAAGCAAAACAACAGCTGCACCAGTGATGGATGTGTTGTAGCACCAGAACTGATGAGCCCCAACTCATTTCTTCTATCTAAACTCTTGAGTTTTCTGATTTATTTCTAAAAGCTGCTTTTTTTTTCTTCTTTATTACCAGCAAGCTGACTTAAAAAAGCTTTGAGACAAACACTTGAGCCAACCCAAGCTGATATCAAGTTGTCTTAAGATGCTCATTAGTTCTGTACCACGCATAGCAGGAACATGCTGATGGTTCCCGGTAGCCTTGTATCATACTGACCCTCTGCAGCCTGTTTCTGGATAAAAAAGCGGAGGACGAAGAGTCGGTCTCTCCACTGACTGCAGTACAAACCCGTTGCCTTTGAGCATGGTTGTAATCATTAAAACAGTGGCTCATACATTGTTAGTTTAATAGGATCACTTCCACCCAACAAGGGCAACAATGGCAGCATTGTGGCCGCCGAGCAAGCCCCCCCCCCCCCACCCCAACTTCACCTCATGGCTGGGTCAGATAAGCAGATTGTTGAAGCTCTTGCGCCAGTGAGGTGTTCAATCGGAGAGAAGACCGCACCAGAGAAAGGGAAGGGACTGGGCCGCCATGCAGCCCCCTTCCAACCCCCTTTTTTGCACAGAGTGTTTGGTGCCTGTCTCAGCTCCAACCTGTAAAGATGTGACATCATTTTTGTGTTTGATGTTTTTAATTTTTATTTTTTTTTTGTATTAGACTTAAATAACATGATGTTTCTTTTAAAATTTGTGAACTCGTTGAAGTAAAAATTGTGGTAATTTGTTTGAAGTCAATATCATCGGTATTATTTACTACCATCATTAATATTATGTCTTGGACTGACATGGACTTTGCAAATATGCGTTTTTTGTTGTTGTTTTTGTAAATATTAAAACTTGAAAAATGCAATCATGTCTGGTATCAGCAGTGTGTTGTTACGCAGTCGCTCCATCCAACAGACTCTCTCTTCCTCTCCTGTAAAGATCTAGAAAACTGCCAACTTTTTACTCAGTACGTTTCTCTGGTTTATGCTTCTTTTTTTTTTTCAAACTCAGGGGTTTATCCAATAAAGTAGCAGTAATAGGACATAATGCTATTTATGCTTCTTAATCATTTACTGTACTTTTATCTTTTTTTTTTTTTGCATTATAATCTTATCTGCTTATTTTTCTGACATGAATTATTTTGTATATTTGTCTCCTGTGTTTTGACCAGTCTCATCACTACCATGCTAGATAGCTATGATGTTTCTGAGACATTAAATGACTTCATTAAACTCTGGGGTCACTGTGTTCTGTTAGTCATTGGATCAAGGAGTTGAATAGCAGAATATTAGCTTTTAGGTGTTGGTTTTAGTCACGATGAGTGTTATCCTAACACATGTGCAGCTGTAAAAAAAAAAAAAAAGGAGAAAGGAAAGGGTCATCTAGAGAGGGGATATTGGGAATTGTTAGTGGGAGCATCCCACTAATCCATACAAGAGTGTCAGTGAGTTTAAGGCAGAGATGAGAGGGAGCAGGGCAGAGAGGACAAAAAACAGATTAGAAGTAACCATTATACTGAGTCCCAACGCTACGCCGGCCCTAAAACTGAAGTAAGAGAGATGGGCAGATTACTTTGGATTGCTGAATGTTTCTGTGTGTTCCCGCCACCGATAGGTCGCGGGGTCAGCTCCGCAGGGGTTAGGAGAAGTGCACTGGATGAAAGGTTTTAATGTGCTATCAGCTCGTGTTTGTTCAGATGATATCTTGAAACACGCCCGTGGGTCTTGTATCACGACACAATGCACTTAGGAGAAGAACACATTTTAAGCTGTATTACAATAATGTTGAAAGGTTTGCCCTTACTTTCCTGCTGTTTCTGAGAAAAATGCATAAACAACAAAGTGAACATGGCTGGAATGGAACTGAGTTTCTAAGCCAGTGGTGTATAGTAAAGGGAATTTAATATTGTAAAAAGAAGAAAGAAAAACACAAGTATTAAAATTGCACAGCACATATTCTACATAGAGGACAATAAAAGAAATGAGTTTTTAAAGGAAATCATAGCCTTCAACATGCTAGTTCCCCGTGTTACAAAGTCTGAGTCTCTGAACTCTTTTCACTGATATTGTGAATGCGCCTCAAAGCATGATGTCTAATCATGAAATGGTCAACACTGGGGGTAGAATTAGAACTAGCTGGAAGAAAACGAGTACAATTTCCAAAACTAAGCCTACTTTTTAAAAAAATAACAGGATTTATTAATCTAAACCAACACTCAGCTTTGGAAAAAGAAACCACTTCCTTCAACCATGTTCAACCCTGGTACGGAGTAGCTACAGGTTTCCAAGAAAGGCCCCAGGTCCATCTGGAGACTTGGTTCGACTGGGGCTGGGGGTGGTCTTCCGGACCAAGATTGTGTTCACGTTGCACCCAAAGATGGTTGCACCTTAGCCAAACGGGCCAAACAGGCCAAACCTTTTGAATAATGTTCCCAATCTCAGGTGACGCTGCATTCGGATTCACCGTAGGCGAAGAAAAAACGAACAACGAACAAGAAGGTTCTCACACCTTCCGTTTCCTCCACAAAACAACATTATTTTTGTGCGTACTTACAAGGACCTGGGATATGCTTTCATCAGACGGACCAAATATCAATTATAGGTGCATTGCGCAAGTTTAAATGTTAAATACTATTATTTTCTTTCCTGCACATGCTCTTACAATTGCCTGAAGTGTAGAATGAACTGATCTTTCTTCACTGCAGTTGTCTCTTTAATGTTTTTTGAAGGTTAAAGGGGGGGGTTTGGGTAAGAAGCCTCTAGGGGGGGATGGGGGGGGGGAGGGGGGCTCGGTCGGCTGGGGGTGGCGGGGACCGCCGCTGCGGGGGTGTGGAAGATGAAAAAAAAACGAAGAAAACTGGTAAAAAAAGGGAAGAAGGAGGCCCCTAAAAAACCATAAAAAAAACAAGAAAAAAAAAAAGAAAAAAAGTGTCTTTGAGAGAAAAGGAGAGGGATGGTGATTGGGGGTGGGCCGGAAAACCCGGGGAGGGGGAGGGGTTAGTTCGAGACCAGAAAGGAGAGAGGGAGGAGGAAGAAAATAAGTATGCTTTTTTTTTTTCTTTTTTTTTTAATAGGGGGGAAACACAATCAATTGGAAAAAAAAGGCAAGGTTTTTCTCACAAAAAAAAGGAAATGGAAGAAAGAAATAAAAGGAAGATAGCGAAGCTAAGTATGGATGAAGGAAGAATAAGCGCGGTGAACACTGTAGCCACTTGTTAAATTTAGGTGATGCAGTAATTTAATACGGTAATCGTGGTCTCAGGCTGTGAATTTAGATATTTGAACTACAAGCCAGTGTTAGCCTGTTGTTACCATTAGCATACAGTCCGTCAGTTTACTTAACGATCAAACCATAAACAACCCGAAGATTTATAACTTAATTACTTCAGCAGACATTGTGTCTCTAACTTTGGGCTCAGACTGAATGTATTGTACGTTAAGTGAGAGACCAACGCAGTCAAAGCAGCTCATGGGTGGAGTAGGGTCTCTCTGCGGCTCGCAAGAAAGAGGTGTGTGGTAAAGTGGGCGTGTCGTTGAGTGACGTCACTCGATGTCACGCCCACCCAACCTATGAGAGCACTGTAATCTAACCCTACCCCTGACCCTTCCCCTAAACCTAACAAGACTCACCCACTATGCCACACACCCACTATAAGGCACGCCCACTATAGGACATGCCCCTTGGTTGCAAGCCGCAGATAGATACACTTGCATGCGTGTGCACGACATTAGCGTCACTTCCACTTGTCGCCAGAGGGGGCGAACTTCTGGAAAAAAGCAGGAACTTGCACTGTACTCCTTTACAGCTTTAACTTTCTTGTTACTCCACGTCTGACCACGAGCCATCTTTAGAAGTACTGCAGTCCCACACGTGTTTGTTGTCGTAGTGTTTACCCACATTGCCCAACGTTTTACCCACAATGCCAATGCAATTTGTAGTCCACTTCTGTATTTGGTCCACTTAAATCTGACCGAGACCCGCATTTGTAGGCGGAACGAGTCTGCTTTTTTTTTTCCAGATTAGAGTCCGTTTGCGCAATCACAACTCCTCCAAATGAAGCGGACTTTCCGAGCAATCACTCTGATTTGAATCAAAAAAGATTTGTGAATGCGCCCTAAATCACATTAGTCATCACATCAGCATAGATTCACAGGAGAAGAGTCCGGGTGCGTAACCGGTCTGCCTGCAGGTCAGACCTTTCACCAGCAGAAACATTTGGAACATCATTAACCAAAACATCTGGTAACGAAGGTCCAGGACTGTTGAGCAGCTAGAATTCTGCATCAGACCAGAATGGGACAAAATTCCTGTCCTGAAAATCCAGCAACTTTGTCTCCTCACTATCCAGATGTTTACAGACAGTTGTTAAAAGAAGAGGGGATGCTGCACAATGGTAAACATCACCCTGGAAGTACTCTTTACAAGTGTTGCTGACATCAAATCTAAAATGGGCTCACTGTGTATTAAATAATAAAATGTTTTAGTTTCAACTTCTGATATGTTGCTAATGTTCTATTGGAAATATAGAAAATAAGGGTTGATGAGATTAGCAGATCGTTGCATTCTGTTTTTATTAACTTTTTAGACAGCATTACAACTTAAAAAAAAGATCTTATCTTCAAAAAGTAGTTCTTTCATCAACAAAACAGCATCTATAAACAAAAGGAAACTGTGACTTGAGGCCTGAAATGACATTTTCATATAAAGCAGATAGGAGTTTAACTTTTGTCCTCATTTCTAAAGAGTAGCTCCATGTTCTGCAGCCTTTACATCAGACTCCATGATGACTGAACGAACCTTTCATGGCACCAAGCAGGTTTATGAAGATCTGAGTTGAAGCTGGGTGGATGGTTCCCACCATCGCCATCTTGGCAGTGTGGAGCTGAATCATTGACACCTAACGAACTTTGAGCTGCCTGTAGCTAAAAGCTGACAGAGCTATCCCAGAGCTAAAGCTAAGGCACACTGTTAGCCAGTTAAAAACCGCAGTTGTGCTACTCTGCTACTGGCTGAGGCTTTCCAGGCAGCAAGCAGGGAGCTAACTACTAGCGAGCAGCGCTAGTGCTGTTGGCTAGTGGTTAGCTCAATCAATTGATAACTGACAATCATGTGTCAATCAAGGACGAGCCCCTAATGAGGCATAACTTCACATTTAAATAACATCTAAATGGATGAATTATGAAATAAAAACCCCCCCCCCCCCCCCCACAATTGTCATGAAGGTAAACTTGACCTAAAGGCGCTATAGAAGATGTTTGTGGCAATTCAGACAGAGACTGTTTGTGAGTTTTTTTTTAAAAAAGTGCATGTGCAAGACCAGTCTGCCAGATTCATAGCTCCCTCCCCGGCTACGCCTTCAGGACAACGTGCACAAGCCAAGTTCCGACACCAGCGTCTAGCAGACAGCAGGTACAGATTCTCCCATCATGCCACAAACACAGGTAAGACAGATAATGTCACTTCAAGGCAGAGAGAAAACAGAGGGAACACAAATCATTTTTCAGGGCAACATAAAATTTTCCAGGACATTTTTCTTTTCTTCGCATTTTCCATGCGTTTTCCATTATTGGAAAATTAGTCAATCATTTTCCAGGTCTTCCAGGGTTTCCAGGCCGAGTGGGAATCCTGTCATTCTTGTTAATCACTTGCCTATTATCCGTTGAATTGTCCATCAGTCACTCTTACAACTGTAGTAGAAGTGATGAACGAGATGAGAGCAGAAATGATTGGTGGATGTCTTTCAAGTCCCATTACTTTCACTGCTGATGTTTAATATTAATGTATTTAAAGCTTTTAATTAATCATACTTTATGGAGCAGTGAACCCAATTTCATTGAATATTGCAAAAAATGATAAAAAAAAAACATCTTTTATAGATAGTTTTCAGTCGCATGACCTGCCGGGAGGACTGGCAGGCAAAAGAATGTTCAAAGATGATGGCAGAAGCAAATCCTCTGCTGACAGACTAGAGAATGGTTTTCTAAATCACCTGTCAGCCACCAAGAAGAAAAGATACTGAAGTAAGTTGGAAGTGTTGGTCACTTGGACCTGACCTGTATAGAGAACCAATTGCTGTAAACAAGCCGTTAAACACCACATGTCCCTGCCCAGCCTGCATGCAGCTACTGTATATTTACATCTACCCGTCACCGTACACTGCTGCCAGAATGAAAGCATATAAGAGTATCGACAGTTCTCACTTAAACAACTGCTATTCAATCAGAAATGACAGAAATAGAATAATTTTGTGGCAAGGTACGCAACAGAGGGCCTGGGCAGGATTTGATCCCCAGACTCCCAGGTTAAAGTCATGCACACTGACCATTCAGCCAAAGGGACATCCCTTGTGGCCAAGTAGCCAGGGTGCATGATCTCTCTAGTGACAGGACCTCACACTGTCAAAATTTCCTCTTATTTTAACTTGTTAACCTCAGGTTTAGAAAGGATTGAGTACTGTGAAGAATTAAATAAAAAGCATAGGACAGGTATGCATGAAAAACAAAGAATATCATTCTAAATATAAGTGTCACATCGTGTCTTTGTGCTATTCAACTGTAACACGATTTCCACATCCTATTTTAGGAATTTATTTGCATTACCGTGTCCCTCCATTTTAGCTAGTAGCTAGCTAATGTCAACTCATTAGGATCACAGCAGGCGGCTGGTCACCTTCATTTTACAACAAACCACATCAACACGTATGCTGCCTTCATGTGGTATGGGAAAGATGATCCTTTCTACTTGGTAAATGGAATTTACCAGTGCGTTGTGTTCAAGTGATTTCTTGTCGTAATGAAGTTTAACAATGGAGGCTATCTTCGACTGACTAGCTAGCTAGCTGCTAGCTAGAATCTCATCTGAGGAAGTAAACCAAATAATAACCATATTTTTACAAACAAAACTAAGTTTAAATGGTGATGTTATAAAAGTTCTGTGCGTCACAGAATTATCCCAACTACAAACTAACCACATATCAGCAGCAGAAAACTTTTAACAGAATGTATTGCTTCCCATTCAGGATATTTTCATTGCTCTCCACCGTTAAAAGGTCAGAGTTTACTTCATCTCGGCAACTCGGGCATCATAAAATTTTTCCAGTTTCCCAGTGGAAATTCCGACATGAGTGGGTGTTCAAGTGCAATTTTGATGTCGGACTCTGGTATTTAGCCTACCATAAATACGATATCACATGAAGGCAGCAGTATACATAAGCTTTTATTTATTTACCATTGAGCATTTTTCAAGTTTCAAGGCAACTCTCCTCTCAAGTCAGTCAATATGCTGTAGTTTACATGACTGAAAGAGGAAATTGGGAGTTTGCCTAGAAGTGATTCTCTGTATGTTGTCTGAAGTTCATTTGTCAGCTTTGTAGCACCTTCCAAGCTTGTCCATTAGATTTTCTATGTCCATCCATAGTGTTGTTGGTGTGTGGTTGAAGTATATTGCTCTACAGGTCCAGTACAGTAATTTTTTTTTATTTTTTAGAGTTTAAAAAGTGTTATTTAGTGATGGTGACAGTAACTATTTTTGTGAGAGTTTAGCCCACTAGTGAACATTTTAACAATAAAAAAAAAAACTGCAATAAAATGTGAAACTTATATTGAAGTGATTCTCAATCAATTACAATACCACCAAAAAGTTTGCTTTTTTATTCCCATTGAATTGGTTCAAGAAAGGAGACACATCTTTTTGTATTGTGTCGTCACATGGCCCACAGATTCTGTATACTGTCTGTGATGGAAATCCTTTTTTTAAAAACTAATTCTATTTGTCTTAAGATTTAAATTTTCTGACCAACAGAATTTTGAGGTTTTTTTGAGGGACTAGAGGCAGGAGTTGGGAAAGAATAAACATGCATGTCCAGTTTTTCAATGCTGATGGGTGATGATGCGTTTAAAAACAAAAAGAACGGGCCAACCCATTTTACTCTGTTGCCTTTAACAGGCTGTGTGCTGCATAATGCGCTGCGATTCGGTGGCCGATTTTCCTGTGCTGTCCTGCCGATGTGACGTCAATTGACGCTGCATTGACCCGACAGTTTTGATACAGGAAGGAGACGGTCGCCGTGAATTCAAACACTGCAAGGGATAGTCATGGATTCTTCTGCCATCAGCAAATGATCCAGATCAACTGAAAGACACAAAAAAGTGGAACCACGAAGAAAAAGACTTTATCAGCGTAGTAAACAACGTTATAGCTTCAGTTTGTGCGTGGTTCCACAAGTACCCCTGACTGCAGTACGCAGATTGGTGGGGGGAAGTCTAAAGTTAAGCTCCGCCCACATTGAGCCCCGTCCCGATCTGCGTAGTGCAGCCAGGGTCTATTCGAGTCGCTTCCATGCCGGCTTGACTGGTGGCTGCTGTTACCCGGAGCACCAGTCGCGGCACTCGCGAGTCTCATTTCTTAATCTTGCCTCTAGTCCCTTTAACTAAGTTATAATATCAATATGAAACTAAATAAACACTTTAAATGTATCTGTCTGTGTGTGAGGAAACTTTATATAACAACATGTTTCACTTTCTGTATTGATTAAATGCAAAAATCTACTTTTTGGTGATGTGGCAATTAGAGTACCGTTGTTCTGAGAACAGAAATCTTCATGATTAATGGATTCCCCTGACTTCCACCCCGATGCTTCTCTGAGGCTGAGGCATGTTGAATTAAGTAAGTTATCTTGAGAACTGCCACCTGGTGCCAGTACACCGAAACATAAATTGTCACTCTTGTTTATCAAGCAGTTGCAGAGAAAACTGAAATCTTAACATTCCTAACAGTACTTTGTTGTTAGTTTTAGAGTAAATACAATCAATTTAAATGCCGAATAAACACCATGCAGGACAATCATCTGCATGTTGGCATTGTTATCATGAATACGTTGACATGGTAATGTGATCGTCAGCCTTACTACATTGAGGTACGTATGCCAAGAAGAAAGTATATTTCGAACTGTACAAGCAGTCGTACAGCAATGGAGGTTCATAACATTTACTTGTTAACCTCGTCACCTCTGACATGCTAACAGCTTAATGAGCAATGTCAAAATCCAAAGCAGCTTACATAATACTGTTACATTTCATTTAGCCAAGTTATATTTGTGTGGTCAAATCTCGTAAGAATGGGCTGCTGAGACACATTTACTTGAACTGTTGGGTTGAGCTACTTTTAAAGTTTGACCTGGGTGTGTAATTGGACGTACTTTTCATGTCTCAGTATGCTTGCACAGAAGGGGAATCCAGTTATTGACCAAAGGATGTCCAAGGTTGCAAAGGCTAGGTGGTGACATGACTGGTTAGTGTTGGGCTTCTTCCAGTTGACCTGCTACATCAGAAATACTGATGATTTAGCGAACGGCACATCAGTAAATTCAAACTGTTAAAAGTTTTTTTTTTTTTTTTTTTACAAAAAAATGCATATTAACCTTTTAAATTCTCCTGTTGTTACAGGGATTTGTACTGGATCAGACGTGTGCAACATCTTCTGATATTTTCTGGTCAAAGTGATAGCAAGAGTGCAAACTGGTCAGTTATTAGTGTACAGCTGATTGACCTACTGTATGCAAAAGTAGTTTAACCCTTAACATCATCTTGATGTCAGCCTTTAAGAGGCTTTGTTGGACTAACATGTACATGCATAGTCTAAAAAAAAAGAAGTTTCAATCTGACTAATAGATTCATTTGTGTACTTTCAAAAGTTACAAAATGTGATGCCTGGTCTTGATATAATTTGATTAAATTAACCACAGTATTTGTTCACGTGAGTTATCTTCAAGGTAATGTGTGCTTGTATCTATGGAAGATCAAAACGGACAAAATCTAAAATAAATACAAAAATATAAAAATGGCTCAATAAATAAATAAATATGATAACTGGTTGCACAAAGAGTTAAAAAAATCATTTTTATTTTAAAAACCCATCAAACATGACAAATGTATATTTATATTGTTATTTTTAGCTGTTTTAATTGAACTTTGTTACTGTAAAATGCCTACTTATTTTTTCTGTGTAATTCTTAGTTTATCAATTAATTTATTTGATCATTTTTACATCTCTTTCCTTCTTCATTTTTTATGCCCATTTATTTTTCAATTTTGTTTTTACATTTTCTTTTCCCCCAAATGATCTGTTTATCTATTTATTTTGAATTTTTTTTTATTAATCTATTTATTGGTATAAAAAAAAATCACAGTCATATTTATGTGCTCAATATTTCCAATCTTGCTTTTTTCTTCCTCAGTTTATTTTTCCAAGCGCATTTACTTCCGTTTCACCATTTTACATTTCTTTATGCGTTTGTGTCTCATTATGTAAATGAGGGGGCGGACTTTCAAGGCATGTCTTGGGGACAGATCTTCTCCTATTGGACAAATAACACAAACTGACTGAGCAGTCAAAAAAAAATACGAGGAGAGGAAGGAAAAACAAAAGGGGGGGGGGGGAAAGAATGAAGGAGGGGAAAACAAAAAAAGGAGAAAAAACAGGGAGAGAAAAAGGAAAAAGAGAGGGGGGGGAAAATATAAAAAAAAAAAAAATACCAAAACAGAACACTACAGTAGCAGAGGTCTTGCCTCACAATGCGGCGCACAACGCTAAAATCCGCACGCGCCATGGAGCGATTGTTTCGGCTTCTGTTCTATTTTCTGCGCGAGCTGCAGCCGAATTTGTCGAGCCAGACAGGAAGTTAAGCAGGATCACGAGACAAATCTATCAAAATAAAACCATTTTAAAAGTAAAACACCCAAATAAGTTTTAAAACCTGATGTCTTCTTAATAGATCTAATTATATGTACATCATGTTTCTACCTTTATTGAGTGGAAGGATTCGCACACAGAAATGTCGTCTTTCTTCCTGTAAATAGTATGAAAGCAGAACAGGAGATGTTCCCATTGTGGAATTATCAGCTGTAGAAGTACAGCAAAGAAGCAGGGCTGCCTGCTGCCTGCGCACATCCAATGTGGACAGAAAGAGAGGCGGTGTGGATGGGAAAATCACCACTGTGCGCTATGGTGCACTTCTGCATGCAATGTGTCCCTAGCATTAGCTGAAAATCACAATCACTGCTCATTGTTCACTGTTTAGTGTGAATGTAGTAGATGCTGCTGCCACAGACAGCACAACTCAGAGGACACTGCACAAAAAGTCAGATTTCCGTCCTCGTCAACGCCTGGAAATTAACCTGATTTTCGGCAGTTCCCGACAGTTTTACACCCTGGTTTACAACTTTCTGCAGACCTGTACAAGATTTTCTTAAAACCTCATCACCTTGGGTAAACGCCACCTGTTACCCTGATTTACATTCGTATTGCTCAAAGTATTTTCATTTACATGTTCCCGCCTCCCCTAGAGTTAAAGGTTGAATATGGAATACGGACAGAACAGCGACATCACGTGTGTCTAGGTTGTAGTTGCAACGGCAGAAAAACAACTCCAGCCGCTGGGATGCCAGACTCACTGCCGATACGCAAGTGACCAACAGTCTGCAGCATGACCAACAAGTAACGCAGAGGAGTTTATAACTGACAGCTAACGTTAGCCATGTTAGCAAACAAGCTAGCTTACCGATCCAGCAGGAAAGTCGCCATTTCCGTGTTTTACTCCGTGGAAAACGTTTATGTGGGTCCATTTAGTGAAGGCTTCACCTGAATTTACTCCAGGTTTTGCTCTTCTCAGGTCACTCCTCCTCAGAAACAGATAAAATATCTCCAGGGCTCTGAAGCAGCTGCTCCACTGGTCGTCTCTACGTTTTTCCCCTGTACAAGCCTGACTATGACCGAAATATTGTTTCCACACAGAGATCGTATTTGGCAACCTGCAATGGCAGCGTGTATTGGCTTATAGACGTAAATAAAATGCCAATATCGAACCCGTAAAAAATTATTTTATAATTATTTTTAGGCTAAATATAATTTTTCTAGGAAATGTTGTACTTTCATTCTGTACACCCCCAAACGACCTGTGGAGGTATTATTTTTGAAAAAAATATAGCTTTTAATAAAAATGTTCCATATTCAACCTTTAAGGGAAGGAGGGACAACTTCCAAAAAGTTATGCATCAATTTCCGACAATTCTCAGCAGTTTTCAGTGTTGTCTGTAAATTGTCGTGCGCAGCTGTAAACCTGAAATTCCACAGAAATCTACAGTGCCGTTTATTGACGGAAATCTGACTTTAATGCAGTGGGAACTGCTGACGGTTCTGGTAAAGTTGTCTCAGGATCCTTGAGATGGAAACATTTCTGAATGTTCTGTTATTGACATTCACTCAAGGTTGCATTTAACCTCCAGAGATCCTGTCCCGAGCCACCATTCCTTTCCTCAGCTCCCCAGTTCATACAGCCACTGCTGCCTGAGGAAGCCCACTCGTCGTCATCTTGGATTGTAGATATCTGAGCCTTCCTTCTGCTATAAGAACATACATGTTTCCCTCACATAGAAACACTAAGCTGAGGTAAAAGAATGGAAGATCTGTGGTGGTTTGTGGTGGTTACACTGAAAAACTGTTTCACTTGTACTGGGGCAGAGCAATTCAGTGACAAAAAGAGTGACTGCAGCGTAAGAAAGACAAGCTGGTCAAATCGATGCCGCAGAGACTTCAGGCAGTCATACGAGCCAAGGGGGCAGCCACAAAATACTGAGAAAGTGATGATTCTAATTATAATAAAAATTATTCTGATTCAATGAAACGGTTTCTCCATTATTCTAATTCAATAAAACAACAGTGTCACAGTTAAATGGCCTAAATGGGCCTTTTGGAAAGCTCAGCTGAGCAAATTTTTTACAGGTAACGAGTTCTGTGATTAGTCTAACGAGTAGGACAAGTGCGGTGAACACCTGATTTGCTTTCTGCACAAAAAATGCATTCGAAGAATTTAATGATTGCACTATTTCAAATTATTCCAATTCGTTGACCAGCACCTGTAGCCACCTTTCTTTGCAAGGACACTCAAAAGCTTGCCATCCATGGATCCTGTCAGTGTTTTGATCTGTTTACGATCAACATTGTGTGCAGCAGCAACCACAGCCTCCCAGACACTGTTCAGAGAGGTGAACTGTTTTCCCTTCTTGTAAATCTCACATTTGATGAGGGACCACAGGTTCTCTATGGGGTTCAGATCAGGTGAACAAGGAGGCCATGTCATTAGTTTTTCTTCTTTTAGACCCTTTCTTGCAAGTACTCCACGCTGTGGAGTACTTGGATGCGTGTGATGGAGCATTGTCCTGCATGAAAATCATGTTTTTCTTGAAGGATGCAGACTTCTTCCTGTACCACTGCTTGAAGAAGGTGTCTTCCAAAAACTGGCAGTAGGACTGGGAGTTGAGCTTGACTCCATCTTCAACTCGAAAAGGCCCCACAAGCTCATCTTTGATGATACCAGCCCATACCAGTACCCCACCTCCACCTTGCTGGCGTCTGAGTCGGACTGGAGCTCTCTGCCTTTTACCGATCCAGCCACGGGCCCATCCATCTGGCCCATCATGACTCACTCTCATTTCATCAGTCCATAAAACCTTAGAAAAATCAGTCCTGAGATATTTCTTGTTCCAGTCTTGACGTTTCAGCTTGTGTGTCTTGTTCAGTGGTGGTCGTTTTTCAGCCTTTCTTACCTTGGCCATGTCTCTGAGTATTGCACACCTTGTGCTTTTGGGCACTCCAGTGATGTTGCAGCTCTGAAATATGGCAAAACTGCTGACAAGTGGCATCTTGGCAGCTGCACGCTTGACTTTTCTCAGATCATAGGCAGTTATTTTGCGCCTTGGTTTTTCCACATGTTTCTTGCGACCCTGTTGACTATTTTGAATGAAACGCTTGATTGTTGGATGATCACGCTTCAGAAGCTTGGCAATTTTAAGAGTGCTGCATCCCTCTGCAAGATATCTCACTATTTTTGTCTTTGCGGAGACACACATTAATTGTTTACGTCATTTTTAATATGATTCAAGTTGTGAGCAGTCTGTCAAACACGAACACGTATTCCATTACAGTAAAAGCAACATATGACATGAAATTTACATGTAAGTGTTCAAAAAACCTCCATTGCAATTGTTATGTTGACACAACCCAGCAGCAAACTCCAGCGGTGAAAAGTGAAGCCTATCTGGAAGTGGTAAAAATGGTCGCTTTCACCCCTCATCCATAGGGGCTGGCTACAAAAGGAGTCAATTCCTATAAGCACCTTTCAGACTTGCTCTGGAAAGTGGTAGTAGTGTGGACTTCGTCTTTTATACCGTTTGCACCCTGTAGGTGCAACAATCTATATGCAACATCTCCCTGCATCTGAATGTGGCTGTAATAAGTTTGTGAGGAAGCAGCATGCTTGAAAAGACAATTCTGGTTTAAGAGCAGATGGAAATATATTATATCCACAAATATTCTGCAATGCAAGTCTGGACATTTGGTCTCTGCATTTAAAGGGACAAGAGGCAGTAATGAAAAAACAAACAAACATGCATGTCCATTTTTTTATGCTAATGGGTGATGAAGGGATGGAAAAAAATACAAATATTTTATATCAGGAGTGCCCAAGTCTGGTCCTCGAGAGCTACTATCCTGCAATTTTAGAACATACCCTCCCCAACACACCTGAATGAAATGGCTAATTCTCTCATGCACATGTCATTCAGCTCTGCAGAGGTTGGTAACGAGCCATTCATTTGATTCAGGTGTGTTGGAGAAGGAACGCTACCAAAATGTTCAAAATAGTTAATCTTGAGGACTGGACTTGGACACCCCTGTGTTATATTAACAAGTTCACTGAAATTTAACATCAAAGCTGTTTGTTTTTTTGTGGGTTTTTTGGCATATTGTTTGAATGGGAAAAAAATAATAAAGAAAGAAAAATATTTTAAATAAAGTCCTGCTGTTTGTTTTGTACACTTTTCAATGAAAAGTGAAAAAAAACTTGCTTTCACATGTAAAGTGACACTATCTGAGTTTCAAGAGCAGCATTTAACAGAAACAGCTCCACTTTCATTTCACTCATCCTCATCACAAAAGTAAATATCACAGCAGTTTACTCTGTTGGTCAGATTGCCTGCATATAAAAATAAATTAGTAAAAAAGTAACATACTGCTGTTTTTACACTTGTTTGCGCCAAATTAGTCTGTTTTCTAGTCATACCAGTAACATTCACGCTTGTGTAGTGTCCCTTTAGATGTGTTAACATGTTGGAAGGAGTACATACCTGACCGAGTCGGCTTTTTTCCCCTCCTCTCTTCGTCAACACTGAGGTGCCTCCAGGCGGGAGACGTGCGGCTTGACGGTGCTTCCTGTAGCTCAACTAGCTTACATGACATGTTGTCATAAGTTGTTAGAAACAGGATGGTTAGCGCGCTGCACCAACTCTAGTAAGAGGAAGAGAGTTTTACACCATGTCTGCGCGCATGCATAAAATCTACCTTAGATCAGCTGGGTTCACATAGTCTGACATTGTTGTTTTTCCTGTTTGTGTGTGACGTCAACGCGCGTACGACGTCGCGTCTTCAGGAATTCCACTTTGGAAAGAGTCTTCAGATTTTTGCGTCTTCAACCCAGAATAACGCCGTTGCCATGTGAACGAAAGGCACTTCCGATTAAATATGTAGTCATTTTTGCCCGCAATCATCCTCGTGGGAACAGCCCCTTAATTCAGGGAAGCATTTATTTTCTCTCTCTAAATTTAGGCTATGTTCACACGGCAACGATCAGAAGAGAAGAAGCAAAACTGGCGTCTCATCTTCATCTTTTTATCCGTGTTCACACGAGCATCGTCATGAAGAAATCTGCGTGCACACGAGGGCGCAAGCGTATATGGAATTTGATTGGAGATGCATGCCGGGTCTTTAGGTGGCGCTGTGACAGAACTCCACCATGTCTGCGCGCATGCGTAAAATCGTTCGTCTCTGTTCGCTTCAAAATCAAAACAACTATGGTGGCGGCAAGGAGGAACTTTGTGTGGACAGATGAGGAGGTAGAATTTCGCTTCTCCAAACGACATTGTTGTTTTTCCTGTATTGTGTGACGTCACGTGCACGCATGTGACGTGAGCACGGCGTCAGCAGGTCTATGGGTTCACCATCATTTCTGCATTTTGGGCCGTGCAGACGAGCGCGCAATAGCGTTGCGTCCTCACGAATTCCACTTTGGAATGAGTCTTCAGATTTTTGCGTCTTCAGCCCAGAATAACGCAGTTGCCGTGTGAACGAAAGGCACTTCTGATTAAATATTTAGCCGTTTTTACCCGCAATCGTCCTCGTATGAACGGCCCCTTATTCTCTTGAATATGTACACTGATGATGCTGATGTTGATGATAATGTTGAGTTATTCATCGTATATAACTCTGTGTTTCTTTTGATTATGTTGCTGCATGTTATACATCAGGCTGTGAGGGAGCATTGAGACGTCAGAAAGGGTTTTAGTCTGATAACACAGAGCCTCATGAGTTCAGCCTCATGGTGACACAGCATAACACTGGCTAGCAAAAGCTCATTAACAAGGTGCAGCAGACTACAGTCACTGATGTGCATGTGCAGCCTCATTTATCCATAAATGCAATTGATTTTCATAGATAGATAAACAGATAGGTAATCAGTCAAAAGTTTGGACATACTTTCCCATTAAATTGAATGGGAAAATGAGTCCAAATCTTTGGTAGCGTAGTTAGATGGAGTGTCCTATAATCCTCCATCTGCAGCATATGGACTGTGAAACGCAGAGACACAGACACAGATACACTCAGGACTTAGAAATATGATTCATTTCTTTCCTCTCTGTAATCCCCTGCAAACAAGCTGGTGGCCGGCCTGCTCTGAAGGCAAACTGTAATCATGCCACAGGCTGCTGCTGCTGCCTGAACTGACTGGCCATCCCATCATTCCTCCCTCGCTGCACCCCTTCCTCCCTTCTTCCTCCCTCCCTCCCGCCAGCCGTCCAATTTCCTCTTAATCGATTCCTAATCCCAACGCCGCCGGGTGCACGCGCGCCACGCACGCCTCCAAATACACACAGCAGACATGGGCACATCAAATATACCTTTATGAATGCAGATTCTCTTGGACACGCGTGCATACATGTGCAAATGGATAAAAGTCGCTAGAAAAGGAAGAAACAAAGTAGTTTTACATTTCGAGTTGCAGTAAGACAACAAAAGTAGATGCAGATTGAGATTTTTATCACATTTTTCAACCGATGTTTCTTTCTTTTATAATTAAGTACAAGCCATGATTGTATTTCCAGATGGCATCACAATCCCTTTAATAAAATTCCAACAGTTGAGTCAAATAATAACACAGATTATATACAGATTGATTTGTTTTCAGCCTTAAAGCCATTAAAGAAAAATTACTAAAGATCTTAAAATGATTTTGTTATTATTTGTATGCTTTGCTCTGCCATAATGATTTAAAATCAATTATAATATTTCAGGCAAGAAGGTGAGTAAAGTTTTTATACAAACGGATAGAATTGGGAAAAAAAAAATCCATTTTTGTTGTTGAATCTTTATAAAATCTTGATCTGAACTCTACAGATAACGTTATATATGCATGTTTTTGCATTAATATGCGGGGTGGGTGGGTCCCTTTTCTTGGCTGAATATTCAACTTTTAACCTTTTATTCTGGTTTTGTTATTTTATTTCTTCATTGTTTATATTGTTAATCATTTTACTTTTCATTTTACAGCCCTTTGGACTGATGGGGTTGTTGTAAATGTGTAAATAAATAAACTTGAAATTGATAACTCAGGAAAAAAAGGAAATATCAGCAGCAGCAAAAGAAAACCAGTTATGTGTTACACTTATGTGTGACTGCTACCAAAATGGAGATTTGCAGTTAAATGCATAAAAAAAGACAGAAAAGTGTCACTTAAGGAAGCTCATAAAAGATTATTGTTCAGTTGCATACTTTTATGATGAGTAATCTGACAATCAAGCCGAATATGCACCAATTTTTTTCTAAAATGCATTTTTAAAATGTATAAAATAGAGAAAGTTAAATATGCACTGTTCGAATAATCAAATCTGCATCAGTGCAACAAACAATATAAGGTGTAATTTCTGTATTTTGCACTAGTTCTCTCCACTAGTTTGCAATAAAACAGACCACAGAAGAAAAAACTTGAACTGCTGCCATGAAAACAGTTTTTTAGTCTCACCTAATAATCAAATCAGATGTAACGTCTTAGATTAAACTCAACTGAAAGTTGCTTGTCAAAGTGCATCCTTGTTGTTATTAGCTGGTGAATTCATCCTCATGTTGATCATGTGTTATAATTTGCATTAATCATTAAATAAGATTTGTAATGCTGCTGAATCACATAGTCCTGCAGCGTAAGTAGGTTTGAGCGATCTGCAGCTGGCAGTGGTAACAGGATCAGTATTACACTATGAATGGATCAACCAGCACCGTCAACCTCAGTATACACTTCTGCTAAGGGCTTTACTGCAGATTACAACTTAACACCTAGTTAATATCACTAATAGTAAAAGTCAGTGTTTAGAGCCACAGATTAATGATATGTTTGACTGAAACAGTTGTCGGGATTATAGGAGCACTTGGCGTTGGCTGCTGGTATGAATGCAGATTGTGATCTGAGACTGAGGCAGCAGGTACCACTTTGGATGTCTGCATGCTGCAAGGCAACTAAACACGGCGGGTTGAAAGGATTTGGGGTTAAAAACTTCAACACATCCATCAAAAGTTTCACTTTTATCTTAATGCTTGTTTTCTGTCTCTTCTTCCTGTGCATCCTTTTCTTCCACCCTACCCGCCCTGTCTCCTGGCCTCAAATGCCCCTTCCTCCGTGCCACCTCTCCCAGTATGCCCCCTCGTTCCTCCACTCCACCTCTCCTTGCAGTTTGTTATTCTTGCTGATCTAATTTAGAGAATGTCCCAAATCCTCTTAGTGTCCTGCTCCCTCAGCGCAACACTAAGTGAATTAGACAGGATTACTGTCTCCCTCTTCCTCCTCCTTGTCGTCCTGTTCCTCTTCATCCTCACTGTCACTCTCTCCTCATCATCTCCCCACTTGTATGTCTATCTTTTTCTGGACATGTCTCTCTTCATCGACAGGATTAAAGTCTTCTTCCTCTGCAGATGACAAATTGGTTCCAATGCCACTGCCCCCGCCTGAGTGACAGATGCTCTCACAGACCCAGTGCATCATGGGAAAAAAAAGTATTGTTAATTAAACTTTGACCTTTTGGAAATGGAAATAGGGAGAAACTCTGACATAATACTGATTAAGTCTGCCAAACATCAGCATGGAAAACAAGAGCAGGGAAATGATTTTAATGTGGACGCATCTAAGTTTCCAATCTCATGCTGCATTTCTTTCAGTTTTCTCAACAAAACATTGATAATACAGGAAGAACAACACTGTTGGGATTACATTTTCCAACCTTTGTGACTGTGGCCTTGCTGCAACCTGTGATCCATCTCCAGTTCATGCCAAGGTGATATAGTCTAATCTGTAGTCTGGCTCCAGGAGTGATGTCTGCTGTGCCAGAACAGGTCGGTTTAGTTTAGTTTTGTTTACCAGGGCAAAGCAGCTAAGCTGTGCTTTCCTTTTTGTTCTCTGGATAACATGTTGTATTGACTACAGTTTTTATTGTTGTGCTTTATGTTATCTATGCACTTTTTATTGTCCAGTATCTCTTGGTCATTTTTGACAGAGGGTACAGTCAGACTCCCCATCCTGTCCCAACACCGATGAGAGGAGTGTTTTAGGTCCATTGCGTAATGTAGTGCATCCTTAATAGGGTTAAAACATTTTTGTCCCCAAAAAAACCCACACAAATCTTGTTCCTGTCAGACATTATTAATCATAAATACACCAATGCAGAGAAATTGAAATTCTCTGATTCTTTGTGTTCTGTAATGTTTCAACCCCTTAGAGAACAATATAGAAAATGTTACACCCTCACCAAAAAGTAGTATAATGCAAGTATGCTTTAAGTATACTAATTACAAACTTCAAGTAAGACAGTATACTTTCAGTTTGCTGTTTATGTACTTATCAGAAATATACTTAAAGGTACAGTATGTAAGAATTACTGACATCTAGTGGTAAAGATGGGTATTTGAAGGAAAAGATCTTTTCTTTCAAATGGCTTCATATTCCAAGCACTGTTGTGAATGTACGGTGGCCGTTAGTGGCCAAAATTCTCCCAGACAAAAAGATGTTTTCATCTCTGAATAGATCCAGTGGTCTCCGCTGTAGCTATGACTGTACTATGAGTAACTATTTTTTTTAGTCTTTTATGGCATTATTTATCCAAAACAGTGCTTTGACTCCCATTAAACAAAGCTGGTACAGCAGTTTTATAGTTCAAATGGTTCTTACTTCATACACATTGTTTTGTCCATTCAAGGACAAAATAATGGAACAAATATGGCAGCCTCCATATGTGCACCGCCCAGCAAGTAGATATAATCGGCTCATTCTAAGAAAATAAACATATATTGTAGTGCAGCGATTACACATCAATAGAAACACAGTTTTGAATTATATATCAAATTTTTCTGCCATTGTCTTTTTAAATACTGTACCTTTAAAGTTTACTTACCATTTACTAATAAATATACTAGAAGTTAAAGTATATTTAGCCTATATTATATTAAAACCTTTGAACGATATGCTTTAATAGTACTACATTCAAAGTACATTTTCACACATACTGTTTTCTTTGTGGCATACTGCAAGATGTACATTCTATCATGTTTTTAAATCCTATCTTGTAAGGTTCAGGGGCTAGCTCTCACACTTTGAAAACCCCTGGTTCATATCATACAGTATATACTGTATTACTTTTAGTCTACTTAAAAGTGCACTTTAGTATACTTAAAAGTGTACTTTCTAATAGTAAAAGTAAGCTTGAAGTTTTAGTATGAGTAAAGTAACAGTATATCTAGAAGATTACATTCAGTATACGTGAAAGTGTACTTTTAAATACTTAAAGTGGGCCAATTTAGTCCCCAGGAAGGTTCCAGTTTTTATTTCGTTTTGACTTTTTTGTTTTTCGATTCAGTTAATTTTAGTTAGTTTTTTCAGCAGGTTTTCTAGTTTTTATTTTTGGGAAAATGCTTAGTTTTAGTTCAGTGTTTTTATTTCAGTGTTAGTATTAGGTTGTTTTTTTCTTTAGTAAATTATAGGTCTGGTCTGGTGTGACATTCAAAATCATCAGAAAGTCACTCAGAGGTAAAACTGGTAGAGCAAAGTTAATAGATTAAATAGAAATAGATTTCATATCAACCCAAAAGGGTTATTAAATAAATTTACAAAGACTAAAACTAAGGATGTTTTTACAATAATTTTATTTAGTTTTGTAAAGACACAATTTCAGTTATCGTTTTTTCAAAAACTGTCATTTTCATTTTATTTCAGTAAATTAAATGTTTTTTCAATTTTAGTTTTTTTTTTCCCGTTAGTTTTAGTTAACTATACTAACCTTGGCCCCAAGAAGTGTACTTGTTAGAATACTGCTAGTTCATTGGTATCAGTGTACTTGCTAAATAAAAGTACACTTGGGGGATATACTTCACTACACTTGAGCATACTTAATGACATGTACTTAAGGAATACTTCGTTTTGGTAAAAGAAGTCCCCACAGATAAACATGAATTTTAGAGTAAATTAGGCTTTTAAGTGGGAATCAGATAAAGTCTTAACCAAAGCAGACTCACACCTGAATGGGAAACAAGTATATTATTCCACATAGCAAAATGTAATACAGTAGTTTCACAACAAAAACTCAAACATGGTAAAAGTAAGCTAACTACTCAGCCGATATAACCGCGGCCTCAAACAAATGACCAGATCATAACTGTCATCAGGGAGTGAACAGCTTGGTAGCACGCCACAATATACATTAATAATCTCTAAATCATTTCATAAACGTTACTTTAATCATTACGATACTGCCTCCGATGCAGCAGGGGTCGCCACTGCTTCGTTCACCACCATTATTCAGCTCTGAAAGCAGTTTGAAAGTCCCGCCTCTTCAACTACGTCAGCAAGATGGCGTTCGTTTAGTGCGAGTAGTGTGCTTCGTTTTGCACTTCGTTTTTGGCCATTATTAAGTCAGCATCCTGGTACTTTCAGTGCACTGAATTTTCGCTTAAATGACAGCATGAACGCACTACACACTCAAAAAGAGTGTTTGAAGTGCTCAAGTACGCAGTTTGAGACATGGCCCGTGTGAGTGCTTTTTCTTTCAGGCACTCCAGGGGCGACTCTGCAGTAGCAGGCAGGCCCCATGGTCTCATTGGCTTCATCTGTGCCACTACTCCTCACCTGCAGTCCATCTTCTCATCAACCCTGTGCTTGAAAGGACGCTTCCCTCCTACATTCACCGCCAGTTCTTCTGTTTGCCATTCGTGGTGGTGAGAACCAGCCTCAGTACTGGTTTTCCCTGTGAGTTTCTGCAAGGCACTAACTTTATTCCTCTGCCAGGATTCCCTGCCTGCTGCTGCCTGTCCCTGGAGTGCCTGTTATACCTGCCAGCTACACCCTTGGACCTCCCCAGCATTGACAAATTCTTCTTTCTGTGAGTTTTGCATTTGGGTCTGTCCTGGTTACAAGCCCTAACAGACAGAGTTTACATTCCTGTTTAATTCAGAATAAGTTAATTTTGCTTTAAGAAGATTAAAAATGACCATGTTAACCCGTAATTTTGAATGAAAACGATATTCTGAATAAAAGTTTATTCCGAACTAAGTGGTTTATTCCTCTCTTAATTCTGAATAAAGCAATTCCTCTGTCATATTTGTAAACCTTTTATTCAGCTCTAAGTTATTTCATGTCATTCTGCGCATGCCTTTTCCCTTGTCCTGTTGTAATGGAGGATGTTTAAGTGCACGTAAAACAAGCTTTGGATGTCACATCCGCCCCGTGTCCAATCAGAACCCTTCCCAACCACAAGACCTAAAGTGGACTTAGATGTTTTTTCCATGTAAACACCAAGGAGAATAGTACTCAAAATAGTAAAGTAACTGAGCTTTCAAGGCTCCAAAAAATGCAACATGCCAATCATTTCTTTTGCAAATTGTAACATAGTTAAGCTGAATTACACAAAGCTCTAACAGGTGTGGAAATACACAACTGTTAAGCTCCATAGTGCTTATGATGAAATGCAAGGGGGCTGATGCACCATGCATCATTATGCAGTAGGAGCAAGTTCAAGTCTTATCCAACCCCAAAATTCTTCAAAAATATACTTTTCCACAAATAAATGCATGGCTAAAACTGAAAGGCTTTTACTCATCACTCCCTTTGGAGATTGAAACATCACAATAATTTTTGATAAACAGCATAATACAGTACAGGCCATCTCAGGGCTGTACTGTGCGAGCGTTTTACTTGCATATGCGCCTAAAAATAGATTGGTGCGAGTAGAAGAAAAAAAATGGGAGCATGCGTGCGAGTACAGATTTCACCCCTCTAATTTACACTTTGCTCCTAAAAAAGTCAGGATTGATTTAAAGTGGAAATGAAACTGCCAACAAAACTAAATTTATTAATTTGACAGTTGAAAAATACATGAAAAATATGAGCGTATAAGGGAAAAACGTAGCAATGTTTTTATGGTCAGGACGCCGCCAAGCAGCTCCACATTGAACCCATCGGTATCACCAGCTACACAATAACTAACAAGCCGTAACACAATTTAGAAGATGGACATAATGAAAGGTGAAGCTGGAAGGCCAGTCCAGCATTCAGATCCTGTTGCTGATGCTTTTCAGTCCGTATGCCGCGTCACTAGAGAGGAAGCCGGGGCTGATCTGTAGCAGAGTGGGTTGGCTGCACCTGTGGGAGCGGCTGCTGTTTATCGCTGCTGGAGGCTGTCTGCTGTCAGGAGGTCCACGTGGACCAGGTCATGCGTGGAGAATTTTGTATAACAATTTGGATTCCACATTTGGATTTCTGTACCGGGAGGTGGATGTTTTGGAGGCAGCATGCCGTCTCTGAACGAGATTGGAGCAGACACTGTTGCGTAAACAGCAGGTTGGCTAAATGTTAGCCAGTTTTGATCCAGGAAGAAGACGGTCATAGTAAATTCAAACACTGTAAGCGATTGTTATGGATTCTTCTGCCGTCAGCAAACGATCCAGATCAACTGAAAGACCACTTAAAAAGTGTAACTACGGAGAAAAAGGTTAGTAAACAACATTATAGCTTCAGTTTGTGCACGCTCCCGTGACGGCTTGGCTTGTGGCTGCCGTTACCTGAAGCGCCAGTCGCAGCAGTCGCGAGTTTAGTTTCTTAATCTTGCCTCAAGTCCCTTTAATATCAGGAAGGAGGTAAAGGGTCCACATTTGCAAAAACAGGTACAAATATTCCTTTGTTCCACTGTCCATAAAGCTAATCAATGAGTTAAGACTATGTCAGAGTTTGTCGTTTTCTACAAATAAGGTTTTTTTTTCTTTTTGGTCTTTGTTGTGGTTGTGATTGTTCTAGATGTTTTATTGCTGTATACTGATGTGCTGTTGTTATTGTGTCTATTGGGCAGCACTGCCCTTTTAACCAAGCCAAATTTCTCCCAAGGGAGACAAAGAATTTTTACTCTTCTTACTCTTAATGTGCAAAAAGATTGCATGTTTCCTTGAAGTTGTTTTTCATTTTTTGAAGACTGATGCATATAAATTTGCATGTAGACAACTTAACTGGGCAAAGATTCAAATGACATGACTCCCCAGCGTTGTTTTGAGTCTGAGAGGCCAATAATAAACTCACGACTGACCATTGTCTTCCCAGATATGATCTAATATTCCCAGAGATAAAAGAGATTCCTCACACTCAACCCTCTTTCCACTCGTGGATGTCCATGCAGCATCTGTTGTGTTTTCTTTACTTGTTATGGTGTTGCATAATAGTGACATCATCAAAGCCGCCGCAATAAAAATGTCTGTAAATAAGGATGAATCACCACAAAAAAGCTGCTTCGAGCTCACAAGGGGGGTCCGACTAATGTTTCATAACAAGACATTGGTGAAATGAAGGCGTTTGTGGCAGATAATGCCTTATGCCCCATCACTTCCATTATATTGGACATGCGCTGATCTGGAGTGGATCTAAATATCTCAAGTTGCACCAATACTGTCTGGGTGAGTAAATAAACATATTTCATGCTAGAAAATAGGTCCAGATTGAAAAAAAACGACCTTCCCCTTTAATATACAGAATGTGTACCTTTTTGTTAAAAGAAATGATTGTTTTTCATTTAAAGGTTGAATATGGAATACGGACAGAACAGCGACATCACGTGTGCCTCGGTTGTAGTTGCAACGGCAGAAAAACAACTCCAGCCGCTGGAATGCCAGTGTGGCAGTTGATGGTCCTGTCAGTATACCTCCGAGTGTTCATGTTCCCTGGCTACTTGGCCAAAGGGATGTCCCTTTGGCTGACTGGTTAGCGCGCATGACTCTCACCCGGGAGTCTGGGGATCAAATCCCACCCAGGCCCTCCTTCATCCTGCCACACCAGGCTCACTGCCAATACGCAAGTGACCAGCAGTCTGCAGCATGTCCAACAAGTAACGCAGAGGAGTTTAGAACTGACAGCTAACATTAGCCATGTTAGCAAACAAGCTAGCTTACTGATCCAGGAGGAAAGTTGCCATTTCAGTGTTTTGACTACGTGGAAAACGTTTATGTGGGTCCATTTAGTGAAGTCTTCACCTAAATTTACTCCAGGTTTTGCTCTTATCGGGTCACTCCTCCTCAGAAACAGATAACAATATCTCCAGGGCTCTGAAGCAGCTGCTTCACTCGTCATCTCCACGGTTTTCCCCTGTACAAGCCTGACTATGACCAAAATATTGTTTCCACACAGGGATCGTATTTGGCAACCTGCAATGGCGGTGTGTATTGGCTTATAGACGTAAATATAATGCCATTATCGAACCCGTAAAAATTTATTTTATAATTATTTTTAGGCTAAGTATAATTTTTCTGGGAAATGTTGTACTTTCATTCTGTACACCCCCAAACGACCTGTGGAGTTTTTTTTTTTTTTTTAAATATAGCTTTTAATAAAAATGTTCCATATTCAACCTTTAAATGTCTGATTGAACTCAGCTGGAAAATACAATTTTGATAACTTAATTGCCTTTGTGATTTGATATGAATGAGTCTGTTAAATCAGCAGTGATATCTCATATTAATAACTGGATCCTGAATTAAATCAGAATTTGAGCTTTTTTTGCAAAAATCACATTTTTATCCTCTGAATTGATATATTGCATATATTATGGTAGCCTTCATCACCATGCAGCGTGAATGTTTGTATTTTTCTTCTTTTTATTTACCGTGTCTGAGCAGAGGACTGCTGCCACACACACAGCTACAGTCTGTGTCCGAATGTCCTCCCTACTCCCTAACCCCTCATTCACTACATAGGGCTGCACTAGCAGACCATCTAGTGCCCTCATTCTGCCTGCGATTCAGAAACAAAGCTGACTACTTTTTCCTCGCCGCAAATCATGTTATTACCAGCTGTCACCGTGGCAACCACAGCGGCACCCACGACGCACGAAAAGATTTCATTCCAAATCAAATTTGTAATTTTAAGTAAAGATATTTTACTTACTTATATTGTGTTTAATCCCTTTTCTGTTTTTTTTTCTCTCTTTTTTTCTGCTGCTCTAGGTTCAACACCTCGCACCATTCAGCGCTCCTGACCCCAATGCATTGTGGTCCATATTGTCTCATCTAGGGACCATCGAAGCACACTAGTTTTCAAGACGCATTGTGGGTAATTTTGAGTGCATTACTTGTTTCTTTCTGGACATTCGGACACCACTACAAAATGGCGTGATCCCCATATAGGGCCCTATGTAGGGAATAGGGCGTACATTCGGACACAGCTACAGTATTGTGATGCAGCTGTGGGCTGTGAACTGATAAATGACGGGTCGCGGCCGTGATAATGGTATTGTTATGGTACCGACTACAACACGGGAATAATTTCTGCCACCGTGGTGGCTTAATCCGACATCGTGACCATGGTGGAAGACATAAGTTATTTGAGAGGGTTTTCTGAAGACAGTCACTCCCACTGTCCTATCACCATTTTCAACCATTTACATGCATTAACAATTTGATTTTTGCAACCGAACAAATACCAGGACTCAAACATTATGTTTCCCCAACACTTTCACATCACATCTTGACCTCATCTGCATTAAAAGTCGAGTCTTGCATGTAAACACACGTCTTCTCATTGTGCAATAATGCTTTTCCTGTTTTCTTGCCCCCTGGTTGCGTGCGCATCCTATCAGTGACATTGCTCGGAAACCCATCTAAGTACAGAAGTTATTCTGCCTATGAACCTAAGCTGTAGTACAATAATACAGCGCTGTCCTGCTAAAATTACAAATTTTCCCACAATGCAGTACATATATCTTTGAAAATGTTAGTTAAAATAGGTTCCCAAGGTATTCCAGAGCCTGTGTGGCTATATTGATTATGGTGTCTTTAAGGTAACATGCCAACCTGTCCTCCCCAGAATTATGACCAGGTAGGTTGTTTGTTTTAGCTTGTTTGTTTTCAACAGCCTTTTTTTGTTTCAATGCAATTTTTTAATACAAAGCTCACTCTACTTTTTGTCACTTGGTCCTGTTTCTTTTTTTTCTTTTTTTTTGCATTTTGAAGCTGTACTTGCAACCTGGTGTTGATCCTCCAACGCAAAATGCAAATCCTTGTACTTTTTTTTTTTTTGTTCAGGCGTGTATGTCGAAGGTAGAAAGGTTTGTTGCCAGAAAAGTTATAAATTTCCTCTGAAAATTAGAGGGATATCCACTACTTTTGGATGTGACCCTAAATATGCCTGGAGAAATGACTGCAAAGTCATTCATTTCATGACCGCTAGAGGTCGCTTTACTATAAAACGTCAATATAGTCAGTATTTTGGAACTTGTACACACTAAAAAATGCTGAGTTATTTCATCAAGCCATCTACCAGGTTATGAAATGTGTAACTCAGTTCGGGTTCTTATCTGGGTTTTTGATTATCTGGATTATTTTTGTGAACCTATGCATTGAGTAAAAATCAGCTGAGTTATGCTGTGTTGTTTTTTAACCCAACCACTGAGGCCATATCCCCATGGTGCCAAAGCCAGTTCAGATGTGAAGACAGAGGTGAAAAACCAGAGAGAGGTTTCACCATCTCCATGAAACCGCTGTAGTACATACTACAAGGCTGCAGGTGGTGCTACAATGATAAAGAGTAACGTTCCAAAGCTAGAAGAAGATTTAGTGTGTGCGCTCACCTCGTATCACGTGACATGCATGTCGGCTTGCTCCCGCTGTTGATGGTACAGAAGCGTAATACTCTGTTGTAAAAGCAGCATTTTGGTGCAGAAGATGTAAACCAGCCAGGATTTTCTTGAGGAGCAGCACAACACAGTTGATCGCCGCCATTATTGTTGTTGTGATCGGCACCGTGTTCATCACACTGATGTCATATCCTCTCGTTATGCGGCTTCACAGTCCTGATGGAACAGAGACGGTCCAGGTTTCGAATCTCTCCACCTTGAATCTGGTTTCAGACATGATTAGTTTAATGAAGGATACTCCCTGGTTTCGTGAGAATGCCATGTCTGTTGCCAAGCGCCCTGTTGCCTTAGTGCTACTGGACTTAACAGCTGCATTTGACACGGTGGACCATTCAGTCCCCCTGTCTCGCCTTGGTCAGTTCGTCTGTATTCGAGGTACTGCAGTGAAATGGTTTGAATCTTATCTATCAAATAAAACTTTTTCTGTAATGATAAGTGATCTATCTTCCTCTGTTGCATCTCTTTTTTGTGGAGTGCCTCAAGGCTCCATCTTTGGGCCACTGCTGTTTTCACTCTACATGTTGCCACTGGGGTCCATCATAGCCAGACACAACCTAGCCTTTCATTGCTATGCGGACGACCTGCAGGTTTATCTCCCCGTGTTCCCAAACACCAGTGGAGCACTTCATGCCTTGGCCGATTGCATTTCGGACATAAAGTTGCGGTTAGGGCAAAATTTTCTTCACTTAAACAATGATAAGACACAGTATATTTTATTTGGTGATTGTACAAATTTTGATCTTAATCTTCAATCCTCTAAACTGAAACCTGCTGTCAAGAATCTTGGAGTTATCTTTGACAGCAGTTTCAGATTTGATAAGCAGATTGATAGTGTGGTCAGGGGCAGTTTTACATCTTTTAACAAAGGTTAAACCTTTTTTAAATCGTGATCTCGAAAAAGCCATTTGTGCTTTAATAAATTCTAAATTCGACTATTGTAATGCACTCTATGGCGGAGTTTCTGAGTCATCAATCAACCGTCTTCAGTTGGTTCAGAACGCAGCTGCCTGTTTTCTAAACAACACCTCCCGATGTCAGCACGTCACCCCGGTTCTGTTTTCTCTTCACTGGCTTCCCATTTCTTTTAGGATTGATTTTAAAATGATATTATTTGTTTTAAAGCGCTTAATGGTCTTGCCCCCCCTTACCTGTCTGAACTTTTGCATGTTCCGAACCCAACCAGAGCTTTAAGGTCAGCAAACCAGCTCTTATTGGAAGTCCCTATAGAGCCACATACAAGCATTGGGGTGATCGGGCGTTCTCGGTCGCTGGGCCCAAACTCTGGAACAAACTGCCTCATGACATGCGCTCTATAACAGACTTTGGCCTTTTCAAAGCCAGGCCCAAAACGCATTTATTCAGACTGGCCTTTGACACCCAGTAATGTGGTGATAAATTTTGATATTTTATTTGTATTTACTTGTATTTGCCTATTATTTTCTTCATGCTGTTCTTATTCTCTTTCTATGATGTTGTTTTTACGGAAAGCACTTTGGTTACCTTGTGTACTGTAAAGGGCTATATGAATAAAACTGATTGAGTTTTACTGATTGTCTTGTTTATGGTGTACAAATGACCTAGTTGGACAAAATTATGCAGACACGTTGCCACACATATACATCAGTGTGGCCATTGGCCTTTACACTCTGAGAGTTCCCCAGACAACCTCCATATTTTCAGTAATTTGCATAGTAAATTTTATAAGACCATACGTAAGACTTGAACTAGAGCAGTGTCAGTGCTGTGATGTGGCCGAAAACCCGATTGGAAGACATCAAAACAGTCAGGAAGCTGTGAATTTGTTGAAAGACAGTTGAAAGAGGTCTGATATCGACCTATAGTTGCTCATGAGTGAGGTGCTTAAGTTGTTCTTTTTCATTGTTGGCTTGATGACAGTTGTTTTCAGGGTCTGAGGGAAGATCCTTGAAAGCAGAAATGTGTTCACAATTGGTAAAATATCTGAGGCCATGCATCCTGAGGCATTCTTGAAAAACCCTGTTGGCAGGGTATCATTGTATCAAGACCGCAAGTGGTGGTTTTCAGGTGGCCAATGATCTTTTAAGGACTGATTAGAGAAAAATGTGCTATGGTGTTTGTCTCCTCTGAGGGGACATAGTGATGTCATATTTCCTGCCTGTGGTAAGAGGGCACTGCATGAATTTCTGAATCTTGTCAGTAAAGTGAGAAGCCAACTCATTACAGGCCCGGCTGGATACAAGTTTTGGGGTTACTGACGCAGGAGGATTAGTTAGTCGGTCAATAGTAATGAACAAAGCACAAGCATTATTGCTGTTCTTAGCAATGAGGTCAGGAAAAATGATTGTCTTGCATTTCTCAGCTCCAGATTATGAATCCTCAGTCTCTGTTTATAATTCTCGGTGAACCTAGAACTTTGTTTTTTGTCATCTGTGTTCAGATTTTCATCATTCTTGTTTTTCAGCTCTTACCAGTGTGGCATTTTTCATGAAGCCCTCTTAGCTCTCATATATGATCCCTATATATTTTTCTTCATCTGTCTTACTGTGCAGTAAATTCCTCTTTTATCTTCTGGGGGAAAAAAACTTCATCAACCCCCCCTGCCTTCTCTCTCTTTGTCTCAATCTCCTCCACATCTCCCATCACTCATTTAACTCTGTGGGCCATCAAACCCCACTTCCCGCCCATCTCTTCTCCTTCACTTTCAGTAATTCCAGCACTGCCTCTCTCACTCACGGAGCTCGCTCACGTAGCTCGCCCTAATCCAGCTCTGACCTCAATCCCGTGATGTAACGGATCATGTGATGTGGGGAGAAAGGCAGAGAGAAATAGAAAAGAGAAGAGAGACAGAAACAGGGGACAGAAAGTGGGGAAACATGGCCTAATCCCCGTTGCAGGAGCTGGAGACCAATCACAAACTGATGGGGTGAGGGGGGATCCGGGGGGGCCTCCATTAAGTTACAAAATATCAGTCGGATGCTGATGCACATACACACAAACACACACATGCAAAACTGCACCCTCCTTTCGGAAATAACAAGTCAACATGTTTGTTTCAGCTCTGTGACTCAGTGTCTATTTACACACCAGTTTGTCTGCCATAAACACATCAACAACCAGTTTATTTTGTGACTGGCAAACAGCCTCACCTTTATGAAAATATTTACTCTACGAATATGTTTACAGTTTTATACATTCGACCCTGAAATATTATTTTCTGCGTATAGCACCATGGGTATCAAACCTCAAGTCTAACCTTTGTTTACAAAGTATAACACACATGCAAATGGGCTGTTTGTCTAAATGAGAGGAATCTTTGTTGAACATATTTCTGACATGTCTACTGTATATTATGCTTACACATCTCTGAAAGTAAAAGAATGAGAAATACACCACATAGTAGGCTATCTTTAAAAAAAAATTAAAACAAGAAATTAGATTCAAAATCTGAGAGGATAATATCAATCTATAGTTTGTCTGTCAGTACCACCCACCTTATCAGGTCCACCCTGCCAATACCCCCTTTTCCTTCAAGAGCTGTCCTCATTCTTGGGGTCATAGACTCAACAACGTGTTGGAAACATTGCTCAGAGATTTTGCTTCATAGCATGATAGCATCTCACGGTTGCTGCACATCCATGATGAGAATCTCTTGTTCCCCCACATCCCAAAGATGCTCTGTTGGATTGAGATGTGGTGACTGTGGAAGTCAATGGGCTCTACGCATAGCTCCACTACTTCCTGAACTTAAGGTAGCTCCTTTGTTTCCTGTCTTTCACTACTGGATGAACTGATTAATCCAGGTGTGCCTGGATAAATATATATCAAACTGCAACACAAAGAATCAAAATCAAATTGATTCGTGAGGTTTTTAATACCCAGCCCTAGTTTTTCCATCTTCCATTGTTCTGTTTTGGTGAATCTGTGTGAATTAAGCCGTTTTCAGACTTGCATTGCGGAACATGAGCAGTAAAGTTCATCCGCTCTTTAAACAGACTCGTCTTTTCAGAAATGCCGCATCGTTGCGGACTTGTCGCGTCCCAGGAAATGTTGCGGAAAAGTCAGCACAGCCCCGCTCTCCCTTCAACTCTGTCCGGAACATTTACTTGTGCATTCAGCCAAAACGACGTGCCGCAACATTTCCGCTCTTATGACATGGAGACCAGCCGGTACATGTCCGCGACATCTCCGAGGTAAAAGAGCGGATCGTATGTCTGAATGCAGCGTGATAAAGGACAGAGTCTGCAATATTACCGCTTTCCAGTGCAAGTCTAAAAGGACTATTATTGAATTAGTTTCCTGTTCTTAGCTGACAGGAGTGGCACCCGGTGTGGTCTTATGCTGCTGTAGCCCATCTGCTTCACAGTTGAACGTGTTGTGTGTTCAGAGATGCTATTCTGCATACTAGTGGTTATTTGACTTCCTTTTGACTTTCTATCATCTCCAACCAGTCTGACCATTCTCCTCTGACCTTTCCCATCCTGTAAATCCTAGAGATGTGTGAAAAATCCCAGTAGATCAGCAGTTTCTGAAATATTCAAACTAAAGGCCTTTACTCCGAAGATTTTGTCCGAAAGATTCGCGCGGCAATAGCTTTAATCGAATTAAAGGAATAGTTCACCCAGCAAGACTCTGGAGCACTTTTTAATATTTCAAATGCAGCCGGCGATCAGGACGACTTCTCGTTTCCCCGCAACTTTCATATAATTGAGTTCGATTGAGCCTGAGTCAACAAGGTCCTTAGAAGTCCACAAAAACTTGTCAATATTCCTCCATACTGCTCGTCCAATGTAATCCAGGTGCCCTGAGTGGGTAGTGTCCATAATTTACTCAAAACTACGCCATTTAGTATATTTTTAGAGTCTAAATAGAAGTACATCGCATCTCTTGCGCGCACGCCGATGCGCGTTCATGAAACTACGGAAGGCGTGGCAGACGAGATCGCGCGTTCTCTTTTTCCTTCATTATTTGTTTTAAATCAATATCCAACTCCTCTTGTGTTTGTCCCAGTTCGTCTGCAGCTCTGTTGCTCTTAACACAATGTAAACAGTGAATTTCTTCTTCTACGCTTGTATTATCGGCAGCGTTGGCTCTGAACGCCGAGGCTTCCGTAGTTTCGTGGATGCGCAGGTGCGCGCTCTGTGGAGTAATATATTCTTCTTTTTAGGCTCTAAAAATATACTAAATGACGTCGTTTTGAGTAAATTATGGACGCTACCCACTCAGGACACTTGGATTACATTGGATGAGCAGTATGGAGGAGTATTGACAAGTTTTTGTGGACTTCTAAGGACCTTGTTGGCTCGGGCTCAATCGAACTCCATTATATGAAAGTTGGGGGGAAACGAGAGGCCTTCCTGATCGCCGACTGCATTTGAAATATTAAAAAAGTGTTCCAGAGTCTTGCTCACCATGAAGGTAAGTGGAAAATAAAGTTAAATCGTTCTGTGGGTGAACTATTCCTTTAATGTCAAGTCAGCGGGAGCATTCACATCAGTGACAAAATTCTGTCTAGTGATTTTGCAATGTTTATTTTTTCGAACTGAGGTCGATTTTCTTAAAGGTGCCATGACATCAAATTTCACTTTTCTGGGGTTTTGGGTTTATAATATGATCTGTTGTGCACTGATGAGGCCATGTGAATGTCCAGAGTGAGAATCAAAGTTCCTGTTTATGGTCTGTCAGCTTTGTCTCTCTGCTCAGAAACAGTTGAATCAGAAAGCAGGCTATCATTCTACGTAGTTCTATCATTCTACGTAATTTAATTGCCCCAATAAGAGCACACTATCAAGTAAACAGCGCCCCCCCCCCTCTCTCCTAACGGTTTATGCACCGTCCGCTCCCCCCTCCCCTCCCTGTCTGATGCAGCTGCATGTATGGAGCTAGTAGTAACTTCTGTGCAGTCAGGTCTGGATTTTCAAACAAATGGATTTAAAAGAAAACTTCTGCAGCAACACTGAGGGAGGCGACCACAACCTTGTCATTACCTGTAAGTTTATTTATTTTCTAAATGCTGTCTTGTCTGATAAACGTAGCTCAAACTGTCTGAAGTGCCCATGTTGCTAGCAGTTAGCCTTTAGCAAACTCCGACCGCAGCTTGACCTAGATTCTCCAAATAAGGTCATAGCCAAATAAGGTGTAGCCAATCAAAATGAAGTCAAGGTGGTCTCCGGGTAAAGCTCCATATCATCACCGGACCCAACTGTATTACTGAGGAAGTGAGGTCTGGCGTTTCAAAACAATACTCCGCTGTAAAAAATGACGTTTTTTTCTTTGGAGTATTTACATATACAGTAATTCCAACAACATAAACTAGTTTTTAACTGCTATGTCATCACTCCTTTAATATTTGCATCTGACAGGATACACAATACACCAATCAGAGAAGGTGCTCTGGCAGTCACAGAGCAGGTCGCAAGCAAAAAGAGAAAAACGAGAGAACTGTCGCTTGTTCACTGCTACTGCATCATTACGGTAGGTGTTATCATCTTTGTGTCACAGCACTCTTGTTTGGCAAACGAGGGGGAAAAAAAAAATCCCTGCTGAAGTAGCAGTGTTTCCCTAAATTTTGTATCCATTTGAGGTTATTAGCTACAGGTGTTATATTTAAAATCCAAATTTAGCCTCTCCTTGGTGAGATCAGCTGTTTTCCAGCATCCAGATGTTTACCTTGCAGCCCGTCTCTCCCTCCGTCACTGCAATCTGCATGTGGTCACGTTCCTCTGGATTAACAAATGCGAGTTTGTTCTTGCATCTTCGTAATTTCATGTTGGAGTAGGTGTGTATAAGCAAATGCGTCGATATTTCTCCTCTGAATTATTCGCAATTTCGTGCCATTTATTCCCATCGGTCCCAGTGTGAAAAGGCCTTTACAACCATGCCACGTCCAAAGTCACTTAAATCTCTTCTCTTTGTCATTCTGATGCTCAGTTTGAACCTCAGCAAGTCGTCTTTTGACCATGTCTCCATTACTAAATGTCTTGAGTTGCCGCCATGTGATTGGCTGATTAAATCTTTGTGTTAACAAGCAATCTAACAGGTTTTTAATGGTAGCTTTTCTACCAGCGGAAATATGTCTTGTGGAGTCCCATAGGGAAGTTGTTTAGGGCCACTTTTATTTTCAATTTTCATATATGATTTACCCTGTGCTGTTAAAAATGCTGATTTGATTTTTTCACATTTGAACTGCGTCTGATGCACTGTGAGCCTCGAAAACTTTACTGCACCCTTTTTTAAATTTCTTTCTCCACCGGTCTGTCTTTGAAATAATGTTGAAATGTTGTTCAGTTATATCTAAAGTCTTACTGCCGAGGGTAGAAAAAGATATGAAGCAAAATTAGTGTCTGTTGAACTAAGTGATGCTCATCATCTGCCCGCTGGTGCCTGGTTAGACGAACCTACATAACGGCCTAATGATCAGTTTTCCAATCTTGTGATGTATTTGGTTTCATCAGGTAAGCCCTGTGTTAAAACTATTTTTTTTTTTATTGAATATTAATTTTTCCCCGATTTTTAAGAAATTGTGGTATTTCCTTGCTGTACTCAGGGTTTTACACTAATCATGAGAACTTACAGTACTGTTGCTCGAAGGTTGTCTGTATTTTACTGATGAAGACTTCGTGTTTGTGCAGTGTTTATAATGCTGTAAATGTTTTTTCTGCCATTTTTTTAAACTTTTAGTCTTATTTGGGAACACTGATGGCACGTAATCTGGATGAATGTGATCTTTAACAGTCCGTCCTGAGGAGATGGGAACGGAGCAGGCGGGGTGCTGGGATTCTGTACATCCGCTGATTTAATGGTGTTTTATCATCTGTACAAAAACAACTACAGCGTTTAAACAATGATACCACAATACATGTTTTACTTCTCAGTTAAAAAATGATCCAAACATATTGTTAGATGTTTCGATGGACTCTAGTGTCAACTGTCAGCATTTGTTCGCTTGAAAGCTGCTAGCCACTTATCATGTCGTTCAGGGCTTTTTGTTTTGGGAGCTGGAGAAAAAAATCTTCTCTTGTCTGTGTGGTAGTTATGTTTATGGCACCCATACACAGCACAACTTCTGGGCATTTCCAAAGTAGAATAAATCATAAAGCGCTTCATAATAAAACACAAAACAACACACTCCTTTAGTTTACAACCATGTTTGCTTCACAACCAGCAGACCCTGATCACGTGATTTAAAGGACCTGATATAAACTGGTGATTGATCGTTCACATCTCTGTATGTTTAAACCAGAATTTTAAAATGGAAAAATGGAGATGGAAAAAAGGCCATTACTAATACTGTACTGTACTTAAATGGATTTTTAAATTCACCAATTAGTTTTTAGACTGTGATCAGAGTGCTCTCAGATTATAAAAGTGTGACAGAGGAGCTAAAAGAGCAGAATTTTCACCACAAAACAATTCAAACCTTAGAAATGTTCCAGTGAAAGTCATGAAAACATAATTTTACACCAGAAAACTTTGCATGAAACAGCTTTTTACTTTGTCACTACATGAAGAACGTCTGTTGTTGTCTGCTGGTGTCTGTTCAGACTCGTACTCCACACAATCTCACTCATAAATCTGGTTTATTGTTCTTTTGTTCACCCGTTCCATGACATGTGTCTTTGTTGCCACTTCTATTTATGTAACAGTGTTATCAAACAAATAATGATTTTTGCGTTCGGTAAAATGAAAACGAGGAACTTTTTGTCTGCGTTAGTTTCTTATTTTGTCTTTTTTTTTTTTAGTTCTCTCTTATTTAATGTTTTATTTTGTAGATAAATTCAGCTCCTTGTGTATTCGGTTTCTTTTTCCTTTCTATTCCCTTGACTGTCACAGCCGCTTCTTGTTTCGTGATCACTCCCACAGTATTTAAGCTCCCACTTTGCATTTGTACCTCGCCAGTTCATTGTGTCTGTCTGTGTCTCTGTGCCATTCCTAGTGTTACATTTTCCATATAAGTCAAATATTAAATCTCCTCAATCCTCATCTGCCTCTGGTCTGGTCAGTTTGGATTTTGGGTCCTCTCTGTTGTCATGATCCCTGACAAACTGAGAAGAAATTATATTTGTTTTTTACATTAAAAAAAAAAAAAAAATCATACTAGTAAAGCTGATCCATAAGTTGACCCCAAGAAGAATAGCTGCAATTCCTTGCTGCTGCTAATGGGGATCCTAGTAAATTAAAAAAGAGAGAAAAAAAATTTAACAGACAGCATGTTTCATTACTCACATTTTTGCTAAATCAGTTCATTAACAAAGGAAAAATGACTATTGATAATCCATGATGAAAAAGGAGCATAAATTAGCTCCACTTAGACAAACTAAAACAGTAGAATTATATCTGTTCACAAGTTGTCATCCCATGAGTGATAATACATTAATAATACAACAATTTATAATGAATTTGAGTTCAAAGTGAAGGAAAGTTTGGGATCCAGTTAAAGATTTTATTGCTTGTTTTCAAGAAATAAGAATAAGGAAACTGTGCTTGTGCAACAGCGTAAGCACAGTAGAGACCATAATGCCCAAAGGCAATTAAACAGATTAGACAAGACACAAACACAGGATAGGTTAAATAAGCTAAAACAGCCTATACAGGAAGTTGAATACACTATAATAAATACAGTAAAAGGCCTGACAGAATGAATGTGTACAGTATATGGTTATTCATAAATAAATAGCAGAATAGTGTGGATTGTCGATTGATACATAAGGAAAATCATTGCACATAATAGTCAAAACTAGGTTTTAGAAGTGATGGTGATAGATACGGAGATTAAAGTTTGATTTCACAAAAACACTGGAGGACTTTTCCTTATGTAACTTATGTATGTTCATTGGGAGGCTTTTGAAGTTTTTATGGCTGCATGTGATACAAACAATCTGACAAAGAATGTGAGGTCGTCCTGTAATGCCATAAGTGGTCAATGGAGGGGGCAGTCCAAAGGTAACCCAGCATACATGTGTCTACAGAGGCTTGTGTGTGCTCCCCTCTCCCGCCCCTCTTGGTTCTGGAAGCAGTGTGACTAGAGAAGCACATGGCCTGATCAACACAAGCCAGGAAAAAAAAAACAAACACACACACACACGGACACACACGGACACATGAACACAAATTAGTGCTGCGCTGGGACTAAACTCAGTGAGGTGAAATACAAGGAATGAACCCAGTGTTGTTGTATGGACAGATTTAAATCCCTCTGCACTCATTTTTTGTTCATTGTTATTTCCCTTGTTTGAGCTTCACGGTGCAGAATGATGTAAACACAGTTTGATAGCAGATCCGTGCGTCTGAGATAAGCTCAGTAAGTGCTTTCTGTTAAGGTATGTCAGCTGCTTTGTTATATTCTCGTGTGGTTTGTAATCAAGTCACGACTCACCACACTGTAAGAAGATGAAAAATGAAATTTTCGAATGTTTATGTACTTTACACCAAGTAGTCTTTAAGGTCTAAGCTTGGCCGTGTGCTCTAGATGCCTAAACCTAACTAAATCTCACCCAGGAAAATTAGTCAAAGACACCAGCAGTTGCTTCTTTGCACTTTTTGGGGAAACATTTCTGCTGCTTTTCACTTGTATGGTAATATTCTGGATACATTCAAATTAATGTCACATTAATTTTAAGAAATATTTATATGTATAATAGGCACGTTTGACTCCATCTCCAAAAGTAATATCTTAACGGTCCATTGTGAAAACTGTTCATCCCTGGTCGGCTAACTGTGAAGGAGAGAGAAGAAATCAAAATTGCAGGACTATGGAGAACATTGTGCAGGATAGGTTTATTTAGCATAGATGATTTACCTCTAAACACCCCTGCAGGTAACTTCACTCAGGTGTGTTGTTGGGTTACAGTTTTTACGATTCACCGCTTAGTGGCCATTTGCAACTACGTCAAGTTGCCCCCTCATGACGGAAGTCAGAAATGAACGATGGCAGAGTTGACCAGAAGAATAAAATAAAAATCATTCATCGCTCATCCAGTTCAGGGTTGCGGGGGTTGCTCGAGCCTATCCCAGACATAACGGCCCTCATTTATCAAACGATCGTACGATGAAAATCTATACGTATGACCATTTCCACGCAAGACTCGGCATTTATCAATTTGAACGTGAGCGCAGGATTCAGATCAAATCTACAAGTAGAGTATAGAATTGAGAGGGGGCCCGCCAGAACATGAAAATATTTATTTATCAAACCGCAAACAGTCATTTAATCGTAAGTGCTCACATATCCAGCACTAGAAATTAACCCATTTGCAAAGAAAAAAAAAGAAGGTAGAATGGATTCCCAAACTAAAAAAAAAAAAAAAAAAAACCCAGCTGTAACTGAATTTTATTCCTCCATTTATCTCAACAAAATATTAAAATTATTATCACTAGAGATACAGCGGAGACAGGAGCTGATCTGACATTTATTCTCAGTAATCTCCACCTTAAATATGTATAAGTGCTCAATTAGTTGACGGTCTCTTAGCTTAGTAAAAGCAAGTTATCTTTTCTTCTGTCCCTGTCTGGGTCAGGCTCGGATCTGACCGGCCCCCACCTGTCAGTGCGCCGCGGTCGGACTCATGACAGGTGGGGGCCGGTGAAACAGCTTTTGGTGAAGAGTTTCATATTGGACCACTTTTTCTTGACCCATTGGCTAAAGAATTGTGATGTTGCTACTGGATGTGGGCTATTGTTAAATTTAATAACTAATAAAGTCAAAGAGTCAAAGTCAACTTTATTGTCAAATTTGCCACATGTTAGACATACAACACAGATGAAATTACAGTCCTCCCAAACCAATGGTGCATATAATAAAATGTAATGAAAGATAAAAACATAAAAATATAGGAATCCACTCGGATAGCCTAGAAATCTAACCACGAAACCTAAGTTTAAATACCAAAGAAGATTACAAATCTACAGATGGGTTGACAGTAGACAATGTGAACGATATTGCAATCCGAATGTAGGATGTAGTGCAAATATTATTGTGCAATGACAATGTGAACAATGTAACTGTAGCATGTAATGTAACAGTAAAGTTTGACAATGTAACAGTGAAGTAGTCTAAATGAATAAACCATATAAGCTATGATGGAGACTTTTATTAATATCTCAGCCGGAGTTGTTCAACACCAGCAAGGCTGACTGATCCTCTTCCGTGCAGGGTTTTTGTTCATGTCCCTGACTCTGGTTTTTAAGCTGCCAAACAGCAGCTATTTATTCTTTCCCACCTCACAAATGAAGAATTCTGTCTTGATCCCCCCAAAAGTTTCTTTTTTGGCAGAATCTCCTCTCCATGGTTCAGCGTCGCAGGGTGAAGCCTCAGAACCATTAATATTTAACGATGTAACCGTGGGTGTGACAGTTAAATGACGATGGATTTCAGCTGAGGTATTTTTTTTTTTTTTGTTAGATTTTATTTTTTAATTTTTACAATATCACGTACAATAACTAACAGACAAAAAAAAAAAAATAATCAAACAAAAAAAAACAAACAACGATAAAAAAAACAAAACCAAAAAAACAATACATAAAAAGCAAAACAAATAACCGCACAACCTCAGTCACACTCCCATTCATTCACACATTCACACTGCCCATCTATCTTCCCAAGTTATTTTGTCTCCTCCTTACTCAGATTATTCTTTTCCCTTCATATATCACATGTTCCTTTTCCTTCATATATTCTGTATCACTTCTCTATAGCTTTCATCATCTTTCCCCACACTATCACAAACTGCTCTTTTTTGTTATTATCTGTGGCTAAAAGACTTTCTATATTAAGTTAATACATCATTTCATTTTTCCATTGTTTTAATGTTGGAAACTTAGTTGCTTTCCAATTTTTTAATACAAGTTTTTTTTAAACTATCGAAGAAAACATAATAATCCAACCTCCTGGGTTTCTATTAGTATTGTTGGATAAATCGTGGAAGATACAAATTGATGGATTGAAGTGTAGATTCACTTGAAGTACCTCTGAGAGCCAATTCTCAATGTCATACCAAATCTTCTGAATTTTAATACATCCCCAAAAGGAATGCATTAAAGAATCTTTGTTTCCACATTTCAGACAGGTATCTGCTACGTTACTATAGTACCTATTAACTTTATATCGCGTGTAGTAGATTCTGTACATAATTTTATATTGGATCAAGCGCAAATTTTCATTTATTTTAATATCGTTCGTGGTATTCCAGCACTCTTTACATTTTTGGCTGATGTCAGTTCTTCCTAAATCTTCATTCCACTTCTGTATCTTATCTACCAAAACCCTCTCCCCTACTTGAGTCTTCTGTAACGCTTTATACAACTTCCCTATCATATGTTTCTCTGTAAATACCTCAGCTGAGGTATTTATCAAGACTCTTCGATGAGATTGGTCTGATATGAACGTTTTAATAAATCACAAGTGGGTCCACGCGTACAATCCTTTTTACGATCAGATGTGCGCTCATTTATATGCTTGTTTGATAAATGAGGGCCAATATGTTTGAAGGAGAAAGGGCACCGCACCTGACCCCAGAAACACCATAGCAACAGTGAAGTTTGAAGGTGAGAACATCATGGTGTGGGGCTTTTTTCAGCACGTGGTACTGGCAGACTTAATATCATTGAAGGAAGAATGAATGGAGAAAAGTAAGATATTCTGGACCAGAATCTGCTGCCATCTGCCAGCTGCTGAAGATGAAAAGAGGCTGGATCTTTCAGCAAGACAACCATCCCAAGCACACAACCAAAGAAACACTCAACTGGTGTAAGAAAAAGAAAATAAAGCTGCTAGAATGGCCCAGTCAATCACCCCACTTAAATCCAATTGAAAATCTTTGGAAAGAACTGAAGATCTGAGTTCACAGAAAAGACCCTGAAACTTTGAAGATTTGAAGGCAGTTTGTGTGGAATAATGGGCCAAAATCACACCTGAGCAACGTATTCCACTGGTTTCTCCATACAGAAGGTGTCTTGAGGCTGTAGTCACCAACAAGGGCTTTTACACTAAGTATTGAATAAATTTCAGTAAGCGTATTCAATACTTATTCCCCGTGTCTTTTCACTATATTGCACATAATTTATGGACATAAATGTTAGAATTTCTTTGTATGTGTGCATTACTTGGGTTGTTGCTGACAACTGGTAAAAAAAAAAATTCATGTCAACATCTCTACTAGATATATATTTTCTGAGAAAAATGTTGATGTGTTCAATATTTTTTTCCCGGCTGTATATACTATTATGTCAAAAACATTAACATGCTTACTAGTTTGTTGTCGCTGGCTGGGTCACCAGGACAAGGTGCTACGCTAATATCACCGTCTTCTGTCCTCATCGAGGGTAAACAAGCTTAGTTTACTGTTTACCTCGTCTGTGCAGCTGACTGCACAGTACACAATGACCATTTTTTAGTTTTTCAGTAAAATGAAAGCAAAATAAAAGCTAAAGAAAAATTAGGCTACGAACTGTCTGGTTTTCAATTAACTTAACGTTGTTTTGAAGTCTGTCATGGCAGAGTCAGTGGTCCACTGAAGAGCGTGATGTCGCATGCTAAAGGTCAGTATGATGTCGTATATGAGTACTAACCATTTGATATTACTCACCAGGGTCAGCTAATCTGTCCCTGGTTTCTTTTGTTTTTTGTTTAAAGCAGCAAGCTGTAAATAAACTGTTTTATTCAACTCACCTTCTCCATCAGTCCTCTTGGATTCATCCTGCATCAACCTTAATACCCACTGTCCTTCTTAAAAACATTTGTAGCCATGTTAACAATGTCAAACAAGACTCGGAACATGGACCAAAAGATCTTTTATAGACAATAAAACCTCAAGACACCAGGAAAGAAGACCAGTTTCTCTCTGCTAAAAATGTAAGGATTACCATGATCTGGATGACAGGATGTACAGGATGCATCCACACATAAAACATCATCACATGTCAAGACTTAAACTACATCTCTGTGGTTACAAGAATAAGGGAAGAAAAGTCAGTTGTGAAGCTGCAATGTTTCCTGCCGTGGACCACTGTAACTATTCCTTTGTTTTGTTGCAATCAAGTTGAGTTTCAATACAAATATGATGATGTGATGTGCTGCATACTTTTTTTTTTCCTGCCTCTTGTGCACTTTGCCCAGGTTCATGTGTGAACAGCTACAGCAGAAAGTTACTGTCCTCGTCTGAAAATGGCTATAGCCCGCTAACCACTCAATACCCAGAGTCCTGATTCAATATTCTCTTGTATAAGCTCAGGGAAACCTAGTGAGGAGTCATTAGACATGAACAGGAAACCAGGTGAATGTGTATGAATCAGAAGAGTTAGCCATTTGATTTCTTCTGTTATTGGTCCATTATAATTGAAAAATAATCACTCAGAATTACATTTAATTAATCATACTTATTTCCAGGATTGAAGGTACTTTAGGGCTGTACTGTGGTAGTGTGGTTAGCACTGTCACCTCATAGCAGGAAGGTGAACATTAGCTGGAGCTTTTCTGTGTGGGGTTTGTATTTCCCCATCCATAAATGGGTCATTTCCAAGTAGTGCTGCTTCCTCCCACAGTCCAAAAACATGGAGTGAATTTGAGTATGCATGGTTGTTTGCCTTTGAGTTGCCTACTGAAAAAACTGAATCAGAGCAGTTGTTGACTTTACTTAAAAAAATCATGTTCATTTAACATGATTTTGTCTCATGTTATCCAAACATAATATATATGTGTTGCATGAACACAATTTATTTAAGTACCATGAACAACAAGCTGTGATTAAGTAATTTTTTTTAGTTGATTATGTGTATTATAATTATGTGAAACTCCTTGACAAAAAAATTATGTAAGTCAGGGAACCATTGAAATGGTTCACGGTATAAAAAGCTATTGCGCCTGCTCTATATGTACTCCTCAGCACTTAGCATAGTATTATTTAGTTTATTTGACAAGGACAGTGTCCAATATACATTAATCTTACAAAGAAAATATGCTCTGTATCAGATTTAGCTGTTATTCATTTTCATCCATCGTCCCCAGGCAGGTGCACACATTTTAAAATCACATTACAAATATACCTATCCGTACCAAAATGGGAATTAATCAAGTGATAACATTAGCATTCCGTTAAACATTTACGAATCCAACCAATCCAGATCTAATGGGTTAAAATGCGGTATAAATACTAAAAAATAATCAAATGTAAAACATTCAACAATAAGATCATTTATAGTGTAACCGGGCCGATGCTGACACAGCTACAGTAGCTCGCAAAAATATGTTTCTTTCAATTTGTAGTAAAAGTGCTCATGTCTACAGCCAGGTTCAGACTCTGGGAGCTGATTCCACACTCGGATGGTCTTAAATGAAAAAAACTGTTTGTGCAAAGGAAGATGATCTTTTTGGGATAGCACAATTTGGCCCTGCGACAGACTGGCGACCTGTCCAGGGTGTACCCTGCCTCTCGCCTGATAATAGCTGGGATAGGCTCCAGCAACCCCCGCGACCCTGAACTGGATAAGCGGTACAGAAAATGACTGACTGACAATTTCTATGAGCCGTACAGTGAGACGTTTGGGTGGTTTGATCAAAATAACATTTGATGAATTGTTTCAGTGGGGGTGGAGCAGTATTACTGACAATTCTGAAGACTGTACTTAAATTTATGTAGCAAATTAGATTGTGTGGGCTGCACGGTGGCGTGCACTACCGCCTCACAGTAAGAAGGTTGCCAGATTGAATCCCAGCTGGGGAGGGGTTTGATCATTTCCAACAGTGGCCTTCCTGAGTGGAGTTTGCATGTTCTCCCCGTGTATGCGTGGGTTCTCACCAGGTACTCCGACTTCCTCCCACCATCCAAAGACATGCATGTTAGATGAATTGATCACTCTAATTGCTGCTAGGAGTGAATGTGAGCGTGCATGGTTGTTTGTCAATCTGCGTTGGCCCTATACGACAGACTGGTGACCTGTCCAGATGTACCCTGCCTCTCACCTGATGATAGCTGGGACAGGCCGTGACCCTGAATTGGACTAAGCAGTGCAGAAAATGAATGAATAAAAATTAAATTGACAAGACTAAATATTTTGTTTTTGCTGAGGATATTACAGTGATGATAGTGAAGGTTTTCTTTTTCTTTATAGAGTATCTTCAGAGCCTGATTATAGAGGGATCTCAGAGGTTTGAATGTTGTCTTACTGGCCTGAGATTAACAAGATAAACAGTAGGTGCTGTGAGGAAAAATCATGGCACTAAATTATGTGAAAGATGTTTTAACATTTTAACTATATCTGATACAGTATGTCTAAATGATTATAGGTTATATTTCCTTGGATTACAGAGTCTTCTAATATGCTTTTTTAAAGCATTTAGAAGCTTTTTGTTCAGTCGTACTGCTCCCATCATTACCCACAGCTTAGATTAGAAGCTAGTTCTTCTTAAACAGTTTGTATGCCTGCACTGAACCCTGCTGCGTTGCTTGCTGACTAAAAGGTTGTGCCAATGGCTGAACATGGTTAATCCATGAGAGCAATTTCAACTGCCCCCATTCCCCCCACATTGGAGTTCCTCAGCCCCACCAACCCCCCACTCCCTGTCTCTTTGTGCTACACTCGTACACTACAGTGACCGCAGTGACACACTGTAAAAACTTAAATCTTACTAAGTAATTTTTTTTCATTTCTAGTCAAAATATCTCACCACACTTAAAATAAGACAAAATCACCTAAAGAGAAACTTTTCAGTGAGATATAGGAACTTGTTTTAAGACAATGCATCTTATTTCAAGAAATCTTATCAAGAAAATGTCACCAGTTCCATTGGTAGAATTTCTTGCTTATTACAAGCAAAAAAATCATGGCCACTCTTAAAATGAGTAAAAAAAAATAAAGATATTTGTGCAGTCTGGTCAACCGTGTGGAATCTTTTAAAAAGTAGCTGAAGACATATTTATTTAGGAAAGCTTTTGGTTGTTCTGATTGTGATTGACCTGGTTTTATATACTATTATCTTTTCCTTATGTTAACTATGTCATTTTGTTGTACCAGTTATCCTTTTATGCACAGCACTTTGTGATTTTTATCTGTGAAAAGCGCTTTATAAATCAATTTTACTTACTTACTGATAAGCAAAAAATTGTGCCAATGGAACAAGTAAAATTTTCTTGATAAGATTTCTTGAAATAAGATACATTTGTCTTAAAATAAGTTTCTATATCTCATAGAAATGCTTCTCTTTAGGTGATTTTATCTTATTTTAATTGTAAATGAGATATTTTGACTCGAAATTAGAAAAATATACTTGGTAAGATTTAAGTTTTTGCAGTGCACTCCTTTTGTTTGAATGTAAGTGCCACCACCTTACCAGACACACAAACACATAAACCCACACCTTTCCCATCTCCTCCCAGGTGTCCCACCTGAAGTCGAGCTCCTAGCTGCACATCTATTATCAATTTGATCTAGATCACTCACAGAATTGAGCTTTTTCCAAATGGTATGAACAGTTTTTAAAATATAAGTCCTTCATGTGGTTTATATGAACAGCCTGAAATTAAGGATTCTCCAAAGAAACACACGATCAACATGATATGGAAAAGCTGCAGTTCAGGAATTCCAGAAACCTCGAAGACCTTGGGGAGGCCTGGATCTGTATGACCATGCACACGTTAAGGTGGATCGGGTGAGCCTTCGTAGTCAGCAACTTCTATCTGTTCTTCCAGCTGAACTACTAAATATTGTGTGTTTAAGCCATTGAAAATACACCAGCATTTAAACTGTGTATCAGCCATGACCCCCACCAAACCCCCGCCATATATACATCTGTCCCTCTTCCTCCCTCCTTCTGTCCTGTTCCTCTCTAACAACCCCCATTCATTAAGACACACACACAAACACACACTGTACCAGTTGTGTGCTAATCTAGGGCTCTACCCCACTACCCCACCAATCCCACCCCCCCCCCCCAGATATACACATCTCCTCCACAACATCCATCCCCTCCTCTATTCTGCCTGCTCCCCCATCTCCCCATCTCTCCTCACCCTTGTTCCACCCGTCACCCCACCCCACCCCACCCACCCGCCCAATCCCAGCACTGCGTTAATCTGGTGCTGGTCTGACGGTCAGCACTTTGAGCAGCAGACAGACAGATTGGCTGTAATCCCCTGAGTGCCACAGATGGAGCGACACTACGCAGACCTTGGGGAAGGTGAATACACTGTCGTGAACAGACATGCACACATGCACACACACACTCGCACACACATGGACAAAGACATACAATTAGAGAGAAAAAAAATAAACTATGTACATACCTCTTCAGATGGACACGCAGAGTCCATTACACAGGCAGCAATTAGGGCAGCATGCTGGTAATCTGTGGCTGCAGTCTCACGACATGCTCCTTAAAAAAAGGGGGAAAAAAAATCATTCTGAACCAAATGTTTCTGCTCAATATAATACAACCTGCACAATGAAAGCAAGGCGCTCACATGGGACCTTTTACATATTTTAATGTCTTTATGGTGAATCTAGAAACTCCATTTCCAGAAAAGTTATAATAGAGGCCTGTTTACCCTTCAGTTACATCCATAAAATAAAACAGCCATTTATTGGAGTTCAGCAAGAGCAGTTCATGTTGATTCTTTCTGAATATGGGATTTCAGGTGCCCAACAAAATGATCTAATTCAGATTCCTCATGATGCTCTGTAAATTTTCAGTAGGAGACATTTCTGACCTGCAGGCAGGAGAGTAAAGTATGCACCAAATGAGATCCGACATTATGGTGAAATAACCACCTAACGTTGCTTTGATGGTCACATATGTCTCTCCAGTTCCAACATGAGCTTCTGCTTCACAGGCACACACACCAGGTATTTATCCTTGGACATTGATGTAACCTCATGTCATCACAGGAGCTGGGTCTGGCCTTGATGGCTCTTTGTTTCTGAGTAGTTTTTCTATCTTGCTTCCTCTTTGTGTAATACAGGTACTACTCAAAAAATTAGAATATCCGGAAAAAGTTCTTGTATTTCTGTAATTCAACTTAAAAGTTGCAATTAACATATTGTGTAGATAAATAATGATAATCAAAATATTTCCAGCTTTTATTTGTTTGGATGTTGCTGGTCAGGACTTGCAGCTTTAGAAAACCTCAAATTCAAAACTTAAAAATTAGAATACTGTGAAAAGCTCCAGTATTGTAGCTCAGAGTGTCACACTCTAATCAGGTAAGTAATCCAAAACATCTGCATAAGTGCCCCGAGCCTTTAAAAAGTCCCTGTCTTGGTTTAGAAGAATTCACATTCATGGGGAAGACTGCTGATCTGACAGCTGTGCAGAAAACCATCATCTGACTCCCTGCACAAGGTGGGAAAGACACAAAAAGTGATAGCAAAAGAAGCTGGATGTTCTCTGAGTGTCTCAAAGCACATTAATGGACAGTTAAGTGGAAGGAAGAAGTGTGGAAGAAAACGGTGTACAAGCCAAAGGGCTGACAGCAGCCTGGAGAAGATGGTCAGTGTTACGTTTCCCAGTCTGTGATGACCTGGGGTCCATGTCAGCTGCTGATGTTGGTCCTCTGTGCTTCATTAAATCCAGCATAAATGCAGCCGTCTACCAGGACATTTTGGAGCACTTCATGCTTGCTTCAGCAGACCAGTATGGAGATACAGACTTCATCTTCCAGCAGGACTTGGCACCTGCCCACACTGCCAAAAGTACAAAATCCTGGTTCAACAACCATGGGATTACCATGTTTGATTGGCCCGCAAACTCACCTGACCTGAACCCCATTGAAAATCTGTGGGGCTTTGTCAAGAGAAAGCTGAACAGGAAGAGACCAAACAGTAAAGAAGAGCTCAAGGCTGTGATGGAAGCATGTTCGTCTTCCATAACAGCTGAGATATGCCATAAACTGCAGCATCCATGCCACGCCGGGTTAAGGCAGTTATTCAAGCAAAAGGGACCAAACCAAGTATTAAGTACAAGATAAGTGCAAGATTTTGTTTTAGGAGGCCTGACTTTTTTTGTTATTAAAATCCTTTTATAATTGATTTCATGCAGTATTCTTATTTTTTGAGTTTTTGAATTCGAGGTTTTCTTAAGCTGCAAGTCCTAATCGGCAACATCCAAACTAATTTTTTAAGTAGTACCTGTACATTTTCTGGTTGACCATACCAAATCAAAACAGTTTTCCAAGGTACTTCTGCAAAAGATTTGCAGGGTTCATAGCGCCTAAGAGCGGTGCCCAAAATTTCAGTGTGCAAAGGTATATTTTCCTCAGATTTTACACTATCAATTAAAAAAACAAAAAAACAACAAAAAACAAAGTTATTTGTAACCTTATGTAGAGAAATATATTTCTTGGAGCTTATTGTTAACTCTGACTGAGTTTGGCACTAAATAAATAGCCATGATCCATCCTTGTTTGGTGGGTGGGACCAAGCGGTTGAGGGATGTCCTTTTACACCCAATCGTGACACCCTTACCTTTAACCTAATAGTCTACTGTTTGTATAATCCTCCAAAATGTTGTCAGTTGCATACCTGAAAACATTGCCTTTTTTTCCCCCCTCTATACCAACTTTTTTTTTTTTTTTTTTTAGATTGTTGCTGGCATCAAATCTAAAATCAGTTTAAATTAGGAAATAAAAACAAGTTTGTTCAGTGAAGATGTCTAAAATCTTTTCTTTGTAGTGTTGTCTGTTAGATTTACTGTTATACAAATAAACAAATTTAGCACTTCTTATAAATTGTACCAACTTGACTGGAAATAAAGTTTTGTATTTTCAGTTTTCACAACATATGTAGATAAGCCACTCATTAAAGCTTGTTTCAAACGATAGAGTCCCAGTTCTCTGTGCAATCTTGGAGTCCAAATCTTGAAAGAAATTATTCCTTTGATGTGTTGCCTTGTAATCCTGCTGTTAGATTAGCGTGGAGTTTGCTGTTTTATGTTTTTTCTTTATCCAAACAGTTGAACATTTCCTGTACGAAATTTCCATTGTAACCTGGGAAAAATACAAACCCTTTTAGATGTCTGGGCTGTCTTTCAGCTTACACAGGACTTTTGAAGCTCATGAAGTATTTACATAGTGATGCATAGTGGTTAATCAGCATTTAACATGTGATGAGTTTTGTCATAGATTTCTCAGTATTTTTTCAAACTTGAAAATCAGTATGTAAGAACAACTGACATGTCCTGGGACAATAAATAAATAAATATTTCCAGTCCACTGGTTTATCAATTTGTAACCCATTTAAATCAGCCAGTCGTGATCAGAAGTAATACTGAATTCCCCTTGACTTTACCCCAGTGGTGCAGTTGCTTGTCGGTGTGGGTTTGTGGGTGTACATGCGTGCTTGTAAGCCTGTACCAATGTCCCTATTCAAAACAACAGGATTAAAGACTGGTGTTTGATTAGATGTTTGTTTGTCTATGTGTGTTTCATTGTAATGAGTGTTGCTGAGGCCAGAGTGCTACTGGTGCATCTGTGTGAATGTGTGTGTATTTGACTGAAATGAATATGGCTGAGGGCATGGCTTTATCCCTTTTAATCAAGGAAGTAGAAGGATGAAATGAAACACTGATAAGAGGAATGATGTCAGCCCAATGAGGGATATTAATTGTAATGCTAGGATCTCACTTCACCCAATGCGTTTTTGTTGTTGCGTTATTGTGGTTGTTAGAATCAGACATAATTTTGAATATTCCCGTAACTATTTCAGGTAGAGGCAGGTAACTACATGTGTATACACAAGACATCTGACAACGCGTCAGGAGTTACAAGCTCCATTAATAAAAGACACCCTGTGAGAGAGTAAATTGAAAATTAGCTCTATTTATTTATCAAATATAAACCACAAGGTTAATTTAATTCCAAATTAGTGCATTTTATATCTTCAAGTCATCATATTATCACCTGTTTATTACTTGGAATGTGCCGTTTAAAGGAGTTCGAAGGGTTTATTTCTATACAGTGTTTGACTGCCATCTAGTGGTTTAACTAGCACCAGCGCAAGTAAAGCACTATTCCCAGTTTGAATGCAGCTGAGCTTCTACGAGGAATTTCATAAATCTTAACGGACCATGCTGTTGTAGAGCATTACCATTTTAATCTGTTTTTTAATTATTGCATTACTCCCACTCCCCCTTTTACATCTAGTGAAGGATAATTTTAATTGAGCACTGAAGAAGTGGCATTTTCTCTGGTTCACATCGCTGAATCGCAGTGTTGTAAACAGGAATGGATAAGGAAAACTTGTCCTTCAAGTACCAAATTCATCCACCTATATTTGGGGGGTAATTTTTAATTTAACAGTAAATTTACACCTTGACATAAACACAGTAGCAGGGCAGCCTGGTCCTCAAGGCCATACAAGTTTTTTACATGTTCCTATTCTAACACCCCAGATTTAAATCAAATCAATCTGAGAGCCCGTGGAGTTCTGCACAGTGACTCCTTATTTAAATCAGGTGTATTGCAGCAGGGACACATGGAAAACCTAAAGAATAAGGGCCAAGGTTCCCCACCACTGCATTAAACCCAATCCATCTCATAAGTGTGTAAGTATGGATATCTGACACAGGCAGTGTGTGTAACATCCATTTATTACCACCTTATATGACAAATCTGGAAATTACAAACATTGTTTAATTGAAACATTTTCTTCAACATTTCATAAAAGATAAACAAAAAAAGAAAAAAAAATCAAATTGCAAAAAGAAAAAAAATTAAGTTAAAAGGGAAACATGTCAACCTGAGAAATGGTATACAGATGATCAACTGATCCAAAAAGGAAAAACACAATAGAAGCACAGGGGGGAGGCATACAGAAAAAATTAGTATCATTAATTGTGTATCACTGAAATACGATACATTTTATTTAAATTATTTTGCTTTTCTTTAAAAAAAAAAAAAAAAGTTTTTTTTTTTTTTTACACCTGGACAGATTTTGGTTTAGAGAACATTGCAAATCACCATTAACCTTTCCTTAAAAGGAAAAAAATAAGGAAAAAAAAAATAAGAGCCAGTTATGAAAAAGATCTGACACCATGCTTTAGCTCTTAAGCTTTGGCTTAAAAAATCATTAGATGAAACCAATTTGAATGTCACAGAAACAGGTAAGGTTAAACTCTTCAGTGTTAAAAAATGGGCGTCTACAAGAGGATCAAACTTTGGAGCCAGAACAAATCAGTAGCCTCACATTTCAGTAGGAAAAAGAAATATTCCAAATCTGCTTTTTGTTCTGTGTTTCAATCAGATTTATCCCCCCCCCCCCCCCCCCCCCATCTCTGTCATCCACAAAAAAGCGTGAAGAAAAACAATTCTCAAAAAAAAAAAAAAGAAAAAAAAAAAAAAAACCTTCCATGATGAATGACAGCAATGATCAATATGTTAAGCATAATGTTGATGGACTGTATACAATTTGCTGTGGTGATCAGATCCAACACTCACGTAGACACAAACGGGGACGGTTTCTGCTGATCTCAGAGCAGACGTGCAGACAACCAGAAGCAGAAGAAGAGGAGCAGACGAGTTCTTCTAGCACCCTGCTGCAGAGACCACGGCCCCCCAAGCAGAAAAATACCTGTCCTCTTCTCCTGTTTGTCCCCTCCAAATCTGCATTGTTATAGTCCATGTTTTTTTTTTCTTATTATACCCACAAATCACCCACTCCCTCAAAGTTAGAAACAGTGCAAACTAGGAAATGTGTGCTTGAGGAGGTCTCATCACCAAAGAGTTGGTACATGCACAAAAGAGAGTACCCTAGAACTCTGCTGCCAAAAGCACTAAGAAAAACACGACTATACACTTTAATTATAATATAATCAGTTTTCCTCTACACACTACAAACAAGGGAGAGGGAGTAAGGGAGGGGGGTTGGTGAGGAGCAGAGGGACGGATAGATAGATGGTGAAGGAAGGACTGGATGAGGTGAAAAGGAGAAAGACCAAGAGGAAAGGAGCGAGTTTAAGCACGCTCTCCACGGATGCGACGTGCCAGCTGGATGTCTTTGGGCATGATGGTGACACGCTTGGCGTGGATGGCGCACAGGTTGGTGTCCTCAAACAGACCCACCAGGTAGGCCTCGCTGGCCTCCTGCAGAGGGGAACAGAGGGACAACAATGGTTACAACAGCTAAAAGGATTGTTCACTTTTGTTATTCACATATCAAAGTTACCAGTTTTAACATTAGGATTTAACACAGAATAGGATTATGGAAATAACGTTAACATACACTCATAGATGTTAAAGAAGCGTTAGCTCAAACCATTAGCAAACCCAGCTGCAGTGGTGGATACTGCATTATGAGCCCATGCTCGGTCTATTGAGAGGCAGCATATAAAAGAGGAACTACTCACTGGAATCTTTTTCAGACTCAGATAAAAACTGCTGGGGAGCAAGTCTTCTCTTAAAATCTGTTAACTCATTTTTGACTGTGTTTTAGATCCCCATTTTGTTTTGTGAAAACCTCAAGATCTGCATTCAACTACATTCAGATCGGGCATTTGGAACTACAGTACTTTGGTCTTCAGGTTAAATTGAAGTCAAATGAAACTTTATCTATATAGTACTTTTAACACATAAAAACAATACAAAGTGCTTCACATTAGGGATGGGCATTTGCGAACATCTTTTTGATTGATCGGTGGAGAATTAACGATCAATTATCGATTTAATCATTTTTTTTATTTCACCTTTATTTAACCAGGAGGTCCCATTGAGATTATAAAGCTCTTTTACAAGAGAGACCTGGCCAAGGTAGCAGCCAATCAGAATTTAATCATTAAGATAAGAAATGATTACACATACCACAGGCAGACTGTTATTTTTTTTTTCTATAACATATTTATTTCAACTCCCCACTGCTCTACAGCCTCTCACCTTCTCGGCGAGAAGGTCGGCAGTGGTGGCACATTATGGTGAGGTAGCTCTCTGCTGTTAAAGTGGTCAAACAGTCTGTTGTGGCAACGCTAACTGCTGAGGCTAACTTGTTTAGCAGCTCCTGCTTTCGCTTCTCGTGTTTCAATGAGCCTGATAACAGTGTGCTGTGAAAGAAACACTGGTTCAAGTAAATTAATCAAATCTCGGAAACTTTTCCTATCGACAACACTTCTGGGCAATAAATCTACTTTAATCATTTTACAGATTCCCTCCGTTATTTTGTCTGCCCGCTTTGCATCCCAGCTCCTCTGGCTTAAGATTGAGGCAACAGTGGGTTGAACAGAGGATTCATTACATTTAATCTCGGTCGGATGAGCGTTTTTTACATCATGGGAGTCGAGTTGTTTTTACAAAACGTGTCGCAGTATTTACAATGTGAGGTGTCATTTTCTAACGCAAAATGGTTCAACACCAGACTTCGCCGTGCTCGCTTCATGTTTAGACGAGCCTTCTTTCAGCTGCAGTGACAGGGGCGAAGGCAGCTCGCAGCTGGATTTCTCTGCTGTCTTTAGGCTATGTCACCCCCGGCTGGTAGAATATTTTATTACCGCCACATAGTGAAATTTATTACATAGCTTCAAGACATACACTACATGAATGAATTGTTTTATAAGGTCATCGGATGATTGAAAAAAAAAATTACGATTGAAAAAATTCTTAATGATCAATTATCGATCATCGATTAACTGTGCCCATCCCTACCTCACATAATAAAACAATGTACATCAAAATAGATTAAATAGATGAAAGCACACTCACGCACATCTATCATCCTCTCACACCCACCAATAACCTCATAACCACCCCCATCCATGCCCCATTAGCCCCTTTAAAACCACACTATCTCAACAGAATAACAGTTAATAGAAACGTGGCTTGGTACCAGGTGAGGTAATGATATGCTAGGGGTCAATCCACCCCAAGAATAGTGGTGTGACAAACTATCGATGCACTGAAATATCGCAGTATTTTATATTTGGAGGGGTTAGGGGTGGAACTACAGATGGAAAGTAGCATTTTGCTAAATCTGGTATATTTACAGAGATATTCTGTTCATTAATATACACTGTCTCATTTAAATAAAGTCTTAAATGTTGTGATATATCGATATATATATATATATAAAAAACACCATCGATATTTTACTAACGAAATCTCGTGAGATCTTGATCTTCTACAAGTGCCACTCCTGCAGGTAGAAAAGTCATTGCTTTAGTACTGGTGTTTATGTGCCATCTGCAATGCAGGTTTAGGTTAAACTTTCCACACAATGGAAAGTAAAAGTTAAAATGTGTGGCCAGGATTTTTACCGACCACCCAGTTGTTTAAAATTATAATGCACCGACTGAAATTTATATTGTTCATGTGCACCAATATGCGTTTTGATATATAGTCCTTTAAGAAGAGCCACTGAGCACTTTGTTTTACCGTTTTACTAATTTCTCATTAACTTCTGTCATTTATGTGAAATTAATGACAATATTATGTAATGAGTTTTAAAAGGATTAAGCTTGGTCAATAAATGCGGAAGTCTTCAGTGACACATATTGTGATGTGTCGTCAGAATCTATTACAACATATCGATTATTGCAGAATCGGTGTATCGTGATATTGTTATCATAGGCAAAATATTGTAATAGTATCATACCGGAAAGGTATCTAGTGATGCCCACCCCTACCCAAGAGCCACCCCCATGCATGACCACCCAGGCCACCACCCTGGGAACCCTCTCGACCCGAACGGACAAGGCCCATGCCACAGCTGTAAGGCTGCTTGCTGGGTCCCAACCACCCAAACAAGGACAGGATATGCATAGATTAATCAAAATGAATAAAACTTAGCTAAAAGATATGCTAAAAAGGTAGGTCCTGAGCCTCTTTTTAAAATGTGAAATATGACCGTGATGGACAAAGGCACAATGATTTAAAAAAAAAAAAGACATGAATTTTTTTTTTTTGTATCAAAAAAATATTTTGATATAATAGATTTTCCACGAATATGTTATTCTCTTTCAGATACACATCTTTCAAAAATATATAACGCAACATCTGAAAATGTTGACGTCACTTGAACAACCTGGGATTCTCAACATATGACACCCCTGTAATACAGACCTGCAGAGCACCGATGGCTGCACTCTGGAAACGCAGATCGGTCTTGAAGTCCTGGGCGATCTCCCTCACCAGACGCTGGAAGGGCAGCTTGCGGATCAGCAGCTCAGTGGACTTCTGATAACGACGGATCTCACGCAGAGCCACAGTACCAGGCCTTTAGACCAAAGGAAAAAAAACAGTTGTTACTTTTCCATCGGTTAGTGAAACAGTAGAGTCCATTCATATTGACATTAAGAAATTAAGTCAAGTACACAGATGAGAACACCACGGCTGGCTTCGCTAGAGTTCACTTTGCATATTTGAGAATTAATTTGTGCTTTTTTTTTTTTTTTACAGCCTTGAAAAACTACAACCTTAACTGATGTTATAAACAAATAGACATATGCTGGCTAGGGATATCATGATTACTTGAATTCACGATTAATGACTGTATTAAATGCCACTGTAAATTGATCATAAAAATTACTTCATATTGTCACTTCCCATAAAAGATTGTGTCTGAACCACAACAGCAGATCAGCACCATTTGCACACACAACGTAAAGATGGTAATTCAATACATCAAATGGGTCATCTTGCTGCCATCCTCTACATGTAAGGCTTTAAAAAAAAAAAAAAAAAGTCAAAATCATTGATAAGGACTTTTTGGTAGATTTCGTTCACTGCTGTGACAAGGCACAGACATGCCCAAACCCAGCTTCTCTCACCCAGATGATGCCAAATTTGGATTTTGAAAATAGGACTAGTAAGATATTTGTTTCTAGACATCTGATGATAACTTGACTGACTGACTATGAACAGGGACTTTGATACTCACTCTGGACATTCACATGGCCTCATCAGTGCACAACAGATCATATTATACCCCCAAAACCCCAGAAAAGTGAAATTTGATGTCATGGCACCTTTAATAAATTTTCAAAAATTTCTGCATTTTTGTTTTTTCGGTCAAGATGGAGTGCTGAGTGTACATTAATGAGAAATAAATTAACTTTTTTGATTTTAACAAATGGCTGCAATGAAACGAAACGTAAACATTTTAAAGGGGTCTGAATACTTTCCCTGTATACATTTATAATGTTGTGAATTTAATTAACTTATAATAATTGCAAAATCTTGATTATTTTTTTCAAAATAACCATACAAAATTAATATATAATATTGACATCCAGAATACTGGCTTCAACAAAGAGTGAAAATACAAATGGGTTCAACACATGGGGAGCGACGTCACTCCTCCTCCACTCATTTCCTATGGAACTTGCGCGATGAGGGAAAAATCCCCTGTCCTTTCCAGCCAAGCAATAGACAAAATTCGTGCATGTGAAATTCCATGCTTATTCACATAGACGCAACATAAGAAAGTTGAAAAATGTTAAATTTTTGTCGCTGTTGCAGCACTACAAACAGCCAGCAAGGAACAATGAGCTCAATAAGAGAGCAGGCTACACACTGCAATCTGCAACCACTTTTGCATAAGAAAACAAACTTTCAACATGAAGGAACACATCATTTTAGCTGTTTCTGACTTCCCCATACTTTATATTTCATGCAGTGATTAGAGAGATGTAGGCTTACATAAAAAAGGCAGCCGAATGAGAACTTGTTGGCATCTGTGGACCAATATATTTTCTTAATGAACACAGGGCTGTCTTTTTCTTAGTATACGGCAAGTTTTCCGTCAATATGAGGAAACCCTCTGGCTCTTCATCCTTGATTGATGCCTTGTCTGTCACAGACTGCTATGAAACGAGTGATCAGTGAATGCAAAGTGTGACTCTACCACCTTTGCTGCTGTTTTCGACAGGGTGGTGATAAGTGACATCTGTCACTGTCGTCTGTTGCTTCCCATGTGTCGAGCCCATAAGAGGGAAAAAACTCTGGGAGCTGTTATCGTTCATCTCACCTGTAACGATGGGGCTTTTTCACACCACCAGTGGAGGGAGCGCTCTTACGGGCAGCTTTTGTGGCCAGCTGCTTACGCGGAGCTTTGCCTCCAGTGGACTTACGGGCAGTCTGCTTGGTACGGGCCATTGTTTTAGATCACCTGATGAAGATGAAGAGAAAGAAAGGGAAATAATTTACTATCCCTGGTTTCATATTTTCATTACATGACATTAATAATGAATAGCTTCTTCAGCAATAATTTTAAGAATTTAACCTCCAATGTTTATGAAAAAATGATAAATTAAACATAAATCCTCATTACAAAACCAACACCATGGTTTTAAACAGTCCAACAAACATTAAAACATATAAAGATAAGTTTTGCATAAAGTTAAATAAATGCAATGACTTTCCAAATTTAATGACTGACCCTATTCCCCAACTAAAATGTCATTATTGACCTTTGTTTCAGTGTTTTTTTTCCTTTTTTCTTTTTGGGTCATAAACTAACAACCACAGATAGCGTTCTGCCACTCTTATATCGATTTCTATAATTTGTAAGATTATGACAAATCAACAAGCTTCAAACTTATTTTCATTTACTGATTAATTTTATTCTTCCGATAGTTTTACAATTGACAGGAAACAACACTTCCTAAATCGTAAATAAATCGGATCAAAAACTTGAGCAACAACTTTATCCATCTTAAAGTAAACATACAGGGCATTCCCGACTACAATCAGCCCGAAACACATCAATCAAAGACAGGTCGTTATTCTATTGGCTACTAGACAAAGACGTATGAAAAAATAATAACCGTGCAGCCAATAGAGATACTGAGTCTGTAACGTGGGCGGTCTCTACAGCTGCCTGCCACTGTTGCTAGGCCCGCCCACCCCGCTCTAGTGATGGCGGCGGTTTGATGCGCAAACGGGATAAAGACCCAGGGCAGAGAAGCGTTTGAGTAGCACGAAAACAACTTCAATTTAACAAATAACTCCTGTTCCAACATATCGGAAAATAAGAGAAGATGACAGAAGACATTTCAAGGAACTCATAGATACGTGTGTGAGAGCGAAACAGCCCCCAATGGCTGCGTAGAACCGAGCTGAACCGGCGCATAATTTGAAACTGAATTTCCCCTCATCTGAGCGGCTGCAGAGAAGACTGCATTTCGGCGTCGCTCCGCAACCCGTGTGTAATTAACCACACGACAAAAATCATACATTTTCAGTTAAATATGACAATTAATACATAAAAACGAAACTTAAAAGTTAAGTTTATTTACACACATGAAACGACTAATTTTAAGAGGCTTACCGATGAGGAAAGTGAGTAGAATTCGTCAGCTATGTTTCGCTGGTCTCTATTTTGTTCTTCGTATCCACAATGGGAAGCAGCGTCCAGCGGGAAAATGGCCGCTGCGCCAATCATGTGTCCCACAATGCAACAGTGCTCACACATCATTTCAGTGATTACAGTTTGACACATGCCGGCCAGACTGGGGTCATCAGTTTATAGTGCTATTAATTGATCGAATTCGTCGACGCTTTATCCTTGTAACAAAGCAGAACAAACATAAAGAAGTTGGCTACTTTTAAGATAGTTTTTTTTATTTATGTATTTTTTGGCGAACATCAATGCGCGTCGTTGGGAAAGGTGCATTCAAATGTTAGTTTTACTTTTGATTAAAATGGTAATGTGTAATACAAAGATTATATGAAAGAAAAAGGATGCGCAAACTTCCACTGAGTAATGTTAATTCTAAGATATTAAGAAACTAAGTTTTTCTAAATTTGTTTACATACTTTTGGTAGCCACGTTTATTTATAAAGCACGTTTAAATCCAGTTTACCACAGTCCTGTACAAAACATATTAGAAGTGACAATTAAAAGCAACACAAAATATCCTCTTAAAATTAAAGGCAGTTATCTTGCCAATGAGAAGCAAAGTTTTTTTTTTGTTTTTTTTTTTAAAAGTAAAGCATTTATCGATTACCATTTAGATTTATACGTAAACACACACTTGATATATGCACTCAAATGATAATAAAATTAATGTAAAAATTTATACTTAAAAAAAAAGATTAAGCATTTTGAGTGAAATTAATTTTGGTTTTGTAATAATTTCTTCCCATTTTTGTTTTGTTGTGTTTACACCTCAGGGCACTCGAAAGATATTAATCTCATATCAGACACATGCACACACAAACCCCCCAAGAATGGCCCCCACACACCTTAAGGTGGCCACTATACTTCCCAGCCCAAATATCAACAGTGCTCTCATGTAGACTTTAACCACAAGAATCAGTTTATTATGTTTGAATGTGAATTCCAGAGTACAAATATTTTGCTCTTAAAAATGACTGAAGACATAAATCAAAAACACAGTAGAAAAAATTAGGTTACCATATCAACCTGAGAGAGGAAAAAAAAAACATTACCTGGACATAACATGGCTGAAAATCAAAACATGATCAACACAGGTTTGCTACATATATGCCGCTTGTAGTCTGTCAAACCATGCAGTTGTCATCAGCATGACATCTCCAATTGACAACTAGAATCAAACTTTTGCATTTTGATACGCTGAATCGTAACAGTAGAAATACACTATTTTTGTAAAATGAAAAAAAATCACTACTTTTACAACAAATTTCTATTTTGAAACAACAAAAAAAAAGAGATCAAAACTCATAACAACTGTGTCCATTCGCAGATGAAAATGTCAACCTTAATGCTAATTCCTATACCAATTTCAGATCATACACTTCTTGCCTGCAAAAACACCTCATTGTTCGAGGTAACAAGGTATTCTGTGCGCTTACTAATATAAATTCATGAGTGTATTCTGATTGAAAGTTACATGAAGATACCTCTATGGAATATCAGCTACTGGTAGCACCAAAGAAGACATGATCACACATTTACGGTTATCACAATCATATGATATATATAGAACCTCAAACCAAACTACTAAGTATAGAGGAAGGAGATAGAGAAACAAGAGGACAGCATTTCATAACTCAGAAAACATTTTAAGCACGCTCCCCACGGATGCGACGTGCCAGCTGGATGTCTTTGGGCATGATGGTGACACGCTTGGCGTGGATGGCGCACAAGTTGGTGTCCTCAAACAGACCCACCAAATACGCCTCGCTGGCCTCCTGAAGATGACAGAACAAAATAATTAGGTATTTGTTGGAATGATTAAACTTGGCAACAGATTATGTGCTCAGAAAATGTGTCATCTTTTAAACACGGACCTGCAGAGCACCGATGGCTGCGCTCTGGAAACGCAGATCGGTCTTGAAGTCCTGGGCGATCTCCCTCACCAGACGCTGGAAGGGCAGCTTGCGGATCAGCAGCTCAGTGGACTTCTGATAACGACGGATCTCACGCAGAGCCACAGTACCAGGCCTGGAGAGATGAGAGGAAAGGAGCACAGGCATAAATTAACATGAAAGTATGAGTACAGAGGAGATGCATTACTGTTTAGTCCCTGGATTACAGCTCTTTTACCTAAATTTACCACTTAATTATCTGTGACCCCTAACTACATCTTTAGTTGAACAGTGTTGGGGGATGTTTAAGTGAATGGATTGTTAGTGACAACAATAAAATGTCATCATAAACAATAGGAATTGATATTTCTCTGTAGGCCAGATGAAAAAAGATAAATACATCTGATCAGTCATTCAATGAAACACTAAAAGAAGAATAAAAACAGCCTCAGCAGCCTCTACCTAGTACAAATAGGAGAGATTTGTAAAATCTCACCTGTAGTACCTAGAATATCTCACCTGTAGCGATGGGGCTTTTTAACACCTCCAGTGGAAGGAGCGCTCTTGCGAGCAGCCTTTGTGGCCAGCTGCTTACGTGGAGCTTTGCCACCAGTGGACTTTCTGGCAGTCTGCTTGGTACGGGCCATTGTTTTAAATCACCTAAAAGCAAACAAAAAAGTTTCCTACAGTTAAGTTAGTCTCATCTTGACTGTAGCAGGGGTAGAGCTAAAATGAGAGGAATAATAACTTTATTTCCAGTTTTTCACTGCAACATTTACATGAGTAAAAATTCAGATTTTACTTCTGGCCTGTCAAAAAAGAAAAAGGAAATCAAGGGAGAAAAAAAACACTTTTTTTTTTTTGCCCTTAATGCTCAATATAGCTTATGTAATGACTATGTGAACAAGGACAGCAAAGGGGACCAATCAGAGTAAAGCTCTTTATCAGGTACACCAATCAAACTCCTCAAACGGTTAAAAGGGGCGGGGTATTTAGAACCTCTCGTCCACTCACGACACGCTATTTTCTTTACAAACCCCACCCCTTGCGTATTGAACTTGGGTTGGTTCGTTTCTTCATATTGGGCTCCCCGGTCGTTCACATGTCTTGTTTATTTTGCACAGAATGAGCTATTTTACAGTAAAAACAAGCGTCCCCGCCCGCGCTGGTTGCCCGGTGTTCGCAAACGAGCGCAAACAAAGATGATGGCTGGCTGCTGGTTTGAAGAATGTAAACGGGAAGGGAAAATCGTTGTAGCAAACGAAGAGGGTGATTGGAAAAACGTCGGAAGAACTTGAGAACCGCGGCATGAAAGTGGGATATAATTTTTTAGGACGATACTAGACAAGTCAAGGGATCAACTGATGAACAATATTTTGTCAGATGGCCCCTCACTTTAGGCGCATTTCCGAGTCAAATTCGACCAGATCACAAGTGCACTCAGGTCCCTGACTCCCCGAGCAGGCAGATAATAGCTCGACAGCTCTGCGTTTTCTTTTTCAACGAAAATAAACGCAAAAACACTAAAATCGAAGACTAACATGGCATAAAATAACAGAGTGGAGTTTTAGTCAGATAATGATACTCACCTTTGAAAACTTAGTGAAAGATTTCGGCTTTTAAATACGAATTTACTCTTCAGTCACTAAAGCGTTGTTCTCGCAATAAAATGAAGGGAGGAAAAAAAAAGAACATGAACATAGGAAAGCAAGAGAAGACACATTTCCCATGATGCATTTGGGACAAACATATCACACATATGCTGCAACATGATAAAGAACTGCGCTGTCATGCCGACGGACACCAGTGCAACAAGTTTTCTTTATCAGTCATGATTAATTACAATTTTGTTAGTTTAGGTCATTTTTTAAGAATCATTTTATTTTCCCACACTCATTTACATTAGATGTAACTCAAATTATTGGTGTAATGCCCCACATTAGGAAGGAAAGATAAAAACATGACATGTTACTTTATATGTCATATTTTAAGTTATTAAAGATATAAAAAAATGTTCCATACTATTGATATAATATAAAATTAGTTAACCAAACTGTCAATAACTTTCCACTGATTTAAATTTCCATCCAAATTTATTATAAGTTGACATAGCTGTGAGTAAAATTATTTCCCATAAACATGTAAAATATTATGCAATGAAAAAAATTACATAAGTTTTTTTTCTTCCCCAAAGGCATTTAATCACAATGTATGCCAACAATCCTGTAGGTGGCGACATCACAGTCTTCAGACATTAAAGAAGAAGAAATGTGTCGGTGTTTTTTTTTTCTGGCCTTCTTCTCTTCCTCTAAAATGGCGCCTTCCAGGAGAGTGAAACGCGTGGCTGCCAAACAGCCCGGTTTTCTAACTTTAAAAGCCGGATTAAACCCTTCAGACTTGGTCAGCAGCCGGAGAAAACGTGTCAACAAAAACAAGAAAAAGAACTGGAACAAGCACAGTGACATAAATGACGTAGAGGACTTTTTAGAGGATATTAGACATCAGGAGAGGACCACTGGGTGAGTATGCGGGGGAGAAATGAGAGCTAGTTCAACATAAATTGTTAGTAAATGTCGCCGATGGTTTTTCTGATATTTTTGTTTGTCTGGAACCGTTTCCACACAGTAGATGTCGATTTTTCCTCGGAAATTCGTTGCTGTAGCTGTCCAAACATTTGTTTCCTTTGTCGTTTATTTGCGACATCTCTATTGGAAAAGAAGTAGTTTTCCGTTGATATTGTTTATCGATAAAGTTCGGTAAACTAGAATTACACAAGCTATGTTTTAATTAATCCATATGCTGTGTAAAATATTTCCATCCAGAAGTATTAGTATTGTAGTTTTTGGTTTGGACAGTCTAATGTAGTCTAGGTTCCTACAATCGATTTGTTGATAACTTCAGCCTCGTCAAATTTAAGGGAATTGCCCTTTAAACATAAGTGAAATCGGAAGCCAACCCCCCCCCCCCCCCCCCCCCCTTTCCACGAAGACATTTTTTTTCTAATTAAATTAGTTTCACAAACCAGAAATGGCCTTTTAATGAAACTACACACCGTCTGTAGAATATAACAGTCCAGATTTGAAGAGTCTTAAGTTTTTGACCTGATCTAATATATTCTTGGTAGACTATTTTTCTTGCAGAAGCTATTAGGGATCTAACCACATCATTGATAGCACTGTTAAACTTGTGATTTAATGCTATTGCTGATCCAAAGGCCAAACACACATTTGTATTTAACGCCCGTTCAGCACAACATAAAGGGTCTGTGTTAAAATGTAATATTCACCTGATCGTCTTATGTAGAATCTTACTTCAACACTCATAATAATAATAATGATGATGATAAAATTGCAACAGTTGATATAGCAATCGAAGCACTGCATTTTACATGCATACAGCCTCATACAAAAGTCCAAATACAGGCAGCTTCAAAATGAATAAGGCCACTTCTTATATCACACCTGGCAGAATGTAAACTTTAATAGACTAGAAAATGCTTGGAGAGCGCAGACCTCCACCAAAGAGCTCAGTTCCCCCCATATCTCGCTCGCAGTGATACTTACCAAGCATGAAACGTGGAGAATTTGGATTTTATTGTATTTAAACATTGAAATAAACTACAAAGCAGCCCAGCAATCTCTTGCAATTTAACAGTGTGCGCAGTGTTAGATAGGGATGGGCGATATGGACTAAAAAATATATCACAATAATTTCTGGTTTTCATCACGGTAACAATAATTGACAATAAAAAAATCATCCTTTTTGTTTATATTATAAATCTATCAAAACACTCTGTCGAGAGACCTAAAATAATACTAGATGCCACGAAACTGCATCAATTAAGTTCAAGTAGTACACCTGTATTACAAAACTGTAGTGACACCAACCATAAAGTTTGCAATATGGAAACAAATTTGACATTTATTCAAATGGTCCAAACAGAAAAAATAACCATATAAATAACTAAATGCAAGTGGATAAATTTAAATAAATTTATTGTTTTTATAGTGAGATGACAAATAATTATCATGGGTAATTTCTTTGACGATATATCACACACGATAATATATTGCCCATCCTTAGTGTTAGAATGAGATTCTGCCATCTTTCATCCTCAGTGGCTATGTTTATGATCATTTACAAGCATTAACTTGGGATCCTGTTGACAGATTAAAGGTGTTATGAGACACCCCCCCAAAAACAACCAACAAAGCATTTCAGTTAAACACAAATAAACTGTAACTTTACAGTATGCATGCACACAGTATACTTACCATATGGGCATGCATATGGCAGGGCGGGATTGTTACTACTCATCTTGCTGTCCCACCATCAGAAGCTGTTTTATCCATCTGTGCATGTTGATAAAACAATCCATCTCTGCACTGCATCACTCAAACTAGCAAAAAAAAATTGTGGGTTAGCCAATGAGAGGAGTCAGGTCCAAGGTTACATGCATGTTCACATGCATATTTCAGCAAACTGATTCTTTTTTTACAATAAATTTTATATATATTATTTGAAATGAGTTTGAATGCGTACAACCTGCAAAAAATTAAGTTAAATTGCCCTTAACGCATATGGTAAATCAGAAGCTAGTTCAGCGTCGTCTTCTGTAGACTGGTCATGATTCTTTACATTAATTTAAAGATAAACTACACTTTTTAGTTTATGTCTTTGACTAACAGTATCTTTATAAATGTTATAATGTATTACATTGATATAAAACTGTAATGTAATAAACAGTTGGGCTACTTTTGTCGATACCCTTCTAACATTATATTTCTATGATGAAATGATTGTTTTTAAGATTCTTTGTTGAACAACAATAAGTAAGCAACACATGAACAGATGAAGTATACAACACAGTAAACATAATTATTCAGATTGCCAGGGGTGTATGAATAGAAAAACAAATGCAAAGATTCATAAACAGTGTTCTGACTGTTCAGTGTTCTACGTCTTAAAGAAAATAGATGAAATATGATATTTCACTGGAAAATTGACATCTTTTGAATGAAAAATTTAGTTAATAGAATCATAAGGTTTATTCCAAAAAGCATTTGTCATTCGTTCTGGGTAATGAAATTGTTGTTTTGGAAGTTTTTTTTAAATGTGTTGTTTGCTCTGAACATGACACTATGTGTTCTTTATGCATTTCAGGGGTCTTCTGTCTGAGAAGCCAGATGACAGTTTGTTTTTTGTAGACATTGGGCAGCCAAAGAAAGCTGAACAGAAGGGTAAATGGTATTTGTTGTTACCTGCAGAGTCTCTGTACAAAATTATGCCTGGATAAAATGCTTACCAGCAACTCACTGATTTTTTTCTTGTAAAGTTATTTGTTAAAAGGTTTTATTCCTGTATTAAAACTTTTGTTTTTTTTTTCCCTCCCATGAAGCAGTAAAACCTACTAAAGGAAAAAAGAGAAAAGGTAAAGCAACGCGACCTCTGAGGATAGACCTGATCCTTCAGCATGACTCCCTCGTCCCTCCGCCTAAAGAGTAAGTATTCATTGTGACACTGTGGCTTTTTCCACTTATGATACTAGAGCAGCATTTCGACTGCTGGAGCCTTTTCCAGTCACGAGGTACTTTTGAAGGATCCTTCCCTCAAATAGCAAAGTTAAGCCATGTGTGCCTCCATTCACTTATTTTAAAATCAGTATCTGCTCTTCTATTGTGAAAATATTTGCAACAAAAACTATCAGTAGGCTATTGGAGTTAGAAATAAGAGTACTGGAATAATTTCTATTTAATTGTAACCAAGGTAACATGCTAGTGATATTGATTTGACGCTATATCGCACAGCCCTACTCCTAAACTAATGTAAACAGAACGCAGGTTCTCCTTAAATGGGGAATAATTTCACAGTTCTGTGCCTTTGAGACCATTTTCAACTAATATAATGATAATGTAATAATAACGCAATAACACCCTTTCAGAGATCAATAAACTTTTACTTCTTAAGAACATTTTATACTGTCGCTGAAAGAAAATTTAAATGAATAAACAAAAAATTAATAGAATGGATTCTCAGTCTCCCTAAAAACATATACCACCTCTGGGTGAAATTTAGCCTCCCCACGCTGTCCACTGAGTTGAGCAAGTGGGCAGAAGCATTTTCTCACTGACCCAGTCGGGGGGGGGGGGGGGGGGGGGGGGGAAAAAAAATTCTCTGAATCTGACAGCACTTAGCTTAGCTTAGCGTAGTTGCTGTAATCTGGCGTATCCAACTAGCACCACTTGGCGCAAGTGAGCTCAACTCAAGAGTTTTTCCAATTACGTTTCGTGACACGCACATTCTGATCGAGTACAAACAAGAATCTGATTTCACATCAAAGGACTGACTAGGTGGCATTCAATAGGGGAACTTTATGCTGCGGAAGTACAGGTGAATCATAGGCGAAGCACCGCGGATAGTAGCAAAGGCAGCACGCATGCGCAGCATCCAGTGGGCAACCCTGTTTACGGAAGTTTGGGATGCTGTGCATGTGTGCTGCCTTTGCTGCTACTCCACTCCTATTTTGGCTGAATGCACAAGAAAATGTTCCGGACAGAGTTGAAGGGAGAGCGTGGCTGTTTTGACTTTTATGCAACATTTCCAGATGTCCGAAAGTGCCCGGGATGCAATAAGTCTGCAATGAAGCGTCATGTTTGAAAAGACGAGTCCGTTTAAAGAGCGGATGGACTTTACCGCTCATGTTCTGCAGTGCAAGTCTGAAAGCGGCTTTGGAGTTATCTAAAGGGAAGCAGGATGTGTGACTCTCCTTTCTTTCTTTCTTTCTTTCTTTCTTTCTTTCTTTCTTTCTTTCTTTCTTTCTTTCTTTCTTTCTTTCTTTCTTTCTTTCTTTCTTTCTTTCTTTCTTTCTTTCTTTCTCTTTCTTTCTTTCTTTCTTTCTTTCTTTCTTTCTTTCTTTCTTTCTTTCTTTCATTTATTTATTTATTTATTTATTTGTTTAATTGTTGTTGCTTTGTTTATGTATTTTTGGACCACAATGGCCTGACTGTTCTACTACTAATGAAGATTCAGGTGTGTCTGCAGCTGCAACTGTAGAAAAGTTGAGACCAAACTGTCTCACATCCTCCAGAATATCTAATGGTGATGCCTGATCGTGTCAACAAATATGCCAGAGTGCTTGCTGATGCTGTGTGTGTGTGTTCTGTGTTCTCCTCACTTTCCCATATTGTGGATACATACAGAGACGTTCAGGAGTTAGGTCAAACCTACAGGAGTCTTTTTTTTTATTGTGTTGTAAATTTTTCACTTTTTAACCTCCTCCCTTGCGTTTTCAACCAGCAGAGTACATCTCCTGCAGAAAGTCTCCTGCTGTGATGTGCTTGCTTTAAAAGCAGCTGCAGAATAACACTCAACCAAATTGTCAAGACTTTCCACAGAAACCCCCCAAAAGTCATTGTGTGTAAATGGATTTTAATGTATTCTCTTAAAAGTCCAGTTTTCATGTGAATATACAGTACTTTTTTAGATAGCCAGCACTCTTGTGGATGAGCTGATGTGTTGCAGAGGATCATTTTGTGCTGAGTGACTGACGGACAGCACTGCCTTGAACAGTGGAGACACCAACAAAGCAAAGGATATCAGAAGTTTTTAAATCATTTTGACATGAAATCTCCATGAAAATACGTTGATAGATATGCAACACTTAAAACTTTTTTTTAATTTAAGTAATACCTTAATTTATATACCAGGATTGATATATTGCTATTTAACTGCCATGTTAGCTCAGTTTAATCGAAAGTGATGTTACGATAGTTTGCATGGGGATTCTAACATAACACTTGCACCTTTTTATGTTTACAGATATTAATTAGCTATGTCATATAACAGGTAGGGATGTAACGATTACCGGTAAAATGGTTAAGCGTGATAAAATTGCCAACGATTGGTAATACCGTTTCAAATTCTAAATATCGTTAAAACCGTGACTCATTACTGCACTTTGAAAAACTCACAGCAGCATTCTCAGTTTACAGTGTTTAATTCATGAAAACATGGTGGAAGGCAACAAAGGCGCCCACATGGACAGTTCTCGTTGAGATCTTTCCCACTTTAAAAAGGACAAAGTAGACATTTAGACCCATTTTGGATATTTTTAAAGATGCTGGTTGGTATTTCTATAATACCACGATAAAAATGATAACCGTGACCTTTATGGTTACAATAACCATGATATGAAATTTTCATATCGTTACATCCCTAATAACATGACTGTTGTTCATCAAGTAACCAGCAGATGTCAGTATTCCCAAATGAGCTGTTCAATGTGGCTTCCAGTGAAGAATCTGTTGATAAAGCAGTTGGCTAGAAAGACCCACTATCACACTGTCACTCGCTGTAGCTGCTGGATTTCAACCAGCTGCTTAAACAGTGTTTCTCTTTTTTTTTTTTTCTTTCCATTTGAAACAAAAAAAACAATTAAAAAACAACACAGCAATACTGGTCATGAGTAGTCATTGATTTTGTTTTCCCTTCATGTGTAATCTGCAGGACAGATTGTAGTTGTGCATGAAAATTTGGATAAAAATTTTTCACCTTTACTCATCTACTTTTTCATAATAACGTGAACTAGGGATGCACGATATAATTGGCCCCCCATCAGTGTCGGCCTATATCGGTCTTTAAACTGAGTATCGGACATCGGCAACCCCCACCGATATTTAACCGATCAGTTCGCTGTTTCTAATGTCCTACAAAACAAAAACAACTTCTTCTTCTTTAAAAACTTCTTTTTTACAGACTTTAAAACTTCTAAAGACTAGAGGTTGGAAAAAATATCGATACACTGAAATATGGCAATATTTTCATATGCTGATATCATATTGACATTTAAAAATGTGGTATTGATCTATTTTACTAATGAATTCTCACAATATTTCATCATTCTGTTATGAAATCTTGTGAGAATTCACAAAGTAAAGTAAAAATACATTGATGCGTTTTTTAAATATCAATTTGATATAGGCATATGAAAATATCACAATATTTCAGTGTATCAATATTTTTCCCCCCATTTTTATAAGTTGATAACAAAACTGCTATTTGCAATGACTGCTTATTTTTCAGCTTTGATATCAGTATCGATATCGGTTATCTACCACATGAGTTTAAAAATATCGGCATGTCTGCCAAAATTCCAATATCATGCATCCCTTATGGTAACTCACGGTGATAAAGCCATAGAGAGTGAATCTAACATAAAACAAAAACAAGAAAATAAACAAAACAAAGAAGAGGGTGCTTCTTGTTGTGACTGAACAGTATATACAGTACTGTATAGTTTAGGTTTTCCCAATCCTGGTCCCCCAGGGACCACTGACCTGCATATATTCCAGGTTTCCAACTCCTCCACACTTGATTCAGATCAACTGAACTACTCAAGTTCTTTGCAAGCCTGTTAACGAGCCTTTCATCTGAGTCGGGTGCATTAAAGTGTGAACATCTTGAAAACCAGCAGGGCAGGGTTCCTAGTTCATTGAAATGTATTTATTCAAACAGTTTGATGTTGCACACTTTTTTTGTTTTTTTTTTTTTTTATTTCATTCATGGTTTGCAGAATTACAATTAATACAATGTAAATTTTTTATTATACACCACAAATGAAAAGGAGCGGGAAGAAGTAAACTTGTTACGCCTGCCCCTTTCTGTACAAATATTTCTGTTGGGTTCCAAAGGTACACCAAACCACATGCCTTAAAAAACGGAAATAAACATTATGTATAATGTACAAGTCATTTAATCTGTCTTCCAGGGCATAAGAGCTAATTTAATCTTTTTTTAAACAGAAAAATACATGTGCAACTCTTCAAGGTAATATTTTGAGAATTCCATAATTTAACACCTGCAACAGAAATACACATTTGTTTTAATGTTAACCGACCAAACCTGGGTTCAAAATCTAACCAGCCACTTTTTCCACTTGTCAACACAAATATCTTCTTTCAGTCTGTCTTTTTTTTTTTTCCACTGTGCACATTTCTGCAACAATGTTCATTCTTTTATACAGTCTGAACCAGTTTATTGTTATGTTATGTCAAGTGTACTGTTAAATGCCAGGTCATTAGTCACAAAACTTTGTTTTATCTTCTCAAGGTACGTAGTTTAGAAAATATTTGATATCCCAAAATGTTAACCATAATTTTTCCAGAAACCTTGCAGTGTCTAAAAAAAAATCCTCAGTTTTGTAGTGTTCTTCCCTGACACTACACACCCTCCAGCTCTGGGTATTAGCTCAAGCTTGCTCACTCTTAAACTTTGATGTAATGAAGAATCTGGTTGGATGTTTTCACCTTAATTCATCACATTCTGCAGTTAGTTGTATTCTGAATTTTACACACAAATGGTCATTCTTCAGTTGGAAGAGTAGTTTTTATTCCTCCCTCCTATTTGTTTTTTAGACATTTGGTTGACGTTTCATTAACTTGAAATGAGGCAATATAACGTGTGTTGCCAAATTAAATTGATTTGTTACAATGGTAGCATGTGGTGAAAAAAGTTGAGAGAAGTTAAAGCTAAAAATGCATCAGTCCAGTCTTTTCTGATCCAGTCTGATACCTGAACTGAGCGAATCGGCCAATACTGTGCTGCTATGTATGATATTAAAATAAATGAATGAATGACTGGATTGGAATGCTGGATCAGCCTCATTCATCCGATATGCGATCCTGCTAATTAGTCAATATTAGAGCTGATATTCGATCTCGGTATCGGATCAGTGCATCTCTAGTTAAAGCAGCATTGTAGGTGCCAACCAGTCAGATCACCTGACTGTACAGTATGTCTGATCTCCTGACTAATCTGGCTTCAGCTGTAAACATAAGGCCCCCCTATTGTTGAATGTTAATACATTGCATCTCTGTGCTTCCTCCCTTTATTGCGAACTGCTGCTTCTCTAGATGTTGGCAGTTGTTTTGTGAACCAAGAACAAGAATTGTCTTTAAGTGAACTCAGATAATTAATAACACATGAAATTTTTATTGTTTTTCCATAAAAGTCTTGTGTAAAAACAGGGTTTCTGCAAAGTTTCAAGTCTTAAAAGTCTTGGAATTCCCAAATCTGTGTTGGAAAAGGTCCTTAAATTTGACAGTTTTGGTCTCAAATTTTATAAGGTAGAACTGAAATTGTACGGTACGCTGCATTGCATTAAAATTTGTTGTGGAAATGTTTGAACTGTAAAGTGATGGTAGAAAACTAATTTCCTCCCCTTCCAACCTGACAATTTTATCTAAATTAATAACCAGTTATCACCGACTTTGCGGCGAGAAATGATTGGGGAAATTATTTTGTTTATTTTTAAATAAAGTTTGAGGACTGTGCATTCTGTGATCTCAGCTTCATGGAAATGCGACGATGGCACTTGGGGTCAGGAAATGGATGTGAACAACATCCTGAGATCTATGGATTTTAAAAAAACCCACCACGCTGTAGCTGCTATCATTACATGTTCTTTCATTCTGTATACTCTTACGTCTCTCCATCCTATCTTATTTCAGTAAATCCTCCACCTTCAAGGCCTTACATTATCAACTAATCATCTGTTTTGCCCCTCCACCAGTGTGCTGGCCTATCAGCAACCAAATGCCAAGAAACTCCGTCGCATGGCCCAGAAGGCCGAGCAGCTAGCAGCCAAAGGCGTGTTGCCACGGAAGCAGAAACAGCTGCTGAACAGACGGCCTGTCGACAGGACGGTCAAGAAGGCTGAGACAGAGGCCAACAACAACCCAGACAGAGACTATTATGACATATGGGGACAAGAGGGTGAGTTGAGTGAGTCTGTGTGTATATGTGTCTGCATGTCCGTCCAGTGATGATCCCATCCTTGCGCTCCCAGTATTTCCTTCATGGGAATGTGAAGACCACCGTGGAACTCAGGTGGCTGTTGTGTGAATGGTCATCTGGGATCTGAGGATACACAAACAACAGTATTCATTTATCCTTTTTAAAGATGTTGTTTTAAGGTTTAAATTGAAAAATATCAATTCAAGTAAAAACAGTGCAGAAAAGTAAATATTTGCCCCATTATGCAGAACAATATGGATGTTTTAATCAGAGTTCTTGTGCTGTCAGAATTTGCAAGTTCTCCCTTCAAACTCAGGCCACATCCACACAGTAAGGTTAGGGTCACATGGACACTTTTGTTCACACAGAAGAGAAAAGGATGGTATTTCCATTCCCTTTGGGAAAGTTTCTCCTTAAAGGCAGTTTAAACTGTGAGTTTATCCCCACATGTCAGCCCTTAGGTCTGTTATTGGCTGGACACAAATATGCAACCCAGAAACATCCCGAACGCACCAAAACAAAAGCAAAAATTCAGTCAGGGGGAGAGGGAGTTTCAAACAGAAGGTGCATTTGGACAGAGGTTCTAAGAACACAGGTCCTATAACTACGCCTCCCGAGTTTAGTTATAAGAAGTACCCTTCGCCTTCAATGTGCGTTCACACATGAGGGAGGACCTCATTAGGAACCATGAGTGACGCAATCGTTGCGACGGTGACAAATTTATACCCCAGCAGATCTAATACAAAACTGACGTTTCTCATCTTTTTTATTCAAAGCTACACTGCCCAGCCACAAAAAAGTCACCAACAAAAGAGGTCAAACATTTAACATTTCATTGGACCGCCTTTAGCTTTGATTGCGGCAGCATTCGCTGTGTTTCCAGAAGCTTCTGCAATGTCACCAGATTTATTTGCATCCTGTTGCATCAATTTTTCACCAAGATCTTGATGATGATTGTAGAGTCTGACCACAGCACATCCCAAAGATTCTCAATGGGGTTCAGGTCTGGACTCTGTGGGGGCCAATCCATGTGTGAAAATGATGTCTGATGATCCCTGAACCATCTTTCACAATCTGAGCCTGATAAATTCTGGTACGGTCATCTTGGAACATGGCCGTGCCATCAGGAAAGAAACATCCATTGATGGAATAACCTGGTCATTCAGTATATTCAGGTATCAGCTGACCTCATTATCTGAGCTCATACTGTTGCTGAACCTGGACCTGAGTAACTGCAGCAACCCCAGATCATCACACTGCCCCCACAGGCTCATACAGTAGCACTAGGCATGATGCTGCATCACTTCATCTGCCTTTCCGGCCACATTTCTTCCTGGAAGACGATGGTCCACTATCCTTCCAGTTTTTCATAATGCATTGGACTGTTCTGAACCCAGTTTTAGTCGTTTCTGCATCTACTTAGATGTTTTCACCTCTTGATGCCAATGATTTGACCCTTCTCAGACAGACTAACATCTTTTCCAAGACCACGGATGTGTCTTTCCACATGGTTGTTTAGGAAATGAGAAGCAACTCATTGCACCAGTTGGGGTTAAATAACTTGTTGCCAGCTGAAAGATAATCGCCCATGCAGAAATTATCCAATAGGAGGCTCGTACTTAGTTGCTTAGTTAAATCCAGGTGGCGACTTTTTTTTCGGCCAGTCAGTGTATTATAAAAGCTAACTTACCAGCTTTCCCTCATCATGGTCATTTGTATCATGTAACAGCCCCCGTTGGAAAGCTGCCCTAACGTCTTTACCTTTTGTTAAAGTACGCCCAGATACTTTAGTGGACGGACCGGGGTTCGTTCACCAAAGTGGTGCAGATTGTACTGACACAATTTGCAACTGTTTTTTGGCTTTTCCATCTTTCTTATTCAAAGCTATTTAAAAGGCTAACTCGCCAGCTTTCCTTTCCCTCCCTTGTTTACCTTTTGCTGAAGTGTGTGGGTGGTCCGTCCACTAAAGGGTCCGGGTGGCAGCCGCAGATTCTGCTGCCATACTTTACAGCTGTGTTTAGTCATTAAATTAATATGAAAATATTTGCTTTTGGACGTTTCAAAATAGTTATCGAGACTTTTTAAATATGGCAGGACTGGAAGAAGCGGAGCTCACGCAAGGGGCGCAGCTTGTCATGGAACCCCGAAAAGACCCTGGCTCGGAGTAGGAGCTAAAAAGGTTATAGGAACTGTGGTCCGAGGTCCATAGTTCCTATATGTCCAAATGCGCAAAAGAACGGCTCGGTTCCCGAAAAGGTTATAGGACCTCAAAAAGGTTCCTACAGTCCGAAAGTGCCTAATGTCACCGCCACAAGTGAGTTGAGGCCCAAAGGTGCAGACTGAGACAGATTTCACTTGCACAAGTCTAGTGTTTATTTTCAGGCGGAAAACTTTGGATTGTACCTGTAAGACTCTGGAATTGCCATTTGTGGTGACGAAACGCCCCAATAATGAACCGGAGCAGAATCTTTCTGCTTTGTGTAGAGTAAAAGAGAGGAAAGTGAGTCAAGTTTCTGTAGATGTTTAACTGTTGTTAAATTATGAATATGCAACATTTTTCTAAATTTTCTAAATGAACACATTATAGTATGCACGTTAACCCAGAGAATAAACTCAAATTCTGAAATTTCACTTATTAGTAGCAAAAGTTATTTGAATACCTTAACTGTTAAAGAAGTGATATCAATTTCATAGTTGAAAATTGCTTATGAAAATTTTGCAGTAAATTGCAAATCAATAAGTATGAAGCTTTTTTGTTTTTCTTTTAAATGCAGTCAAAGAGTCAGCTGACCCCTGGTATCTTCAACAGACAGGCAAGAAAGAGTGTAAGGTGAGATTGACCACTCACAGTCACAATATAAATGTAATCACCATGATGTTAGACATTTGTGTGTGGGTGTTGGAGTCGCACTAATGTGGCATTATTTCATCAGCGTCCAGAGACGATGAAAATGAAGCCATCAGTGCTCCCAGCTGTGGAGGTGATCGCTCCTGGAGGATCCTACAACCCTGACTTCTTCTCCCACCAGGTAAGCCAAGCCTCTACTTCTGCAGATGTGGGTACTTAAGTGGTTAAAATGTAAAAACATTGTAAATCTTGTGAAAAAAAAATCACTAAGCAGTTCTGTTACCAATTACAAATTACTATTACTAGTCACTAAGCTGTTGTTTATGCCACAACGTGAAATAATTAAGCTAATTAAATCAAAGTGAATGTCATGTCTGTGTGAACCCAGGCATTGCTTCAGGAGGCCCACGACGTGGAAGTCAAGAAAGAAAAGGAAGAATCCAAAATAAAGAAACAGTTGGCTTTCAACAGAGATGACACAGCTACAGAGGTGCGGATGATTAATCCACGCTCATGTCGTCTGCTGATTTTCACTCCGGTTGTAGCTTTGATTTATCTCTAGTGTGATTGTCATTTTCAGGAGACAATCCTCCGTGAGCAGGTAGAAGGTCTGGTAGAGGAAGAGGGGGATGAAGAAGAGGACTCGCCTGACGAGGATGATGAGGAAGCAGCTATGGCCGGCATTGCTGTGGCTGAGAAGAAGACTGAGAAAAGGAGAAGAAAAGAAAAGGAAGAAAAGATTAAGGTACTTGAACCATTAAACTTTCTTAACTCCCAAATTATTCAAGGTCAGTGACTTTTACTCTTTCGCCATTAGGCATGTACCAATTGCCGGTAAAATGATTAATCGTGATCTAATTACCAACGATTAGTAATACCGTTTCAAAATTTAATTATTGTTAAAACCATGATTTATTTCTGCTCTTTGAAAAACTCCCAGTGGTGCTGCTCATTGGCTGGAAAAGCGGTAGCAATCACAGTTTGCAATGTTTAATTTATATTCTTACAGTATACAGTACTCTTGAGATTTCTCCCCCTTTAAAAAGGGGAAAGTAGACATTTAGGCCCAATTCCAATTCCTATCTTAACCCTCAATCTTAACCCTCAAGCTCAACCCTCAATATTAGTAGCCCTCAAAACCAAGTGTTAAGGGCTATTTTGTGACTTGGAAATGGGACACCCTTAAATGCAGATAGGTCTTTAAACTGTGGGGGGCATCATTACGCCAAAGCGGTGTTCAGTTTGTCAATTCAGAAGAAGAAGAAGGAGCAGAAGAAGAAGAATTTATTTGCACTGTTAACCATGCCTACCCATGGACATATTCAGCTGTCACCACATAACACGGCTTATTGAAAGGTAAACACCAGCTATAACTAAAGTTACATAGGTAACTGTGGTTCTGTGAATTCCTGGATGACTGCCAGTCAGCTGGCCTGCACGTCACCTGACTGACAATTACCATTAGGACTCAACCTGCAAAGAGCACGAGGGGCTTTGTTTACAGAAGGAATGAAACGGAACCATCGTTCCATAACTTTGCAACTACGGGAGATGACATCAGCCCGGTTGTCTTATACTGTTATCGGCACAAGCACGTTATAAAACGACGACATTAGCGCAGAGAAAAATGACCATTTTGTAATGTTAACCAACTTAAACGATGGCAACATGGCTTGACCGCACCGGCCGCTATTGACAAAAGCTCGTAACATAAAAATAAATATTATGCAACAATGAGGTAACTAATCCATAACATGGGCCTAAACTAAGATAAAACAATGGTTTTCGTTACATTTATATCTCCATTAACAAAGAAGATGCTTAAGATTTGTAGCTCGCCTTCTTTGCTGCTTGTATTCTGGGTGGCCCTTACTCACAAGGGTGGTGTCGGAGAATCTAAATATTGAGGGCGATTCAGCCCTCAAACTTGCCCCTTAACTTAAAGGGATATTGTGTAATTTCTCCTGTTATTTATTCACAAAAACTGATTATTTGGTTCAAAAGTGTTTTTTCATTAATCAGTTATCACTCCCATCAACAAACTGAAGTGCTCCTCTAAGTTCTAAATTTGCCGTTCGTATCATTCATTTACACAGTGAGCGCGGCGGCTCGGTGGAGGCTACCATGTTGTATCGCCATGTTTTTGCGTTCGGGAGAAGCATGACAGTAGGAAAACACAGAAACTCACCGGACACACCGGAGTTTTCAGCTCAGTTCGAGGTAATGCCTTTGAAAAGTCACCACGCTTAAGTGGGGAGAAACCAGCGTCTCGCTGATGCTGCGTTCACGTGCAGTCGGGCAGACAGCCGTTGGTAACAAACCAGGTGTCATTTTAATCAATGAAGCCGAGCGAAAGATGGTAAAACATGGGTCAGGAAAAACAATACAACATCGCCATGACAACAAATCAGATGTGGACTGATGTCACTGTAACTGACGGACCACGTCTTCACATAGAGGCTGGTGATAACTTTACATGCATCGGCTGTCGTCGGTCTGCCCGGTTTCACGCGAACGCAGCATGAAAAGTACGAGTGAGCTGCTCCCGATTACACAATGTCCCTTTAACTTTCTGAGAATCGGGACAACACTTGCACTTTGTGGGAGTGCGCATTTTTGAGATTGAGGGTTAAGACCGGAATTGGAATTTACCCTTAGACCCATTTTGGATGTTTTTTAAGATGCTGGGGGATATTTCTATAATACCGTGATAAATATGATAACCGTGATTATTTTGGTCACAATAACCGTAATATGAAATTTTCATATCGTTACATCCCTATCGGCCATAAAAGTCACTTTTTTTTTTTTTTTTTTTTTAGGATATAAGATGTTCAGCTTAGATGAAAAATAAAAAAAAAAAGGATACAGCTCCATTGAACTGAAATTTAATGCACCCATCAAATAAGACATTTTCCTTCTTGTAAATTTGATCTAATAGTGAAGACAGATTTTATAGATGTTCCTTGAACCACTCTGTTGCAGCCTGAGACAGACAATCAGGAAATAAGCCAAAATCTTTTAAGCAAAGTTCTTAGCAACTGTAGCAACTCCAGATCTCCCGTGTGTAGCATGGACAGTGGGATAGAGCTGGGCGATATGCCTAAAATCAGTATGTTATTTTAAGCAGTTCACCTTGGTAACGATAAATGGATAATAACTGGATAGATCGGATGGGGTATAGTCACGTGACTACAGATGGTACATGTAGCTCAGTATTGTCACCATTTCTCTTCTTTTTAATCCCATTGTAGGAGCAGCAGCGACTGAACAGCAAACAGCAAACTATGCAGCAGCAGCAGCTCTTCCAGCTTCGCTCAATAAAAGCCTCCATCAAAGAAGAGGAACAGAAGACCAAGGCAAGACAGATTCAGCGCAAAGCCAATCAGGAGGCCCAGAAGGCTCTGCCCAGACGTCTCGGCAAACTTAAGTACGCACTTAACTCTCTCTTCACACTTGAATCTGATTGTTTCATTCGATGATACAGTGATTTAGAGCAGATCGTCACATTTTGTGTAATGAAGGTTAGTAAGCAAGAACTACAAGGAAAAGCTTTTGTATATCTGTATGCGGGGTGACTCTGTGGAGCAGTCTAAACAATGACATGAAGCAACGTTCAAACGTAAAGTAGTTTAAGGCCATGTCCCCACAGCGACGAAGCTGGTTCAGGCGTAAAGACGGTGGCAAAAACTGGAGAAAGGCTTCACCATTCCCACAAAACCACTGTAGCACATACAAGACTACGGGTGGCGCCATTATGATTGAAGGGTCACACTCAAAAGCTATGAGACGTAGTGTGTGTGCAGATAACGGCTCATTCATATCACACAACATGCATGTCGGAGATTTTTTTTTCCTTCTTTAATTTGAGGGGATGAATAATTTTGAGGACGACTGTATATATACTACTCACAAAAAGTTAGGGATATTTGGTTTTTTGTATGATGTCAGAATGAACCTAAAATCCATTGCGACCTGTCCAAGTGAACTGAATTAGACTTTCTCTAAACTTTAAGATGCACATGTACATTGTTCAATGGTTAAATATGAACATTTTATATTTTCCTGAAATTATAACCAGAAGTGGAATATCCCTAACTTTTTGTGAGTTGTGTGTGTGTGTGTATATATATATATATATATATATATATGTATGTATATGTGTGTGTGTGTGTGTGTGTGTGTATGTATATGTGTATGTATATGTGTATATATATATATATATATATATATATATATATATTTATATATTATATTTATGAGAGAGAGATAGAGATAGATATGGGCTCCAGGCTAACTTTTTTTTTTTTTTTTTTTTTTTTTTTTACTAGGAGCACAGTGGCCTCTAACTTAAATTTGTAGGAGCGCAAGAAGGAAATTTGGGGGCGCACACCAAAATCAACTTGCAAAGCAAATGTTCACATTTTTACTGATAAATACTTGAACAATAAATGCAGAAACTACAATGTTCACAGGTCCCAGCACATTTTATGTTTCAGACTGGCTCTGTGTTTACTCTAAGTGCCATGTTTTAGTTGTGTGGTGCCAGGTCCCTGTATGTTGCAGGTAGTGCTGCAATGGATCAATGACTTCACGGTTTGAAGTGGTTTACGGTTTTTGAGTCATGGATCGGATCAGCAAAACTCAGAGAAAAAGTCCAAGACAAATTTACCTACATTTATTTGTTTCAGGATTTTTGCCCATTAAAAATATTCAACTCGAAGACTCATTCCACTCAAATGTATAAAAATAGATGATAAAAAAGATAAAGAAAGGGACCAGGAACAGATGACAAAATTGCAAGGTCATGCATGATGTCACCAGTTCACGTGATAATAATAATCATGATAAAGAGGGCTGGATTAGAGTCCTGTGGTCCATGATGGGGAAAAAACCCCACTCAGACCCCCTGATGATTGACTTCTAATCTGGTGCCACTGATAATTCAGCCATCGCAAATCTGCGGTGGCTTTTATTTTGAAATTCACCGGATGCTTTACACTGCACCCATGTCTGATTTCCTGTTTGGTCCTAGCTACACGGTCACACCGCTTAGAGCTTGACGCGTTGGAAGCATGTTCTGTCATAAATAGACCCGACACTGCGACGAGACGCTGATGACTTCTGGTGCGCCTGGTGTGGAATTAAACCATCCACTGAAACGGCCTCATAGCGAGGCAGCACCACACATGGAACGCAGTGCACATGAACCTGGTGTGAAAGTCTGTCAGCAACAAAAACGGCACATTTTATTGGTCGCACATGAGTGAGTGTATGAAAAATTTACTGGCTCCGGCTCACATTTAAGTTGCAAAATGCGACCATTTGGTCACAGTTAAATATGTATGCGTGTGTGTGTGTGTGTGTGTATGTAAAATGTGTGTGTATATATATATATATATATATATATATATATATATATATATATATATATATATATATATATATATATATATATATATGTGTGTGTGTGTGTATGTATGTTTTAGGGCTGTGCGATTGCCTGTAAATTTCAAATTGTAGATTGTCATTGCTCAAGATTGTCAATACACAATAAAATTGGCAAGGGGGCGGGGTCTCATGTTGATTTTTACCAGTCCGCATGGCTGCGTGAATAATCTGAATTTGATTGCATGTGTGAGCTGTAACCCCTGTGACGTGGCCTTGTAATAAGTACTATTATACTTATTACATGTATTGTGTATGTATATATTACTAATAATATGTATATAATACTATGTAATTGTATAATACTCTAATATTTTCACCTCCATCCAGGCTAGACTGCACTAATAACCTTAAAATCAGCTTTGGTGGATGATGTGTTCATGAAATCTCTTTATGAATGCCCTTGTGTGAACATTTCAGTAGTTGCACATTAAAACAATATTTATTTGCAATTAGTCTACTCTGCTGAATGATCCTGAAGCAGAAGCAAACAGGCTGCGTCAGTTCAAATTGAAGAGATGCGCCCTGTCACTGTCACAGGGCTGCTGACAGTGTACCTGCACTGAGGAGAGAGAATGTGGATTGTAGGTCTGTTTGTAAATGGAGCTTCTCTAACAGTCATGTATTTCCTCCCGAAACATCTCTAAATGCACAGTAGAGCGATGTTTTTTGTTTTTTTTTTTCCAAAAAGAAAAAGTTAAAACCTATTCAGTAACTGAACCGCAATGGTTTCAGTGTCCTTAAATTGTGACAACGCAAGGGTGTTATTTGAAGCAAAAAGTCACAATCTTCATTTTGATTTTGCTTTATCTCATTTCCAGGTTCCATGCTCCAGACCTGGAGGTGCAGTTGAGTGACGAGCTGCCTGGATCTTTGCGACAACTCAAGGTACTTGGCTCTAGTTATATTTTTAATTTGTACTTGCTTGTCCACCTTGTCCTTTCTGTGACTCCACAGTTTTTCTAAACTTAGCAGCAGCAGCAAAAATCTCAATTCCTAGTTTGCGTACTGCATACTCGTGTACTTGTGGGTACGTACTGGAAGTCTGCACTTGTGGAGTTTACAAGCACAGACTCCGCCTACTTGATGGTTTGGGACAATGCGAACTTGTGACATCACCACTTGCGGTGCGCAGCAGTGCAGAGCCGCCTGTCTTTTATGTTAAAAGTATATTTCCCTCTTGGAATGTTGAACATTTTCCAACCATCATTTTGTCGATTTTGACAGTTCATGGCCGAATACTTCTGGTAATTTTTCTTGGTGTACTTGTCCTTGTAGTTAAATATGGGTTTTACTGTATTTTCTTGCCCCCGGTTGTGCCCGTGTCTATGACATTGCTTGGAAACCCATCTATTGCCTGATGCCCTTTAGTGACTATTGTTAAATTGTCGCCATCTCTCGTTTCTCCACACTTCAATCATCCCAATTTAATACAAGACTCCAAACAAGTTAAAAGCAGATTAAGCTGTTTGACATGAGCTTAGAAGATCTGGGAAGATTTTTAAAGGTACAATCTATACAATCTGCTTTGCTGCTCTTCCCAACCCTTTTCCTTACAAATGTGACACCATTTAAAAAGGAAATTAACAGGCTCTCTTCTGGTGTAAAGATTTATTGCAAAGAAGCATTGTTCAAAGAAAAAAAATATCCAACAAATTTCTGTATTGTTTGTGCCAAGTTTCATGGTTTTATTTTTTATTCCATTGATTTATCATCTGCAGAAGGTGTTGCTGCTCTAAGCTTTGTCCTGTTCATGACTCATTTTCTCTACTGAAATAATTAGTTTCATGTGATAGTTGTAGATGGAAAATGTACAGTTCCATTTTTAATCTGGTATAATACCTTGATCAGCTTTTGTGTTGTGAATGAGAATTTGATTATTTAATATCTCGTAGTTTTATTGGGACTTTTTTTTTTGTGTAATGCTACAACTCTGCAGCCAGAGGGCAGCATCCTCAAGGACCGCTTCAAAAGCCTGCAGAAGAGGAACATCATTGAACCCAGAGAAAGAGCCAAGTAAGAGCCTAGGCTTATCACTAACAACCCAACAGATTCTGAACGTGTATCTTGATTAAAATATTTTTTCACCTTATTCTGTCTTTTTTTTAGGTTTAAGAGGAGGCTGAAGGTGAAGTACGTTGAGAAGAGGGCGTTCAGAGAGATCACATAACTGTTCTAATGATATTAAATAAAGTGTGGCAAACACCACTGCTTGTGAGTGTTGTTTCCTCTTGAGGTAACCATTCAGCAGTTTTTGTAACCTGCCTCTTATTGGATAATTGATACATGGATAATTATCTTTCAGTAGGCAACAAGTTATTTAACCCCAACTGATGATATGAGTAGCTTGTCGTTTTTGTGGCCGTGGTTAAGATGTTAGTCTGTTTTAAGAAGAATCAAATCATTGACAGAAATTTTGACAAATTTTGACAAAATTTGGGTTAAAACTGTCCAATGCTTTATTAAAACCTGGAAGGATAGTGGGAACCATCGTCTTCCTGGAAGAAATGTGGTTGGAAAAAAAAATCCTGAAGGGCGGTGAACGGAAATCAAACTTTTGGTGAATTTAAATCGATGAAATACATTAGAACTCAGCTATGTTTCATAGTGAACGCTTTTTTGCATGAACGATGTGAAGGGAACTAGAGGGATTGGACATGAACAGCTGTGTAGCCATAAGAAAACTACTAATGACTGAGGCTAACGGGAGAAAAGGCCTATAAGTTGCTAGGGAGTATAAGGATTGGACGCTGAAGCAAGGGAAGAAGCTCATGTGGTCCAGATTTACCCTGTTCCAGAGTGATGGGAGCATCAGGGTAAGAAGAGGGGCAGATGAAGGAATGCAGAAGCCTGCAGGTCTGCTGAAATCAAGGTTAAAAACTTTTCTTTGCTGTTGGCTTTTATCAGTTATTTTAATTATTTTAATCATTTCATTTTACCTTGTTTTATCTTTACTGTCTTTAATTTCAAGTTTGTTTCTAATGCTTTTTTTTATTTATTTTTTTTAATGCTTCTGCACCCTGCTGTAATGTTTTTGTTTTATATAAAGCACTTTTAATTGTCTTGTACGTGAAATATGTGATACAAATAAACATGCTTTACTGTACAAGGCTGTGGGGGCACTCTATGACCTGGGGCTGCTGCAGCAACATCATGGAAGGATGAAAAGAATGAGGTCAGCTAACTACATGAATATACTGAATGACCAGGTTATTCCATCAATGGATTTTTTTTCCCTCCTGGTAAAACAGTCCTATTCCAAGATGATTACGTCAGGATTGATCCAGCTCAGGTTTTGAAAGACTGGTTCAGGCAGCATGAGATATCATTTTCACTCATGGATTGGCCACCACAGATTCCAGACCTGAACCCCATCAAGAATCTTTAGGATGTGCTGGAAAAGGCTTTGCGCAGTGGTCGGACTCACCAGTCAGTACAAGATCTTGGTGAAAAATTAATGCAACAATGGATGGAAATAAATCTTGTGACATTGCAGCTTATTGAAACAATGCTACTGTAATCAAAGCTACTCTAAAAGTGTTGCAATGAAATGTTTGTGTAACCCTTTTTTTTTTTCAGTGGTTCCTTTTTTTTTCTTGGCCAGGCAGAGCACGACTTCTTCCATTTAATTTATAGTTAATTTTGTATGTGTTATGTAACATGAGCCCTGATGAGGATAAGGTTATCAAAGGGTTTTTGATGTACAGCTGAGCCTGCTGAGGCCAAGTGTCACTGTGCCACTACTCTGCTCATACACGAGTGAAAAGTCACAGCTTAGGTTCATTAGAGGGTCAGCAACCACATCAAGTGTCCACTGCAGAGTTTGTTTGCTTTAATTCAGCTCAGTACATCCATCCCTTCAGATTACTGCATCCTCTCAAACATAACGTATGCAGTAAATGCTAAAACTGATGAAAATATAAAGCTTCTTATGTTAATATTGCACATAAAGCCATTTCATTACCACTGAGCATTTTTTGGTCTAAAAGATGTCTAATGGTCCACCTTAGGCTAAAATTGATCTACCGCTGGTCTAAAAATTAAAGTTTATTTTAGCCATCTAAGCTTAAACTAGCATACATCTAAACTACGCTGTCCATTGATCAATGATTGCCAAATGTTGGATCAAAACATTTGGCCAATCATTTACACAGCCTACAGTTGTTTTTTTTTTAAATTATCATTTCATAATAATGGATTCAATTGTAACGTCTAGACTTGGGCTAAAACAGACCGACTACAGCCGGGTGAACTTTGGTCGAAACTTTGACGAGACGTCTATTAGACGTCTTTGGCTCAGTGGGTTGAATATTTAAATCACATTAGAGTCGATTTTACTCAAGTTTGCTCAAGATAAAACCAGCAGCTGAAGTCTTCATTTATATTTTTCTCATGTAAAATATTTAGATTTAATCAATGTATAACAAAGCATCCCTTAAAAAAAAAAAAATCTTTTGAGACTGCAAAAACTGCAAATATGTGGATTTTTTAAAATCCCCATAAATAGATTAGTTAACTTCGTGGAGTTCGATTGAAAGTTTTTTGTTGGTTGATCTTTTAATTGTTTTTTTTTTTTTTAAATATCTAAGACAGATGGACTTGAGGAAGTTGGCATGGGATAAAAGATCCCTCCCCGCTGGCTTAAAACCATAATTGCCTTCAGTGTCCTGCTGGTCCTATGGTGCCTGGAGCTACGCCAAAGCTTCTTATCCATTAATCAGTGTGAAAATGTAATCTTTTACCTTCAGGGTCTTTAAACCCTCCCACCTATGTAGCTGTCTAAATGAGCTGATCTCTCTTGACAGCATTGACTACGTTCTGGACAGCATCCAGTTATGGTAGCTTAGCAACATTTTTACATCGATTACCTGCTGATGAATAAACCTGCTGACTCATAAAGCCTCAGTTTGTCCCCAAGGAGCCTCCTCCAGGACTTTTTACTGATTGGATTTACTGTATAATGCATTTAGGCACGTGATGTAAGTGAGGCTGAGGTGATTCCTAGACTACAGTCAGTGTTTTGACTCTAGTTTGCAAATGTTGAAGCAAACATTTGCAGATAGTTAATGCATTCCCCCTTATCAGCTTGTTAGTGGGCTGATTTTCTCTAATAAGCATCTACACAGATTGAAACCATAAGGCTAATGAGAATGTTCGTTTTCAGGCACTTGGCCGTAAGCCAGGATTACACTTTGTTGTGAGGTGACATTAAGCTCCGTACCTTTTAAGACAATTATCCACAGGGTGTCCCAATTCTGAACTTAAAAGCACAACCATTAACCTAGATGAGGTTATCTGCTGTCTTGTAGATGATAAAACACCCCATATCACCCTAAAATTCTACTTAAATGACACCACATCTAATATTAAAAAGTGACCATATTTCTGAATGAAAAGGGACAATAACAGGTTATCTTTTTATATTTATTAAAATAATCTATAAAACAGTAAAACTTTTCTTGGAACTAGATGTGATGTCTGCATCTGTGTTGTGGAGAACATGCTAACAGAGTAATGGAACTATGTTCATCCTAAGCTGCAAAGCTATTTGATGCTTAGTTCCACACAAATACCATTTATGAATGTTTTAGTTTCGCTATGTTATAGTTATAATATTTATGTTATAGTTTTAGGTAACATAAAAGGCCCACAATAGAACATTTAGCAGTTTTCTCAGTGATGCGCCCCCTATCGACAGCTAAACTAGCATCCATCTTGCATCATACTTGTACTGTGATTCACGGCAGCCAGTAAAAAACAGTCTTGACTTGACTTTTGTTGTGTCCCTACCTCTTTTTCTTTTCCTTTCTGCCTCCGGTAATGTTTTCTTGCGTTTCTTTACCGAATCATGATGCACATTCAAAACACCTGCTGTGTTTCATATCTCTGGTTTATATCCGTTTGCTAGTACGTGATGTGGTGCGCAACATCATGCCCGCATCCCTGACGCAAAAGTTACTTAGTGCAGTTTCTGAGCCTCAGAACACCTCTGAGCAGTGACAGCTCTAAAATGCACATAATGAATGTTGGTGTGCCATCAAAACGAGTCAGAAATGCATATTTTTAAAGTCTAAAAGTTACGTTGTGGGTCTTTAAAGGACCCTTAATCAGCAATAGACAAGTCTATAGCAAACTCCAGACATCTTGTCCCACTATCCTGCAGCTTTTAGATGTTTCACTGCTTCCGCTGCTAACCTTTTTGTCTAAATAAGCTGGACATATAATACTTACAAGCCTAAGTCTTACGGTCCAAAATTTGCATAAGAGCATAGGAGTGTCAAACTCTGATGGTGTTTTTCAGGTTTTTGATGTTTCACTCAAGCAGCAACCCTCGGTAGCCAACTATGAAGCTACCCAGAAGAAGGAAATATTTGTAGTTCTCCCTTCATCTGCTAGGGGCTGGCTGCGAAACATAGCAAATCCCCTTTGATTCCCATGTTAAAAAGGCCAACTCCCAACAGAAATAGACATGTTTACAGCCTGGTTCAAAAATTTATTTTAGCTTTAATAGGTCAAGGTTACCTTCATGTCAACTGTGAGTGAGTGAATTTTTTTTTATAACTCATCAGTTTAGATGTTATTTAATCTTGACATTACACATAATTAGGGGCGTGTCCTTTTGATTGACAGGTGGCAGACTGGATGCTGGCCTGCTGGCCAGTGGCTAACAGTTATCTCCTTGTTTTGCTCTCGATAAGGTCTCAGTCTGTAGCAGAGTAGCACAACAGCTGTTTTTAGTCAGCTATAGCAAGTCTAAGAGTGTTTTACCTTTAGCCCGCCATTTATGAGGCTAATCTCCATAAGCTCCTGTTAGTTTCGAGTTAGCTCAGTTAGCATTTAGCCCAGAGTACGTCAGGTGTCAATCATTTTCCCCAAGGCAGCTCTTTGCCTATTTTTGTCATTTCTGGAAGTGACCTCACACGCGACGCAGTGAAGATGGCAATGATGGGAACGCCCAACTGGCCTCATTTTTAGCTCTTCAATGGGTCATGTGAGTGAAAGGTTCGTCCCCCTTTTTTTTTACGGTCTCTGGTTTCGCTTCACCAACACACATCAATCTAACTGCCTCTTTTTAACAGCTTGCTGTCAAATTTTCCTCTAGTGCGTTGACCCATAAATCTGATTCAGGTGTGCTGCAGCAGTAAACAAACTAAACTTGTAAGACATTTGCAAAACCTGCAGGATGCTGCCATCAAGGATTGACTTATGACACTCCTGGCCGATACATGAATGATTAGAGTTATTGTTATCCGTTTAATCATTACCTGTCCCTCTACAGCTACTTGTTACCTCTGCCAAGGATGTAATGTTTTCGGTACTGCTTGTCTGTCTGTCAGCAACTTTATGGAAAAAGTACTGGACGGATTGACCTGGAATTTTCACCAGCCTCAGCCCAAGAACGAACCCATTCAATTTTGGTGGTGATTTGGATCACCTTCTGGATCCAGGAATTTTTTGAAAGATTCTTTATCATTGTGAGATAGGCCATGTTGGAAAGGCTGTTGATGAGGCGTGAATGCCCCCTTTTGGCAGAAGTGTGCTACTGAGCACATGATCGTCAGGACGCAGAAATGAAACTTATGAGCAGCAGTGAGCACGAGGAGAGAAGACTGTTGGACAGACTTCTAGCCCGTTGAATATGGTGAACTGTGTGCGTCTATGAAGAACTGTAAGTAACTAGTTGTATTTCTGCCTGAACAGGATGTTTATTTAGCTGATTTGCTTATTCAGAAGTGTTCCTCCATTCACCATGTGCCTTTTCATGCTATTAAGCTAGCTGACCTGTTACATGCCAGTTACTCTAGCTGTTAGCCTTGAACACATACATGTTTAGTCCTAACTGTAAGGGAACTATTAGTAATAATTAATATCTTGAATGTGTTTTTTTGCTGAAGGAATGTTCCTCATGGCTTTGTATGTCTGTGTTTATAGACCACACTCACTTCCATCCAGGCATTCACCTTAACTAGCCCTGGAATGCCTCACCTGTAAGCCTGTCGTTTGTTGCATTACTATGCTGTTTGAAGCTCTAGAGCAAGCAAAAAATACTTTTACAAAAAAGTGTTAAAAACATTGGCTGAGCAGAAAATTTACAATCTATTTGAACCTTTACGCTGTTTTTTTGTTTCACTGCTGCACACTTCTTTAATAATAGAAAAACTAAACTCAAGAGTTTGCATGTTAAATTAACAATGACTCAAAAATATAAGGCTACCTTCCCAGGTCTTTTTTTCCACCCCAAAGTGTATTTGTGTGTGCACCAGTTTCTTTGAATTAATTCACTTTTCTTGTGTGGTAACCAGCTTTATCTTCTGAACCACTGTGGGGATAAAAGATAACACAACCTTGTGGTGGGCTTCATATCAGATATGTCACTTCCTCTGCAGCCTTCAAAGAGTATCATGCTGCAAACCGAGCTTATCTGGACACACTGACTTTCCTGTGGCTGCAATACCTGCAGACACAGATAATATACACAATACATGTTTGTCTTTTTCAGATTTATGCTTAAAAGCTGGAAGCGTAATAAAAACAATTATGATTCCTTCGCGATCCAGGCAAATATGAAGCCCTCAAAGTGTTTGTGTGTTTTAAGTGTGTCATGCACTGGAGTTTCATGGGTGCACAGATATGAACCTGGTGGCCTAGAGAAGGAGTCAGGGGATCAGTGGTGCCAAATGGATTAAGTCTCTGCACCATCAACATTTGTGTAAGATGTTAAATTGTTTTTAAAAAATAGTGGAAATATTTCCATCATGGCTAAAGTGGCGTGACCAATAACAGACCAAATATATTTTACAGAACCTCCTATCAGCTTATAAAGACAGCAGGTCAGAGAGAGAGAAAAAAAGTTTCCTCTCGTGCTTAGTGATAGAGACAGATTGCAGCCAAGTTGTTTGGGTTTTCCTCCCCCTCTCTCTCCCCCTGATTTTGCCTTCCGCTCCTCACGTGTGAGACACAGTGCTGCCAGATTGTCTTGGCATGGGGTAGGACGGATTACGTGTGTGTGCAGTCACTCATTACAGAATAGATTACTACTCCTCTGGTCTGAGGAGCCGGGGACTGACGGAGGAAGCCACAAAAACATTTAGGTACCATGCATACAGCTGCCACTTAATGAATATGGGTGTGACCATCGCTGCTATATGTGTGATACCCTAAGCTTATTTTCTGCTGAATTACATGCTTTTGCATGGGTGTCCACCATTTTTTCTTCTTTTTTTCCCTCCTCAACTGATAACGGGGCACACGTAGATGCACGTGAACACAATAAGCTTTGTGCTGCAGGAAAATTGAGGTCAGAAACATTCCTTAATTCTCCAATCTAAGGTAATATTCACATATACAAGCAATACTGAAACAATCAGTCAGTAATTTGATTTTCACCAGAGTAAATGGCATCAAGCTTAATAGTTTGATAACACACATGTTAGACAAACTCTGTCAGCAAACAACAAACATCATCATCAATAGCAATATTTAATCTCTGGCTAAAATCCATGTTTTCATATTGTATAAAGGAAATTTTATTTAATTAAAATCCATTTGAGGGAAAAACATCTTGTATTATGTTTAAGTCTGCAGCGTGAATCCAAATCCTTCCCTCTGTAAGCTTTGTTTTTTGGATCATGGATTGTCTCAATCTGCTAAATGCTGTGTTTCCTTTGCTAAAAGTGTGTCATAAAATCTGAAAAAAAAGCTACCATCTTTGAGAAGCTGAGGAATGGCTGTTCTTGACTTATACTAGGATATATTAAAGTAAAACACATGTATAGGCAGAACATTAGGAATTATCATTGTAAGCTGGATGTTGGCTTGTTCTGTTAGGACAATTGAAAAAAAAAATCATTATTATCCACCTGTATAGAAAAAAGTGAACAAAAATTGACATTACGTGTAGTAATCAGCTCTTCAGAAGACAGTTAATTTTAAAACAATGGCTGACATTTATCTGTCATGTTAAAACTGACAGTTAAACCATCATTTTTTTTTATTGATGTCATGTGTAATTTACCAGGAATTCTGTTGTAAACTGTACTAGAGGTCTAAATTTCCTGAAAGATCCCATAAAGACTTGGCCTTAAAATTCTCAGCTGCAGTTATAACCCTGTACAGTACAGACTCACCTTGTGTTGACATATTATTGATCAAACAATTAGCAGAGTCATCAACAACTGTGAGCTTAATTGATAATTAAAACACCTGGATGTTTGGTCATGCACTGTCTTCTTGCATGGTCAATAAGAGTCTGAATGACTGACCAATATGGAGCATCCTCTTAAGTAAATTGCTCTAAATTTTAATGGCTGTCGCTAATTCTGTTTGCACACACACAGATTGCATCACGTTCTGGCTCTTTGCATCCTCCCCTGTGTCAGCTCGGTATCCTTGCATACCCTCGGCAAGGCAGTCCCTTCTGCATCGCTATCTGAATGAGGGTGTGTGTAAGCAGCAAAGATCACCCTTGCAGTTACAGAAGGCTTCAGGTAGATGACAGAAACACATAGAAAAGAAAAATCATCGTGTCTTGTGAGCAAAAAGTGGAAAAATCTTTTGTGGCATAAGAGATAAGAGATGAAGAGGATAGGGGAAAGGAGGAGGAGGGGGGATAAACATGGTGATGGAGAGTGAGTGAGAGGAGCGAGAGGTGGGGGGGGAGGAGCAGAGAGATGATTCCTCTCTAATCCTCTAGACACACGCTCGGTCTGGCTGCCTACTGGCTCAGAGAGGAAGAGGGAGACGGAGGCAGGTGAAGGCAAACAGAAACCAAGAGGGGAAGCGGAGAAAAGCAAGATGAAGGAGAGGGAAGAAAGGAGAGCTGCCTCTCGCAAAGCAAACTGAGTGAAACACAGAGACAGAGGCAGTGAGAGCTGGAGAAACCTACAAGTCTCGCAGCGAATGGAGGGAGACGGAGGAGGTGGGGTATGATGCTTCGGTGCTGCTCTGCCTGAACCAAATCAGAAGTGAAAGAAGGAGCAACAGGAAGGAACAGAAGAGATCCTTGCAAAGAATAGCTGCGAGAAAAGAAAGAAGAGAGGAAGAGATGAGGATAATGGAGGAGAAGAGCTCGAGCAGAGACACAGATCGCTGGTTACTCCAGCTCACATGAGTGTATGGACCTGAGCCCAGCCAGAGTTACTACAAGATGCTGTCAAAGAACAAGTGTGAAGGGATGGCGTGTTAGCGTGCAGGTGATGGATGTCTGTTTGCACAAACAGCGGCTGCTCCTTGAAACTCAGCAGAAGTAGAGGAGAGCTTGTGTGTCTGTTAGATCAGGTGTGTGTAAGAACATATGACAGAGCAGCTGCTTCGGGTTTAAACACGGGTCAGGAGCAGCCAGAGGAGGGAAACGAGAGGGAAAGTGGCAAAACACTCTCACGTGAGGAAGTGCATGGACAGAGAGGAACACGGATACGAAGACTGTGTGCAGCTCATGTAGTCCAGAGATCACGGTGAGCTTCTTCAGGGTTCCTTACTCTGAGATAGACACCTGAAGCCACTCTCTACCTCATCTCAACACAAGTGGATTTGAAGACGGAAAGAACAGGACTCTTGCACCAGCTCTGGTTCTGCTGACTGTGAAGCCCACTGTGGGGTCAGTCTTGATTTTCTGTGCCCAGTGGATGCCTCTTAGGTCCAACCATGGGAGAATGGACCATTCTAGAGCGCCTCCTGGAGGCTGCCGTGCAGCAGCACTCTACTATGATAGGAAGGTGAGTGTGGGGGGTGATTGTGGTCAGAATTTTTCATGTGTCTTTACCAATATATATTCCTGCAGCACATATGTCTGTGCAGTAACTAAAAATGTTACATGCATGAAGAACACAAATCCTTCTCTGCTGACTCCCAGTGATTCCTGGTCCTGAGTGGCCGACAGTGGACCGAGGGGGGCTTTAGCTTCCTTAATCCCTCTGAGTGACATGATGGGAGGGTTACGCAGCCGTGAGGGGCAGCATTAGTCCGCACAGAGGCTTTGAATGTCAGGGGATCCAGAGCAGTGTGAATACATCTCCCCTGAGACGTCCACTATGGCAACATTCACAGCTTTCTGAAGCCTCCCAGTACTGATGGTTTTCTTCTTTCTCATGCTTTTACACCAAGGTGGTTCATAAGCCACCATGTTAAGTGTGCCTCATTACACCGGCCACCACAATATCCATCTATTCTGCCTATTTTTTAACTCATGAAATCATTTTACAGGTATTAAAATTAGCGCCAGCGCATTGTCACAGCAGTTATTACTATTTATCATTCTCAGACATGCAAGCATGTTTTGTATTTTAGTTTGTATAAATCATTCTGGTCAGCTGCCGGATTACAAATTATTCATGTGCCTTAGAGGCACATCAAGTCGGTAAATACTATAACCCCCTACCCCCAGCATTTCACAACTTGAAAAAGGACCTCTACGGAGAGGGTAGCTCTAATTCCCAAGATGTTGCAATTCTATGGTTACAGAAATACTATGTTTTTGACTGAAGACATGCTTTCTGCTTAGTTGAGCTGTGAGCTAAAGTGATTTTGAGCTTCTTTCAGCTAGTTACACCTGTTTCCTTTAGTGCTGTTATAAATGAGGGTCAGCATTTTGTTTCTACTCATTTATGACACACTGGAAGTGTACTGTTGCTCATCAACCTGGCTAGTCATGTTTGGCTGCAGGGTTTCAGCGAGAAAGAGAAGAGATGGAACAAGAGGGTTGCCAAGAACAAAATTATCCAAGGAGGATGATATCCACGGACACAGTAGAGGAGGAGTGAGGCGTAAAGTGAGGAAAGTTTAGTTGAAAAGTAGGAAGGACACAAGCGGAAAGAAGGATGGAAGTCAAACGTGCTGAAAGTTTAAAGCTGGTGACAGAAAATGAGTGAGAAAGTCTGAGTGAAGGCGAAGGCAGCAAGGAGAGGGTTCTCACACACAAGTGAGCAGATGCATGCTTCAGTCTGCAGGGCGTTGGTAGAAAGCCAAGAGTCATGTCTCGTCACAAGATGGTGCTGCATGTCATGACCCAGGCACAATCATTTTGTATAGATTATATCATCTGGAAGGTTTCAGTTTGTATCAAACTAACCAACGCAGACTTTCCTGCAGTTCTGTATGATTTCACTCTGTGGAATGATTTTATAGCAGCAAACCAGTGAATTACAAGAAGTTCGAGCCTTGTGTTCAGCAGGATCCTGCAAAAGATTTTTTTTTCCTGCTAAAGGACAAAGACTAGGAGGCTATGGGGTAAAAATAATGACCAAACAGGAAGCTTTGCTGATTTTGAGTCATGACTTGCCCAACATGAGCTTTTAAACATGCTGCCATCATAGCAGATGCTGGTTTTTTTCTGTATTCTTGAATTAAGCACTGTAGTAATACGAAAGGGGATTGCAGCAACTGATGTGACCCCTGTAAGTAAGTAAATCTCCATGTGACACACAATAAAACAAGAAAAAAAAAACATATTAAAAAATACCATTTATATCTTTATATCGACCATCGTTTTTTCATGTAGTCCATGTTACAGTATGTTTCTTACCTGTATGATTACTTATTGGTTCAGAAAATAGATAATCAGTAAAGTGGAAAAAAAAAAAGATCTCATTGGTCCCATGTTTGCAAAATGTAAGTTTTACCTTTAACTAAAAAGCTTTGGTTTCTTTTTTTTTTTTCACAAAGTTTGACAGGATCCCTGAAAAATCTTTGCAGATTTTCATGCCCTGCAGAGGAAAACTGCTGACTTCCCCCATAAGTGCCACCATACCATGAGCTTAAAATGGATAGTTTTGAAAGAAAAAAATCACTAACTTTTAATTGGATTGCTACTAAAATTGCAAAAGACATTCGCATTTTCCAAAAGATGGACTGCAATAAACTGAAATGTTCTCAACCTTTCATCTTATTCGTGCAGAGCTTTATATTGGAACATGAATGACTCATCAGTGTCACTACCATCAGTGTGTACATGATTAAGGCTCTGCTTTCCTTGTGTGACTCTAACTAACTTTATTAAACTTATCATTTTTCCTGGCTTCTATTACAAAGAACCAGTCAAGCTTCTTTTTTTTTTTTTAAAGCTTTAGTTCTGTGTAACAATCTGGACATTTCCACAGTGACGCGCCTTCACTGCATCTGGCTTTTCTGCAGCCTTAAACCGTCTAATCTGGACCATCACTGCTGACATGAATTTTCATAAATGCACACTAATACTCCCTCAGTCCGGAAACCCATTGGTCCTGCTACTGCCGCTTTCACGCGTCTCATTGGCTGACGAAGGCGCCGTCCTGCGTTAGGAGGCCCGGACAGGTTGCTGTCCCCGAGGCGACGCCACTGTGGGCTCTCATGAGCCCGCCACAGCAACAGCCTGCATGTCTGAGTCATTTGTCATACATGAGTCACGAGCACATTAGGGGGACTGTAACACTCGTTTGTGTAAGATTACAGAGGGCTCTAGAGATTCCCTTCTTCGGTCAGAGTTTTTGTGTGTGTGTGTGCATGTGCAGACACACTCGGACTGTGTATAAAACGTGAGCTGTGGTGTACTTTGTGGGCATATCACATGCGCATGGATAGATGGCAGTCCTGTCTGCCTCTGTGTGAGTGTGTGTGTTTGTGTATGAACCTGCCAGCAGTGATATATTCCTGCTATTACAAACAGTGGGTAAGGTGATGGACTGTCTGATGTGTTGTGGCACTGCTGAACCCACTGGTACACGCAGCCTGTGAGGAAAAACTATGATGAAGAACTCTCCACCAAACTACATCAGTCATGCTTGCCTCTGTGGGCTCACTCCCAGAGGGCACATCCTCATTTTCGAGCTGCCATTGGTTAGACTGGGGCTGCTAAAAATGCAAATCTATCCTCCTGCTCCCTCATATTGATCTCCAATAATGGAGCAGAAAGTGGAGCGTGATAGAAGACAGGGCACTTAATTAAACAGTCTTTACACTTGTCTTTTTTCAATACAAATGGACTCATAGGTCGCAGTGACTTGAATGTTAAGCGAGTGATTAAAGCTCTAAGTACCTCATTGACTTTTTTTCTGCCAGTTAAAATAAACCTTGATAGTTTTAGCAGCTCAAATATTTATTCTCACAACAGCTTTCTAAGAGAGAAGGCCAGTGGTTAAACACTCTGAGCACAATTAGATAAATGTTATAGAGACTTTTTACAATCAGTGCAATTACTCAGTAGAGGCTGTCATTAACTGTCTCATTCAAGCTCCCCCCCAAGACAGCTTTTCTAACAAAATACTTATAAATGAATAAGTTACTGCATGTCATTTAAGTTTTAAAGATATGATAGTCGTCTTGTTTCAATCCTTTTGAAAATGAGCAAAGCTAAATTTGCATTCAAAGCTGAGCAGAAATGTCACATTTTCTTTGTTTCTTGCTTCTTGTTTCCTGTTAATCGCCTCCTGTGAGAAAGCCATCGAGACAAGGTTTTCAGCCTTTTGTGGCATTACTTATTTTTGACGGATCATTTTGTTCCTGGTGCATTCCACCAGCAAACACATCATTTATTCCCTCTATGGCAAAAGAACACACAAATAACTAATTTAGCTCAGCAAATTAAAGCCACAAATACACCATCTGTATATGTACGTCATCTTTGAATGCTTTGTTTAAGAACAGAAGTACACAGGTTAAAAAGTTTTCTGTTGGACATTTTTTTTTATTTTATTTCAGTGTTTTTCTGCTTTTTGAATATTTGGAGCATGTGTTGCACCATACTTACAAAAATGTCTGATGCAAGCCTGTCCAATGGCTCTGTCACTTGGGGGCTTTAGATGGCGTTACATGATCTGACAAGCATTCTGTTTGATGCGTATTGAAGTCTCAAAACAGCTTAGAGGCGCCTGGCGTTCATTTAAAATAGTCATTGCAGCTTCAGCTCATTTGGAGCAGTTAATAGAATGCTTAAAATAGAACAAGTATGCACTATTTTTGCACAGCAGGATGCATACACCAAGCCAAAGCCAATATTTAATAGTGAGCTGTGTTTACATGCGGCTCACAGGTTACAGCGCTGTCATCCCATGACCTTTAAAATCCCTTTGGAGTACTCACAACTCCTCATGGATGTCATGGTTGATGTTGTTTGTGCAGAATTTAGGCTCATCTAGCAACCAAATGTTTGCCACATTGAGAGGAGAAGAAAGAGTCAGTCATATCGCCTTGGTTGTGACAGATTCCCCAGAGAGATTGTTGAAAAGTCACTCTCACTCAGGGCCAAGCGAGACCTCCAAGATCTATTCCCTCCACCCCTCCTGTCTCTGCTCACACACTTCCTCCATCCATATGTAATGACCCTTGAGACGCTGCCATCTGTAAAGTCGGTGCCCTCTCAGCTCTGCCATAAGAAGGCAGTTATTAAGATGACCTCACATGTTCCATTGGGAGATTATGAACCGCTGATGGGAGATATAAGCACATCCTTACAGCTCTATCTCGGACTGGAAAACTAATATACAGCACCCACCTGCTCACATACTTGAATTATGTACCATTTGCAATATCAAAGATAAGTGTATTTTCTAAGATGTCTTATAAGTCAGTACTCATAGCGGGGTTGATGCACTAAAGCTGAGATAGAAGCGACACAAAGATCCAGGAAATGAGCCCTGGGAGCAGGAAAGAGCTGCTCTGTAGCCTTTCATGACTGGAGTGTTACAGCAAGTCTCCACGGGGACCACCAGAGAAGAAAAGTTGTAGCTGGGAGAGAAAAAGAAAGCAAATGCTCAGAATTAAGCAGCTGCATAATTTTATGTTTCTATGGACACCTCATGTAGACTTCCTCTCCATCCTTCCTGTGTATTTCAGCAGCTTACTAACCCTGTCTTCATCCTCAAACTTTACATTTGCTGTGGTCAGAGTTGATGTAGTGTTTGCATCCTGGTGGATTAAAGCTCCTAATGTGAGTGTGGGTATTTGCCGGATGTTGCATTAGTAGATAAACTATCATCCTTTAGCTGACCTCTCATGTCATGTCTTGCATCAAATTTAGCATTTATTAAAGTAAAAACATAGGGAAGCACTAGCTGGTTGAAAAAAACTAAAGCGAGCATGCAGGTGAGCAGGGAGTTGAATGAGTAAAGAAAGTGAAATTAAAGCTGGTGAGGGGGTCACAGTTCAGGCAGGTTTTACCTTACAGGCCCTTGGGGAGAGGCTGTCTGTGTGGCAGGGTGACTCAGCGAGGCTTATTGGTTTAGTGTTAGCACCTTGCTGCAGGACAGAGCAGGTCAATGTTAGAATGATACTGGGAGGTGAGTTTAACCTGAACATTACCTCGCACATAAAAACAGGAGAGCATCCCTGCATACACACACTAAAAAGCCACCAAAGACCCTCTTTTATAAAATCAGCTTCATTTTTAAAGTATTCTCTCTTTTTATGGCAGTTAAACATTAAGTGAGATACCCAAGAGTGATTCCTGTAAAAGGAAAAGAAAATGGTTAAAATAACTGGGATGCTTCAATTTTACTTTAATGGTACTGGAAGGGCTCGTTAGCTCATGGCTTTTTTAGACTGCGAGACTTTCCAGTCTTCGAGGCAGCCACTGCTTTCATTTCACTCAAGAATTGCAGAGTGAAAATCATCTTGCAAAAAGCGAACTCTTGCTTGGGATTGTGACTCCATCAGAGCGATCAGATGCTGCGTGTTCTACTTGTCATTTAATGCAGCAGAGAGCAGAATCGGGTTGGGGAAGATGTCCTTTCAGCCTTTCAGTTAGATTTTACATCAAAGCAGCGAGAATCTCCAGCCAGGCTGCAATGCATCTAGTCACAAAATCAATCATTAAAAACAGAAAGGAGTCCAACATTGATCTTCATTACCACATGATGTGCTGAATTTTACATCTGTGCATGTTGAGTTTTCATGCTTACTGTCATGAGCTGCATGCAAAGTTGGCAAATGTGTCACTTTCTTTTATCATGATATTGAATTATTAAAAAGGCCAGATGATGAGCGCTTCCAGTTAGAAAATATGTTTTTTGGGTGTTAGATCAGCTTTCCAGTCTTTTTAAAACACATCCAAAGTCATACTTGCTGTTTTCATTCGTCTCTCAACCATCACTGCACCTGCTAATAATTTTTCCCATTAAATAACATTTAATATAGCCGGGATTAGTCTAAGGTAGCAGAGCAGGGATAAGTAATATAGATGGTGGGGGTGCATGTAAACAATGTGGCACCCACATGAGCACACCTGACCCTCATTTCTAATTAGGTAACACGTTGTCAGCTGTGTCAAGAATACACTCTGGAAAATATTCAAACTTCTCACTTTTTTGACATTTTATTGTGTTTCATATTCAAAATTATAAAACCAGCATTTTCTCAACAGCAAAAAAACACAATCTCATACAATGATAAATTTGTTTAAGCAAAACTAAGTAACTTTTTCTCTTCAATAAATGCTTTTCAGAATCCCTGTGGAGCTAAACAAAGTGTTTACGGAACGATTCAGTGTCGCCCCCTCTCGGTGTCTCATGGCCTGTCAGTGCCACTTGCGACGCTCTCTGTAGACCCGAACAAGTCTTGTGACGACACAAACTGCTGTACGGCACTCAGGTCCCCTATCCACCGAGCTGCTTCCAGTGCTGGTTCGAACCAGAACCAGACTGAAAACCGGTTCTTTAGCTTCCCACCACCTAAACACCGGCTCCTGGTTCTCTAAACCGACTCTGCTGGACCAGAGTGAAGATCCGGTTCATGTAGCTTGCGCTGCCTGGGCGCTGGGTGAAGCAATACCGAGCCTCATGGACGAATAAGCTCAATAATCACTTGTCATGTCCACAAAAATTAAATAAAATTTGTATTCTTGCCTGCGACCCGCCAACACCAGAAAAAAAAAATCCACGGCATACGTCCTGCTGCAGGAGACACAGGACTGCTCTGAGCAGCTGCAGAGGGAGAGCTGCTGCTACCATGGTGGCAAAGTAGCATCAACAAGCTGGTAAAAGCTTAGAAATATATTCAGGGTTCAAAAAAAGGGGAAAGACAGGTAGAGAAGATGTCTGTGTGCTGTGGGGTGAAGGGGAAATTACGACCTTTACAACAGTGAAAGGAAACCAGTAGCGGGAGCCTCGAGCTGAAGTTACTGAGTTCTGCTTTAAAGTATCTCATTTTAGTGTAAAAGAGGCTCCTTTGGAAGCCATTGCATCTTCAAGTCTGTTTGAGATTTTCAGCTCTGGATTTAAGCTTAAAGCTACCTTTTTTTTTTTTTTTTTTTTTTACATAATTACATTCATTTTTCTAGGTTTGCAGGGGGGCTAAAGCCTATTCCAGAAGCCATTTGGTGCACCAGCGCATGCATGCATGGGGAGAACATACAGACTCCTCACAGAGCAGCCCCAAACAAAGTTCGAACCTGGAGTCTTTTTGTTGATCACCACACCACCTTGCACAACTCCTCTAAGACTTATCAAATTTGAATAGAATGGGGTCTTTATTTATTTTTTCAAGCCTACTCAGGGACAAAAACTTGTTCTAAAACTCCTTCAGTGTTGTTTTGCAATGTTATAATTTCCCCCAGAGGATTAATAAAGTATTTTTCCATACCCATACCATGATGCCACCACCACCATGCTCATGCTTTAGTTTGGGGTTGATACCACCCTGATGGTGAGCTCCTCCCAGTGTTTGGCAGATATAATGTTAAAAGCTTTGTCCTAAAACTTCAATAACTGACAACTCAGAAAATCTGGTTAACAGGATGCAAGTCATAATCTTTTTTACCCAGAGTGGTCACGGTCTGCGCTAAAAATATTGTGCTCCTCATTTTTCAGTTTGTTTGTGAACATCTTAAAAAATATTTCAACATTTGTTAAAAGTGAAAGAATCTGAGAGCTGAATGGTCTTGGAGAGTACAAATACACACAATGCTGACAAAACACAGCAAGGCTTCCATTTAATGATAAAGAAACTCAAGCTGAACCGGCTTTGTTCACTGGCATGAAAATGCAAGAGAAGGAAATAAACCGAGTTACAAAGAAATATGAGGTCAAAAAATAAAAAAACAACAAATAGCCATCTTTGATCTTTATTTGGCACAAGGCAAAGCTGCAGCTTTTGAAGTTTTCTCAGTTGGGTCTATTTGTGTGCGCTTGTGGCTGCGAGCTTTATTTAGACAATCTGCTTTTATTACACATGACTTACAGCATATCTGTGCAGGCATCATAAAGACGGCACTCTCGTTTTGTTTGACTGCTCATCATGTTTGTCTGCTGGTGTTCGGATAAAGCTACTCCTCAACACAACACCGTGTTTCCCCTTTGTGTTTTTAATCATCTTGCCTTCACAGTTCATCTCCTCCCATCTTTCTCTTTGAAGATAAAACAAATGCTCTTCTGTCACTGATTTATTCTCCGTTCCCCCACCAACCCCAACTCCCATCCTTCCATTTTAAAACTCAACTTAGGTCCCTATTGAGCAAGGTGGGAGTGCAAGAGTCACTTTGTCTCATCAGAGGCAGTATCAGCTCCTGTAGTGCGATTGACTCGACATGAATGACAAATGAAGACTGCACACCAGGGGCACACTACCTCCACCAACTCTGAATTACCGTACGGAGCCATCTGATTCACTGCCTCCTCACACACGAGCGCACTCTTATCACCAGATGGTCATCCAAATATACAAACATGTGCGTAAGCGAACTTGCAGCATGGTTACTATATTTACACACATCTCAAGGGCAGGAACATACACATAGACGTGCTTTCTCACACGCACATGCATTCACGCACGTTGCCAAAACTGTCACAGTGGCCATGTTTTTAGCAGATCGTATGAGCAACCAGAAAAGAGTGTGACAATGCATTCACACCACACCAAACACTCTACACACACTCAATCCCTTTTGCAGATTCTTCAATTAATCAGGGAAGCCAAGCTGCAAGAAGAGCACTTAACTCTCTGCAATATGCTGTATTCACACCACTTTCACAGCCAATTATAACAAGAAGGGACTTGGTAGACAGCACTGTGTGTGAAAAGGATAAATTTAGATTTCACAACCTGTAAAAGATAGACGTACTGGCTGCTATTTACTATAGAAAGCTGTATCTTCTCGTAGGCAGCAGTGTGGCATATTTAAGAACGTGATGGTTCATTCACTTCATATTATATCGCAGACACGGCAGAGGTAGATTTTCTTACAAAACCACTTACAGTCCTCAAAATTATTCATACCCACCAATTTCAGATGGGGAAAAAAATCTATTAAAATCATCACATTGGTTTTTTAATTGTGGTTTAAGCACTCGGAGAGCACAGACACCCCCCCCCCCCCCCCACAAGCAGCTCTCGCAAAGACAAAGAATCCTTCAAAAAATTCCTGGAAACAGGAGGTGATCAGGATCACCACCAAAATTTTATGGTTTTGTCCTTGGGCAGGTCCAGTGCTTTTCCCGTAAAGACAGACAGACAGACAAACTAACGCTACTGAAAACATTATCTCCTTCGTAGAGGTAACAAACACCCCAAAAATAAATTAAGTAAACAAGCATGATGGGGCTCCTGAGCTAAAATTTTGTTGAGCAACAGTTTGAGGCAATCACTTCACTCAACTGTTTCCTGTATTTGTTCAATAAGATTTCTGCACCTGTTGACATGTATTTTGGTCCACTGTCCATGAGCAGGGTGCTCTATTTAGTCTGGGACAATTTTTTTTTTCTAATTATCTTCAACTACATTTCAAAAGCAATATTGTATTTCACTAAATTATATTTTTTATAATAAATTTTCATTTATGATTCGTTTCTTGTTATTTCAATTACTACTGTGAATTTAGCCTTTTCTTCAGTGGAAGGGTATGAATAATTTTGAGGACGACTGTAAAGTATCTCTCAAATATAGACAATAATACTGTAGGATACTAAGAGTTAATACTATGGATTTGACACAGTCTGTAAATCAAGTATTACCAACTATCTGCACTCTCTTAATCTGATTTGTTGAAGCTGGCATGTGATAGAAAGTGAAAGACAGATGGCTCATCCATTCACCTGCCAAGTACTTTTTTTTAAGCATCTGCCCTCTCCAAAATTGTTCCCATCAAAGACTCCCCAGATGGTTCCGTGTAGCAAAGCATCTGGCTCGTCAGGTTAATGTTTGGGCTGCCCAAAACACGAGCTCAGATAGGCTGGCACAAACAGCATCGCAACATCCACTGAGTAGCTGTTGAAGAGCTTTCTGTCACGTCGCATGATTTCCCGCTGCAGATGTAGATGTCTCACGCAACTGCAAATGTTCTGTTTGTGAACTCTTTCAGGACTTGTTGTCCATTTTTAATTCAGGAGTTGAGTTGAAGTTGAAGATGTATTTTCAGGTTTGGGCAAATTCAGATTTCTGACTGTAAATTGAATTTACACAGTGGGTGAAAAACTCCTGGTTTGGACATTTCAAGCGAAGGTACAGTGATAGTTCACAACCATTGCATTAAAAAATGGGTAAAACAGCATTTTCTGTGGAGAGAGTGTTTTTGGGATGTTCCCTGCATGGCATGTGTGTCATGGAGGCTCCCTGCATGTGCCAGAGCAGCTGATTGGGTTTGGAGCTTGGCACGGGAAAGCCGGGATGGGTGGGGGAGTTGGGATGGATGGACGGCCCAAGCTTGGGATTGTCCAAAAAAAAAAAAAAAAAAAAAAAAAGAAAAGAAAAAAAAAACCCTACTGATTTAATCCGGATTACAGCCATCATTTTTCTCTTTTCCCTCCAGCTCTCTTTCTGTATTTCCCTCCATTGACCCCCACCCCACCCTGCTCGCTCCCCATCCCTCTCTTCTTCCTATCCTGCCCACGCATTCACTTGCTTCCCATCTCTTGCTGCTCTTTTTCCTGCTCGTGCCTCATCCCTCCATCAATCACATCACAAAATCCACCCCAAAAGCCAATGCTGCTACAGGTTGGTCTGTTGCTATGGTTATCTTTCATGTTAGTTTTTTTTTATTTGCATTTTAACATCTTTTTTAAATTCTTTTCACAATACATGCCGAATGATTTTAGAAAGTCTATCTTTAATACCACTATTTCATGTTTAACTCCTACTTGAATAGTTAATATGTTGCCGAGGTAACTGGCGTCATAGCTATTGTCATGGAGATCCTGGAGCACAATGCAGTAATGTACCTATGCCCTGGCAAGAAAATGTACTATGCTTAATTTATTCCTAAAAGTGGTCAATCTATAGTCTAGCTTGTATAATGGAAACGTTGATGGATAAGTGAACAATATTGGAATATGCAATAGTTGTTTTTTAAATATGGTGCAAGTCTGCACCATATTTAAGATCATTTTCCTTCTCCATAATGATTTATGCATAGTCTCTCCTACCACCTACATACAGTGTAAAATGTAATTTATAAACATGTATTTATTGGTGGAAAAATTATTATCCAGATCCTGAATTTGAGAAACCCCCTATGATTTCAAAAATCTATTAGATCCTTAAGACTTAGTTTTTCTTTTTCTGTGAGGGATTATTTTCCAAGGAATCACTACATAAATCCGTGTGACAAAGGTTTTGGATTGTATACACAAGGGTTGCTACGGGTAAAATCAACTAAGCTACACTACTGTCTGCAATGCTTCCTCTTATTGTTATTGGATTTATTGCATTTTGCACGTATCCAACCAAAGGAGCTGCAAAGGTGCATGATGTCAGTGAAGTGAGCCAAACTGAGCCTGATTGAAGTAATAATTGAGGAACAAAGAAAACCTGAATTCATAATAATAAAAGTATTGTCAATAATTCATCATAGAAATTTATATTAATCTGAAATGATCTGTGAATCTGAAACTGCAGCGTTTGACATGAAAAAGGATAAAGTGTACTGAGAGGTGTCCTGATAATGTGTGAAAAGTGATATAAGTACACACCATGGTCTCATCATTTAAAGCACAACAGTTAAAGGGGAAGTTAGTTTTTTCAATCTGGACCTAGCATGAAATATGTTCATTTACTCACCCAGACAGTTTTGGTGCAACTTGAATTCCTTCAGGAGATATTTAGATCCACTCCAGATCAGCGTATGTCCAACATAACGGAAGTGATGGGGCAACCGCGCACAGCCTCTAAAAAAAAAAAAAAAAAAAAAAAAAACGGAAAAAAAAAAAAGGCATTATCTGCCACAGACTCCTTCATTTCACCAATGTTTTGTTACAAAACATTAGTCAGAGCCCTCTGTGAGCTCCAAGCGGCTTTTTTGTGGTGATTCGTCCTTATTTACAGACATTTTTACTGCAGCGGCTTTGATGACGTCACTATTATGCGACTCCATAACAAGTAAATGTCTGTAAATAAGGACAAATCACCACAAAAAGCCACTTCATGCCGCTTCGAGCTCACAGGGGGTCTGACTAATGTTTCGTAACAAAACATTGGTGAAATGAAGGAGTTTGTGGCAGATGATGCCTTATTTAGAGGCTGCACGCAGTTGCCCCATCACTTCCATTATATTGGACATGCGCTGACCTCGAGTGGGTCTAAATATCTCCTGAAGGAATTCAAGTTACACCGAAGCTGTCTGGGTGAGTAAATGAACGTATTTCATGCTGGAAAATAGGTCCAGATTGAAAAAAACCGAGATTCCCCTTTGAGACCTGTAGGTACAGTCATCCTCAAAATTATTCATACCCTCCAATTAAAGAAAAGGCTAAGTTCACAATAGTAATTCAAATAAGAAACAAAAGAAACTAATCCTAAATAAAAAAAACCCCCACTAAATTGTAATTTTATGAAACAAAATATTACTTTTGAATTGTGGTTGCAAATAATAATAATAAAAGAAATAAACAAAACTGTCCCAGGCACATCTATCCCATGAACAGTGGACCGAAACCCGTCAACAAGTGCAGAAGTCTTTTTGAACATTAAAGAAAACACCTGATTGCAGTGATTGCCTCAAAGTGTTGTTCATCAAAATTCTAGCCTGGAAGGCCCATCTGTTTACCCGTTTTATTTTTTGAGTGTTTGTTTTTAATATTTCTTTCAAATCACAATTCAAAATCAATGTCATGATTAGATAGAATTTTCTATTTATTTTTGGCTTTGTCAATTTCAACTTATTTCATTGAAAGCCTTTTTTTTCCCCTTCTTTATTGGAGGGTATTAATAATTTTAAGGATGACTGTATGTGTATGTGTGTGCTCCTGTACTTGCTACATTGTGAGGACCATTTTTCTTGTTTAACCAGCAAAGTTAGGACATTTTGGCTGGTCCTCACTAAAAAAAAAAGCCTAGCAAAAACACCTTTTTGAGAGTCAAGATTTAGTTTTAGAGTTTAGGTTACGATTAGGTTTTGATTAGGGTTAGGGTAAGGGTAAGGTTTAGGCAATCAGTTGTGATGGTTAGGGTTAGGGGCTAAGGAATGGATTATGTCAATGAATGTCCTCACAGAGATAGAAGTACAAACGTGTGTGTGTTGACTCCTTCTGTCACTGGCTTGAACCAAGGAAACACCCCTTCTGGGTGTATGTGTTGAGTGTCTGAGTGTGTGGCTGAGGTTCAGTGTGAGGTAGGAGTCAGTTTGATGCCAGATGACCTGCTGCGAACTACATGCTATTGATAAACCTTGGCAAAGGAATTTAGAAACCGAGAGAGAGAGAATGAGAATGAGAAGTGTCAGTTCATATTCAATCTGATGGGATTAGATATGTCAGTGCTGTTGGTTGCATTGATTTGGGTTACAGCTGACACCCTTAGTACACACATGAGAGATGAAAAGTCCAAACACTGTCAGATTAAAACAAATACAAAGAGACAAGATACAAGTGAAGAAGAGTTATTTTTTAAAGAGATTTTTGTAAATCACTGCAAATGATATGAAAAAAACCCCTGAAAACTTTCTGTTGCTACTCACCACTAAATCTTTGTCTGTTCAAGGCAACAAGTCTTCAAACCTAAACAAAGTGACGACAGAACAAATCGCACTGAAGTATCTCTTCATGAAGGGTTGCACATCCACTCCTCAAGAGCTTCTATTCAGCAACTTTTAGAGCACTCCTTCTCCAGCACACCTGAATCAAATGAATGACTCGTTACCAGGCCTCTGCAGAGCTGAATGACATGTGCATGAGGTAATTCAGCCATTTGATTCAAGTGTGTTGGAGAAAGGGAGCTCTAAAAGTTGCAGGATGGTAGCTCTTGATGATTGGATGTGAGCACCCCTGTCTATATGCTTATCATGCAATTTAAAAAGTTGTTTCTTCTTTCATTGCATATATATGTATATACTGTATATATATATATATATATATATATATATATATATATATATATATATATATATATATATATTAGGGCTGGACGATTATGGAAAAAAATTATAATCACGATTATTTTGACTGGTATTGAAATCATGATTAATATACACGATTATTCATTGATTTTATAAAAAGTGTCTATTGAACCACATAACTCAACTTGAAATATGACTTATAAAAAATTTAACCGAAAATAAATTAGAAACAAGTAAAGGAGTAAGATAAGAATACTATTCAATATAATAATAGCAATAAAAAATGAATACTAAGTCTACATACGTTCCTGTTCTATACTCCCTGCAGTTTGCTTCCTATAATTTCACCAATCTGTTCACTTCAGGATTAATTGTTTTTCTTCGATTACAGTGTTTTTGTGATTGTGAAAAGGCAAAATTGAAATCACGATTAAAATTCGATTAATTGTCCAGCCCTAATATATATATATATATCCAACACACCTGTCCTTTAGACTTCAGCACAATCTGCAGCACAAACATCCCAGATTCACAGAAAACTCTTATCCACAGGCATGATTTTTGCAGGTTTTTTTCTTTTCTTTTTTTTTGTACAACACAATAAAAAAACCTCCACAGAACAACAGAAAATCACAGCTTTTTGTGAAATCATCATACATTGACTGATGTTTCACACAAAGAGAGAAAAGACTACAACTGCAGCTGTGAAGTGGAAGCACCGTGATCGAACTCCATCCTGACAGCTAGAGCTTTCAAGCAACTTCACTGTGAGAGTTATTTTTGTTTTGCTTTAGCTGTTTCATTGCTGTCTTACAGATTAGAACCTTTATGAAGATATCTAATCTTTTTTAGCACAAATACATTTTCTTTCTTTTTGTGACAGTTTTGCTTTGACTGGGCTGGTGAGAGAACTGTTTCATGTAAAGGAAGATAAAGACAACCCTCATTTTGAGGCAAAGAGCCCCTCTCCTCCCCGTGGTGTAAATGAGAACAGGTTTAGAGACAATCAGCCACTGGGCTGTGATGGAACAGATAGCAAAGGTGAGGATCTAAAAAGAATTAGCAGGTTAGTGATAACATAGAGCTTGTTTACATCAGAACCCGAGCAGAGAGACTCTTGAGCCTACGGAGACAAAGCTCACAGCTGCCTTTTTCCCCTTTTGTCACTAATGATTTCATCATATTCCAAACTGGCTTGTTTTACATTATAGAAAAAAACGTTATCATCTCTCTTTACTTGCTTTTAAGCAATAGCAAAGCCAGTATATTTTGTTAAGCTTTATGTAACAGATTTCCAAAGTGACTGTTTAAACTTCAGTGCAGCATCATTTGGTCCGAACTCTTCCAAGTTTTTAACGAATCACGAAGCTGCATCTGCTGCGACAGATCTGCTCCACTCTCAGCGCAAACGGGTCCCTCTTAAGTTGACTAAGCTTCCAGTCGGCACACTTCTTCCTCCTCTTCCTCATTTTCTGCCCCTCGCCTGTTGCCGTGGTAACTAGCAGAGGGAAGTTGAGTGGAGGGGAATGGAGGGAGGGGGATTTGCTGCTCTTCTTCCACTCAGTTCTTCATTCTCCTCCCTCTTTTTTTTAAAAAAAAAATCTTTCTTTCACCCTTTAACCTGATCGATCCTCTGAGTCTTTTATTTCCTGTCCTTTTCCTTCCCTTTTATCCCTTATTTATTTTTGCCTCATCCTGGTTGAGTTCTCTCATCCTCTTTCTTGCATTCTCTTTGTCTAAAAATCAAGAGTTTACCATGTTTCTGCTCCATTTCTCCGCGCCTCTCGCCACACTACTTTAGCAGATACAATTAAAACAGCAGTGTGGCCCAAAAAGTGTGTACCTTCTACATATGCTTTGCCTCATTAAACCATAAAACTCAGCTCCAGCTCTATGTACTGAGCAACATTTAACTCCCACCCCACCTCTGCTTCTGCTTTTGTTCAGCTCTTTCTGACTAATTGCCATGTAAACAGCATCCAAGGTTTCATAATGAAAGACTAACATGAAACATAAGAGGAGGGTTTCAACAACATCAAGGGCGCTGCTCTGTGAACTGCATTTAAAGAGACTTTGAAAACTGAATAATGCAAACTGTTTGGTCTTTTTAGGCATTAGGTGGATGTAGACATATGTGTGTATGCACATGGAAGAGCAGACAGAACTGGATTTTCCTGAAACTGTAGTTATTCTCTCATATTGCTGTATACGTGTAATTGCTCACAATTACCTGCGCTTCGAACGTGGAGTGCAAGACCTCCACTTTCACACAATGAAGAACACAAAGAAACATGTTTTGGTGGCACAGAACTGCAGAGGAAGAGGAGATGTTTTGCATAATTTCGCTGCCTGTCTGGTTACAGGGACAACAAATTAGTCAAATTCAACAACAATCAGGATCTCCAGAGAACACACGGTGTCGAGGTGTTGAGACATGTGACACTTTTCCAACAAAAAAAAAAAATTCTCATCAACTGTTTTATTAAATAAATGAATGACAATAAAAATGCAGTGTAACCGTTGTTGAATTTGGTGAATCTGCAGAACATCCTCAAGAGGATTCGCAGACACTCACATGGATTGGATGGTGTTTTATTTTATACCTTTAAAAAAAACACCGGAAACGAGCAACAAAAGCTTTTCATAGAAAACTGCAGCAACAATATGAAGATTACCCCTGCCATGGAGTTAGAGGAGGAGGTGGGGAGCTGATCACTTAGTGTGAGAGGAAAGGTTGGGAGCAAATGAGAAGAGAGTAAGAGAAAGAAAGGAAAGAAAAAACAGGTGGGGGTTGCATGGTGCGGTATGATAATCTACAGCTATTCGATGGCATTAACCACAAAAAAAAAAAAAAAAAAAAAAAGAAAGAAAAAACCCTAATGCAAGAATCCTCCCTTGGCCCGGCCACAGATTACTGAACTGGGTTTGCGTGCGGAAGCTATTATATAATTCATTCTCGATGATGAGATTTTCCTCCATTGCTAGTTTTCCTTACTAACCCTCTCGATCTGTTGCACTCTGTGTCGGCCCTGGCAGGTTTCTTGTTTAAATTAAGAACAAGATGTCTGAGCCACACTGTGGGTTTTTCGGTGACTTTGTAATCCGTTTATCCCTATCTGGAGCTAACTCATCTTTTACAGCAATTTGATGGTTTCTGTTAGCATTCGGTCAGTCACTGCAGGATGGTGATTTGTTGCATGGATATGTGTGTGGAGTGTGCATGTGAGGGGCTGTGCAGCTGCATGTGTGCATTTCTCTGCACGTGCGCACATTTTTGCAATATACTCTCATTCTGGTATTGTGAATTCTCTGCTCACTAAGCTCCTTAATGGAGTCACAACAAGGACAAAAGCATTTTCATTTTTTATTTATTTTGCATTTATTCTTTCATCCCTCCCCTCCTCTGTTCTCACACCCCTCCCCATGCTGGATGATCACAGGTGGGCAGATTGGCAATGACAAGGTTTTTCTATTTTCAAATCATTTTTCATTTTGGAAGCCACCAGTGGTGAGCTGCTGTTTTGATGAGGGTTACATGTGAACCGCACACCGTCGTTCTCTGGAAAGGATTAACTCTGCCCTTCGGCTCCACATCTGTGCCGCACAAGTCTGGCAAAGCCACAGTGCGATTGGTAGATTACCCTTCACACAGCCAAATGCCATCTAATGATTATCTGGCAGTGTCTAAGGTGCACTAGTGGAGGACTCCCCTTTATATCCACTGTCCAGTCCGAACAGTGTCCACACAAACATTGTCTAAAAACAACAAACAAGTTTCAATCTTTAAATTAATCCCTAATCTTGAAGCTTAATATTTTTGGCAGACAGACTAGCAAGCAAGGTCCAGGGTCGCATGGGTGTAAAATGGCTTTGGCTTGAACAGAATAAAGCAAGTATGGAAAATGCATGAATACGTGAATGTGTGTAATAAACAAGACATCCCAGCGACAAGCCACTACAATTTTACTGTTATTTCTAGAGGGAATAGAGAGATCGCATGCTGATGTCATGTCAGATTTTCTGCAAACATTTGATGGCGTATGTCATGTGAAAGTTGCACAAATCTTGCTTTAGATTTGGTGACTTATAGCATGTTAGGTTTTTGCCAAATAAAGAGTTAATTACTTGACCCTTAAGGTTTGCACATATGGGCTCAAGTCAGGCAATGGGCTCTATGCACGACTCCACTACTTCCTGAACTTAAGGTAGCTCCTTTGTTTCCTGTCTCTCATTACTGGACGAACTAATTAACCCAGGTGTGTCTGATCTCAGTAACTGGCCAGACACACCTGGGTTAATCAGTTCGTCCAGTGATGAGAGACAGGAAACAAAGGAGCTACCTTAAGTTCAGGAAGTAGTGGAGCTGTGCATAGAGCCCATTTAAACATATAGATAGACCTTATAATGTTTCAAACTAGACTATTCAATTCAGCTGTATTTGTATGGCATCAACTGTCAACAATGTCATGTCAAGACACTTCACAAGTCAGTTCGAGCCACTTCATAATAGCCTGGCTAAGGAAACCAACAGACTGAATTGAGTCTATCACAATGGCTTTTGCTGGAAACTTTTTCTGGTAAATCCCAACATACGAAACTGGAGTTTTTTTTTTGTTTTTTTTAAAAACTGTACACTGTAAATTGCATTTTGGCATTTTTTTTTGTCGTCATGTATTATTTAATGTCAAATCAACAAGTTTCTGGTATGTAGTTATAAATTAAAATTTAGTTGAAAGTTAAAAGTTAGTTTATTTTCAATCTGGACCCATTTTCTAGCATGAAATACATTCATTTATTCACCCAGACAGGTTTGGTGCAACTTGAATTCCTTCGGGAGATACTGTATATAGATTCACTTGAGATCAGCGTATGTCCAATATAATGGAAGTGATGGGGCAACCGCGCACAGCCTTTAAGTAAGGCATTATCTATTAGTTGGACCCCCCTGTGAACTCGAAGCGGCTTTTTTGTGGTGATCCATCCTTATTTACAGACATTTTTACTGCGGTGGCTTTGATGACATCACCATTATGCGATTCCATAACAAGTAAATATCTGTAAATAAGGACAAATCACTCCAAAAAGCATACGCTGACCTGGAGTGGATCTAAATATCTCCCGAAGGAATTGAAGTTGCACCAAAACTGTCTGGGTGAGTAAATGAATGTATTTCATGCTAGAAAATAGGTCCAGATTGAAAATAAAACTAACTTCCCCTTTAACCAAACACATCTTAAACACACAAATAACTTCCCATTCAACTCAAAATTTTAAGGCAGCCCTTTAACTTATATTTTTAAGTAAAACCTTTTACAGTGTAAATACATGGAGTTCCCATAAGATCTTTTTATGCCCTGATCTACTGGTTAGTATGCAGACAGAACCCATGAATCTACAAGATCTATAATGAAATCAAATCTTTATGGGCTGCTGTAATTTTATGCTCTTTGAGTTCACATGAAGAAATCACAGCAATTCATTATAATGTTATGTCAGAGAATATCACGACCATGAATTGTGGTGATCAGTAGAGAGGGGATCTTGTCCAGAGCTCAGTCCAAACTTGTATCTGTGAGAGTGAGCTGCACAGTCATGATCAATCATTAGATTAACAGTACCTGTGAGTCTGTTTGCAGTCTGCAGCCTTACACCTGACTTAGTAATTGTGTGAGGCAGCCAGCACGCTCATACAACTGCAAAAAGCCTTCTATCTAAAGTGCTTGCTCGGTCTAAGATCTGAAAAATGAATGAGCGATGAATAAAGTAAGAAAAGAACAAAGAGAGAGATGTCTGCGGGACAGGGAACAGCAAAGGGGGAAGAAGACGAAACTGTAGTCCATCTATGGCATGTGTCTAACATCATGGAAGCTCACAGAAGAAGTGCGCAGATATGCCTACTCAGCACATGTAAGCATATGCTTGAATGGACACATTAAAATGCCCACACGCACGCAGGCAGAACTGTAGTGAATCATTTTAGCAACAATAATCTCTTTGTCTCAGCACTCCCTACACAGAAATAGCACCTAATCCGAAAACAAGCCTCACCTCAGCTCACCTGTTGCTCTTGGACTTCAGGCAGAATGTATTATTAATAACAAATACAGCAAATGGGAGGTTAGGCTTTGCTTGCGTGTTGTTTATTATAAGAATCATTTAATAAAGCCTGAACTTAGTGAGTCTAAAAAGTGGTTGCCATGTCAACTGAGTTTAATGAAGCAAAAAGTGCCAAAATTAAACACAGATGTCATCCGCTCTTTTTAACTGTAAGCATCCTCACAAAACACTCTTTTAACAGGTGACAGGCTGAGAGCCATGAGGAGGCTCCAGTTCTAATAACTGTTCTTCTTCTGGAGTGTTTACTCTTGCTGATAAATGAGATTTAGAGCACTCCTCTTCTCTGCTTTTTATCAGCTGAAACAGGGACTTTGCAATGACACAATGTTCCTCTCGCTAATTGGTTTTTCCCTCTTCTGTGACTATACCCTGCACCTCTTTCTGATAAGAGTCCAAATCCAAAAAGTGAGTTATCAAAAGTCATTTATCAGTTTCAAATCTCTTCTCTCAGCCTTGATTTTAACTTTTTAAATCTCTGCTGTTAGGTTTTTTTTTTAAATTTCTCTCACCATTACTGGCTGCATGGTAGCATGGTGGTCAGCACCGCAGCCTTACAGTACAAAGGTCACTAGTTCAAGTTCTGGCTGGAGAGAGGGGTTAGAACAACTCCAGCAGTGGCATAGGGATGGGCGATACTGAAATTTTTCATGTCGATACGATACCAGTAGTTTATAATACTTTAAAAAAAAAATCTATACAATACTTATGGCCCCTTTAAAGAAAACCACATGACTGTACAGTTTGCATTAAAATCTTCTTTTTTTTTTTTTTTATCAAATCTTTATTGAGAGGTATATACAGTACAGTATAGCCATGTAGCATTATGTACATATTTTCTCCCCATTTTTTCCTCCCAGCACTCTCACATATAAATCAATGTAAATACAGTTTCGTTTACAGTATGTGTACATTGGGATGGGATAGGAAGGAAACACCAACAAATAAACAATAGAACATAACCGATAGACAGTTTGCATTAAAATCTTGAATGCAAGGGCAATATTGAGAACAGAATTACTGGAAATTACTGTAATGCTTTTAAAACGATAATAAATTATATTGATGAAGAAATTAAACAAAATTAAGATAAAAAAACTTCATTTAATTATCAAATAACTTAAGTACAGGTTAAGATTATTTAAATTTATTCAGTGGAAATTGTTCAAATATAAGATGTAAGAGTAATATTATAAATTTATCAAAACCTAATGTACAAAAACCTACATTAAAGCACTGAAAGATACCAAAACATCATTATCATCAACAGTAGCAGCAGCAGAATGACCTCTGATAGGCTACCACCATCATGTGACACAGAAGCTAGAATCTAGCTGCTTTCATACATTATTTTATTGCCTAAAACTCTTAGAAGTGAGAAGAAATTGTATGTTTTGTATCTGGACAGAGGTATCACGACATTCAAAAAAGTATCGATTCTGATATTTTGTCTGGCTGGTATCAAAGTATCGACTCCAAGGTATCGATATGCCCATCCCTACAGTGGCTTTCTTGTGTGGAGTTTGCATGTTCTACCCGTGTATGCATGGGTTCTCTCTGGGTACTCCAGCTTCCTTTCACCGTCCAAAGACGTGCATGTTAGGTTAATTGATTACTCTAAATTGTTCCTAGGAGTGACAGGCTCCAGCAACCCCCACAACCCTGACCTGGATAAGCAGAACAGAGAATGAATGAATTATTTTACTTTTCATGTAGGGTAGAAACTCCATTGTCTTTACTGTACTTTAGTCTGCTTTGGCGGCAAATACCATACAGTCATTGTAGTTTTGGCTTTTTCATATTTACAAGCCAGGAAAATAGTCTAAATGGTAGCATGCCAGAAGCACACTCATATCATTTTTCTGTTCTAATTTGACATTATTGCATCATCACCTGCCCTTAGTAGTGGTGCGTTCGAGTTACCTCGTAATTTCAAGCGAGTATGTGACATCATTACCAGGTAGCTGATATTCCAGCTGCATCAACTCAGAAAAAAATGTTTCGAAAATGGCCAATTTATGAGCATTTAAAACTGCTGTACAAACTAGAAAAATCACAAAGATGTTGTATGTTACCATGACAACACCAGCCATTTTAGTGAGCGTTCTATCAACAACGGATATTCACACATTGTTTTCAACAACAAGACCGCTGTAATTATCAATAACAACTCCGTGCTGTTTACACTAGAAACTAGATATTATAAAGAAGTTTAATAAAGACGACAATGGTACTAAGCACTGCCATCTTTAAACTCGGGTCCTCTGAAAATTATGAATTTAAAGCTCAGAATTCCAAGATCACTTTGTCATTTCCGTCAAAAATGTATTTTTATTGCTGTAAAATAGCTAAAAAAAGAAAAAAATATATTGTAGTCTTCTGCCTCCTGGTGTTAGATATGTCAAATTGTGTAAAACAGGGTTTTCACCAAAGTTTTTAACCAAAAAGTTTCAGAAACAGTATCAAATACGATAGCCTATGAAGCATTACAGGGTGAAGACGCTAGCTTGAAAACAGGTTTACTAGCATTAAATGTCAGCTTGTTGCTAGCTGAGAATTGAGAAACTCAAAAAGAAATCAAATAGTAGTTAGCTAGCTTAAAAACAATGTCTACTAGCATTACATATCAGCTTGCTCCCTTGCTAGTGTTTCATTAATTAACCAATTCCAATCAATATATGTGTTTGAACTTTAATTTCTGACTCTTCCTCATGTTTAGCAGAGACGTTTATACTCAAAGTGAAGGTTAACAGAACTCATTAGCCTGATAAAAACCAATAACTTCACTTATTTAGCATTTTTCCCTCAGGGCAATTGAGATGGCTTGCTACTGAACAAATCTGTGAGGTGAAATGTGCTAATTTTAGCAAAATTACAGACTGGAAAAAAACTGAATTGCCCTAATTTGTTCTCAAACAATTTATCGTGTGGAAATGCACATGAAACTAGACTGGATGTTGGTGATGTGCCTTTTTAAGTAGCTTATATTCAGCATCCTATTTTGTCTCCACCACCAGCTGACAACAAAAAAGTTGTTTCATAATGGTACAGTTTGACATTTCCTAGAAAAGTTCAGGGGAAGAAAAGGTGGTGATAAAACCCCCAACCTCTAAAAGGCACTCCATTAAGTTAAAATGTCTTTATGTAATCCGACATGTCCTAAATGGACCGTTAAAAAAAGAGCGTCCTGGTGTAGCAGCAAGTGCATTCTTCAGGCCATGACATGTTTATTACTTAATGGAGTGGCCTGATTTTTTTTTCCTCTATTGTTTTTCTGAACTCTTTTCTCTTAGTACCAAAGTGCATCCAAACACAACGTTTACAACACCTGTAACTGTTTGCTCTAAATATAAAGTTGATGATTCATCTTGCATTCGGGGTCAGAACATAGAGGTGGATGTTTCTTTCTTTTTTTTTTTTGTTTTGTTTGTTTGTTGGAGTCCATTAGAGATAAATGCTTTGAAGCTGGTACCTAGCAGCAGCAGAGATGGTGCACTTCGAGGCACTTCCTCATTGCCCCAGTGTTTTAGTCTGGGATTTCTCTAGAGCTGATGTGGAACCATTCGCTCACATTTATGTGGTACAGATGTGGGCATGAAAAAGTTCTGCCTTTTTCTGCCAGAAGTGGTCACTATCACTGGCTGAACGCTTTGTTCCGCAAACGTCCTTGTTCCGGGCATTCATTTATGCTCTGAAATCGTTTCCCCTGGACACACAGATGTTTCTCTGTGCGACCAGACAAGTTGCTGGTAAGTGGCTGGCAGTCGGCAGAAAGGGGAACTTTTTCATGCCCGCATCTGTACCCATCTCACAAATCTATCCTCTATTGTCACATTTCTTGTCATATGCAGCACATCTGTAAAACCCTTGCTAAAAAGAATATCTTATTATTTTTATTACAGGTATCTCTGACTGGATTAACCTCCTTTGTTTGTTTCTCCTCTAGGATCTTGCTGACTGTAGTGGTCATCTTCCGTATCCTGATCGTGGCCATCGTTGGAGAGACTGTGTATGAAGATGAACAGACCATGTTCATTTGCAACACTCTGCAGCCGGGCTGCAACCAAGCCTGCTATGACAAAGCCTTTCCAATTTCCCATATCCGCTACTGGGTTTTCCAGATTATCCTGGTATGCACACCCAGCCTCTGCTTTATCACCTACTCTGTCCATCAATCAGCTAAGCAGAAAGACCGGCGCTACTCGTTTCTCTACCCAATAATGGAGAAGGATTACGGTGGAAGGGATGGAGCGCGAAAGCTTCGCAACATAAATGGAATTCTAGTTCAACATGGTGGTGATAGCGGTGGAGGGAAAGAAGAACCAGACTGCTTGGAAGTGAAGGAGATCCCAAATGCCCCAAGAGGCCTCACCCATGGCAAGAGCTCCAAGGTGCGCAGGCAAGAAGGGATCTCCCGCTTTTACATCATTCAGGTGGTGTTCCGCAACGCGCTTGAGATCGGCTTTTTGGCAGGCCAATACTTCCTTTATGGCTTCAGTGTGCCTGGGATTTTTGAGTGTGACCGCTATCCATGTCTCAAAGAAGTGGAGTGTTACGTGTCTCGGCCGACAGAAAAAACGGTTTTCCTGGTGTTCATGTTTGCGGTGAGCGGCATCTGTGTGGTGCTCAATCTGGCTGAGCTCAACCACCTTGGCTGGCGCAAGATCAAGGCAGCCATCAGGGGCGTCCAGGCCCGCAGGAAGTCTATCTGTGAGATCAGGAAGAAGGACATGGCACATCTGTCCCAACCGCCCAACCTGGGACGCACCCAGTCCAGCGAATCAGCCTACGTTTGACAAGGATGATGAAGACAGAAACAAAAAAGGAGGAGTGGGATGAATGTTAAAGAGAGAGTTTGAAGCAATTAAGATTTTAATTTTGTATCGAATGAAGGTCAATAAGAGACAACTTTTCTTCTGTGATGATGGAAGGAAACAGAATGTGAAAACCCCCCAAACTCTAGCCCTGCAGCTTTGAGAATCAAGAGAGGGAAGATGACAAACCTTATACCAGGAGAAAGAAGTTTTGTTCTGTGGAAAGAACATACTGTAATTAACACAGATATCTCTTGGGGAGAAATTCCTGCCATTTTATACTTTTTTTGTCTTTTTTAACTAATTACCTTCTCTGCCCCATGTAATGGGAAGAATCATATCCTCGTGGGGCTGGAGAGGGAAGGACCATCTAATAGAAGAAGTGAGCAGAGAATGTAGGAGAAGCTGCTTTGTGTTCTCTGGGGGGGTTTTGAAAGGCGAATGTGGTGTTTGATGCAACCCATTGGTGCTTTTCATCTGGACTGTATCAGCTTCAGAAAAAAAAAAGGGGTGGGGGGGCAGGATAGGGGATGGGACAGGGAGGATGAACAGCAACATCATTAAAAGAGGAACGGAAAGAACTGTCAGAGCAGTGACAGACTCTAGAGGATAAAGGCACGTTTGGGAGCCAAAGGAGAGTAAGAGGGAGACATATAGCTCTGGGAAAGCATATGAAACAGGCTAAGAGAAGAGAGGAAAAGTGTTTCCTCTCCTAGCTCTTCACACCGGAGCTTTTGAGGTAAACTGAAGCGAAAGAGAGAAAGAGCTGCCTCTGAACATTGTGTCTCGCTTCTGCTGGAACATCGACACAAGCCAAACCAAGGGGAAGAGACTGATGATGTTATTCTTTGTCTCTTGGCAAAAGATGATTTCAACACAAACACAGAGTAGCTACCATAAACACTTTTTTCTTCCTTCTTCTCTATCTCCCACTTTCTCAGCTCCACAGTTGGCAGCTGCATAGACGGGAGGCAGGGGGGCCTCGAATGACAGTAATGACCCCTCACTGCTCTCCTGCTGGGTAAACTTTGGAGAGGTCTTGATGAACAAATGGACAGACGGTTTGTTAGCACAAGTCTCTCCAAAAGCACAAACCAAGCTGCTCTTCAAGCCCGTTTGGTGTTCTAAGAGATGGAGAAGAAGCAGAATGAAAGAAGTACCCGAGAATCCGAACTTGTATGTGAGGATGGAGGAGCACATCACTTTATTATAACTTTTAAAAAATTTTATAAAATGTATCACTAATGAGTTATGATTTTTTTCTTTTTTTTTTTTTGAGAAAGCGATGGTGCCATCCTTGAGATATTTAATTATTGTTAAACAGATAGATAGAATATATCATGGTAATATTATTTATTCATTTAGAGTATATCCAAACAGATTTATTTATCTTGGGGGTGGGGGGTGGGATGGACAGTAAATCATGTTGCTGTTTTTTTTTTTTTTTTTTAAATGTATAAAATGTCTGTCTTTTTTCATTTTTGTTTAGTGTAAAGCATTTCTCACTAATCTAACTGATTAATGACATGTAAGGGGGCGGGAAGGGACAGGTTTGTGAGCTTTGTCATAAAATGCTTTCAGGGTATGCAGCTGATTTTTATGATTTTTTTTTTATTTGCAAGTTTTTGAGTAAAACTGAAGTGAAATTTATTAAATGCATGGCATCACAGCTGTTAAGCAACACCAGTGCTGTATGTGTTTGCTATACTAAGCCTTGGTTTTCTTTCAAATCAGCTGCACACCTTCTGGCACTTAAGGCTTGTGAGCCATTCGATAAAGGCATGTTTACATGATGCAATGTTTCTTGAATGATCAAGCTGTGTAACTGATGAGTAGTTACTCTCTAGGGACCGTTGTGTTTTTGAGTCTCAGTGGCTTTCAATTTGCATTTCTTTGCTGACTGGATTTCAGCATGCATGCATTGCAAGAGAAAAGCAAGAGAATGACATGAAAGAAACAGAAAAAAGAGGACAGAGTGGTGCACCTTGACTAATGCAGAAGAGCGGAAGAGTGGCAGACTGTAGGAAGTCCTGTTGGGATGGAGGCTGTGTTTCCGGACATGCACAGATATGCACCTATTCATAATTTAAAATGTGGAGCTGACACGTTGTAAACCTAAGAAACCAGATATAATGACAGCTTGGTAGACTACTTGTGGTATATAAACTCATGTAGATCTTCACAAAAATCATTTCCTGTGTTCTGTCAATGACTATGTTAATGAGGCTCAGGTGAATGAAATACAGTATGCACGCACAAGTACAATCTCCTTCCCAACTTATTATTTGCAGGAGACCTTGGCATCTTATTTTAACACAGTAATTACATTTTAAGCAACATTTTTCAACATGCAATGTTGTAATCTAGATCTGCATCTTGTAGGGTGAGGACATTTAATAACAAATTCCACATATGGAGACAGGAGGAGTGGAGGAATAAAACACATGACCAAATGCACTTGGTTAAGTTTAAAAACATGGTTATTTGGCAAAACAAATGCTAGATGCTACATTTCTGCCATCCGCAAGAAGCCCCCTATTCTATAGGCTATTAAAGTGCTAGAGTCCTGCATCAGGAACTTTATTTTAGCCAACAAATTAAAAACTAATCCACATACATTTCTCAAATTTTATCTAGCACATTTGATCTAAAAACCAAATCAGAGATCCTTATCCTTGAACCAAAACATAATGCACCTAAATGTGCATCTATGATCAACATTTAAAGTGTTTTTCACCACAATGCAGAAAAGGGGAGATTTAAATGGCTATAAGCTCAACGTAACATTGAACAATGTGCAACAAGAACACAATGCAGCAACAAGGACAGTCGGTCTTAACAATTAAAACAGTTGCAGAAATACCCCAACTCTATTTCTCCATTCACTCCCACTCTTATAATCTCTTTGATTCCTACCGGCGCTTATCTCCACATTTAGTCTCCTCTGAGGATGTTTATGGGACTGAGTGGGATGGCCAGTCCTCTGCATGCAATAGGAAGGATAGCTACGCTGACGAGACATGCCAGAATGCCTAATAATAGAGGTCGGCCCAACCATTACTTACTCTGCTTCTAGTGAAAGCTTAAAATGGTGACCTTGAGCTTAAAAGCCAAGCCAATGTCCTGTACTATATGCAGCTCTTGCTGCAGTGATGCATTGTCGTACAGCACCTAGCTAATCTGCACACAGCAGAAGCCAGCGCTGGTTTGAGTATCTATCTTTACTGAATGGCACATATACACATGCTCAACATGCACTCACTTTTGATAAAAAAAAAAAGAAATCAGAATGTAAGAGCACTTTGAGTTCAGTTCGTGCTTTTGGGTTCTGTGGTTATGTCTGGTTTCATTCAGGTCAGAAACACAAACACACACACAGTGTGAGGACTTGGAGGGCCATAAACGTGTCCTGCTTTTCATCGGTTTACAGTTATCCAGGGTTCATTAGTGACTTAAGCCTTGGCGGGGTGCTCAGTCACTTTCACTACGACAGCAGGCCCCAGTTCTTCCAGCAGTCTACTACTCTTCATAGTCTGCTTTTTTATTTGTCGATGTGAAATTAATTATGCAACCTTTTTTTTTCCATTTGCTTATCTTTTTGACTTGTGGATTCATTTTGTTGTCTGTTGCTCTTTTTGTGCAGTGACATTTAAAAAAAAAAAAAAGGATTTTTTTTATGTAAAGGAACAATTTTTTTTAATGTGTAAAAACAAGGGTAGAGTGTTGAAATATAAGACTAGCAGAAAATGATGTTATATTTCCTCCCTTGCCAAAGTGATATGCAAATTTTAATTGATTTTCAGAGATTTTTTTTTTTTTAACTGCATGTGTAATGGCTATGAAAAGCATGTTTCTATGTTTTCTTCAATGGAACCTTTAAAGAAAGAGTTTTATAGTCCAAAATATGGAGTAAAGCTATTAGGTCTTGATGCCAAGCGTGTATATTAATCACCCAGTTTTTCAGACCGTACAGAGCCAGGCAGATGATACAAACTACCTATTTTATCTGTTTCAAATCCCAAAAAGACTTCGATAACCAACAGTTAAACTTCTGCTTTAAGAAATTTGCACGCAAATATTTACCTTTAAAATCAAGTAGAAGGAGACGTTTTGGTTTTGTTAGCAAGTCGTTCAAAATATCTAAACACAGGGTACACAGGAAAATAAGCGTACAGGTATAAAAAAAGACTGGCATTGTTAGATGTCAGACACCACAACATTCCAGGGTTTAACCTCTAGCACAATGCGTATTTTAAACAATTGACGATGTTTTAGTGTGATATGATTAGATCCTCAGCGTAGCACCCTTAGGACAACTTATTGGGGAACAGTATGCAGGCAGCAGACTCAGGAAAGATTACAAAGCTGAACTGTTTCACCAGTTTTTACTTGTAAAAATGCTACTTCTTCTTTTAACACTTTTATAGAAATGGTGCGTCAGCAAACTTTCCGTTGAACATCAAACATTGTACTGTTACGCCTACCCAAGAAAACTGGCCTCAAGCTTGTTGGTGCTATTGAGTTTGGACTCTTTACCAAAAGCATTCATTCAGACACATTCCCTTCGGTCCAGCGAACTACTGCCCACACACCACAGGTCATGTAGCAATGCAAGTCTCCTTAAAGAAAAAAAAAAAAATCAATCTTTTACTCTTGACTGTTACTAACCAGTGGGTACGGCTTTGATAGCCTAAAGCAGGTAATGTCATTTTTGTCAAACTTTCTACTGCAGAGCTGTAGCAAACAAATTGATTCCTCAGGAATGCAGCAAGTGATGAGCTGCTTCATTCATCAACACAGAGCTTACAGTACTACTACGTTACTCTTTAATCTTCAACCAGAAAGACCCTAGATTAAGTTAGTAATCACATTATGTAGCCAATCCTGCACGGGCAAGTTGATGGTCCATGAACAGGTTTATGAAAATGCCCATCCTGGATGTTAAAGGGCTTCTTAATCATCGCAAACTAAAAAGCCATAGTTTAAAATAGAACTTAAACTTGACTCGGCACTATTTGCGCTCATTGGCCAAGATTAATTACGTTCATGTAGACGGACGCAGGCACTGAAATAGTCTTTGCATTTAAATTGAGAATTAAACATCTGTTTAAAATGATTTTTTTTCCTCTTTTACAGTGTTTAAATCAAAGAAATGTAAGTTACAAAGCTCCTTTAACCAAATATTCAGCTTCTATTTTCATTCTATTGTTAAATAATATGCTCCCTCCCTCCCCTCTCCAGCCCTGTCTTACACCAGTGCTTTTGGGCTAAAACCACCACTGTTGATTCATTGAGTTTTTTGGTGGACAAAAGAGGAACTATGGACATAGTTCAGACCCAGTCTCTCCCTTTTCACTCTTAGAACAAGATCAGCACCTCATGGGCTCGGAGCAGATCACCTTTGCACCACGACATGAGTCTATAAACTGTTAGATTTGCCTGATGCTACAGTCACACGGATAAAACCTGAATGGTGATGTGCGAGGGGAGTGGGGGAGCAATGTAAAGTGTGGCCAATATTTGGCATCCTAGTGATAAGTACATAAGAGACCTGAAAGGGAAAATAGTTAGATTTTAGCCCTAGAAACGTATCATTCTTCAACATAGCTTCTACATTTATCTGCGACATCTGTACGGATGTAAAAACGTGGACTAAAAACACGAACAATGGACTGCACACTCAAATACGTTCACGCTTGGAGACCTTCATCAGAAAATCTGTCGTTTGTGAACGCAGATTAGACGATGTACGCAACGAACCTTTGTTGGAGGTTCACTGTATATTTCTGACTGGTGTACTGTATGTAAAGACTGAATAAAACCTTGAATGTTACATTAAGCCTGAACTGGCCTTGTGCCTGCTGATTTGTGACCTATAAGCGAGTGTGTTCATGTATTCGTGTGTTTGGATTGTGTTGTGTCCCTACACACAATGGGATGATTGTATTTGTGTTTGTGTGTATGTGGAAAACGTGAGTAGGGGTTTATGTGGTCATGTGGGAATGATGAGATTTACGAAGTATGAAAAAAATATGCGGTGTGAAGGAAGCCGAGCATAGGTGGCATCGGGTCAGATTGATACAGGTCTATAAATAGCAGATACAAAACAGTTCTTGCAGAGCAACGCAGCTGGTTGGCGTAATGACATTTCTGAACCCAATAGGTGACTCTGAAGCGTTTCCGAGGTATTAAAGCCTTCATGCCACTGATGGGAGGAAATGAACCTTATGCATGTGTGTGCTGTTATATTTGTTCATAACCCACCATCTGACTGTTTGCACAGTCCATGCACATGCAGCAGTGTGTGCACTCACATGATGGGGTGTTTGCAGGTATGTGCCATATTTCTAAACCTGCGCGAGTGTGTGTGTCCAACCCCCATCCTCTCTCCTCAGAGAGGTCACATGGTGGCTGCGCTCGACTGGGATTGAAGGCTTGTTGCCACGGCGATAAGCCAGCCGGTAATATCTCTAAGCACAGCCAGGATTAATCTGTCGACAGATGGCTGGCTGCTCAGCGTCACTTCCTGAAACACACACACAACTGCAATACTCATGTTCGCCATCGTTATCCTCATGGCTATTTTCCCCTTATCCCTTCACATCACCCTCGCTGCTCACACACATCATCTTTCTCCCACCAAAACCAAGATCCAACCATACCGCCAACATCTGTGGGCTTGTTATCATCCCTGCAGCTGTCTTCATCGACACTACTGACTCCTCATCCTCATCAGGACCAACCATGGCTGCGGTTCTGCTCGCTCTCATCATCATATCTGCTACTGCTACTATCATCTGAAAGACTGCAGACATTATCTAGAACTGCATGCATCCTACTGGGATCAATACCCCGCGCAGAGATTAAATCACTCTGTGTGTCTCTCCATTCATCACCACAGCATCATGAAAACAGGCAGGATGTTCTTGCATGGTTCAGGGCATCTGCGCCTTGTCCACACAATAAGATCTTGATTTACTGTCTTGAGAAGTCCAGAGATATAGATGATTTAACTGCAGACTGTGGTCTGATCTGAGATTTTTTCTTATATTCAACTGAACACTTTGACCTTATAGGTGTCTGCAAAGAGAACATTTATTTGCTCTGTCTACTGTACATCTGCTACTCCTGCAACTAAATATAAACACATCGAATGAAAGTGCAAATACTAAGTATTTCAACTAAAATTTTTGTCTCTCTTTGCATGTAAGAGTCAATATTTAGGAAACTGTAATATAATATATTGAAATATTATCTTTATTTAGGCTTTAAATGACCTCAGTCACCCCAGGTTTTAGGCAGATGGTCTCAAAATAGATTAGAGTGAATATGGAAGGACAGCAACAGTATGTGCTCCAGATTTGTACCCATCAGTCCATCTATTTGATAAGCAAAAAGGGGCACAAGCAATTTCCCAGCAGGCATTGTGTTAGAGCTGAAGTGCACTTTGGACATGTTACCAGGGCTGACACACTTATACAAGCATTCGTGAACTTTACCAGTTTGGGAGAATACAGAATGGAAAACTCACAACAACAACACACAAATTCCCACTGAGACCATCTTTTTTCACAAAGAGTCAACCAGGTTATTTGGATAAAAAGGACTTCATTAAGGTGGTGTAATTCATATGTGTCAGGGAGATTTCAGGCTGTTTCTACCGACTATGAGATTCTTCCCTTCACATCAGAGCAAATAACAGCTCCACAGGATTCTGCTTGAACTAATTACCTCCGCCAAGGAGGTTATGTCTTTGGTAGTGTTGGTCTGTTTAACTGTCTGTCAGCAACTTTATGGAAAAAGTTCTGGACAGACTGACCTGAAATTTTCACCAGCCGTGTGCCTCAGTCCAAGGACGAACCCATTAATTTTGGTGGTGATCCAGATCACCTTCTGCATCCAGGAATTTTTTGAAGGATTCTTTATCATTGTGAGATCGGCCAAATTTTGGAATTTTTGCATATAACTCCATACAAATGGCCCGAGTGTTTGGTAAAAAATGACAAGAAAGGATCTCTATGAGTTATAAAATGTACCAGGTACATTCTGAACTGTGAACTTTTTAGTTTAAACTTTATAAACAGAAACGAAATTTAATAAAAGACACGTACTCTAGCAATAAAAGTTTTGGTGTGAATCACAATATGAGGAGGGGCATGAGCTGCTTGGTGGAAGTTTGCGCTCTCCGGGTAATTTACTAGTTATTATTTGGCTACACTCTGTAAATTTGTGAGGTTCTAACGCTTTACATAGGACACTCAGCTATGAAATCAACAGCGTTGTATAGTCACGAAGTAAAAATACTTTGTTACTTTACTTAAGTAGTATTTTTTATATTTGTACTTTACTACTTCTATTTCTGATGACTGTTACTTTTACTTCACTACATTTTCAGAAAAAAATCAATATTTTACTCCATTACATTTACCTGAGCATCTTAGTTACTCGCTACAAAATAAGTAACGTTATAGCCGATGGACAATCTTTGTTTTGTTGTAGTGGGACTAGCAGCCACTAGTAGCAGCCTTGTACAAGCTGTCTCTGAAGCTAAACACACCTTTACCTGCCTCAGCAGCAGGCGAAAGACTGTTCAGCATCGTTGGTCTGGTCTTCAGCCCAAGAAGAGCGAGACCGAGTTCTTGCCATTTTGAGAAACAACTTCTTTTGAGGTTGAACAAAAAGTTTTTCAGGGTTCAGTAACGACTGATGGACAGTTCATGTGCTGTCGCACTGCTGTCATGTAAAAGTTCAACCAATCAAGTTTTTTGTTTGTTTGCATCACCTCCGAGCTCTAAGAGTTTATTAGGAATGATTTTATATTAAATGCACGTGGGTATTAATGTTGTTAGGCATGCATGCAGGTCTGTAAGGATGTTTGTGTGTATTTTTCTTTACGGTTGGGTTTATGTAAGGAGGTATTGAAGTTCCTTTACACTTTGCAAACTAAACAAAATTTAAAAACTAAATTAAACAGGAATAAAGAAAATGTTAAACTCAAAGTTCTGATTGCGTTTTATTAACAGTACTTTTTTACTTTTGATACTTAAGTACAGTAAATACTAGCTACTTTTTTACTTTTACTCAAGTAATATTATAGCAGGCGACTTTTACTTTTACTTGAGTAATTTTCCAGTAAGGTACTTTTACTTTTACCCAAGTATGGCTTTTGGGTACTTTATACAAAACTGGAAATCAATCATATTTCTTAAAAAAAGAAACACCCATCCATACAAAAACCAAAAGGCATGGATGATATGTGACTTCCCCTTTATAAATCTAAACCAGACTGAAGTTACTATATTATTGTGGGTTTCTGTGAGGGACCTTGGATTATTAATGATTTTACTCACAAATAAAACACACTGCTCTTACAGCCCCCCTTCCCAGCATAACATCTCCAAACAAGGCTTATCCTGTCTAAAAATGATACGGATAATCATGTTCACGCTTTTGTTCCAGCTAATCTAGACTATTGTAATTACGGATGTTGGAGGTTTCCAGTGAAATCCAGAATAGAACTTAAAACCCTTCCTCTCACAAACAAAGCTCTTACTGACCAAGCTCTATTGTCTCTTAAAGACCTCTGAGGGCTATGTTATCTCAACAGAGTCCTCCACTCTCAGTAAGCAGGCTTATTTGTGCTTCCCAGAGTTTCTAAAAGAAGGATGGAAGGCAAAGCCTTCAGCTGCAGGCTCCACTACTGTGGAACCAGCTTGAGGAAGGTAGACAGCCTAAAATTAGGCTGGCCTTTCCAACGCAGACTTTGGAGCTCACAGAGGCAACTCTGGGTCACCCTTCAATTACAGTCAGGTAAAAAAGAAAGTGTACCCTCTTCATTATAGAGCCTTGAGTCTTGTCCTTTTTTGTCATCTTCGACCTACTGCATGAATTATTTCAGGCCAAAGTTCAGCTTCTGAAAGATTTGACTCTGCAATAATTTAGCATGCAGAGGAATTAATGATCACCTTAAAGCATACGAAATGCTGAGGTCCAACTCCAAACATACACTGTCACACTTGATAGTTGGAAAGAGGTGTTTGTGCCAAGAGTGTAGTTTGACTTTGTCATTGGTAGGGGCATAAAAGTGGCCCACTGAGGTCACTGGATGACAAATGTTTTTTGTTGCACATATGATGGTTTTTGCAGTATCATGTAATTGAGTGGATAAGATATTTGAATAAGCAGAAGTTTATAATGCAAAATATCATATAGACTACAAGGATTGACAATGACACCTTTTTTTTTTCTTTTTTTGGGACCGGAAGCGCTTGGCAGAAATTGATTGACTGCGGAAGAAAAATGGAAATGTCCGTGAAACTTGTCTATAGGTAGAAAATGGAGTTTCCCCCCGTTTTTGTTTGTAAACAGTATTCAAACTAAATGGCCCCTCCCCTTGGGTTAATGGCCGCATCGCTCTTCAGGCCAAGTCTCTCCTCAAAACTCAGAAGCGGGTGAAAGCCAAACCAATACTGACCCTGGTTTTTGAGCATGCACTATCTAAAGCTGTTTTTGCCCTTTCTTCGCTGTGTCTGACTTTTGTTTTCCTCGAGAATTCGAGTGGTTTTTACTCCATTCTAGGAATTTATTTCCAAAGAGTGCTATGCCTTTAGCTTTGTCACTGGCTGGAGACAAATGCACAAATCGTCGCCCATAAACATCCTGAACACACCAACACAAAGGGAAAACCCGAAATAGAGTCAGGGGGGAGGAAGTTGCAAACAACACGAGAATAGAGGCCCAAAGGTGCAGATTGATACGGACTGTGAAGACCGATGTGTTAATCAGTGATGGATGTTCCTCGATCTATGCCGTAAACCTGCATCTGCTCAGATTCACCACTGATTGTATGAATCTAGAGACTTAATCAGCCTGATTAATAAACTATGCAGTGGAGACGTGCCCCTCCACCGTCCTTAGAAACTGGTTCATTAAAAAAAAAAAAGTAAATTGATACCTTTTTTTTTTGTTTGTTTGTTTTACTGAAGAAGTTCTTTTCAATGACTTTTTGTCTGACGACGTTTGGTCTAACTCTGAGGACGTTTTGTCTGACACCTGACAACTTTTTCCTGATACCTGATGACTTTTGTACTGACACCTGACACTTGACTCTGAGGACAAGAATGTCCTAAAATGTACACCGTACCTGGGAGGAAGACAAGGCTTGATCCGAACATCGAAGAATTGCTGTTAAAGCTGGTGTAGAAGATGTTTGTGGCAATTCAAAAGGAAGAGACTGTTAGCGAGGTTCTGAAGGAAGTCCATGCGCAAGACCAGCCTGCTAGATTTACAGCTCCCTCCCCAGCCACACCTTTAACAAAACGTGCTCAAGCCAAGTCCCGACACCGCTGTCTGGCACACAGCAGACGCTTACTACAGTAGTAAGTGATTGACTCACTGTTGTGAGTGAAAGCATATCCCAGCTTAATGCTAACAGTTAACCTCTGACTTGTTAGCTTATTTACTTACTTGTCAGGGGTCTCTGTGGTACTGCTTTTACTTCAAACTCCATACTGGACTCTGGATCAAGCGCATACAGCTCAACAGGGTAATACATTTTTTTGCGGTGATCGGAGTCTGGTCATCCATCAGTGTTTGCAAATAGCCACCCACATGAAATACATTGCCGGTGTTAGATATAAATTTTTGACCCTTCAGAATGTTTCACTGTTCCGGGGTGACTTCATGAAATGGGCATACAAATGTTGCTATTGGTTGAATGCTTCAGTGGTTCAGCGCAGTCAGCCATTTTACTTCCAAGATGGAAATTAGACACATAAAAAAGCCCGCGCCTCGGGCTCCTCCCGAGGCGCGGGCTCGACGCGCCTCGTTAGGAGCCCTTCCTTTTTCTTTTTCCTGTCACCGGTCTGTCTGCATAATGGCAGATGCAGGAGTGGGGCTTTATGTGATAAATAAATAAAGTTATGGAATGTCGTGGCATCTCTGCTCCGTGTGTGATTCACCAGATGATTTGAGGTGTTCTGAGTGTGATGAGTTTCACCATTTACTCCAGGAGCTGCGCGCTGACGAGGGGCGCTTTCAGCCGTCTGATCCAGCCCAGTTTAACGTCCCGCTGTCCCGTCGCGGGGCATCATTATAAGCCCAGTAAATCCCATCAGCACAGCAGGTCATCAAACTGCCGTTCAGACACCGGGACCGGACACAGATCACAGTTTATCCTCCTCTGTATTCAGAGAGAGGAGATTCTGGTTCTTCTGGGTGTTTCCCGTCCTGTCATAAAAAGTGTGTATCATGACATTGAGATGCTCTGACTGGTTGACGCCCCGCGTCAAGACGCCAAAGTTCAGATTTTCCAACTCCGGTGTATGCCGCCCGCCACACACGTAACACGCGTCAAACGCTCGAAATCTGAAAACTTGATGCGTGAATTGCACGAGACGCGTCTAGACACGACGCACCCGACGCACATTATGCGCCACAGAGTTTTCAACGCCTCCTCGACGCGCGTTGGCCATTGACATTGCATGTAAACCTGACGCCCAAATCGCGCTTGGTGTGTACGCACCATAGGACTGTCCATGCTCATGTCAAGTATTTTTGTGAGATGATGTTGGGGACCAGGTGGGGGACGCTGAGAGGGGAGGGACGGAGACGAGACATAAGGCATCGATTTGTTCTTTCTATACGGTGCGAATGACCATTTCCTGCCTGAAGGGAATGGCAGGGGTTGGTCAGAGTTTTTACAGAACTGCAGCTCTCTCAGAGGTCGTATTGATTACTGTCAGGATGGAAGGACCATTTCACCCAGTATAACAAAAAGTGTTTTTGACCAGGATTACAAACTCTGGCTACAATATAGTTTTTTATTCAAATATTCAAAACACCAGCATATAAAATACAACACAGCAAAATCTCTAAATGCAAAGGAGTACAGATGACAATAGTTTGCAGACAAAGGAATAGTTAACAAATGATCTCATATCATCTTAGCTCTTTTTTTTTTTTCTTTAACCTTGCTTGAAAACAGTAGGGTTGAGGAAAGGGAGAACTTCAGAAAGACTTAGGAAAAGATGGCCACACTGCAAATGAGAATCCAGCTACAGTCTTATTACACAGAAAGTGCTTTAGATGCATGATCTAATGTAATCTTATCACAATGTTACTTGGAGACAATGTATTGTATTAGCATGTTAAAGCAACACACAAAAACTTTACAACCTTAAAATTCTGTGCTTCTAACTAGTTTTGATGGCACACTGACATTTATTATCTACATTCCTGGAACCGTCATAGCCCTGCAGCATCCCAAGGCTGGAAAAAGCACACTTCACAACGTCTTTTCCAGCCTGGTGCATGACGTGGTGGATGCATTTATCTTTATGACACTGCATCAACAACTGGATATCAACACACTGACTGTTTTGGATGCACTTAAAAAAAAAAAAAAAAAAAAAAAGCAAGGGGACATTATCGATGGAAGCAAGGAAAAGAAAGCGCAAAAGTAACAGGCCAAGAGATGAGACAAGAGTAAAGTTGGACTGACTTTCCCTTTGGAGAGAGAGAGCACAGACAAAAGACAAGATGCAAGATGGATGATGAATTAGCCTTTGTTAGGGGCACTAAAGTATGAAAACATGCCAAAATCAGTGGTGTTGCTATAAATACACTACCCACCCAGCCCACTGTCCTCATCATTGCTTTCTCTCAGCCAGTGCACTCATATTTTTCTTCTTTTTTTTTTTTCTACTTGTCCTGTCCAGCATCATAGCAAGCAGAATGACGATCTGGCTGCTTTATAGTGTTGAACAGATTTGCTTTGCCAAGGGGAGCTTTATCAATATAAGGCTCCTCTTGATATTCTGAGTTTATTCATTTTATTTCTTAAATCAAGTACTTGTTTATAACAGAATTTTACATTGTATTGCTGTGCTTGACAAGAGGGAAATGAAAGTTGTGGAAGAAGTGGAGGAGAGAGAAAAGAGTGAAGAAAAGATAGAGAGAGAGAGAGAGAGAAAAAAAACATGGATACACTCACACAGTTAACTGATGCTTCTGTATAGAAACCCCTAACAACAGTCCAAGGTCTTTGCTGGAAAACAAAACTAGCAATCCCCCACAGGAGGACCTGCAGGTGTCTTAAAGGAGTGATGAAATAGGAGATAAAAAATAGATTATGTTGGTGGTATTACTTAAAAAAAAAATACACAAAAAAAAAAAAAAATATTTTATAGGGGGGAGATGTTTTAACACAGAGCACTCTCAATAAAATAGAATAGGGGGGGGGGGGGAGGGGGGGGGGGTAGAGGGGGAGAGACGTATTATTATTGATGTAATTACTTATTTTGATGATATATTAATTTGGGAAAATAGAATATGAGGAGAGAGGAGGTGGGGGGGGGGTGATAAAGGGAAGATGAGGGAAAAAAGGGAGGGCAAAAAGAGAGGAGATAAATAGAAAGAAAAGAAAAAAAAAAAAAAAAAAAAAAAGGGAAGAAGAGGAGTGGCACTCCTCCCAGGAGGTGGGGGGAATTATTTATATAAATATATGAAAATAAAGAAGAAACAAAGGAGTAATAACTACACTAAACAAGAAGGGAGATGAGGGAGGGGGGGGGGGGGGGGGGGGGGAAGAGAAGGAGAGGGGGGGGGAGGGGGGGGGAGGGGTTATTTGATAGGGAGATATAATAGGGAAAAAATAAAAACGAGAAGATAGAATGAGAGATGGACAGCTGAGGAAAAAGAAATGGAAGGGAGAGAAAGAGGAAAAGGAAAAACACAAGGATAACCATCACCCCACAGAGCACAACAACATATCAACCAAAAACATAAAAACAAACGAAAGGACTTAAGTATCATAAGATCATACAAACACACGCAGAACTACGCAGCCGTCCTCATATTTTTCCACATAAATTTGTGGGGCTTGATGACGTTAAAACTGTAGCTGCAAGGAATTGTGGGACAAAATCATCTTCTTTTTCTTTTATTAAAAATGATCTGATGTATCTTATTTTTAAAGTAATAATACAGAAAGCAATGGAGCTCATTTCTTCAGTCTTAAAAATTTCAAACTGCACTCATTGTGGTCAGATGTCACCAGGTTATTTTACTCACTAAGGAAGGTTCAAGGCAAAACAGACTATCACACACTACTTTTCAGTCTGTGCCTTTTTGTGTGACGCCATTGGGTCAACTCTTCTGTGGTTTGGGAACATGAGCTCAACATACACTACCACTGCAAGTCCTGGTTTAATGTGAGAATAGTAAAGCTAGCTGCCTGAGAAGTTAAAGGAAAATACATGCAGGTGTTTTGCATGTAACACTTGGGACCTTTAATGTCATGTGTTTGGGTAATTTAGTGTGGTGCTGGTTGCTGTTTTATTGTTTATAAGGTTGTTTAATTTTAGATGAACACCTTTGGATGTGGAAATTCACACAGTAGATGTGTACCTATACGGCTGAAGGTTTGTTCCCCTTTTTCATTCCTCCATAGGATTCAGCTTACGGGTAAGTGGAAAATAAAGTTACATCATTCTGTGGGTGAACTATTCCTTTAAGAAAAGTTTAGAAAGGATATTGTTTATCATATTGCAGGTCACAGAAACCTAGGGTATGTCAGAAAGAAGGTGACCAGTGGAATGGCATTGTCACTAGACACCTTTCTTTATTGGCCAACGTGGAATTTTCACTGCATAACTGCAGCTTTCCATCTCTTTAGACAATGTTTCCATGATTTATCAGCTGCAAACTGAACAGCTACCCACCTTTTAGAAACCTTTTAGAGATTTCTCCTGCTTTGTGGGCTTTGGTCTCAACTTTGAGCTTGTTGGGCAGCAGCGCAGAAGCTCAGTGCTGCTGATTATTAGGATAAGGTTTGAGGGTTTTGTAAAATACTTTTACTGTAAATTCAGACCACCTGACCGTTCCTTTTTGAGAAAAAAAAGTCTTTACAAGCTAATTAAAGTCTTTGACCTTGGCTAAAGTTATCTGAAAGTTTAAATTCCTTGAGGGGATCCAAACCTTTGCATGCCAGTGAATTAACTATAATCCAGTTTATCTGCATACGATGCAACAGTAAGCGAGCTTTCCTTTCTGCAAGCATTTTGCCCAGAATTTACTAGACTTGATAGTCACGTCAATTTTGTTTTTATAGCCTCGTATCACAGATTTGCCTCAAAGGGATTTACAGCCTGTACACATTATGACAGCCTCTATCCTTAGACTTTTGAATCAGATATGGAAATGCAAGAATATGTGCATATATTCCTGCAAGCAAGTGGATTGCAATGCTTTTCTCAAATATGGGAATAAATTAGGCTTTACTGCTTTTCAGTATAATTCCTTTTTTGTGTTAGACTTTAATACATGGCCATGCTGTAAAGAAATATATCAGTGATCTCAAAAAATGGAATAGAACTCACGGGAACTAAAATGCCAGTGTTTGCTGTAATTATCTAACTTGAGTGAGGAGAGGAAGATGAGGCCAAAGCTGAAAGGAGCTGATATCAAACCAGTAGCTTTGCTGCAGCTGAATCTTTAGAGTATGAGTGGAATTTCTGACAGTCATGTCTTACAAATCCAGCAAGAGCTTTTATCTTTTTCTTTTATTTATATGAAAATCTCTTTTCTTTGTTGAGCTGAGCCAACGTCCATTTGAATGCTACTACACATGATGTGACGGGGCTGTGGGCAAAATACAACAAGCAAGAAATTCATTACCATAAATACAGACCCATATGTGATATAAAAAAAAAACTGCTCAAAAGAGGAAGGAGGGGGATGATGAGTGGAGGAATGGTGGAAAGTTGGTGGAGAATGGTGGACAAACACAAGACAGAGAAGGACAAGAGACTGAGGGTGCATGGCCTTAAGGAATGTATAGCAAGGTGCAAAAAGAGTAAAGGAAGGCAAAGAAGCTCGGTGCAAAGAAAGACGGGAGCAAAGACAATATGAAGAAAATAATGTAAGCAAATCTAAAACATGTGAAACAGAAATTGAGTATGCCAAATAACACAATGGGTGCTGTAGAAGGGACGCATTTGAAAGAAAAAGGTTGCGATGGGGAGAGAGATGGAGAGGTTTGCAAGGCTGCTGTAGAGCTGGAGTAAGAGAACATGGGAACATGCTGGCTGTTCTGCCTGGCTGCCTCTGCTCTGTCTTCAGGGAGAGCAGCTGAGGAGGAGGGAGAGAAAGGGGCGAGGAAGATGGGGAGGAGGAAGTAGTTCACTTCAGGATTTAATACAGGGCAGATAGAGAGAGAAAGCGGGGTTGAAGGGTACAGAAACAGGGACTAAAAGGCAGAGCAATGCTTCATCGAGAATGATGAACTGGCTGCCATGCTGTTAAAACAAAAGTGGCCTTCTGAGAGTTAAGAGGGAGAACAGAGCCAAAGACAAATGGATAAAGACTGGGGGCGAAATAAGCACTATGAGAGAGGGAATAAAACTGGAAAAAGTGAAAGAGAATGAAGAGCGAAATGGGAGAGAATCAGGAGATGTTTATGGAAAGGCTTAGTGAGATGATGAGTAAGAAGGATAGGAAGTCAAGACAGGAGAGGGAAGGGGAGAAGAAGAAGATGGAGAGGAGGAAGAAGAAGAAATAAGGAGAAGGGATGGAATGGTGTCAGAGTGATTGTGAGACGGCGAGGCAGTAGCTCTGGGCAGGGTGAGAGGAAGTGATGCGTACGCTAACAGGAAGGAGCAGATCTCAGCGGCATGCGCCAATCAAACACCAGTTCTCCCAGGCGCCCTTCTTGACCGGCAGCATGAACACGCTGATATTACCAGGATGTGCACACACACAGACACACACACTCATTAGGAAGCATCGCAGATGATCCTGGATCTTCTTTGTTCGTTGAACAGACTCATAATATGCATAAGAAAAAGTACAGCATAGAGCAGCCAGGAACTTCATGGACTTTACATGAAGGGGTGATTCATAGACACACATGTGCACAGATCAGACAGTAAAAATGGATCTGTTTCAGATCTCTGTCGGGATCTGAAAGTTTTCCTTTCGTTGTGCTTTCTATGGCTTTCCCCCAAATTTCAGAATCATGCATTTTAGTTTAACTGATTGTTTAATTGGTTAATTGGTGGTGAACCTTTTTTTTTTACAGCTCATGTTGCCCTCTGTCTGCCTCATCTCCAAAAGATATATATTTTTCTCAACATTCCCATGTGGATAAGTGCAGATGTAGAAAGTGTGGTGAACTGCTAACTGAGACAGAAAACATGTGATTTCAAGATCTAGAAAGGTAATGATGGTTAAAAACTCTTCCATTTTCCCACACTGACATCTCTGAAACAAAAACAAATTGCTATGCTTTTAAAAATAGTGCTGGATGACTTGTTTCTTGTGGCACAAAAACCTCTGCTTTCAAAGTGGATAGCAAGTACGCTCTAGTTGTGATGAACTGCCTTAAGAATTTTATAATTCAAGGAAATCCAGGAACTATGATGAGAGTCAGAGTTTGAGAAGGAGGTCTCTCTCTCTCTCTCTTTCCTGACCTCTTTCTAAGGTTCAAGACTTTTGGATAAATCAAATTCATGCTGAATAAAACCACTAAACATGTTTATATGCTCCCTTTTTTGGGGGGTAATATTCAAGGTGATCATGCATTTCCTTAACATTATATAGACTAGGAAACAGAAAAACCCCAAACCCGTAACCCCCCACATTCACAAGCCCTTTCATATGAACAGATCTAAGTCACAAACATACTAAGGTCAAGCATCTACAACTTTTGTAAACCATTCTTTGCTTCCACACTGTATGTTAGCAAACATCTGCTACAATTTCTCTGAGAAACATTGACCAGCACAAATGATGTAAAATAACAGACACTGGGGAGTGAGGTTTACTCGGTGACCCCAGGGCTGGACCAAGTCTTTATGGGGCACTGAGCAGAATTTGATGTGGGGTCGTCCACCACCTCTGCTGCAACACCAGTGTTTCGGTAAATGGACTGTACTTACATAGTGCGTTTCCAGTCATATGCTGGCAACTCAAAGCACTTTACATTACATGTCACATTCACCCATCCACACACACATTCATACCAGGCAAGGTGGGGTTCAGTGTCCTGCCTGAGGAAAATTCAATGTGAAGCCTGAAGGTGCCTGGAATCGATCTACCGATGAACATCATGTGATTCTGGTTCTGGTTTTGACTTTACAGGGAGACAGATCTTGAAAAAAATGGTCTAGGATTAATTTCTAATATTCAGAGTGATGTTTAATTGGGTATGCTGAAGCTGTATTTGAGAGTAACAGAAAACATCCGCAGACAAGACACAGAGTAAAGAAGTTATTTAGAGTTTCTGGAGTGCTCCATTGCTAAAAACAACAACAAAACAAAAAAACTATGTGCATGTACCATGTGGCAGAGGCAGCAGCCCCAGCAGAAGTTGATGAACTATTATTCATGTGCCAACCATGATAGTATATTCAGTTGAAATCACCATGATAAATATTCTATAAAATTGTGTTTTTATGTGCATATTTACAGTCTATGGTTCAGTTATATTTTTGTGATTTTCATTTTTTTTGTTTGTTTGTTTTGTTGTTTTTTTTAAAGCAGTCATCACCCGGAAATCCCACTTTTTCATGTTAAAACATGTGTATTGGGGTAGGAATTGAGTAAAAAAGTGCCAGAAACTCCTGAAAGTGAAAGTGGCTTCGTTTTTCAGCTTGAGCGCTCTCTTCATCCCAGAATCGGCCACAAGAGCGCGCACTCCACAGCACGCGATTTGGACCCGCCTCTGGCATTGACGTCAATCGCATCGGCCTGCTAAGCTAGCCTCTTTAGCGCCACCTAAAAGCCGCTGATTACCTTCCACAGAGGAGTTATGACCAGCTGTTATGACGTGAACTAGAGAGGCTGCGAGCGAGCTGCTAAGCTTGCGTCTTTGTTATGAGCTCTGCTTTTCACTGGCTCCTGCGCAGAAGCATGTCCGCCTTACAGATGCTCGTGGTCGGCCAGAGAAGTCACACTGCGTCTCCTGCTGTGGCAAAAGCCAGCAGAGGCCCAGCTTTGTGGATGCCTGTCATAGTGTCTGAGCCCCAGACATGAATCCATCCTCATTCAAGGTGCAAGGGCATGGTTAACTGGCTCCCTGTATTGAAAATGCCCGTATAAGCGTTTCTCGCCGAGATATTGCGTTTGGGGGATTTTCGCTCCTGCTTTCCAGGAAAGACCCAGAGCTGCTTCCAACCCTCGTGCCCTTCATATTTTTGACACTAGCTACCATCTACACTTGGAATGTCCAATATCGGATGTTCAGAAATAAAGTTATGAGCTCTGCTTTTTCACCGGCTCCTGCACAGAAGCATGTCCGCCTTACAGCTGCTCGTGGTCGGCCTGAGTGGACAGAAGGGACAGCACTAGGGACCAGTGGATTATATTTATCAGTGAGGATGTGCAGTCGGTAAGTGTTGCTGCTTGTGTAACTTATTATCTTTTGTATCAGAGACCAGTAAACGGTGGTTGACGAGTGGACAAGTTGCTAATGTATCTACAGAAGCTAACACTGTTTGGTTAAAACAGTGGTTAAAATGAACATTTTAACACAGAGGTTAAAATGAACTTATTAAATTTTCGTCCACCCAACTAGAATTAAAAATGCATTTGAAGATAATTTAAGAAGGATTGTGTATGTAAAACACTAGGTTATAACACCTTTAAACATCGGACGTCGTGAAATATCTTGACATTACAAATGCACTTAAGGACCTCAAGCACCATTTTGGAGCCAGAGCCTAAGGAAAAACAGGTTCTTGGGTTTTCCACTGCCTTGTCTCCGGCTTCCGGCTTTGAAAACTGGTTCCCGACCAGATACCACCTCGTTGCTGGGCCAGAGTAAAGAACAGGTTCACGTAGCTGTCCGGGGTTTGGGCCTGGGTTACCTGGCCAACATAGGAGTGATTCAAGCCAACTGAGCAATGGATTAAAAGATAAACTAAACTGGTCCAAGGAGGAGACCCTATGTTTTGGATGCTTCAGGTAACTGCAGCCACGAGCCAAGCCGTCACAGGAGCGTGCACAAAGTAAAGCTATAATTTTGTTTACTACGCTTTTTCTTCATAGTTACACTTTTTAGTGTCTTTCAGTTGATCTGGATCGTTTGCTGACAGCAGCAGAAGAATCCATAACTATCGCTTACAGTGTTTTAATTTACCGCGAGCGTCTTCTTCCTGTATCAAAACTGCGGATGTAGGTCATTTGACGTCACGTCCGCAGGGCAGGGCGGGAAATTCGGACACCGAATTGCAGCGCATTTTGCAGCACACAGCCTGTTCAAGGCAACGGAGAGAAACGTGGGTGGAAACGTTATTTTTGGTATTTAGCACTTCATCACCCATTAGTATTAAAAAAAATGGACATGCATGTTTGTTTGTTTTTAAATTCCTGCCTCTAGTCCCTTTAAGACACCTGCAGGACCTGCTGTTGGGGATTTCTAGTTTTGTTTTCCAGCACAGACCACGGAATGTTGTTTAGGGGTTTCTGTACAGAAGCAACTGTTGACTGTGTAAGTGTATCCATGTTTTTTTTTTATCATTTTCTCTCTCTCTGTCTCTCTCTCTCTCTCTTTTTTCTTCACTCCTTTCTCTCTGTTCCACTTCCTATTATTTCTTCGTTAACTTTCATTTCCTTCTTGTCAAACTCAACAATATGATGTTAAATGCTGCTATAAACAAATGCTTAATTAAAGAAATAAAATGAATAAATAGAGGATATCAAGTGGAGCAGTATATTCATAAAGCTTCCCTTGGCAGAGCAAATCTGTTCAATGCAATAAAGCAGCCAGATCATCATTCTGCTTGCTACGATGCTGGACAGGACAAGATAAAGAAAAAAAAAAACCAACAAAAAAAAACCCAGAACAAACTAGAAGAATAGGGATCTGCACACCAGAAAGTAAGATGTACTACTGTTTAGGCTCTAAAAACATACTAAATGACATCTTTCAAGTAAATTCTGGATGCTACCCCCACTCAGGACACTTGGATTACATTGGACGAGCAGCATGGAGGAATATTGACAAGATTTTGTGGACTTTTATGGACCTTTTTGGCTTGGGCACAATCAAACTCCATTATGTGAAAGCTGGGGGAAAATGAGAAGTCGTCCTAATCGCCGGCTGTATTTGACATATTAAAAAAGCGCTCCAGAGTCTTGCTCACCATGAGGGTAAGTGGAAAATAGTTACATCATTCTGTGGGTGTACTATTCCTTTAACTAGAATAAATGAATGAATGAATGAGTACTATTGTCCTGTAAGTTCAGAGTTTCGCAAATTGGGTTTTTGTTGTTGTCTGGGTAGTGAACTGCTTCTCTCAGTTGTACTACGGAAGCGCGCATCGTGAACCCCGAAAAGTGTGTAGAACACTCTGATAACCAACGGAAAGTTAAATCTGGACTCAGGACAATAGTACTCGTTCGCTCTTTCATTCTACTGAAAGTATTGGCGAAATCAAGGAGTTTTGCTGCAAATGATGTCTTATATAGAGGCTGCCCGTTATCACCATTTTACAGGATGTCCACCGAACGGCGACTGAACGTAATATCTTCCAAAGGACTCAAAGTGATGAAGGAACTTTACCGGTAAGTAAATGCACGTATATACTCCTAAAAATAAGGTCCAGGTTGAAAAAAAGAAACTTATCCTTTAAGTCAAATAAAGGATATTTTTTTCTTTTTTTCAAGATGGCGGCATGCAGCTCAGAGCGGAGCGACATTCTGTCATTTTCAGCAAATTTGCCTTAAACTAACTTTATTTTCTGGTAGAAAAACCTTCTCTGAAGTGGCACTACCATGGGGGGCCCTACGATGGCTCAAATGAAGAGACTGGAGGAACAGTTGGAACAGATTAACGTAACATTGAGGAATGTAACCAAGCAGGAAAACCTGAATGAGAAATTGTCGGCAGATGGCTGATATGTGCTCAGAAAAATAAACCTAAAACCTAAACCCAAAATGCAAGTTCCAGCGAGGTTATATTAGCACTGTATTTTGCATTAAAGGCATTATAGAAGATGTTTCTTTCAACAATTTTGCAATATTAAAATTGGGTTCACTACCCCATATGCTATGATTAATTAAAAGCTTTAAATATATAAATATTATTTTACATCAGCTGTGAAAGTAATGGGTCTGGAAAAACATCCGCCAATCATCTCTGCATTCCTTACATTTTTCATTTGTCTACTGGCTCATCAATCATTTTTATTACCATAGTAAGAGTGATTGACAGTCAATTCAACGGGTAGTAGGCCAGACTGATCTAAGAGTGATTGATAGGTGAGAGTAATACTGCGTCCCAGAAGCTGCGCGCTTTCGTCTGATGTTTCTAGTAGGTAGCTAACAATTATTTTGCTAGCAGTTAGCAATGTTCAGACAACAACATATGTTTTACTTGCATTTGTGACATGATGGATAATCTGTACCTGTGGTCTTCTAAACACCGGAGTGGCTTGTGCACGTTATTTTGTGGCCGGGGGAGGGAGCTGTGAATCTAGCAGGTTGGTCTTGCGCATGCGCATTTTTAAAAAAACTCGCTGACAGTCTCTTCTTTGTGAAATGCAGAAACATCTACTATAACGCCTTTAATAATAACTGTTCATATCTTCTGAGTCCCTTATCGCCCCTTTAAAAAGGTCCAAAATGGTTCAGTCCAAACCTGCATCGGCTGCTTGAATTGCTATTATGTAGCCTGTGTATGCACTGATCGGACAGTCGCAGGAGACAGCAGAAAATTATGGAACATCAGGCTACCACAGATGGAAAGAAAGAAGAAGAGGGAGAGAAAATGAAGAGAGGAGAAACAGTTTCTTCCTCCTTATTCCTTTCTTGTGATGACAGGTTAGCAGCATCTGGACTTACAGTTAAAGCGGGTAGTTCAGGTTTTTGGACATGAAGTTCTGTGAAACATTCACTGTCTGTAGCTCTGCTGCAACAGTGTCACTACGGTCAACAGCAAAGTTTTACACTCGAAAACCCTCCAACGTTACAACAGCTCAAAGTAAAATTAAGACATATCCACTGCCATATTTCTGGAATGTGTACAAAATGATGTGGAGATCAGGTCATGCAAAGGGAAGCACATCAGCAGCAAACATTTTATTATAGGCCTATACGAGGATGTGAGAAGATTACTTAGCTTATTCTAACAGTGACGAAGAGATAAACCAAAGGAAGTGGGTGCTGGCAGCAGCAAAACTGAATTCTTTCAAATGGAATAACAAGAAATTTTCCTTCTACAAATAGTCATAAATATTTCTCCACAATACACAGCCTGTTCATTTTAGCAGGAAGCTGAATGTAAACAGAGCAACCTGCCAGGATCCACATCATTTTAAACGTCATCAGGCTCTGCATCTTCACATGCCACACAAACGCCTCGTGACTCCAGTATATGATTTTTTTCATTCATTAAGTTTTGTGCTTTCATGCATTAATGATCGAAAATATTTTTTTTTCCACAAACACTATTCAACCTCTGAAAACATATAGTGATGTTGTTGTGCAAAAGTATTACCAAGAGTCTGAATGAGCTGAGAATTTAAAGAAGTCTTTTTCACGAAGAAGGAGAAAATATCACTCGCAAGCGGAGAGCATCACACAGAGAAACATGCATCCTAGTGAAGTCTGCAAGTGGAGGAAACATGTTTTTAACTAAGCGTTCAGACAGCAGGCACCAAAACAGATAAACCCTCAAAGATGTCCTCCATTAGTCTTATTCTGACATGTGCAAGCACAGAAATCATCCAGGGTCAGATTGACACTTCAGATGGTAATAAGAAATTTAATTCCACAATTTATTTATCATTTTTTAGTCAGTGGATAGTGTGTAAGATGGCTATGACTCACTTATGTCCACTGAAGTGGTTTATGTGTATACTATCTATACCATCCCCACCCATGCACACATTAGAAAGCAGCTTTTGAAGAAGTGCCCTCAATAATGAACTCTATATGTGAAAGGATTAATTTAGTTAAGAGTTGAGCCTTGAAATTATCAACACTTGCCTGCGAAACACAACATTTAAACTGCAGAATTCCTGCTTTCTAACCATAACACAGCCATGATGATGGTATAAAGGATTTAAATGACAGGCTGTGAAACCTTGCACAAATACGGCATATTCAACCTGACATGCCCTTTAAAGCAGAGTGATTTTGAATGTCTCCAGCAGCCACTTACACATGGTTTAAGTCAAGAATGAAGGAATTTCATTGGGAAAAAAAAATTCTGTGTGCTGCTTTCAACAGGAGGTAGACATTATGTATAACCTCATGTTGTTTTAAATTTAACAGTAATTTCTGTTGGCGATTCAATATATGATTTAATTCAGCTTTTGTCTCCAGTTTTTGTGTAACCACTTCAGATCTTACTGTGTTACTGTAGTCAATATGTTAAGGTTCTTGTATCCTTGAAAGGAGTACAGCGCAAGTTCTAGCTTTTTTTTTTTCAGAGGTTCACCCCCTCTGGTGACAAGTAGAAGTGACGCTAATGTCGTGCACACGCATATACTGCTTCGACTGTGTTGGTCTTTAGTTGAACCCACACTGCACTCAGTCTGAGCCCAGAGTTAGAGACGCAATGTCTGCTGAGGTAATAAAGTTATAAATCTGCACGTTGTTTACGGTTTGATCGTTGAGTAAACTGACGTACTGTATGCTAACGGTAACAACAGGCTAACGCTGGCTTGTAGATCAAATACCCAAATTCAGAGGCTAAGACCACGATTACCTTATAAAATTACCGCATTAACTAAATTTAACAAGTGGCCAGAGTGTGTCAGTCATATGGCTGTCATATTGCTACATTTACATGCTAAAAACGTAGCATTGCAATATTATGCATTCTTGCTCTCATACAAGAGAGCCTGCTGTGGGTCCCATTTTATTCCCAGAGTGTATCGAAGCTCCCTCCAATTAAAAAAAGAAAGAAAAAAAGCTGCTTGGTTGTCTACTCTTGTCTTACTCCAGAGCCGGTGTTCTGCTGAAAAACGCCCCCCCCCCCCCCCCCCCCTTGCCGTGGGGGCATTTTTTGGCAAAACATCGGTCAGACTTCAGTTTGGTTCTCTTCATCTCACAAGACAAAACTTTTCTTCTTTGTCTTACTGGAGTCTGAGTTGGGGTTTGAGAGGCACCTGCTCTCCATGTTTTAGAAGCAGTCTCAACATATGCTGTCTCAACATGCACGGACCTGCGGTGGTGGAATGCACGACACCAGTGCGAATGAGAATGTGCAGCTCATTCGCAGGCACCCCCACATGCACCCCCTAGAGGGGTGCATGTGGGGGTGCCTGCGAATGAGGGGTGCCTCCCCCACATGCACCCCCTAGAGGGGTGCATGTGGGGGAGTTAAAGACCACTGCAGTGAAGAAAGATCAGCTCACATCAGGCAATTGTAAGAGCATGTGCAGGAAAGAAAAGAATAGTATTAAACATTTAAACGTACGCAATGCACCTTTAAATCAAGTTAAAAAGATAAACATTATAGCAGACTTTTATGATAAATATTTGCATCGCTCTCTACAATGGGCTCTTTGAACAGCTTTACTACTTCCTGAACTTAAAGGATAACTTATTTTTCAAACTGGACCTTATTTCTAGGAGTTTATGTGTGCATTTACCCACTGGTAAAGTTTCTGCATCACTTTAAGTCCTTTGGAAGATATTACGTTCACTCGCCCATTGGTGGACATCCTGTAAAATACCGGAGACAGGGCAGCCATTATGTAAGACTTTATCTGCAGCAAAACTAATTAATTTAATTAATGCTTTAAGTAGAATGAACGAACAAATGAGTACTATTGTCCTGTGAGTTCAGAGTTTCGCAAATTGGGTTTTTGTTGTTGTCTGGATAGCGAACTGCTCGTCTCAGCTGAACTATGGAAGCGCGCATTGTGAACGCGCAGCCCCGAAAAGTGAGGAGAACACCCTGATAACTAACGGAAAGTTTAATCAGGGCTCACAGGACAATAGTACTCGTTCGTTCGTTTGTTCATTCTACTTAAAGCATTGGTGAAATTAAGGAGTTTTGCTGCAGATAATGTTTTATATAGTGGCTGCCCCGTTATCTGCATTTTACAGGATGTCCAGCGAACAGTGACTTCACGTAATATCTTCCGAAGGACTCAAAGTGATGCAGAAACTTCACCGGTGAGTTAATGCACGTATATACTCCTAGAAATAAGGTCCAGGTTGAAAAAAAAGAAACTTGTCCTTTAAAGTTGCTCCTTTGTTTCCTGTCTTTCAATACTGGATTAACTAATTAATCCAGGTGTGCCTGACCTCAGTAACCACAACGACAATGACCAGACACACCTGGATTAAACAGTTCATCCATGAATGAGAGACAGGAAACGAAGGAGTTCAGGAAGTAGTGGAGCTGTGCATATAGCCCATTTACAGTGTTTTAGTTTGCATATGTCACATAATCTTTGGTTATTTTAATTTTGCAAATATGGAGAAGTTTGGTCTTTTATGGATTAAAAAAAAAAAAAATCATTCAACAGATCCAGTTCAACAGCACCTGGACGAGTCAGTGCTTTTAAACTGCACTGTCAAAATGTAATTTTTAACAAATAATAACATCGTTGCTGTGAGAGATTTTTTTTGGTCCACAAAGAAAATTGATATCAAGAATGTTGCATTATTAAAATGAATTTATATAGAAAAAGCATCTAAATTTTCATTGTTTTAAGTAAATAAGCCCAGTTCAAACTATAGGATGTTTTGAATGAATGTGGTTCATGCAGATTTGATTAAATTTGAGGACATTTTTTTTTTTTTTTTTTTGTTATTTGTTATATTATTTAAGCAGTAAAACAGTGTGATGCTGATCATTCCCAGGAATGCCTGCATATTGTTTTTACCCTGGACACACTGAGATTTATGAATTGAATGTTTTTATGACGTACTGTATTTCAAGATTTAAGCCAGTTCCTATGTAACGATTTAATAAACTCATTACATTAATTGTGAAAACCTCGTAACATGGTGCAGATTTAAAGCACATGGAGAAACAAACCTCTGAAAAACCTCTGAAAATTCAGAGGCACTTTTCTTTCCTTAACTTTTTCTAATCTAGACAGAAGCTTAAAATAAATCTAGCCTTGTTCGTGGTACATGACTGCAATGGACTTTTGATATCTTTTTGTCATTACAGTTGAAAGCAGTGCTCTGTGAAAGCCAGGATGAAGTAAAGAACCATGTTTTATAAATGATGCGTCAGTGTTTCCTTACATAATACTCAGGAACAAAAGGACAGTGGACATTAAACAGAAGCTGTTAACAGGACTGCTGGATTGCATCTGTTTCAGAGAGAGACAGGCACCGTGACTTACACTAATGAGCACACTTGTAGATATAATTTTACTCCTTTAATTTTCAATGAATTCTTTTGTTAAATAAGTGAAACAGTGCAACACTTTATATGCTGTTCAATGTGCTCTAAGAACTGGTAAGGGTCACACAGTTTTTAATTCAAAGCAGTAATTCTGTTTTTCCCTGTTTTAATGTAAACGCGCTGCTTCACCTCAAAGCTGTTTCTGCTCTCACATGCACTTTTCTTGATTAAAAAAATATCTTTTTCTCTAGTTTCATCAATAAATTAATTTATTTATGAAAACTCCGCTCTCAAATTTCTGCTTTTGACTCTTGAATTGCTGTAAAAGAAAAAAAAAGCATTCAAATTCAGAACTATTGAAGGAGAAGATGAGACAAAAAAGAAAACTGGTTTATCTACTGGTTGATGCTGGATTTCTTCTGTTTCTACCACATAAAAGCAAAACATGGAGCTGCTCCAGATCCTTTCGGTCTTGAGTTGATCATATTTCAATCAGAACCCACAGTTCATTGAGCCACTCCTCCTGCCCAGAGCTGCCTGTTGTCCAGCACGTGTTTATTGCTCCGGTTATGTTTACCTACAATGCCCTGAGCAGTAGGGGTGTGCCAAAATATTGATACACTGAAATATCGCGATATTTTGTGTTGCGATATCATATCGATATTTTAAAAAGCTGTATCGATATTTTTACGAAATCTCGCGAGATTTTGTAAGAGACCAGTGAGATCTCGCGAGATTTCGTTGTTCTTTCTGCAGCGGTTCAGCATGTAGAAAAGTCCCTGCATTAGCACTGATATCTATGGGCAGGCTGCAGGTTCAGGTTAAACTTTAAACATGGTGTAAAGTACAAATTAAAATGTGTGTACAGGTTTTCATAGACCACCCAGTTGTTTGAGATTATGAAGAAATAATGACTGAAATGTTTATTTTTTATATGCTTTCTTAAGAAGAACCACTGTGCACTTTGTTTTATTGTTTTGCTCATTTTATATGAACTGATGTCACTTATGTGCTACTGATTGATAATATTTTGTATTTCATTTTACATGGATTCACTTCGATAAATTTGGAATGTCTTCAGGGACAAATACTGTGGTCTATCGTGGATAAATTTATTGCAATATATTGATTTTTGCAGAATTACTGTATCGTGATATTATCGTTATCGTAGGCAAAATATCGTGATAGTATCGTATCGCAAGGTACCTAGTGATTCCCAGCCCTACTGAGCAGGACTCACAATCCACTTTGCTTTGTAGTCCTTTATTTGGTCTGCTTGAAGTGGGCCCAACCCCAAGTTTGTTGAAGGTTTGAGTCAGTTTTTTTGAGCTGAAGCAGTGTTTGTTTGCATATTAACAATCCTTAAACCAGGGGTCTGCAACATGTGGCTCCAGAGCTGCAAGTGGCTCTTTTGGACCACCACAGTGGCTCTCAATAACGTTGACTAATAATAATAAAGAAGTAACTAATATTTTTAAATACCAGTGTATAAATAATAACATTTGGAGGTTTTAGCAGTTGGAAAATTAATTGAATTTCCACAAAAAAATTACGCTGAAAGTACCAGTAATATTTTTCAAAAATCTATTTCTCTTGTCATTAGCTTGGAAACTAGGGTTTTTCCAAATTAGTTCAGACAAAATCTATATTTTTAGTTGTTTATTGAACCTTTATATATATATATATATATATATATATATATATATATATATATATATATATATACACATACTGTATATATATATATATATACACACACACATATTCATACAGTTGTCAAAAAGTGTTTGCCCCCTTCCTGATTTCTTTTTTTTTCATGTTTGTCACACTATGTTTCAGATCATCAAACAAATTTAAATGTGAGACAAAGATAACACAAGTAAACACAAAATGAAGTGAAGATTTTTATAAGTAATATATACTGTATATATATATATATATATATATATATATATATATATATATATATATATATATATAAAGTGCCATTGAAGAAAATCTGGTTGAAGAAAATGGTTCTATTCTGCTTTTTCTTTTTTAAATTGCAAAACCTAAATGTAGAAATTAAAATGATTCCTTTAAAATTGACGGAAAATTTCTTACAATTATTATTTATCAAAAAAAATCATTTGCACTATTAAAAAAGGCTGTATAACATTTTTGGCTCTAGACAACTTTTATTTAGCTGGGTTGAGTCAAAAAATGGCTCTTTGGGTTGTAAAGGTTGCAGACCCCTGCCTTAATCAAAGGAAAATTTCCTAGCACACTATTTAAATCATAAAAGTTGGTGTGAATGTGTTACATTGCCATTAAAAATGTCATTAAAAAGTAGTGACATCAGCAACATTCGGCGCTCTTTTGGCTGAACCGATAGGATACATCTTGAGAGGCACACAGAAGAAACCTGGGTGCAAAGAAAAATTCTCACATGCTATCCCTGTTTCTTTTGAACACACACTTCCATGTCTCCGCCTCCACATACACTTTCACGTCCCTGCCTTCACCCATATGAGCGATCCACCATCCAGCTACAACATACACTCTCCCTTTATAATCCTAACCCCCCGAGACCATTACAGAGGCTTTAAGGCTCCAATCCCTCATTTTAACTGCATCTCAAACTGCTGCCACTTTGTTTGGGATAAGCTGAGGGATGTGGCACCAGCAAAAAAAAATCTTGGAAGCTGGCGCTGTGATCCGTGCCAGGAAAGTTATTTGAATGGTGTTCCTTCCATGTTTGATATACAGTGAGCCAAAGGATGAACTAAGACATAAGAAGCTCTTTTTATTTCGTAATTGTCTGACTAGCATAACATTTCCTTTGAAAAGTAAACATTAAAAACTTTAGAACACATGCAATGTACATCTCAAAGAAGTCTTTTTGCTTCTTTGTCTTTACTTCTGACCTTTAGTACAGTTTTAAAAGGATAACTTTCTTATTTTTCAACCTGGACTTTATTTCTAGGAGTTTTTACATGCAGTCACTCACCAGTAAAATTTCTGGTCGCCCATTATATCAATGTACGCCCTCAGGCGTACATCGATACAAGGGCTGAGACGGGGCAGCCTCTCCATCATGTTCATCTGCAGCAAAACTCCTTTATTTCACCAATACTCTAAGTAAGATGAACAAATGAGTACTATTGTCCTGTGAGTTCAGAGGTTCAAAGTTTTTGGTTTGTTGGTCTCTGGGGAATGAGCTGCTTTCTCAGCAGCTCATTGCCCGTCGGGAACACGTGTGGACTGTAAAGTGTCAAAAAAAACCTCACAATTACAAACGGAGAGTTAATTCTGAACTCACAGGACAATAGTACTAATTCGTTTGTTCCTTCTACTTAAAGCATTGATGAAATGAAGGAGTTTTTGCTGCAGATAATGCCTCATAGAGGCTGCCCCGTCTCTCGTGTTATATGGATGTACGCTGAAGGGTGACTAAACGTAATATCTTCCGAAGGAGTCAAAGTGATATTTACCGGCGAGTAAATACACGTATAAACTCCTAGAAATATTGTCCAGGTTGAAAAAAAGAAAGTTATCCTTTAAAGGGCCTGCAGGCAAAATTAACAAATGAGATTGTGACTGCCGCGACTGGCGCTGTGGGTAACTGCAGCCATGAGCCAAGCCGACACGGGAGTGTGCACAAACTGAAGCTATAACATTGTTTCTCTTTTTGTTTCTTTCTTTGTCTTAAATCAACAGCCAACACCTTTTGTGTTTGTCCTGGTTTGTCCGCAGCTTGTTCGCTCTTAGGACAATGTAAACAGTGAATTTCTTCTTCTACACTTGCACTATTGGCAGAGTAGACGCTGAACGCAGCAGTTTCCAAGGTCCATAAAAGTCCAAGACTGAAACAAGCGTTTGAACCTTTAGCATATGTCCAGACACTCACTCTATGGGACCATAATAGCTGTTTTAGTAAATTACAGCTAGCAGATGGAAGCAGGCTGGCTGATCCATCTTACAGGAGAGGCATGAAGACCTTCTGTGCTCCAAATGGTGGAGTGGCCAGACATCTAATCCAGACACCATGAGTGTCCAGCAAAGAGAAGCTCAGAGCATAAACATTTCAACTTTGTGAGAAATGCTCATGTTCTAATTATAAAATACATCAATCTACGGCCGGATCTTTGTGTGCTGCTGTCTGAAGTTTTGCTGAGTCAGGTCAAAGCAAGAAGAACGACACGTATGAAACCTGGAGCAGCTGCTTGACTTGCCTACTCCACCGTTTCACCCTGTGCCAGCCTAACTGCCCAAAATACTACTGCCCCATAGACTGTATCTGGCAACTTGCGTTGGCTTGTAGATGTAAACACAATTGTCAAACCCGTTGAAATTTATTTTATATTTATTTTCAGGCAAAATATAATTTGGTAAGGAAATGTATATTCTGTACCCCTCCAAACGCCTCATGAAGGTGTTTTTTTTAAAATAAAAAATATCCATATTCAACCTTTAAATTAAGCTACATTACCGTAGCTTGTTTATTGACAGCAGCCGCTTTCTTTTGCTGGAAGTTGTCAGCACTGGGGCTAGCTTACTCACCGAAGAAAGATGGACTGACGCTCTGCAGCTGGAATACAGCGCCTGTAGTTTGTATCCTTGAGGGATATCCTCCTGGAAGTGGCCATCATCTGGACTTGAGTCCTGGATCAGGTAATGAAATTCACAGAGCACCTCTGGAGAATCTGGAGGACCCAAACACACCCGTGTCTTCAGTTTTCTGACTTTCAAAGCAGGTACAACTCAAAGTATTAAAAATAACCAGAATCTGTCATGTTCATTGTTGACTGAAGTGAGTGACGTGTGACAAATTACTATTCCGACTCCAGAAAGTTCAACTTGAATGGTGCATTTTATTCACACGCTTCATTCTCGTGAAAAAAAAGCCCGAATCAAGTGAGTAGAAATCCATCTTTTGCATGTTGAAATGTAAGTGCATATGCGAATTGATGCGTTTGGTGTGAACACAGGGTAAAAGGGACATTGTGTAAGTTCTCCTGTTATCTTTTCACAAAAATCAATTATTTAGTTCAAAAGTGTTTTTCCATTAATCAGTAATCACTCTCATCAACAAACTGAAGCGCTCCTGTAACTACAAATTTGCCGTCCATATTCATAAATACATGGAACTGGCAGGCTCGGTGGTGGCTACCATGTCATGTCGCCATGTTTTTATGTTCAGTAGTAGTGTGACAGAAGGAAACCACGGAAACTCAACGGAGACACCGGTATTGTCAGTTCAGGTCAAGGTAATGCCTTTGAAAAGTCACCGCGGCGCAGTGAGGAGGAACCGAGAGTTACACTTATGCTGCGTTCATGTGCAGTCGGGCAGACGGCTGTCCCAGATGTCATTTAAATCACAGTAGCTGAGAGAAAGACAGTAAAGCATGGGTCAGGGAAAACAATACGACATTGCCATGACAACATCAGAGATTGGGACTGAAGTCACTGTAAATGACAGACCACTTCTTCACTGCTTGTTTATGCCTTACATGCATCGGATGTCGTCCGTCTGCTGTCCGCCCTGTTTCACGTGAATGCAGCATGAAAAGTATGAGCGAGTTGTTGCAATGTACAACTGCTACGCAATGTCCCTTTAATGCAACATTTACAATATGAAGAGTTCATTTGCAAAAACAGTGAACCACCATTTCGAAAAAACAGAGTTAACTGCTTGTCGTCCCTGTCAGGTACAAACCTCCTGTCTTCATTTAACATCATTAAAACCCTCTACTTCGTGTGAGTCTGATTTGGTGAAAATATTCGAAAAGTAAATGAAGAGCTTATTTGCAGTTAAAGGTTGAATATGTAACATTTTTATTAAAAGCTATATTAAAAAAAAAAAAAAAAAAACCTCCACAGGTCGTTTTGGGGGGCAGAATGAAAGTCGGCTACAACATTTCCTAGAAAAATTATGTTTAGCCTAAAAATAATTCTAAAATAAATTCTTACAGGTTTGATAATGGCATCATATTTACGTCTATAAGCCAATACACGCCACCAGCAGGTTGCCAAATGTAATCTCTGTGTGGCAACAATATTTTGGGCACAGTTAGGCTGGTACAGGGGCAAACAGTTCAGATGACGAGTGAGGCAGCTGCTCCTCTGCGTTACTTGTTGGACATGCTGCAGACTGTTGGTCACTTGCGTATCGGCAGCGAGTCTGGCATCCCAGTAGCTGAAGTTGTTTTTCTGCCGTTGCAACTACAACCCAGACACACGTGATGTCGCTGTTCTGTCCGTGTTTCATATTCAACCTTTAAGTCTTTCTTTTCTAAATGGTGGTTAACTGTTTTTGCAAATGAACTCTTCATATACAACTTTATGTATCCATTCTCCTGAAATGCTTTTTTTTAAACTCTCATCACCACATATTTGAGGTGTTCCACATTCTTAAAACCAGCAATGTAGAGGTCCAACACATGATTCCTTCAATAAGTTTGTGTCAGCATTGGTTGAAAAAGACCTCAATTCTCTCTGAAGCATGTTCATAAGCTGAGTAAATTGTGCATGGACGCCTATAAAAAATGTGTAAAGATGCATGCACAGGGCCGCTGGCTGTTCAGCCTGCAGTAGAAATTGTTGCAGCTTTTGACATTTTCCACCTCGGTGCCAGTTTACACCTAAAGAGCATCTTCTTGCTACAGGAAGTTTAATACTGGACCCTACATCCACATGTTGGTCTTGTACTGAGTTTAAGTGTCTGTAATTATGCTATTTCAATTGACCACAGCAGTCAATGGTTTCTGGGATAAAAACCTTGTCTACCATATTTAATCTTTTTAAGTAGATTTGGAATCACCACTAACACAATCTGTATTTTTTCATCTGATAGAGACAGTGTTTGGCTCAGTGAGAAAAAGTTTGGGTGTTATAACATTTCCAAAAGTTACTAGGTGACAGAATTAGCTGTCACTTTTCCTGTAATGTCACAGTAAGTCTGTCAGCATCAGCAGTTAGTCATCTGACTTTGGATGTAGCTATAAGCCAAAGTGCCATCAATAATTCTTCTCCTTTGGGGCGATGGACGTTGGATATGCAGACAGATGGACAGATGAGTCAGCTGCCTTCTAAAAAAAAAAAAAAAAAATCTGAATGTCAGGGAGAACTATTAATGAGACTTTCGTGAAGTTAACTCAAACTCTGAGGTGAAGGTGAAATGAGTCAATGTGGTTTATTCGCCCTGTCAGTATATTGTCCATAAGGATCATATATTTATGCACATAAATTTCTAAATGTGAGTCAACAGAAGCAAAAAGAGAGTTTGTAAATAGATAAACGAAAATATAATTTTATCAGCCAGTCCAACACGTAGAAGTAAATCAATGACAGTTTGCTCTGGTGTTTGCAAGCCTTTCAGCATCCTCTGAATCACAGAGGACACTGTAGGATGTAGTGAGGCCAGTACTGCTCTTCAGTCTGACTTCACTGTCTGTCACTGCTGTGCACCTTTAAACTGGATCTGCTCATACAGTATAGATGGTGTGTTTATTGACTGTGAAGGAACAGAAAATGTGTGTTTATATGCATGGATGCTTGCAGAAAACATGTGCTCTCTTTCTGTTTGTGTGCACTATTGCTTTACAGCATTATATCATCATTCCATCATGAATATTTTACATATTTACATTTACATTTCAATATCAAATTTCTCCCCCGCATGCATTATTGACAGAACTGATTATGTTATGATTTGGCTGGGTTCATTTTGAAGTCATTGTATATTTTACGTGCGCTCTTGTTTGAGATAACTTATGCAAAGCATGATGGACAGTTAATCATCTCAAGAGTTATTGGTTTAGAGTAATCATTTAGATGGCAAGAAACTTCTTTGTACAAGAAAAAGGCAATCCCTCTGTATTGAAATATGCAGTGATGCTGCAATGGCAAGTAAATACATATTTTGTGCACATTTGGTGGATGAAATTTGCTTTACAGGTTGATCTGAAACAATTAAATATTTTTTTATCTGTACCGTAGTGCTGAAGTGGGAAATTAAAATGAGGATAACAGCACCAAATGAATGCAACCAGAACAGGTGAGGCCACAAATATGTGTTGGTCATTGAACAAAAGATATATCATCAACACAACACAGTAACCATTTACATGTATAGAAGAAAGTGCACCTGTTTTTAATTCTTAAAGGGATACAACACCCACAGAATGATGTGGCTTTATTTTCTACTCACGCTCATGCTGAGCAAGACTCTGGAGCACTTTTTTTAATATCTCAAATGCAGCCGGAAATCGGGGGAGTTTCGTTACCCGCCAACTTTCATATAATGGGGATGGCCGGTGGTCTAAACAAAAAGGTCCATAAAAGTCCATAAAAACTTGGCAATATTCCTCCATACTGCTCGTCCAATGTAATCTAAGTGTCCTGAGTGGGTAGCGTCCATAATTTACTCGAAACTACATCATTTCGGATATTTTTATAGCCTAAACCAGTGTTTCTCAATCCTGGTCCTCAGGGACCCCTGACCTGCTGGTTTTCAAGATATTCCTACTTTAACACACCTGATTGAGATGAATGGCTCGCTAGCAGGCTTGCAAAGAACTTGATGAGCAGTTGAGTTGATCTGAATCAGGTGTGGTGGAGTTGGAAACCTGGAATACATGCAGGGCAGGGGTCTCTGAGGACCAGGGTTGAGGAACCCTGGCCTAAACGTTAGTACATCGTACTTCCCCAATGCGCGTTCATGTGAGTTCACGACACTACAGAAGCCGCGGCAGACCAAACCAGATGAGATTGCGCGCTCTTTCTTTCTTTGTTTTAAATCAATAGCCAACCCCTCTTATGTTTGTCCGCAGCTCGGTTGCTCCTTAGCACAATGTAAACAGCAAATTTCTTCTTCTACGCTTGCATTAAGGCAGAATAGGCGCTGAACACTGCAGCTTCCGTAGTATATGAATAGATAAAGCCTCAGATGACCAAAATGACAGCGCTACTGTGCCAATTAAACATGTCATATTAAATCATGTCATCTTGCATTTAAGTAAAACTAAGCCAACATGCAGAGGTGTTTAAAAAGCTAAATACACATTTACTGGTAATAAGCTGCCAGTTTGTATCTGGAGTGATGAAATGCTGATCTTTATCATTGTAAATTACCTTCATCACCTATATAAAAGCAGAGGTTTTGGCAGTTTGTGCTTCTGTAGTGTCCAAGTGTGTGTTAACACTATGCCAAGGAGGAAAGACATCAGTCATGATCTTAGAGCCGCTCTTATTCCTGCTCATCAATCTGAGAAGATTTATAAAGCCATTTTCAAACAGTTTGGATTTTGTCATTGAACAGTGAGAAACATTATTAACAAGTGTAGAACATTCAAAACAGTTTTCAGTCTTACCAGATGTGGACACCCCTGCAAAGTGGTTAAAGTTAAAAAAGGGTCCCAGTATTTTCATACTTTTTGTTTTTCTTTGAGACAAAGAATAATAATAATAAAAAAAACAAAACAAAGAAAAGAAACAAAAGATTTGTTTTGCCCTTGATTGTTTTCTAAACCTGAATGAAAAAAGGGATAATACTGTTTTATGTTTTCAGATTAGGACTCAAAATGAAAATGTGATCTGATCATCCCCTCATGACCTAGAGGTGTTGAAACAAGGAAAACGTTTAGTTTTGTCTTTTAACACTGCAATGTTTTTTTTTTTGTGTGTGTGTTTGTGTGTATCTTTTATGTTTTTTAAAATTATTCAATTCATTCTTGATACAATCAAACTAAACCAAGTTATTTTTTAAAAAAGGAAAGAAAAACAAGCTGTTGATTTTCTCAGTTTTTTTTTTTTATCAGTACGACTTTTATCCAAAAACACACTGTGTGGCTATGATGTCAGACATCAATTTGATATTTCTGCATCATGTCAAAAGTGATTTCCACAGTCCTCCTCAAAATTATTCATACCCTCCAATTAAAGACAAAGCTAGATTCACAATAGTTATTCAAATAACAAGAAACTAAAGAAACTAAAAAAAATATATATATAATTAAGTGAAATAAGATATTGCTGTACAATTGTGGTTGAAAATAATAATAATTAAAAAAAACAACAACAAATAAACAAAACTGTCCCAGACACATTTGAACATCTTTGTAAAACATTTATTTGACATAAGCAAATGGAGAAACGGGAGACTCTTTTATGGAGAAACGGGAGACTCTAGCCAGCCGCCTCCCACTGGGCTATACTATATGCCCGACTCCACTACTTCCTGAACTTCAACCAGCACCTTTGCTTCCTGTCTTTCATCACTGGACAAACTGATTAATCCAGGTGTGCTTGACCTCAGTAACCTGCCAGACACACCTGGATTAATCAGTTTGTCCAGTAATGAAAGACGGGAAGCAAAGGTGCTGGTTGAAATTCAGGAAGTAGTGGAGTCAACAGTCCTGCACAGCTGGAAGAAATGAGTACAATGAGTCACAAAACCAAAACTGAAGACCCATGGGGTCCTCACATTACCTCAAAAAGAACAGCAATTCAAAATCAGAGGGTTTTATTTGTTATTACTTTTGTCAATTTCAAATTATTTTACAGACAGATGACTTTCTTCCTTCTTTAATTGGAGGGCATGAATAATTTTAAAGAAGTCTGTACAAGTTTAATTCCAGTAGGCCAGGGGTGTCCAGCTCCGGTTCTCAAGGGCCACAATCCTGCAGGTTTTCCATGTCTCCCTCCTCCAACACACACCTGACTCAAATTCACTTTTAGATTAATTTAATTTAAGTCAGCTGTGCTGGTTCAAAGTGGCATGGAAAACCGTCAGGACAGCGGCCCTTGAGGACCGACTTTGGACACCACTGCAGTAGGCACTGCACTCACTTTCGCTCACTCTCACTCCAACCTTCAATTGTGCCGGTTGCAGGTACGCCTGATACCGTAGATGGTGTTGACAGCGGACTGAAAACACATCTGACTCATTTCACACCAACTCACCTGCAGATGAACGCGACAAACCCACTGCAACACGCCTGTGCCAGGCTACAGTACCGGCTGACTGGTAATTAGCATAAGCAACGTTACAGAACCGGCTAACTGTTGATTAGCATTACCAAATGTTTAACGTATGTGTCCAGGAGGAAAATAGCAACCTCCACGGGGCTTTTGAGCCCCTTTGCTACCTTCACCCTCATCCTGCTTTGTTGTCCTCTTTAATTTGAGAAATATAAGGCAAGAACGATGTTTCTACACAGAGCAATCAAGCTAGGTACTTCTGAATGGAGAGAATTTTGTTTCTTTGTCATTAAATAAAATAGAGAGAAAAAGCAGAGATAGTCAAAAAAGGAAGCGGCACCTGCACCTTGGTGCAGTCTGAGGAGGCTCTGACCCTGAGGAGGGAAAAGATTGGTTTTAACAATGAGAGAACAGACCAGCTGGCACCAGAAGTGATAAAACCCTGAAGATATTCTCTACACCAATGCTGACATGTGGAAACACAGAATCATGTAAGAGAAAGATCGTTGACACTGCAAGGGTCAGAGTGACACAGACCCAAAGTGTTGCCACAGAAGAACTACAAAAAAAAAAAAAAAGATATGGTGAAGACAAACCTGGACATAAAGGCAATTTGGCCTGAATAAAAGAATTGAAAGAGTATTTATGCCAAAGGAACTGGAATCAGAAACAAGGTGTAACGAACAATGAATAAATCAACGTGACAGAAACAGAGCAAGGACACAACCCAAATTAATACTGATAGCAAACACAGATGATGACAATAACAGTTCAGTCAGAAAAACACTGAACAAGTACAGCTGGTTTGGAAAGGCTGCAAAATAAAAGTCTTTCATCTCTGAAAACAACGTTTGCAAAGTTGCATCTGGACAAGCCACAAGACTTCTGAATGAAAAAAAAATGGAGACATTTGATCATCATACATGCAGAAAGTGTGATTTCAACATGGTGCTAGCTCACAGAAAATATACAATTAGGAATGTACTGATACAGATTCTTTAGGGCTGATACTGATATTTTCTCGTCAGCCGATTGCCGACACAACCTGCTGATATTAGGGGCTGATACTGCATTTGACTCCCAAATTAATATAATGAAGGATACGATGAAAAGTAATTTTACAACTATTTTGATATAAGAAAAAGAACAAAGCACCTCAAATAAATATATAAAAGGAAACAGTGCACTTATAAACAAATATTAAATAGAAACATTAAACTTGTAATAAAAAAATCTGTGAATTATGCAGAGTGGGGGTATCGGCCAACACACCCAACGTATTGGCCGATGCTGATACCAGAAAAAAAAAAAAAAAGCACACGCAAATATTGGCCTAAAATATCGGCCAGCCATATCGGTCTATCCTTATTTACAACCTTACCTTTCTCTACCTCTGTGCGAATTTACATCCATAAAAAATACATTTTATTCATTTTATAAATAAATAAAATAAAATAAAGTATAAAAGGATAAATAAAGTTTTTCATTTCATTTCATTTTGACTCAGTTGAAGAGTAGTTTTACATTATATATTGACTTTCTTAACAATTCAATGGAATTTAAGTAACTTTTTTTGCTTTTGTAACCTTTTAGAGTCACCACTGTAGTAATCTTACTCTCTCACTAAAGGATTAGGAGACGTTAAAAGGACATTAATTGTACACAGTGCAACTACAAAGCTACACAGTAGAGATGGACCCTGTAGATAAATGGGCAAGGAAGAAGAGTATGAGAGGAGCTGAAGGTCAGTCTCATAAAACACAGCTATTCAGTATGTTCTGTAGAAATATCTAGTTTGTGTTTAGAGCCTCTAAAAAGAGTGAACACAGGATAAATAATAAATCAGCTTATTCTAACAGCTTAAACAACCCCTCATGCTGTGCGATCAGCTCTGCAGAAGGAGGAGGAACAAATGGATGATTAAATTGGAGTGGGGGGAAAGGTGATCGGGTGTTTGAACACTAATCTTTTGATGGGTATATAAAGGAAAGAGAAAATGTCAGTTCATCACAGAGACATTTGAGGTAAATCCTTTTCAGTGATTGATAGTGATGATTTAGAGCCATGATTTGAGTTAAAATAATGAGAATGCTTGCTTGCAAATCTCATTCTCTCCACCCCAATCCAAAGCTCATCACAGGTGAACAGTACTGTAGATCAACAACAGGTCCTCTAAAGTGCTGATGACACGATTTATACATTTTTTGCCATGTTTTAGACCAAAATATTCTTCATGGTGATTTGTGTAACAAATATAGGGATGCATAAATGAGTTATAAGGAAACACCGCTGCAGCACATTTGACCAGACAGAGGCGCTGTTCAACGAAACAGGATGTGACATTAGCGCAAGGTACACTGCAGCTCATATAACATGGAAGTCAATGGCTTCATAGCAATTTTGAAGTTGAGGCGTCTTCTTCCACGTATCCGGGATCGGGTTGCGGGGGCAGCCGCCGAAGCAGGGAAGCCCAGACTTCCCTCACCCCGGCAACAGCCCCCAGCTCATCCGGGGGGATCCCGAGACGTTCCCAGGCCAGCCGGGAGACGTAGTCCCTCCAGTGTGTCCTGGGTCTCCCCCGGGGTCTGGTCCCGGTGGGACGTGCCTGGAACACCTCACCAGGGAGGCGTCCAGGAGGCATCCTTACCAGATGCCCGAGCCACCTCATCTGGCTCCTCTCTATACGGAGGAGCAGCGACTCTACTTTGAGTCTCTCCCGGATTACCGAGCTCCTCACCCTATCTCTAAGGGAGAGCCCGGCCACCCTGAGGAGGAAACTCATTTCGGCCGCTTGTACCCGCATGGCCATAGGTGAGGGTAGGAACGTAGATGGACCGTTAAATCGAGAGCTTCGCCTTCTGGCTCAGCTCCTTCTTCACCACGACGGATCGATGCAGAGTCTGCATCACTGCACTGATTTTGCGACTAGAAATCCTGCGTGTGGTGTTCCGTGAAGACCCGAACACGCACAGTGTTCACAGCTGTGCAAAATAAAAAACTCTGGGAAATCCCGTGTAAGCTCCTGGAACAACAGCCAATCAAGACGCAGGAGCTAACAGCTGACTGACGGAAAAGGAAGTAAAAAACAAATAAAAGAGCTCACAGCCCTGCTCTTAGGGATGGGTACCTTTCACATTTGAATCGATACGGTGCCAACTTTCGATACCTGCGAATCGGTACCGGTACCAAACGGTACCAGTTTTCGGTACTTTTATGTGTGTTTATATGGCAATAACAGATTTATTTCTCATTCTCAACATATAATTTTTTAATAATATATTAAAGCAAAATCCAGCTGTTTCTCTCTGATGTCAGAGGGTCTGGTAACAGGGAAACTTAATGGCAAGGCAAGTTTTTTTATACGGCACATTTCATGTAGCCTACAGGAAAATTCAAAGTGCTTTAGATAAACCAAACATTGCAGCGGAGTGTAAAAGAGAAAATAACTAAGAACAAAAAAGTACAAGTATGATTTTAAAATGATAAAAATGTAAAATATTTATGATTAAAAAGAGAGCATAGAGCCGTGCAGATTTTAACTTTAGAGTAAAATCTATGTGTGAATTCAGCTGAGAACAGGTGGGTCTTTAACCTGGATTTAAACAAACTAAGTGTTTCAGCTAATCTGAGACTTTCTGGGAGTTTGTTCCAGACAAAATAATAATAATGACAGAATAATTTAATGAGAAAGAAGACGGAATATTCTCCGACACTAAACTGATTTTGTGGCGGCGTTTTGCGCAGGTCTGGAGGCTGTAATCCTGCTGCAGGGATCAGGTTACTAACTTGATGCAGACAGTTTCTGCTGTGCTGGTTAAACCATACAAGCTGTTTCAGAGACGCAGACTCTTATTTATCAGATGGCAGTATGGTGGCTGGTGCACTCGCGTGCGGAAACTCCGCTGTGATGAGGAATTTAATAAAGATGTGGGACGCGACAGAGGGAGGGAGGGAGAGACGTGACATGCGCGTCGCTCCAGATCTGGTTTACTGTCTCGGTTGATGCTGAACTCAGTAAATATTCACATCGTATTAAGTTCTTGAACGGCAGTTTGTGAACCCTGCTGGTTATTATCTGCCCCAGATTACACCTGTTCAGCCGCCGAGGCGCTGACCGACTTCTCCCTCTTTTTTCTGCGGGCTGCGGACGCGACGGGAACGGAGCTTTGAAACGAATATTGTGTTTCATCTGCTGCTTTCTCAGATCAGACGTGTTCCCGCCGCTCGCATCACAAATAATGCAGCGAACTTGATGTTTTAGAGAAGTGAAGCAGAAAAGCTTCTGACTGAACATGCGGCCGCTGCTGCTGATGTCATGCTGCGATGCAACGTTCACGTGCGGCACAGAAATAACAAACTCCTCCACTACCTCACATTAAAAATGATGCATTTAGGTACCGAAACATGGTACCGTTTGATTTTACGTGAGTCGGTACCCGGTAGTACCGACGGAGTTCGGTAGGTACCAATAAAAGTACCGATTTCGGTACCCATCCCTACCTGCTCTCCAATCTATCTAATGATTGTGGCCATTTTTATTCACCTTGGCTATGGATGGCCATACATCCATGTCCCCGCTGCCTCTATGACTTTTTCCACAATGTTTTTTTCTATGTATGCGTGTTTTTTCCACAATGTATGAGGCTGAAAAGTCCGCTTTGTTTACACTAAAGTCTCGTCACGAAGTCTCATTTGATATTGCAAGATTTGGGATGTTGACAGTGAAAGAGCCGATTCTCTGCTGACGAATCAGTTAGCGTGGGGTGTTCTCCGTCGTGTACACCCCACACTAAATGATCAGAAGAGGGAAATCTTTAACAGTTTTGGGGCCGCTCCAAACTGTTCTGAGTCTGCTTGGTGTGGATCTTGCAGGCTGGAGCTGAACCGAGTGGACTGGGGGCTGGGAGAAGGACTTGAAGCTGTAGGAAGCTGATTTACCGTTCTAAGTCCTGTAAATTTCTGATGTCTCCATATTCCTCAGCATCATCACACTCCTCTGAACTGGTTGATGATCCCACCACTCAAACCAGTTACAAGCCAGCTGTTCTGGAGCCATCTTTAATGTTTTCCACCACCTCCATTCTGCATGTAGAACAATCAGCCAACTGCAACTGCCCAGAGGAAAATTTTACTTCTCAAAGCTTTCTCTTTTGCATCTCAGCAGGCAAAAACATCTCATCCCAGCCTCATTCATGTTTCAAATCATTCTCATTAATGTCTCTTTTGTTTCTCCTAAAAATCACTCGGAGAAATAGTCTTATTTGAGACTTAATGGAGATATCTTGAGAATTACTTCAGAAATGATTGAGATCTCCTTTGGAACTGGAAGTGAGACTAGGTTGAGATTTTGTGCAACTTTTCTATCTGGAGACGAGGTTGAGAAAAAGGAGAAATAAGCCATCGTCTTATTTAGCTCTCACGTGGATCTCACATTTGTCTAGGAGAAGTAAATTAGACCTTTATGAGATCCCCTTTCCAAAATTATTTTCCTCTGGGTGGTTCTATCGCTGACATCATGTCATGGAGAGGAGTTTCTCTAACTGCTCGTATCTGCGCCTCTAAGCATCAGATAATTACATGAATACAAGTCAGATTGACCTCTATCTGCACAGAACTACTTGTCTTGTACAGAAGTATTGCAAAATTACATGAAGTCAAGGTCATGTCATCAACACTTGAACTAAAATGGTCATATTGGTTGTTTATCCATTTGCTCATATAACAATGTCCTATTTGGTTTACCACAAGCAGCAGGATGCAAATTTGACATATGAATGTTGTCATTTCAAAGCAGACGTGATTATCTCGTGTTTTTTTTAAGAAGCCACAGAATCCTCATCATGAGGTTGAAGGGGGAAGAGGGGTGTACACCACTTTCAGTCCTTTGCATTCACCACTGCATAAAATGTGTATTTGAGACCAACAAAGGTCAACAGTTTTTTTTTTTCACTTCTTTGTTATGTATAGTTAATGCACTAATTTGACTTTTTAGTTATGGGTTTAGCCAATGCAATGCAAATTTACCTGTACAGCACATTTTGTACATAAGGCAGCCGAGTGTGCTGGACATGATTATATAAAAAAAAAAGACAGACAAGGAAATACATACAGTGAGCTACATGAAATGACTACATCATTGTCATCATTACTGTACATATTCAAGAAAATAGACTCAAAGAGATAAAAATTTCTAGTTCTGGTATTTTATTAGGAGCATCAAAACTAAATGTTGGTTCTCCTTGTTTAGTTAGAATAAGATGGAAAGCAAACTTGACCCAGATAATCTTAAAAGTTTCAGTGGCTCATTTGGTGCCACCAGATCAGATATCTATTTTAGACCAATGCCATTCAGCACCGTACACCAGTGCAACACTGTTATTTGGCTCATATGTGATCTTTTTCTGACAGTCTGAACAGCACAAAAAGAGTTTTATCAAATTTGTCCCAGGCCACTTTAATATGTGGTAATAAATCTCACACATTTGCAGTGTTTTTCAAAGCCACCTCAGTCTGAAGTTTAGCATATTTCATATTTCTTTAGACTTTTATGTTATCAAGATGAGACACTTCAAAATTCTGCACTGGAGGAAGTGGGATGCAACAAGATCAACTGTAAACAGTGGATGAAACAATTTAATTTCATGAATTTGCCGACTTTTGATTGCACAGTGACCTCAAAATTGATACACTCATGCTGACTCACGTAGCATGCATATTTACCTTCATAAACACAGCATGCTGCATGATGTCATGTCTCCCTGTGCGCATGTGGGTCACTTCAGGGCCTTAGACTGTTCACACCAGAGTCTGATGGAGGTCACATTAGATTAAAGTGTGAACAACCCGATTTAAAAAATTAGATCTCAGCAAAATATGGCAATTGAGCATTAAGACCTACAAGGTCATCAGCCCTTTCAGAGATCTTTCGCTCCTTTAATGGTGTCATAACCTAGTGTTTTACATACACAATCCTTCTTAAATTATCTTCAAATGAATTTTTTTTTTTTTTTCAAATGAATTTTTAATTCTAGTTGGGTGGACGAAAATTTAATGAGCTCATTTTAACCTCTTTTTATCCCCAACTTTTGTTTGTCGTGAGAATACGCACGAGGGTTAGACCTGTCTGTAAGCGCGTTCACGAGGCAAACGTCAAAGTCAAAACAAAGTTTTATCAGGACAGAGCAGGTGAAGGAAAATGATGTCCCAACAGAGAAATACATGATAAAAACGTAACGGCACAGTTGATGGAGAGGATCCGCGGAGTAAAAGGGCTGAACTCATAAATATAAGGAGCGGATGTGTGACGTGAAGTTAACCAAACAGTGTTAGCTTCTGTAGCAACATTAGCAGCTTGTCCGCTCTTCAACCACCGTTTACTGGCCTCTGACACAAAATATAATAAGTTACACAAGCAGCAACACTTACCGACCGCATATCCTCACTGATAGGTATAATCCACTGGTGCCTGGTAGTGCTGTCCCTCCTGTTAAAGCAACGAAAACTGCTGAATTTCTGCCAAGGCAACTCAGCACGGCTATCTCCCCCCCTCCTCCTCCTTGTCAGAGTTACCTGCCACGGTCTACTCTGTGGCAGGTAATCAGCTGCCTTCAGGTGGTGCTAAAGAGGCTAGCTTAGCAGCTCGCTCGCAGCCTCTCTAGTTCACGTCATAACAGCTGGTCATAACTCCTCCACGGCAGATAATCAGCTACTTTTAGGTGGCGCTAAAGAGGCTAGCTTAGCAGCTAGCAGTCTCTCTAGTTCACGTCATTCGGAGAAAGAAATTCAATTCGTGTACTGTGGAGAGCGCGCTTGTGGCCGATTCTGGTGAGAAGAGAGAGCCCACACTCAAAGACGAAGTCACTTTCACTCTCCAGAGTTTCTGGCACATTATAACTGAGGTCCCGTTCCAGTACACATGTTTTAATGTGGAAAAGTGGGATTTCCTGGTGATGACTCCTTTAATATGTCAGGGTGGTGGAGCAGTGAAAGAGACGTCTCAACGCTCCCTGCCTGCTAGGATCCCTCTCTCCCCCATGCTTTATCTTCCTGAGCGAGACCCAGAAACTTCCTTGCTCTGCCTCGAGCTAGGTCTTGCCAGCTTTGTCCTTTGTCCTGTGAAACCAAGACTTTTTAGGAACCACTGCATGGATGTGCCGATGAAGTCGCTGCATACTGCCTCCACTGGTAAAATGAAGATCCTCAAATCAGCTGGAGAGCATCCAACTGCCAGTTCTGGATACCTCTCTTTCTTCCTCTCTAAGGACATAAATAATACTGGAACAGTGGAAATAAAGAAACGAGACCATATACAGTATTTAAAATTAAATGCTATTTCTTTTACAGACCATTGCACACAGATGATGAAAAGGTATTGACTTCATGCCAAGTCAATTTATGTTTGAACAGCAAAACTCTGTCAAAAAAAAGTTATTTTCTCATCTGTGTAGTGATGTCACATTGTGCCATGAGTTCAGTCTGAGTTGTGCATAATTGCAAAATTGTGAATGAAAAGAAGACATTTAATTTCAGTGATACGTGAAATTTGGTCAAATGATTGAGCAGTCACCTAGTGAAAAGCTGGTGGCTATCTGGCAGGTGGTGAAACATATTTTACAGTGAGTACAGAAAGTATTCAGACCCCTTTCAACTTTTTACTCTTTGTTTCATTGCAGCCATTTGTCAAATTAAAAAGTTCATTTTATTTCTCATTAATGTACACTCAGCACCTCATCTTGACAGAAAAAAAAAACAGAAATGTAGAATTTTTTGGCAATTTATTAAAAAAGAAAAACTGAAATATCATATGGTCATAAGTATTCAGACCCTTTGCAGTGACACTCATATTTAACTCACAGGCTGTCCATTTCTTCTGATCCCCCTTGAGATGGTTCTACTCCTTCATTGGAGTCCAGCTGTGTTTAGTTAAACTAATTGGACTTATTAGGAAAGGGACACACCTATTTAGACCTTACAGCTCACAGTGCATGTCAGAGCAGATGAGAATCATGAGGTGGAAGGAACTGTCCAAGGAGCTCAGAGACAGAATTGTGGTGAGGCACAGATCTGGACAAGGCTGCAAAATAGTTTTTGCAGCTCTAAAGGTTCCTAAGAGCACGGTGGCCTCCATAGTCCTTAAATGGAAGAAGTTTGGGACGACCTGAACTCTTTCTAACTGAGCAATCGTGGGAGAAGAGCCTTGGTGAGAGAGGTAAAGAAGAACCCAAAGATCACTGTGGCTGGGCTCCAGAGATGCAGTAGGAAGATGGAGAAAGTTCCACAAAGTCAACTATCGCTGCAGCCCTACACCAGTCGGGGCTTTATGGCAGAGTCAGTGCAACACATATGAAAGCCTGCATAGAGTTTGCCAAAAAAACACATGAAAGACTCCCAGACTGTAAGAAATAAGATTCTCTGGTCTGATGAGACCAAGATTGAACTTTCTGGAGTTAATTCTAAGTGATGTGTGTGGAGAAAACCAGGCACTGCTCATCACCTGCCCAATACGATCCCAACAGTGAAACGTGGTGGTGGCAGCATCATGCTATGGGGGTGTTTTTCAGCTGCAGGGACAGGACGACTGGTTGCAATTGAAGGAAAGATGAATGCGGCCAAGTACAGAGATATACTGGAAGAAAACCTCTTCCAGAGTGTTCAGGACCTCAGACTGGGCTGAAGGTTCACCTTCCAACAAGACAATGACCCTCAGCACACAGCTGAAATAACAAAGGAGTGGCTTCAGAACAACTCTGTGACCATTCTTGACTGGTCCAGCCAGAGCTCTAACTTAAACCCAATTGAGCATCTCTGGAGAGACCTGAAAATGGCTGTCCGCCAACATTCACCATCCAACCTGACAGAACTGGAGAGGATCTGTTAGGAAGAATGGCAGAAGATCCCAAATCCAGGTGTGGAAAACTTGTTGCATCATTCCCAAGAAGACTCATAGCTGTTCTAGCTCAAAAGGTGCTTCTACTCAGTACTGAGCAAAGGGTTCGAATATTTACGACCATGTGATATTTCATTTTTTCTTTTTTAATAAATTTGCAAAACTTTCTACATTTCTGTTTTTCTCTGTCAAGATGGGGTGCTGAGTGTACAATAATGGGAAATAAAATGGACTTTTTTGATTTTAGCAAATGGCTGCAGTGAAACAAAGAGTGAAAAGTTTAAAGGGTCTGAATACTTTCCATACCCACTGTATGTATTTCCTCTTTTCTCTGCAACTTTTGTATGTCATGCTTTACAAGATGGTGAGCTGTTGTGCACCTTGGTCTTTTTTCCCCTTTATTTTCTGCTTTAAAAAAACTCCAACAAGGATGACTTAACTGTTTGTTTGGAGGAAATAAATCTTCCTCTGTTACAGTGGCCCTCTGAGATGTGCCTCTTCTACAGCTCACAAAGCATGAAAACAAAACAATGCAAGCAGATGTGATGCAACCTCGTTTTGTTTTTTCCTGTGTGGAAGTTGCACTGATCTGCAGAGATGGTTCAGTTATATGCTTTCATAGAGAGTGATAATTTTGAAGGATCTTTCCGATTAATTAATTGTGGTGTTTAATACTGCAATTAATTGTGAAGTTACATAACCGTGACATTCTATTCAACTCAGCTTTATTTCTATAGCAGTTTGTTTTTAATTCTTCAAGAAATGTTATATGTCATTTTTATGATTCACTGATTTTTCATGCGACAGCTAGATGAACTCCACACCAAACATAATACATCAAATTAATGTTTTCAGATTGTGCAGCATATATCATGCATGGTACACTTTTATCATCTTCTTTTCCTCCTCTTCCTCTGCACATTCATCTTCTCCATCATAATCCCTATGTCTCCTCAATTTTCCTATTTCAACCTTCACCTTTACTTGCACCCTCCCTTCAATGTTCCCCGTCCTTTGTCATTTACCATATCCTTCTTTTTAATCAATGCAGGATCTTAAAACATTCTTATGACTGTGTTTTGCTTAATTTTAGATCCTGCAGTTTTATAACAAAGAAAACACGTCTGCCATTAGATGTTTTAGGGATTGCACAAAATGGGCATATTTAGTATAAGCTCTTAGCCTCTCTGTTTTCCATTCTCTGCAGTGAGCTCACGCTTTCTATTTCATCACCGTCATCTTCCATCTCCTGCTTCATCCATGCATGCAATCAGTGCCTCCTTTATCATGTTGAAGCACAGAGGTTGAAAGCTAATTAATGAGGCTCAAGCTTGATGCAGGATCTGCCTCGGTTTTCATGTCATGTGAGCACCAGCTTGCTTTTGGACAGCGCATTAGAGGAAGCGCATATTGCAGCTATCAGCCTTCCTGCTCATCTTCCTCATCTCCATCTACAGCGCCTTGTGATCTTGTCACCTCCATCTGTCCTTCCTGACTGGTCCCCTCTCATTAGTTCAGAGCATCTTATCTCTGTTCTTACTGCTTTCCATGAACAGACATGATACCGTAAAATTCAGCTAACTTATTCGTTTTGTTTATTTCTCAATTTATTTGATAAAAATATACAATGGGTGAGATGACAATGTGATATTATTGCCTAAATGTTTATAACTTAAAAGACAGGGACTGCTCATTAGTAACAACAGATTTACTCAAACAAATATGAGATGACATGCAGAGTTCCCTAACGGGCCTTTTCCACTGTACATTTTGTAACCCTTCCACACGGCACGCTTTATTTGTGTTTCCTCTGGGAAACCATTCGACCCATTCGTTTTTCGCATCCGTTTAGAGCTAGCTCTAATCGTGCTGAACCTACACAAAACGTGACGTAATTGACGGCTGTCCACTGATTGGTCAAAGGAAATTATCGTCATACGCGTCATACGTGTTTCGCCTCGCCTCTTCTGAAAATATGTGGCTCTGTTTCTTGGTGACTACAAGCCACAGAGAAAACAACAACAGTAGTAACACCTCGATATCATCCAATGCCTCCATTGTTGTTTTTACTTTACTGACCACCGCATGGCATGACTGTGATGTCACGGCAATCTTGACCGCGCCAACTCCGCCCACTTCCAGGTTGTAGAATACTACTTCTACTATGTGGAAACAAAAGCCGTCCTGGTCGTCTTTAGCATGTGATGCTGTACTGTGTTGTATCGTGCCCTGTGCAGCTGCAATGGAAAAGGCCCATAAGGCTCTACTTTGGGCCCCCTACTGTTCAGCATGTGCATGTTCCAACAAGTTCAGATCGTGACAAACAATAATTCTAATCATAATCATGTTAGGGCTGCACTGTGGTGTGCTGGTTAACACCACAGCCTCACGGTAAGGAGGTCGCTAGTTTGAGCTCCAACTCGGGAGGGGTTTGAACAATTGTGGCCTTCTTGTTCTAAGGGTGGAATAAATGTTACAATCTGTTTTGAGATAATATCTTGCCTGGGTTGGTGGGAAACAAAGGGCCATCACAAGAACGCAGGATGCAGGTTGCGATGTGCATTAAGTAAAACCCAGCTGCAGAGTGTGGTATGTTTTACAAAATGTCACCAAACAGGAATGAGCTGGTGGAATTTTCATAATAGCAGGAGGTCCACCTCTAATCCAAAATTAAAAAAAGAAGATGAACACCTGATGGAGAAGCAATACTTTAAAAATAGTAAATGTTGTTTGGGCTGATTGGTTCGCAGCCATGAATACTGTATTTCACGTAATGGGTCTTGCCACTATGGAGGTGAAATTTAATGGGAAATAGTGATGTCATGACCCTAGTGGAGAGGAAACTAGCTTTCACTGCATTTAAAAAAAAAAAAGGTAATGTAGAAAGAAGCAAGATCTGTCAAATATTATGTAAAATGTAAAATATTAATCATGTCAAGTTTTCTGAGAACCTAATGGACATATGAATTTCACTCAAGGTTTCCAGTGCAAGTGCACAGTTTGTGTCCTCTGGTGGTCCTACGTGTGAGGCTTTTCTAAGAAAGCTGATGTACAGTTTTATGTGTCATTGGATGAGTCAGAAAGCAAACATCATAAAGGCTTTAAGCAGTCCTGGGAAAAGCTGCACTCATCCAAGCTCAGAGATCATTGCTGGATACAGACTTATGGTGGGCTAAACTTGAGTTATGAAATACTTTGTTTTTATCTTGTAGATGCTGTTTTATTCTTTTTTATTGCTATAACTTCCTGTGGGGATTCAATCTTAATGTATCCAGGTTAAATCAGGTCACTGTTTATTTGGATTTAGTTTAGATTTTTTTGTCGTTATTGTTTTTTTCATTTTTTTATATCCACGTGTGGGCTTCTTTTGTGTACCCTTGCATTATCTGTGTTTAATGTGATTAGTACTGATTGTTAGGGACTTTTGCACCAAAGCAGCACAATCTCTGTCCAAAACAAACACTCTGAAAGCCATATTTATTCTGCTACCACTCTTTTTGTTTAAAGCTTTTTGTCTAAAGAGCACAGTGGAGGTAAACGTTCCCTTATCTGACCACAGTGAAGACTTATATGTATAAATATAACTGTGTGGCTGGACAGATTGTCCCAACATTGAGCAGAAAAATCATGTTACAACATACACAGGAGATTGATTTCTTTCTCAGGTTTGACATATTTATATAATTAGTAGTTGAATACCACAATTATTACTGTAACTGTGCTGGTGATTTACTAGCAGGTTGGCGAATATAACCGATAATAGCCAAGTGGATAGCTTGTTAGCTGGCTAGTAGCCCCTAAACAGCTGAGGAACTATGATTCTAAATGTGATAATTCGCTTACCTCCAAATCCTTCTGCAGCGTAAAACATCCACACTGCAAATGTCAACACCTTGACAACTTGATCCACATCCGCGTTTTGTTCTTTTCGGTGGATTTTAAGAGCAAACAGCTACACAGATAACAGCAGTTTATGTACACTGTGAAACGTTCATGGCACGTTGCAAGCGCGGGGGGTTGGGGGAGGTGGGGAGAGGGAGAAACAAACGGCAAACAAAAAGTTTGATAGACATGATATCATCATTCAGTCAATGAGCACGGGCCGTTCAAGACGATTGGATGAGGCTTTTTCAGTCCTGTCCGTTCCACAGGTGACGAAATTTTCTATTTTTGTCAGAGCATTTAGTTAATTGGCTGCAATTGGGGTGTGAAGGAGATTTTTAAGCAATATAGTGAAAAATGCTCCTGGAAAACATCATTCACCCTGCCTTTTAAGGAGTCTGAGGGTTTCTAAATTTCTAATTGACCAATTCCTGCCATGGTATTCACCTTATTCAAGAAGTCAGGATGGGCGGAGCCATTTTTGTCTTGCAACTTCCAGTTTGTCATTTTCGCTGTAGTCTACTATTGCAGATTAAATAGATTTAATGCTAGAAGTGTTCAAACATGAGCCGCAGTCATTGCTCTGTCCACAGGTGCCACAACAACTGGAAGAAGAGGAATCTGACACATTATTTCAACTCCCATCACAATTTTTGTCACAACAGCTCATGGTTCTAGGCTGGGCTTCTAACGGTGGTAGCTACTCTTTCTTGTGGTGGACTCTAAAACCTTTATTCTTTATTTACAGTCTATATTTCAAACCAAAAGAGTAGCTTTTATAATCAAAATTTCATTTTGTCGGATTTTAGCGTTTAGATGAGGCAAAGCGTGATCATATTTACAGTAGTATCCTTAAAACAACTTAGGCGTCCACTTCTACCTGCCCTACATAGCTAACTTAACATAATAGCAAACAACAACACAGAGCATTGGCCTAGCGAAATAATAATTGTAGTGATTACTGTATACAGAACTGTCTCAGAAAATTAGAATTCATGATATTCTAATATTTTGAGATAGGATGTTTGAGTTTTTTTGAGCTGTATGCCATAATCAGCAATATTAAAACAATTTCACGTTTTTTTAATTGCATTACAGAAAACAAAGAACTTTATCACAATATTCTAATTTTCTGAGACAGTCCTGTAAAGTCATGTTTTATTCAAATAAACCTTCAACAATATCGCAGCTGCGTGACCGCAAGACCGTGCCATTCCTGGGATACAGGAGTATCCCGTCGTCTCCAGCGCTCCATTGGCTCTTACCAACAGCCAGGCCAAGTGAGAGCTTGCGCTGGCTTGACTTGGACTGACACTGGCTTTCAGAAGAATATGTTGTTCCCCTTCATGCAACAGAACATGGCCGACTTTACTGCTGGATAGAAATGGGAATTGTGGAGTCAACAAGTGATCTCCATGCCATGTTTTTGTTCAGCCCATCCAGTGAAGCAGGAGAGTCCAGTTAGCACAATTTAATTCATTGTGCTGATTGGACTCACCAGAAGTGTTAAAGGCGTTATAGAAGATGTTTCTTTCAACTATTTTTGCATTATTCGGTAAAATTGGGTCACTACCCCATACGCTGTGATTAATTAAAAGCTTTAAAGGGACTCGAGGCAAGATTAAGAAATGAAACTCGCAACTGCCGCTTCAGGTAACTGCAGCCACGAGCCAAGCCGTCACGGGAGCGTGCACAAACTGAAGCTAAAATGTTGTTTACTCACCTTTTTCTCCGTAGTTACACTTTTTAGTGTCTTTCAGTTGATCTGGATCGATTGCTGACGGCAGAAGAATCCATAACAATCGCTTACAGTGTTTGAATTTACCGCGAACGGCTTCTTCCTATATCAAAACTGCGGATGTAGCGTCATTTGACGTCACGTCCGCATGGCAGAGCTGGAAAGCTATAATGTTGTTTACTAAGCTTTTTCTTTGTAGTTACACTTTTTAGTGTCTTTCAGTTGATCTAGATCGTTTTCTGACGGCAGAAGAATCCATAATTATCGCTTGCAGTGTTTGAATTTAACGTGACCGTCTTTTTCCTGCATCAAAACTGCGGATGTAGGTCATTTGACGTCACGTCCGCATGGCAAAACACGGAAAATTCGGACACCGAATTGCAGCGCATTTTGCAGCACACAGCCTGTTCAAGGCAACGGAGAGAAACATGGGTGGAAACGCTAGTTTTGGTATTTAGCGCTTCATCACCCATTAGTATGAAAAAAAGGGACATTCATGTTTGTTTTTTTTCAAATTCCTGCCTCAAGTCCCTTTAAATATAAGAATATTATTATACATTGGCTGTGAAAGTAATGGGACTGAAGAAACATCTGCCAATCATCTCTGCATTCCTTAACTTTATCATTTGTCTACTGGCTCATCAATCACTTTTACTACCGTAGTAAGAACGGGTAATAGGTGAGACTGATAAATGAGAGCGATTAATTGGCGAGAGTAATGCTGCGACCCGGAAGCTGAGCACACTCGTCTGACGTCTCCAGCAGGTAGCTAGCATCATTCTGCTAGCAGTTAGCGACGTTCAGACAACGACATCTGTTTACTTGCGTTTGTGACATGATACCTGCTGTCTGCTAAATACCAGTGTGGCTCCTGCACGTTATTCTGTGGCTGGAGGAGGGAGCAATGAATCCAGCAGGTCTTGTGCATACGCATTGTTCAAAAACTCGCTAACAGTCTCTGCTCTCTGAAATGCCGAAACATCTTCTATACCACCTTTAGGACTAAGCGGAAATACCTCTTTTGGAAAAGTAGCCGGAGCTGAATAAGGCGAATAAAAGAAAGCTGTGCCTTCTGCAGTAAATATAACACACCATCCTGGACCCATGCTGCAAAAAATGTCATTGAATCTTTGGTTGCTATGGTTGTAAAGGGAGAAAAAACTCATGGTGTGGCCAATATCATCCCCTGAACTCAACTCTACTGGAAAACCTGTGGAACATCCCAAAAAGGAAGATCTATGAGACAGTCGACTCCAAACAGCACACACTAAGAAAAATTTCCATTTAAAAACAGAGAATGTGCTGGCAAAAAACACCAAGAATTTTTACTATTAATTGTACAAAACAGAAAATTCAGTACTTTGATGATATATGCCCTGTTGCATTCATAGACAAGTTTGTACTTTCATAACCCTTTTACATTTAGGGAATGATACCACGTTGAACAAAAAAGAAGGAGAGTACTGTATCTGAATCAGACTGAAATATTTATTCAACTGGTGACAAGGATGGCATCTGGATGCTGCATTATCACATGTAATATTGTGTTACTGGATTGCACAAACCTCACCTGATGTAATCTTTAGATCCTTTTCACACAGCAATATGCATTTCTCATGTTTAATATTTTTTAAATGCATGGAAACAGTATTTGTGAATATTCTTAATATTTTTTTATTTGAAAAAGAAAAAAGGAAAGAAATATGGACACAACCTGTGAGAGTTGACTGTCTAGTCAGTGCCCCTATACTCTGGACCCAGTACACCCTGTGAAAATCCACTCAGGCCTTCAAGCACTGCAGAAGTGTACCACCAAATCAAGTCACTGTTATTTATAAAACCCCATATCACAGGTTTGTCTCAGAGGATTTTTACTGATGTCATTTCCAGTCAGTGAGAAAATATCTTCCTGCTTTTACAGTTTATTTTGGGAATTTTCAAGGGAACTGATGTGACAGTCACACTGCGAGTGATGGAAAGTAGCGATGAGACATGTTCAGGCTGTTATTGCTCATAAACTATACTTGTCTGATGGTCACAGCTGGCCATGTTGGGGTCAAACATAATGTTTTTCATCACATGTGCACTATATTTGATCGTCCTTGATGGACTGTGAAACATAATTTGTTTTCATAAATATGCACAAATGGTGTATATTTTAAATGAAATATACTGTATCTCCAACAAAACAGCTTAAAAGAAAAAAAAAAGATAATTTCACATGATAAGCAAGAACCAAATATTTATTGAAAAGCATAACATTTGTGGTTATGATGTACTTTATAACAACTTTATAATAAAAACTGCTGCATTATGTTCATTGCCAACATTATCTAAAAAATTTAATCTTTGGGAAATTCACAAGTACGATAATCTTTAACTAAATTCTCAGTCTTGAGTATGCTAGGCAGCAGAATCAGTCAGTATTTTAAAGATGGGTTTGGCTCCGTTTCATCAGACCTCCTGCTGTTTGTCCGTCTGTGACAAGAGTTTGACATCTCTGTAATCAGCTTATCACCTGGAAGAGCACGGGGTCCTGATTTAGATGAGTGGCAGAGGGTCACTAAAGGAGACAGCAAGACTGGGTGGTTATGTAATAGCCCACTGGTTAATATACTTTACATATTTATGCAGCTTTTATATTTTTGGACACAGAACTGACAGCAAAGGAGTGTTTGAAGTAGAAAAAAATGGTTTGTAATAAACCATGCCTAAATTTAGCTTCTAGTGGACCATGATGATGCAAAAAAAAATGGACTTTACTGTCTGCTCAGTTCTGTTTCTGGAACAGTTTCTGTCTCTGTCCATACAACTTTAAAAGTAATTACTGTTTATAGATCTGTCCACCTTCTTTCCTCACTGCATGATCCTGTTTCAACATAAATAAACCCCCTTCAAAGACACTGGCAGCATCAGAAAGAGGTCAGTATTGGCTCTCTAATCAAGTTGCTGTTCTCACTGCATCCCTACATGTACTAAGCTATGATGCACAATGTGCTCCGAAATTTCTTTAATAAAGCTTATTGACATTACCTTTAAGTGAAAGATGTCCAGATCCCGTCCTGAAGGGCTGCTATCCTGCAGGTTTAAGATGTTTCCTGCATCAACACACCTGGCTCAGACTAATGGGACATTACAGGCTTGGGAAGAACTTGACAACAAAGTGCTTGGGACATGGATTTATTTGAAATCAGGTGTGTTGGAGAAGAGAAGTATCTAAAACCTGCAGGAAGTGGCCCTCAAGGGCTGACAATGGATATCCCTGCTTTAAAGGGGAAAGTTTTTTTTTTCAATCTGGACCTATTTTTTAGCATGAAATATGTTCATTTACTCCCCCAGACAGTTTTGGTGCAACTTGAATTCCTTTGGGAGATATTTAGATCCACTCCAGATCAGCGTATGTCCAATATAATACAAGTGATTAGGCAACCATGCGTGGCCTCTAAATAAGGCATTATCTGCCACAAACTCCTTCATTTCACCAATGTTTTGCTGCGAAACATTAGTGTGTGCCCCCCACTCGAAGCGGCTTTTTTGTGGTGATTCATCTTTATTTACAGACATTTACTTGTTATGGTGTCGCATAATAATGACGTCATCAAAGCCACCGCAGTAAAAATGTCCGTAAATAAGGATGAATCACCACAAAAAAGCCGGTTGCCCCATCACTTCCATTATATTGGACATACGCTGATCTGGAGTGAATCTAACTATCTCCCGAAAGAATTCAAGTTTCACCAAAACTGTCTGGGTGAGTAAATGAATGTATTTAATGCTAGAAAGGTCCAGATTGAAAAAAAAACAAAAAAACGAACTTACCCTCTAAAGGCAAGGTAGGGGATCCTGGAAAAACGGTTCAAAGAAGCTACTGTAAATTTGAAAAAATATACACCCCCCGGAACCAGGCCTCCAGAGCGCAGGAACGCGTCCGCCAACAGTTGTCGGCGAACATAACCGAGAACAGCTGACTGGCTAGCTTGTTAGCTTCCCAGTAAACAGCAGAGGAACCACGTTTCCTGAAAGTGTTAATTATCTCACCTCCAACTTCTCTTTGTGGCGCAAAACATCCTCACTGCAAACACCAACACCTCCATGACTTGATCCACATCCGTTTTTTCTTTCTAAGAGCAAACGGGCATAGTTAAGAGCAGCGAGCAGTCATGTTCATCTCGGTTCGTCTGCACTGTGAGATGCTCACGGTGAGTTGGGAGCACGCATGCGCGAGGAGGGTGGGAGCACGACTAGGCAGTAGAGTTTGATGGACAAAATAATCATTCAATCAATATGGGCCATTCGTTCATTCAATTGGATGGGGTTTTTCCAGTCCTGTACGTTCCACAGGTGATTAATGTTTTAAAATTTTGTGTCAGAACATTTAATTAATCGTCTGCAATTAGGGTGTGAAGAAGACTTTAAGCAATATAGTAAAAAATGCTCTTGGAAAACATCATCCACCCTGCCTTTAAGTAGTTTTAAGGCTTTTTTGTGTGTGCAGTCCTGGACGATTTGTGATGAAATAAGCAACACAAGGCTTTGAAAAAGGTCACTCTACACACTATTATTGCAACATTTCTAAAAGAAATTGTAGCAAAGGATGAAAATAGATACTAGGGACACTTCTGAAGTTATGCTGTAAGTACAACCATAATTAATAGTAATTTCACTTGCATTATGGAGAGAAATATATCCTCCACTGCAGAATAAATGGGGGTAATCACACTTAGAAGTTAGTTTGACATCTCAGGGAGGTTATTTAATCATACTTTGAACAGAAGCAGATACTGCCTTCAAGATGTGCAGCTTAGAGTCCATTATCAGCTTAATGAAACTGTAGTGGAGTGTAAAGGCAGCATCATGATTGATGACACTAAGCAGGAACAGCCAGAATCTAGCGTGAACATGTTATTTGTTTTTCTGTGATTTTTTTTTTAGTGCAATCATGGATTTCTTTTAACACCTTCTTCCTCTCCCTCTCCTGTCTTCTTCTTTTTCCTTCTCTGGCATGTGTTCAGCAGAGCTTTACGCAAGGGTTTCTGCACACCAAAGGCTCAACTCAATATTCTGCTGACAAAGACAGAGGGAAGCAAAGATTAGGAAAGAACGTGAAGGGAAATGATAAGAAATGGGCTTAGTTTATGCATTAAAAACCTGGCCAGCACGTGTGGTTTTGTGAAAGTGTTTAGAGGTCAGTGTGGAAAAGACGGCTTTGTGTGCAAAGTACAAGAGGAACAACCAGAGAAGATGTTTTAAAAAGGGAAGAGAAAGAAACTGGGAGAAAACTGGAATCTATCATTTTGACAAGATAGCAAATGACTGAAATCTATAATATATTATACCCCAATTTAGACATAATCTATTCATAGACTTATAAATATTGAAAAAACATTACATCATTTTTTGGTAATGATGAATGAATGTACAGCTTTGCAGATATAAAGCTTTATAAATTATATAAATTGTCCTCTAAAGTTTATTTTTCACAACATGCAGGCTTGTTTTTGCCTCAGTTAATTAAAAAGACCTATCAAGCGTACCACATGTACAGTGCATTCAAAAGCACTATTGTTGTGGGTGCGAGAAGCCATAGAAAAAACCCCCACACAAGTCAAGATGCCAAGTCAAGTAGAAGTTTTGAGGTTAGCAGCAGTTTACAGCCTACATCTGATGTATCATTAGCTCTTGAGGCTGCTCTGCAGAAAAAAGCCCTTTATTCACTTTGCATTATTCATCTGCTGCTGTGTAGCTGACACTTTCAAAAACTGTCTTTAGCCTGGTGGGAATACTCATATTGTAGGTAATGTCTTTGTCTAACATTCAGACAAGAGACACAGGTAAATAAATATTCAGCACTAAAGAAATTTCTACACAATCTCTCCACATCGCTGAAACAAGAGACATACAGATGGTGCAGTTTAGAGGCTGCATGAGTCTACAGCATGTTCAAAGGATTTGGAGAAGAACGTAAATACTTTTGTTTTAAATATGAATTCTCTGAGGAAAAGCCAATCCTAGCAATGCCCCAGTTTTCCTTTTTCCAATGGTCCACATTGACACAGGAGGCCCTGATTCGCCCCAGAGAGAACTGATCCAAACCCCTGCATTTGATTGTGTTTGCATCTGTGCCTACACGTGCGCTAGCTAGATTTGGTTTTTGCACCACACAATGAATGTGCTCAACGTCTCATGAAGAACTGAGTGAATAGCCATGATTTTACACATATCAGCATTTTCCAGTCAGTACAGCCTTTATCCAATGACATGCTCCGCTCAGCTTATGCTATTTTTGGCTGATGCACTATTCTGAGTGCCATCTCCCGACAAGATAATGGTGGTGTGTATAGTTAGGGTTTGGCAGGGCATTATGTTCATCGCCATGGTAATTAAATCTGCCAATGGCAATTAGTACAAATGTGTGGAAGAGAGAGATAACAAAGTGATGATTGTATAGTCTCGTGCAGGCACACACAGGCAAATACAGTATACCCATAAGGGTTTCAGTAATATGTTCATGTAGAAAGGATGAGAAGACACACACCACATTTGAAGATGAGCGTGGTATCAACACCTCATTTCTGAGGATGTGTGCAAGGGGAAAGTAATTACTATATTGAGAATAATGCATGCTTCAGGAAAGCAAAATAAGGTCTTCCAAGACAACATTGTAATAATCCAATTAAATCATGTAAATCTGACATAACAAAGAAAGAGAATTATAATGCAAACGGACACACAAAACATTTACAAAAGTATGATTTCCACTAAATTTTTTAAACTGTCTATATCTGAATTTTAAACACAGATTCAGACAGTTGTTTAGTTTATCCTTTTTATCTTCTTGTTGCCCTCCCAATGAACCTCTGTGAGCATTAGGCAACCTTCCCAGTGCGAACATCAACTAATGTTTTTTCTGCCAAGAATGTACAGATTTACAGACTTAGCCAGTCTTATGGGATCTGGGCAAAACAGAGTGGAGAGGAAAAAAAGAGCTCAAACCCAAACACATACAGCCCCTAACAGTTTGCATAATGTTGCAGCACTTTGTGAATGTGTGTATTTGAATGTGATGTGTGCCTTCAATACTGTACATCTTTGCAGAGGTATAATACAGAGATGGGGACAAAAAAAAAAGAATAGATACTGTAAGACTAGTGGCTAATGGCTTTCCCACAGAGACATCACTTACTGCAACTCAAAGAAAAAGTGGGGAGCCACAGGGCAGCAGCCACCAGGAAACCTCAGACTTCATCTGCTAACAAGCCTGTAAAAGCACTTCTGCCCTGTCCTGCACAAGAGAAATACAATTGTCCCAGAGACAAGCCACTGACAGGAGCAGGCTAAAATTATCTGCCCGTCATTGTGAGAGCCGTCTTGTGGTGCGCTGCCTGAACACTGCAAACTGCCGTGAACTCAATGACAGTCTGATAGTTAAGGAAGGATGTGGTGGACTGGCAGGTGTATCAAAATAGTGTTTCAGTTCTACAGTTTTACATATCTGGGCAATAAAGAAAAGAAAGAAAATCAAGTCCTCAACAGTAAGTAATTCCCACAGCAAAATGTGCAATATTTGTTGTCCAATATATGTCACAGTTTAAGGTTGAAAATCACTGGCAACATGTTTTAGGCTGATGTTTGTGTGACATTATCAGAATAGCAATGAATATATATAAATGGCTAAGCTCTAAACATGCTTGTACCCGGAACCATATATTTATTAACACTTAAATCTAAACCTCTACTCAAACTGTTGGACTTGGACCTGTTTAAAGGAATAGTTCACCCACAGAATGATGTAACTTTATTTTCCACTTACCCTCATGGTGAGCAAGACTCTGGAGCACTTTTTTAATATCTCAAATGCAGCCGGAGATCAGGAAGGCTTCTCGTTTTCCCCCAATTTTCATATAATGGAGTTTGATTGTGCCCGAGCCAAAAAGGTCCATAAAAGTCAACAAAAACTTGTCAATATTCCTCCATACTGCTCGTCCAATGTAATCCAAGTGTCCTGAGTGGGTAGCATTCAGAATTTACTCTAAACTACGCCATTTAGTATATTTTTAGAGCCTAAACAGTACAACACCGCATCTACTGAGAGCACGCCGATGCACGTTCATGAAACTACGGGAGACGAAATCGCGCGTTCTCTTTTTCTTTCTTTGTTTGTTTTAAATCAATATCCAACCCCTCTTGTGTTTGTCCCGGTTTTTCTGCAGCTCTGCTGCTCTTAGCACAATGTAAAGAGCGAATTTCTTCTTCTGCGCTTGTATTACCGGCAGAGTAGGCTCTGAACGCCGAGGCTTCCATAGTTTCGTGAACGCGCATATGCGCTTTTATGGACTTTTATGGATCTTTTTGGCTCAGGCACAATCAAACTCCATTATATGAAAGTTGGGGGAAAACAAGAAGCCGTCCTGAATCTCCGGCTGCATTTGAGATATTAAAAAAGTGCTCCAGAGTCTTGCTCACCATGAGGGTAAGTGGAAAATAAAGTTACATCATTCTGTGGGTGAACTATTCCTTTAATGGCTATGTGCGAATGTGTTAGCCCTAAGAGACGATTCCTGAGAATCAGCATTGCCTGGTGGAAACAATAGAATCATCATACCAAGGACTCAAAATTATCTTATTTGAGGGAAGTTTTCTTAAACTTGTCATATTTTTGTAATTTTGTTCAGGATTAGTCAGCTTACCATTCAGCCAATCAGCACATGGACATCACTCACATCTCACATTCAGCAAAGCACAACTGGTAACATGTCACATGGGAAAAGATGCCTTCAGAGTTCACGAAAAAAAACTCTGGTAGACAGTTTCACAAGCAGTAATATGAAATAGAAAAATTATCATACGTTTGCCCTTTTGTAGGATTATTGATTTACATTATACAAAGGGCTAAATTATCATACAAATACGATAATTATTGTACACCATGCAACACTGCTGCGAATCCATGCCGGCAGGGTATAGGCAGGCAAACCATGTGTCCATCACATCTGAGGAAAGACTAAGATCATAGTTGTAGTTGCTCCATAGTGATATAAACCTGAGGGCTATTCCATAAAGTGGGTTATGCAAAGCTCTAAGTATGTTCTTTTTTTCTTTTTTTCACATGTCCCGTCCAGCATCATAGCAAGCAGAATGGTGATCTGGTTGCTTTGTGTTGAACAGTTTGCTTTGCCAAGGGGAGCTTTATAAACACAAGGCTCCCCTTGATATCCTGTTTATTCATTTCATTTCTTTAATTAAACATTTGGTTATAACGGCATTCCATATAATACTGCTGGGCTTGACAAGTGAAAAATGAAAGTTAACAGAAGCAATGATAGAAAGTGGAACAGAGAGAAAGAAGTGAGGAAGAGGGGAGAGAGAGAGAGAGAGAGAGAGAAAACATGGATCCACTTACACAGTTCACTGGTGCATCTGTACAGAAATCCCTAAACAACATTCCAAGGTCTCTGCTGGAAAACAAAACTAGCAATCCCCTACAGGGGGACCTGCAGGTGGCTTAAGTATCCTCAGATCATACAAACACACGCAGAACTACGTAGAGAAGAGGTACAACCTAGTCGGTGCAACGGGAAACAGCGTCGCAGTGTCACAGTGTCAACATGCATAAAAAGGGTGGTGATGCAGTCATACAGATGCAACCTCCTCTCTGCAAGGAGGGGGAAGCCCACAAAGCCTGAGACCCGGGCCCCCAGCAGCCACCCAGGGGCCCGGACCCCTGCCATCCCCCCCAAAGGGACGGCCATGCATCCCTCCAGACGGCGGCAGAGGTGGCCCTAGCCGGACCCCCCCGCGGTCTTGGGGCCCAGGCCCCAGTAGACCAAGGCCTGCAGATGCCAACCCCACCGGGCGCCGGTCTTCCCCCCGGGGCAGGCACAGCGCGGGGCCCAGGGCCCAAGCCCCCAGGGGATCGGGACACCACCACCTTCATGGGAATGCGTAAAATTTAGGGGTAGAGCTAAAAAGTAGGGCTAGTGGCTGTATTGGGATGCACCCTTGGCCTGAAAATTTGAGGCAAAACAGGTTTCACGCCACTCCCCCTTCCTTCCTGCTGTGATCATGCTCTGCCCCCCCCCCCCCCCGTCCCCCGTCCCCCGTCCCCTGTCCCCCCACAGCGTCCCAGTCCTTGCCATAAAACAAACCGAGACTATAGTATGACTTTCTAAAGGTATTTCATAGTGTTTTATAACTAACAACAGCCAGTAACGCCAGAGAAAAGCTAGCTCTGCCCAACAGTGACATCACAGTCAAATTCTTTCTCTTTTTTTATTGTTTCTCTTCTCTGGTCATCTTCTTGCTGCCTGACAAGTGGCAGCAGCAGCTTCAGCGGAGGGAGGGGACAGGATGCAGTGTGTGTGTGAGCAGTGATTGACAGATGTCAGACACTTCATCAGATGCTCCTCTGGCTCCTATTGGTTGTTTGGTCTCGTCCCGATAGATTCTTGCAGTTTGCAGTACAAGCAGTAGGCGGGACCAATTAAGAGTTTTTTTTTTCCACAGATTATTTGGCTTATGTACTGCTGTCTGGGCAAAGAGACAGTTTTAGCTAATATGACAAATACATATTTTTATTTAGAAAATTGTAGACTGCAGCAAAGTGTGGCAGGATGAAAGAGGGCCCAAGCGGGAGTTGATCCCCAGACTCCCGGGTGAGAGTCATGTGCGCTAACCATACAGGCAAATGGATATCCCCTTAGCCAAGTAGGGAGGGTGCATGATCATTCGTTGGCATTGTGACAGGACCATGAACTGTCACATCGCATAACCATTCATGAGAAAGAATAGAATGTAAAAAATGTTGTGTCCATTCTGAGATCTCTCATGTGACAGTGGCCCAACGCTACCTTTCATTCCCTTCCACTTTATAAGTCACCAAATCAACATTGCCCATCATATTCATGAGAGCTGATCTCAGACATTTGTCTGAGAAAATACGGGCATCTAACTCTCCTTCTTCTCTGTTCAGTGGTTGCTTACAACTGAGTGTCACACTAAATCTGGTGGTGTGGCTACAAATCTATCTAAAAGATTTAATATCAGTTTAATTAAATCTATTTAGTTTGTTCTGTGACCAGCCACAGTCAGAGATTTACTTTCTCCAGCTTGCTTTAAGACAACAGCACCATCTAACTGTCACTGGCTGCAAAGATGAAGAGGGGCCTAGAAAATACATAATAATTATATTAATAATGATAATAAAAATAATAATAATAATAACAACAACAAAAATAATAATAATAAACAGAGAAAACTGCAGACCACAGAGAGCTGCTTCTTTCACTGTTCATTTATCTGAGCCGGTTAATTATTATAAAGATATTTCATTCAAATAATTTGTTGTTCTTAAAGGCCTGTACATGATAACCAAGAGAACATGTGTATCTGCTACGTTGCTTCTGTCTGCTTTTGATTAAATTATTGAAATTCTCACATGATTTTTAGGGCGTTACTTCTATTTGAGATGTTTCTGACTGTGTCAGCTGGATACAGCTGAGGCAGAATGTTTTTGGCAGTGATCCTGTTTTAGATCTAACTGCAGTGCACTAATACATCTGTGTGCATGTGCCACTGGAAGTCATGGTGTAAACCCCAAAATAAAGCCACTGACCACTGTGCTGCTTTTTCTTTGACAGATGTCCGTTGTCAGGTTTTTAGAGACTGCATCTACACATTTATGCTGATGATATTCTTAGAAATTTTCACTTTTCAAAGGCTTAGAGTGACACCAGAACACACTTCCATGTAGACACTTGCCATAACGGTGAATGTTAACATTGTGTATACTGCAAATATTTGAACATACATCTTTGTGGCATATAATGTCGGTATGTTTGAAAGAGTAAAGATGCTTGTTTTACCTTTAACTTTAAGCTAATGCGCAGTTTGTTTTTTCAAGTCTATTACTAGCAGATCAAAAATTAATGAATGTAAATAAACATGAATACAGTGCATCAAAACACGTTAACGATATAAAATCTCATTAATAATACAACAACATGAGCTTAAAAGAGAGGAGCTTTTGATCTGATTATGTGGATATTCTTTTGAGTTGATGCAAAAGATAAACTCAACTTGACAAAGTTAAATTGATTTAGAAGTGTTCCTTAACATGTTTGCAGATGATGTACTTTCTAAAGATCAAACAAATCAGGATCTATTATCGTCAATTTCAGAGTTACACATGAACACACAAGCACACAGATCAGCTTATTTGTAGGCGTTTTCTCCATGAGGAGAATCCAAACACTATCAATCCCCTCTAATAAAGCATTCTGGTCAGGTAAGTCATCCATCTGTATTAATCAACTCGTCTACTAATCAATTCATTCATTCCCTCTCCCATTCACTCTTTGACTTCACTGGTCCACATGTTCATTCAGCCAGCCCGTCAGTAATGTGATTTACTCCAAGCTTTTGCACAGACTTTGGCTTTATGCCCTGTCATCCATCTCTCCATAGCAATAACCTTGCAGATCCAGACTTGTTAAATCTGACATGTATACATTATATGGATTATATTTTGGAGACACGTCGAGTTTCACTAAAACCAATCTACTCCTGTTGCTCTTTTTTATTGACTGTAGCATTTTTGTTTGCTGATATCCTGTAAACACACAGGGAAAGTGCTAACCATGATCTCATTTGCTAATTGTGCATGCCAGCAGGTGTGAGCAATCTGTCACATCACACTAATGGCTCGTGCAGTTGCTTGGCAAGGTCTGTGTATGCGTGTTTGCTTATGTGTGCATGGTAGAGGGAGGGTGTGGCGTCTATGAAGCTTATTTTTTGTTATTAGCTGGTCTTGATCCACTGGGGCTCGGGCCCCGAGACTGCGGGGGGCTTCGGCATGGGACCACCCTCTTCTGCCCTCTGGGGGGATGCATGTCTGTTTTAATTAAAAGCTTTGAATATATAAATATTATTATACATCAGCTGTGAAAGTAATAGGGCTGAAAAAAATCCGCCACTCATCTCTGCATTCCTTAACTTTATCATTTGTCTACTGGCTCATCAATCATTTTTACTACCTTAGTAAGAACAGGTAATAGGCAAGACTGATCAATGAAAGTGATTGATTAATGAGAGTAATGCTGCGACCCGGAAGCTGCGCACACTCGTCTGACGTTTCCAGCAGGTAGCTAACATCATTCTGCTAACAGTTAGCAACGTTCAGACAATGACATCTGTTTATCTGCGTTTGTGACATGATACCTGCTGTCTGCTAAATACCGGCGTGGCTCGTGCACGTTATTCTGTGGCCAAAGGAAGGAGCAATGAATCCAGCAGGTTGGTCTTGCACATGCGCATTATTTAAAAACTCGCTAACAGTCTCTGCTTTCTGAAATGCCGAAACATCTTGTCCCAAACAGTGCTCTGACTCCCATTAAACAAAGCTAGTACTGCAGTTTTAATGTTCAGAGGGTTCTCCCTTCACTCACGTTTCCATTCACGGACACCGTAAAAAGGGGACAAATATGGCAGCCCCCCCCCCCCTACCCAGCAAGTACAGTAGATGACTCATCCTACGAAAATAAACACATAACAGTTATTCTAGAGCAGCAGTTACACATCAATAGAAACAGTTTTGAATTATATCACATTTTACTACCATTGACCTTTGATTTTTTTTTTACACACTGTACCTTTAATGCAAGCCAAAATGATGTTTTACAGTGAAAATATAAAGCAATGAATCACTTCAGGTGTTAGTCTCATTTTTCCTAAAAACATTTATTTAGGTGTACAATGATGGATCATCTAAATCTTCCGAAGTTCTCTGCTGGGAACAGGGCAGGACTACAGGCAGGCCAGTCAAGCACTCCTGACCACAGCTGACCCGAGGGCAGTCGAGACGACTGGTTTGGACTTGGGCAGATGCTGAGGGGCTATAGCTTGTTACAGTTACGTCAGTAAATAGGGAAGTAACAAATTTCCGCTTCAATTTTTTTGCATTAACCCCGCCCAGCTTGAATGTCCTATCAATCACTCAATGCTCTCATTTCATATAGCACAGCGCCATTTAATGAGTACTTTATTGTAGCACTCTGATATAAAATAGAGGTCGGCCTGATATTTTATAATGCTTAATGTAAATATCTATACATTTATACTGGCCTGTACTGTATTTTTTCTTTTCAAAGTGCACAATAAGAATGCTTTTGAATATAAATTACTAAAAATTTTCTTCTGGGGGAGCATGTCCACAGATCCCCCTTAAGGGATTGTATCTCTCACACCTTTTTCCCCCCCTGACCTGTTTTCATGTCTGGATCCTGCACGAAGGTACCGCATATTGCCCCCTCTCCAAATTCATTTAAAAAAAAAGCTATGAATTCCAGTATTAATTTTGAACATTTCTCTGTGTGGTCTGATGGATTTTTGTACACGTGAAAAACTCTTGGATAAATAATGTTAAGAGCATATTTACTAATCTGATTAATTTCCATGATCACCTACAGTTTGTTTTGTCTGCATGCAGTATGCAGTTTAACTGCATCTCTGATGTCTATAACAAACCAAACCATTTGAAAATCCGTCTAAAATTGAGCCAGTTGTGGTTATTTAAAAAGTACAAGCACCGTTAAAGACCCACAAAGCAACTTTTAGCAATTTTCTCAGTGACGCGCCAGTGACGATTCCAGGCTTCCTCAGACTACATGCCAAAGTATTCTTGGGCAAGACACTGAACCCGATGTTGCCCACCGATGTGCCTATCGGCGTGTGAAAGCATAATTGTGACATGTGTAAAGTGCTTTGAGTAGTCACCACAACGGGATAAGCGCTATATACTGTAAGTACAGTTCATTTACCATGAACAAATTTTTTACTTTTGTTTGCATCTTTTTCTTTGGTTGCTATGTCAGATGAACAGACATGGGGCTGGATCTACTAGGATCCTAATTTGTGTGTAGTAACAATCTAGAATTTTGTGTGTGGGGCTGGACCACAGTTTGTAGGGAATTTATGGAGAGTGACTGCATAACTGGTGGTAGGGGCAAACGTGTAGGAAATGCCCTATGTAAATGAGGGCTTTGCATGTTTTGAGGTTTGCAGCATGACACATTTCAAGGGAGAAATACAACCCTGGAGATGGAGGTATACTGGATACAAATATATAAAATAAATATAAAATATAAATAATGCAACAGGTATCCCTGCAGAGCCTCATAAGTGGCCAATATATGAGAACATGGATAAGTTGTTGCTGTTGTTGGAACAAATGAATCTGTCTGCAGCCTTGAAGATAGTCTGACATCTATAGCTGGTTTCAAAGTTTACAAACATTATGGCATTTTTTCGTGAACCTGGTGCAGAAAACACCATGCAGCATCACACATTAGCATCATGATCTTCACTGACACCACGGACAGAGCTAGAGAGGTCACCAGGTTCCACTTGGATGATTGACAGGTCACTGGAGGAGTAGCTACAGAAATATCTTCAAGTTTGTTTGTACAGAACATTTCATGTGCAGGACATGTAGCCAACAGGACAAGCATAGATCACCAATATCACTACACCAGTTTGAAGCAAGTTTTAAAGTGGTTTCCCAATTAATATTCATCCTTTAAAAAATTTGGACATTTTGACATTTTGACAATTAAAGACATTTTGTCCTGGGCAAGTACAACTAATAATGTAAGACTATTAGCCTGATGTTAGCCTGAAGCTACGTAGCTGTGCTAATCAATTTATATGCTAGCACTAGATTAGTAAAGATAATGTGGGGAAACCATGTCACATGTAGAAACCATGTGACATGTAGTTTACAGTGAGTATTTTAAGGGATTAAACAACTGTGTAAATTGAAATTTTCACAATGGAGCTAAAAATAATCTACAAAGATGCTCAAAGAGTACCTCAGTATCCACGTTAATTCGTGCTGACTAAGCTAGTGCCACATGAGCCAATTTAAATTAAACAGCAGTCTAGCAGGGCTGATACGTAACTTTTTTTTTTTTAAAGTTTATATTTATTGACATTCAGGATCAGACATTCATATCCAAAACATCAATTACACATACATACGACTTATGTTGACTGTCCTAAATGCCAAAGTAGTATCATATTACATCTAAGGAAACAAAATAAGAACTATGTACAATGGAGTGATCTTTTTCAAGTAAAACAATTACTGGTTTGTGAAAATAAATTCAGGTCTATAGGTTGTGACATATTTGACGCAATTTTCGCATTATTTTGTGATTGAAAAATGCTGTAATTTTTTCCATTTTATAAATGTCCACTGTAATGTCCATCCACATGTTTAAGGTTGGCCTTAACCAATTCCTGGTAAATACTCCTTTTGCAAGCCACCAGCAGGATATTTAATAAATGTGTATCTCTTTTCGACCATTCTTTAGGTACGTGTCTAAAAAACATAGTCTTACTCTCAAGAGGTACATGTATGTCACATTTGAAAATAACCTGTAACGTAGCTGATTTTAAAGTAAGGTACTGCACACGATTGTGGACAATTATAGCTTGTAGCCTTATTTTGTAGAAGAATGATGAGAAAAGGAGATATTTCTGGGGTATTTTGTAAAGGAGTGAGACAAACCCCCAACCCAGTGTCAGCAGCCCGACATCTCCCAGCCATGCAACTCATTGTGATCTGACACAAACATCCAGTCTACCTTCATCACCAGACAATCAACCAGAACTGCTGGGTTCAGAGACCATAGATCCCACATTAAACTCTGCACCCCAAAACACCCTACTTACCTTTCTATGGACCTTTTTGAACTTCTTACAAATATTTCCAGACATATTATCCAGATTATTTATATGATACAGATTATTAGTGTAAAGATATTTTATTTCTCATGTCTCTCTCATATGACTGCAGCTGTCAGGAGTGTATTATGATATAACTGCAGTCCCTACAAGTGTGTGTTACAGAGAGGGACACAATCATTTCATCTCTAATTATATGGTCTTGCCCCTCCTCTAGCCACCCCGTGTATAAGAGTCTACGTCCATCACTGCAAGACACAAAATGCTGAAACATTTATCAGCTCGTATGTTTCCTGTATTTATGTGTGTGACTGTGTGCAGAGATGTTATCCAGCACCTGCTGAGACTTGGAGGTGTGAGCTTCATCAAAGGGGTGGACAGTGATCTTCTTTCTGCTTCAGAGAGTAAAAACAATCACTGTGAGAGATGGTAGTATGTGTATACTCAGTTTATGACAATAATAGATAATTTTTATGCCTTGAAAATTTTAGGGCAACCAAAGTGTTTTACAATGAATCCATTATTCATTCATGCCACATTCACACTGGTAGTTGTACGTTACATGTGAAGACAGCTAACCTGGGGAAGATTGGTGGAGACATGGCAGCCAGTCCATGACAACCAACACCAAACATTTATACACATTAGTAGTGTTGCAGACTCTGGAGACAAGGTGGATGACATGTTGTGCCCATAGACACACCGACTGACCTTCCAGCTATTGGACAACCCACTTTACAACCAAGTCTTCTTTTTCTCGTTGGTTTTCTGCTCAGGTCAGGGTGCTGTGGTGGTACACCATCTTGTTCTCAATCTTTATACAACATTTATCTTTTCTCTGAATTGAAAAGGAAAATATGTCAGAGAAAAATCTATGCCAGACACAAATATTACAAACTTCTACATCAATTATGTAAAACAGAGGTTGATCAAACAACTTCGACAGCCAAGTCCTCCTCTGTTTGGGGTTCTCTGTGGAGGTCTTCGCTGCTGGAGCTTCTGAAACAGCGACTGGAAATAAACAGAAACACAGCTGGCTATCCTCTTGGTCAGGTAGCCAGGGCTCATGATCAATCGGAGGCATAGTGACAGGACTGTCAACTGCCGCATAGATAAGCAGCTTTCTACATCAGCACTTTTAATACCCATTTCTGATGTTCTGCATGTATTTTTTCTTGATCTGTCTAGGATGCAGGGTCGAAAACACTTAAGTGGAAGGAGTCCCATGTTCACTCAGGTATAAGAGTGAGGAATTCCAGACAGTTTTTGGCTAACAGAGGTGTGAGACAGAGAGAAAATCAAGCATTGTCAGTAATCATACAGTTTCCACACACATCAGGTCTCTGTCAAAACTAACTTGAGGCTTTAGAATAAAAAAAGAAAAGAAAAAAAGAATCTAGTTTATGTATATTTTTTGCCTGCACAAATGCTTGTTGAGCTTACAGTATTTCGAAAGCTCAAATACATTTTGTTGTGACTTCCATGTTGACTGACTTGACTATATGATCAGGAATACATCCTTTCATTTGTCTGCAGGATTGGCTTGTGATTGCTTGATGTATTTGTGCTTGCTCTTTCTTTGTAGACCTCATTCACAGAAATCACAAGTAAAATAAAAGTGTGCTAGTGTAAGCAAATTAGTGTAGGAGGTTTTTTTTTTTCATTATATTAACAATCTCTGTGTGATATGACCAAAAACGGCTTTATTTTCAAAATTATGCCAAAATCCCTGTAATTTGAATGATCTAATATTTGAATCAATACCAACACTCAGAAATTGCAGAATATTTACAATTGTTATATATTTTTTTCCTATAAACATATGTATATTTACTGATAAAATGGTTTCATAGCATTCATTGTAGGAATCATTATCCTCTACCTGACTAAAGGATATCAATACTTTGACCAGTGCTGATCTCTCTCTCTTTTTTCTTTTCTTTTCTTTTCTTTTCTTTTCTTTTCTTTTCTTTTCTTTTCTTTTCTTTTCTTTCTTTTCTTTTCTTTTCTTTTCTTTTCTTTTCTTTTCTTTTCTTTTTCTTAAATGCGATTATCTTAGCAGCATCACTTTTGTCAGGCTCATATGCTTAGGCATAGAAATGTGTGTTGAGCGACATCTTGTGGTCACCGTGAAGAACTACAGCTCCGACAGCCGGTAAGGCGAACATGTGATTTGTCCCATACGACTTCACGTAGAAACGACGCTGTCATGTCTGCCCCCTTGATGGTAAGTTATCCTTCAAATTCTGACTAAATTCTACGGTGTAAAGTTTAATGAGAGCATTGTAATCTGAACATGTATGTTTATTGATTTATTAAGTTATTCGCAGGGTCGGATTTATTCTCAGGCTCAAAACGTGCTTTTGCTGAACCGTTTTTAATCAGCACGTTAACTCTAAATCTTGTGTCTTTATTTTTTTTATTTTATCAGTCTGCGTCTCTTAATGGTGGCTTTCATTTCTTTGGAGTTGAAGCTTTGACAGAATGTCTTTATGAGTCTGTATGTAAAGTAATGAGAAGAAAAATCCGCTATCTGCGTCCAGCTCGTGCCCTTTGTTTTCTGGTTTTTATATATATATATATGAGAACTAGATGGTAGGAGCTGTTCATGCCTTGCATCTCTGTGTCTGTGCAGTCTCTACACCGATGCTGCCAGCGGTCAGCTCTCCTCCTTGTTGCTAGGAGACACTGGAGCTCCAGCTCATCATCCCCCCCTCCCCTTCTATCGAGGCTCCTGCTCTACCTCACCCAGCGTTTCTATGATGTAGAGATGCTCCTGAGCTGGACGTTTCAGAAGAGGAGGAAAGGACTGCAGAGGAAGAATGTGTAAGACAGACACACCTACAGTCGTCCTCAAAACTATTCATAAACCTCCAGTTAAAGAAGGGGGGAAAAATCAGCTGTCGGTAATGACAGTAAGTTTAAATGAGTAAGTTTAAATTGACAAAAGTAATAATAGATAAAAAAAGAAATTCTATGAAAATCATGACATTCATTTTGAATTGTGGTTTGAAATAAATATTAAAAACAAATAAATAAAAAATAAAACAAGTAAACAAGCACAATGGGGCTCCAAAGCTAAAAGTTTATTGAGCAACATTTTAAGGCAATCAGGTGTTTTCTCTAATGTTCAAAAAAGACTTTTATACCTGTTGAGAAGTATGTTGATCCACTGTTTATGGAAAAGGTGCACTAATGTGTCTGGGACAGTTTTGTTAGTTTTTATTATTATTATTATGATTTCCAACCACAATTAAAAGGTAACATTTTTTTCACTGAATTATAATTTTGTACATTTTTATTTATTATTAGTTTCTTTAGTTTCTTATTTGAATTACTGTTGTGAATTTTGCCTTTACTTTAATTGAAGGGAATTAAAAAAATTGAGGATGACTGTAAACTACCGCCGTTAGTCACATCTTTTCTGTTTCAGGATAGACTCTAGTAAGCTTCAGTTTAAATGAGACACCTTTCTTATCTTTAAAGCTCCATGAAACAACTGTCACTGTGTATCACAGTATAAAATGCATTATTATTTCTTGGTTATAATTATTCGTATTCTTTAGATCAGTGGGTTCCTGGACCCCTAGTAGGCTCCCCAGGGGCCTTGACTGTTCAGAGCCAGTGTGATTAAAAAAAAAAAAAAAAAAAAAAAAAAACTAAGGCCATGTTCATACAGAGACAAGTTGAGGTGTATTTGTTTAAGTTTTCATTTATTTATTTTTTTAATCATTTGGGTGTTTCATTCACACAGAACCAGTGTTTTGGAAGCCTAAAAACACTAACTTTGCACCATTTCATTATTGAGACATGTCTGAGAAATGCCACAATGTAGGTTATTCATGGCAAAGCAAGGCAAGTTTATTTGTATAGCACATTTCATGTACACAAGTCCTTGTGCTTTACATCAGAAGAAAAGAAAGCATAAAGTAAAAGTATAAACACATGATTTAAAATTAAAAACAAAGAAAAAACATTTAAAAGAATCTTAAAAGAGGCTCGCAGATTTGGACTCCTGAATAAAATCTAAGTAAATGCAGCTGTAAATAGATTTAAATAAACTATTTCAGGTGATCTGATACTTTTTTGGAGTTTGTTCCAGATATGTGGAGCATCGAAGCTGAACGCAGCTTCTCGTATTTCTGGCTCTGACTCTGGGAACAGATAAAAGACCAGATCCAGATGACCTGAGTGGTCTGGTGGCTTCATACTGGGTCGGGAAGTCACTGATGTGTTTTGGTCCTAAACCATTCAGAGCTTTATAGACCAGCAACAGAACTTTAAAGTCTTTCCTCTGCTGGACAGACGGCCAGTGTAAAAACCTCATACCTGGACTGATGTGGTCCACTTTTCTGGTCTTAGTGAGAACTCGAGCAGCAGAGTTCTGAATGAGCTGCAGGTGTCTAACTGGGTACGTTTACATGGAGACTTTTTTCCCTTTCGGAAAGAAATCATGATTGAGGATTTCAGGGCGGCTGTTTTCATTCCGATCTGGTGTGTACATGTGCCAACATTTATTCAGAATAATCCTGTCTGATGTGCAGAATGATGTTAAATCACGTTATTTATTAAAGACGGAGGTCTACAAACTGATCGTCACGGTTGTTGTGGTTTCTGCAGGACTTATGAAGCAGCAGCTGATCCTCATGCACTCCTGCTGCAAACAACCAAGAGAACAGGTGTAGAGAGAGACAGAGTTTGAGTTAAAAAACAAAATTTCTCTCGCAATCCAGGGAATTATGTTGTTCACCACCATCTGTCAAAGTGAGGAAACGTCACTTGTTGCACGTTAACGTCTCATCAAAGCATGCCGCAACCCCACAACTTTCTGATTCAGTGTTTACATGATACCACGGTCGGTTTGGGAAAAGGAATATCTGAACTCTGGTTTCATCAGAGTAAAGGAGACAGCCTCATAGATCATTTATGGTGAAATGCAGCTAATGAAAGTATAAACCAGCATGGTTTCACCTCAGGCGGGTGAAGAGTCCACAGATTCTTTGGTAGTTGCATGAAGAGTTAAAATAGGTTGGGAACCACTGCTCTAGATCCCCCTAAATATTGTCCATAACACAAAATTCTGGTTTGCTTGTCACTGCTTAAATTTCACTAATTTTCCTTGTTCTTTTCCGCAGTTACTATGGCTACACGCACAGATTCTATGGGCCAGATGTAGCATGTGCACACTATATTTTGAGTCTGGGTGGAGGATTTCGGTAAGTTTCTTTGTTGATTTGCCTCTTAAAATTGTAGATACCCTGACTACAGTTGCTTTATAATATAACTGGATTATCACTTTCTTCTTTTACACCTCAGTGAATCTTCTAAGCCTTGTCAAGACCAAGCCACTTTTCTTTTATTCTGTTGTTTATGGGCTTAAAATAGTGATCAGACCCAGAGGATGTGAAAAATAGGCCTAAGGTGTCATCTTAAAATGTGGATATTTTTAGGACTTGAGCACAGCAACTCTACCAGCTCCTGACTGTCAGGCACTTTTCCCTTTTGTATTTATTAATGTCCCCAAATAAATTCAAATTCCCTGGAGGTGCACTCTGAAACCAAATTCACTCTCAGAGTTTGATGCCCTTCTTTATACAGTCTGCTCCTCTTATGAATGAAGTGTCAGGTATAAGTGCATGTTGTGCAGAAAAGGTAGCATCTGATAGTGTATTCAACATCAAGAACCTGAACAGGAAAGTCTTGATTGATGAAGAAAGTCCTCCCTTATCTCTTAATCTTTTAGATTATTTGAGTTTCAGGTCTTGTCAAGCAGCTAAGCCAAAGAAAGCCTCTTGGTGTTCAGCTTGCTTCAGATCTTGCTAGTGCATTCCTCTGGAGCTGTTGTGATCCACTTTTAACGTGATCCTCAGGTACGTCGGCCAGTCAGAGTGGTTCCATCCAGACCACAGGGGCAACTTCACTTGGGATTTCTTGAATCATAAAGACACACCTTTAGAGGAAATAAACATGAGCCACACAGTCGTCAACTACACAGGACTGTTTAACCTGGGTAAGGAGCCCTAACACACCCTCTATTACCTCCTTCCCTTTGATCATTTTTATTTTTAATTCTGTCAGATTGATGTAATGTGGGATCATCATATCAAGCATGTGAGTCTGGTTATTTTATATGATTTGTCTCCCTGCAGAGAAGCAACAACATTTGCGAGTCCTGAAGCTGCAAGGCTGTCCTGAGGTGGACGACTGGTTCTTGGCTAAACTTCATGTGTTCCAGGACTCTCTGGAGGAGTTGGACATTTCTCACTGTCCACGCATCACCACGGGCGGCTTGGCTGCACTCAGGAATCTCAAGTAATCAACCAAAGACTGATATAGCTTCATCATAGCTTAGTTACTCCGACAATATTCACCGCGCTAATCTTTTCCTTTTGTTTTGTTGTGTGTGTGTTGAAGGGGACTGAAGCATCTGGATGTGTCATCCTTACCGAGGATTGCAAGTCCTGGGTTGGTGATCATCCTGCTGGAGGAGATGTTGCCACAGTGCCAGATCATAGCTGATGGTTATGATCTGAGGCAGACAGGAGGGGAGGTTATAGATGAGCAGATGCAAAGACAGAGGTAGTGCAGGGGTGGGAACAGGAGTCTCTGTCAGCTTTTATGAGATATGGGTTCTTAACTCAATTGCATGTGTTTCTTTGTATGAACTGGTTATGGACTTGTATGATTAAACGTGTGCATCAAACTAAAACAGAAAGAGGGGGAAATGTTGCAGATGTGTAAGAAATTTTTCTACCTTATCCTCTGTTGGATTATTTGGAATTCAGGTGAAAAATCTGTAATCAGTCTGGTTTCGCATGACACCCAAATCAGATTGTAGGTTAAAGTGTCATCATGTAAAATTTCATATTCCCAAAGTGACTTGCCTCAGTCCAGTTGCACTTTGTCTGCCATGATTTCATTTGATGCTAACTGTAATATTATTGTAAATAAATAAATTAAATTAGATCTAAAATTGGCTTCATTTACTGTTTATTGTACCAATGTATGGATTGTCGTCTCACCTTTAAAGATATAGTCCAATTAAATTTGATTCATTAGAGTTTGGTTGTAATCCAGTGAAAACAAATTTATGACATGAACCACATTAGTCCAGTTTATAGTAACTATGCCTTGATAAGAAAGCCAAAAGATTGCAAGGAATCTTCTTTAGTTCAGTCCCAAAACCAGGAGAACCAGTCGCAGGGAGGGCAGCTGACTGGAGTTGGAGAGGACAGGAATGAGGATTCAACAAGGATATTACTCGAAGCCTGGGATACTCGCGGAAAAAAAAGACACAAATCAATGAAAACTTCATTTATTTATGCTAAAAGAATAAAAAGAGAAAATTACAGGAATGTATTCAGTGCATCATGGGACTTACTCAGGAGCATATAAGGAAAGGGATGGATAAGGGTCACCCACCACAGCTCTCACTGTAAGATTTGCTAAAAAGTAAAGTAAAAGTAAAGCCTAATCATAAATGAAGAGAAGGTCTCTGCTTCTCAAATCCAAACTGGGAGCTGGATCCATAAGAGAGGAGCCGGATTATGGAAGGTTCTGCCGGCCATCTTTAAGAAACTCTATGAATCGTAAACTTGCAGTGTGAGAAAATATGGAACTATGACATGTGTGATGGAGTTGGATATAATTAGAATAGAAGAAATTTTTATTTTATATTGGATGAAATCATAAATACTTAAATATTGCAGAAAAAAGAAAGGATTATTGTTAACTTTGTGAATTCATATAAATGCTTATTACACCAAACCACGTGGCTACCCTACACATCATAGTGTGGCTGTATGTATTTCTAATCGTCACTGCGCAAGCTTATGTGAGAAAACTAAAGCCTATAATCCAGTATGAGCCTTGTTCCTGCACAGCAATGTTACACCCCACAGTGGTCTGCTAAAGAAACCATAAGGATTTGGATACAAGAGTGATTGCGGCTGAAGAAACCACTGGTGCATTTGTATGTTCAGATCTACTGTTATTTGTTTGCCAGATTTGATGTAAATAGAGCATATATAAAAGCTAGCTCCAATTTTCATGCATGTTGCTTTTTACTCATAATTCTATTAGAGTGTAGTCTAGAGTCCAATCACTCCAGATATAATAATATTTATAAATATTAATATTTAATTAGCTATTTATAAGATAATTCAGCTGTAGGAACCAATCACGTCGCGTAAACGGGGTCACTGTAAACACGGACGTCATTTTTTACGGACAACAACAAGACGGAACAGCTGAGCGGTAGCTGTGTGGCTCCATATCACAAATTTATTAAATCTACAGGAATTTCAGTCGATTGTCAATTAAACCATTACAGTTAAAGTGCGTGATAAGTCGGATAAATGTCTGATGCATCAGGTAAGATGGCTGTCTGGTCCGTAAATGAGACACAATTTCGATTATTTGTTCCACAGCGCCAGTGAGCTAGCATTACTGCTTTAGCCTTGTACAACGAGTCTGTCAAGTTTGACGGGTTATTTATTTATTTATTATTTATTTCACAATTTGTAGAACTTCCTAATAAAGAAGAAGAGGTGGAGGCTACGCCTGAATCAGAGGTGAGAACAGTTTGGGTTGCGATTGTTTGCAGCTGCGCAGGGGCTGCAAGTCAAAACAAAGCCCTGATGTTTCCGTGTCTGGCACAGCAGAGCATGGTGTCATTTATCTCAAATGACAAGAGCAGACTGTCTTGACTTCATAGAAAAGGGTCTGGTTCAGTTACACCAGTAAGCAGTTTTGTTTCTTCTACAGGAGCAATCTGACGACAGCAGTGAGGACGAGGCTGCAGGAGAAAGTACGAATAGTTTGTTGGATTTATTTGTCTAGCACAGGATAAGAGCCAATCCAAAGTTGATTGTACTGAATTTATCATTGGCTACATTTCAGTTTCTGAATGTATTACTTTTTTTTAAATGTATCTTTGATAAATACAAAAACTGTGGACTTCACCTTACAGCAGGTACCAGAGATCATGCTGCTGAACACGATTTTGATTTATTAAACAAGTTTCAAATAAGACAGTTTATTTGATCTATGTCCCAGAGATCATGTGAAAGTAGCTAAATTGATCAAGTTCTGTAATCAAAGTCACATGAAATTGGTTGAATACACAGTGAATATTTTGTTAGCTGTGTGATACACTACACATAATTTTGTAACATGGATTTCATGTGTTTGATGCATCATTTCTGGTAGTCTGCCTTTAAATTACATACATGCCATGAGTGATTCATATTATCTGCTTTTTGTTGATGGCTCTGGGTAAAATGAGATTTAAAGTCTTTGTCAGCATTGATTGCTTACAAAGTTGTATTTGGTTCATGTATTAAAATAAGTTCTGCCTGCAGTGTTCAAATGGAACTAGAGAGCTCCAGAAATTGATATTCTGTCTTGTTCTTTTGACCAAACTTAAGTAAACATATTGATCACCCTCATTTGATTCTCCTTTGTTCCTGCCAGTGGACTTCCTACGAAACCTCTTCTCCAGCACTCTTGGTCTCGGCTCAGCAGAAAAGGTTTTAGATGAGCTGACTCTGGAAGGAGTGGCACAATATATAAAGAGCGGCAAGTGTGAGTGTTAGTTTACTTCAAACCCACACTGCTCTGATGTAATTTACCACAATGGATTGATTTACCACTTCTAAGTTGTAGTTGTTATTTGTAGTCATGAGTTTTTCTGCATCCACACAGGTAAAAACATCATCTGCATGGTTGGAGCTGGAATATCCACATGTGTGTATACTGTATAAGTTGTTAACAGCAATATTGTTAACAATATTTTCATAGATCGTTTATTGACAGTTGTCTTTTTGAAATCCTCATTGGTAAATTCTCCATCTTCTCCCTCTTCAGCTGCTGGGATCCCAGATTTCCGCTCACCAGGAACTGGCCTGTATGCAAACTTGCAAAAGTATAACCTGCCTTATCCAGAGGCCATTTTCCAGATAGATTATTTTAAGGTTGGTCAAAGACTTGCACCTTTTTTAAGGATGAATCCTTCATTTAGGTCATGAAAAGTCCTTTTCAGCTATTCAATTATGAATTTGTGTGTTTACACACATTTACATACATACAATTCATGTACCTGTACAGCTGTGCTTGAAAGTTCACATACCCTCTTATTAAAGAAAAGGCTAAATTTACCATAGTAATTCAAATGACAACAAACTAAAAAAAAAAAAAAACCTAGAAAAAAACAATTTAATAAATTATAATTTAGTAAAATAAAATATTGATTTCAAATTTTAATATAAAGAATAATAGTAATAATGATAAAAAAAACTGTCCCAAATAAATTAGAGCACCCTGCTCATAAACAGTGGGCCAAAATATCTGTCATTCATTATTACTTTTATCAAATCAGCTTATTTCACCGGCAGCTGTTTTTTCTTCTGTCTTTAATGAGAGGGCATGTAAACTCTCAAGCACAACTGTACATACGTGTGCGTCAGTACTTTGCTTTACTTCTAATTGCAGCTCCATTTATTTCCTTGTTTGCTTTATGTGTTTTTACTTTCTCTGTAGTAAACAATATTTTCTCCATCTTGCATTACAGAAACACCCAGAGCCATTCTTTGCTTTAGCAAAAGAACTTTACCCAGGACAGTTTAAGGTACGCCATAAAGCCTTTCCTTTAATAGATTGTTTGCCTTCTCTTATAAAAATGCCTCACTCTGGTTTCTGTGCTGAAAATTTAGCCCACAATCTGTCACTACTTTATAAAAATGCTGAAGGACAAGGGGCATCTGAGACGCTGCTACTCACAGGTAAGAAAAACACCGTCTCATATTTGAGAACCAAAAGTCACTAATCTGTGTTTAAGTTACTGAATGTGACTGTGCAGAACATTGACACTCTGGAACGGGTTGCTGGCCTCGAAGGAGATGATTTAATCGAAGCTCACGGAACGTTCTACACGTCACACTGTGTAAGCTTCTGTTGCCGCAAGGAGTACAACCTGGACTGGATGAAAGGTGTGTTTTTGCTGTTGTTTTTGATTAATTGTTCTGATTTGACATTATTTGGATTTCAGCTTTACCTCTTGTCTTGTAGAAAAAATATTCTCTGATGCCATTCCCAAATGTGACAAGTGCAGCAGTTTGGTCAAACCAGGTAAGAAGAGCCTTTTTCATATAAATTCCTATATATACCTTTAGGCTACATGCATTTTTAAAAATCTTTTTTTTTTTTTTTTTTAATTTATTCTTATTTGAATTAAATGAGCCATTAACTTGTTGTATCTCTGTGCCCAGATATTGTCTTCTTCGGAGAGAATCTCCCAGTCCGATTCTTCACTTCAATGAAGATGGTGAGCACATTATGGTGGTTTGTGACACATTTTGAAGAGATGTTACTTATGAATATTACAAAACTGAATTGCACTTTTTTGTTTGTTTGTTTTTTGTTGTTAAGGATTTTCCTCGTTGTGATCTTCTCATCATCATGGGGACGTCTCTGCAGGTCCAACCATTTGCAAGTTTAGTTGGCAGGTATTGTAGATCAGCTTTCACAGTCCTCCTCCCTGAGCAACTTATGATCTGCTTGTGTATTGCTTATTAGCAGTCATCACGTTTACATGGAGACTTTTTCACCATTCTGATTGAAATCAATCCAATTTAAGATTTCAGGGCAGCTGTTTACATGGGAACTAATCTATTCCGATCTGATGTGTAAATGCGCTAACACTTAAGCAGAATGGTCCTGGATCATTTTCATTCTGATTGAACTTTCAAACCGATTGCAATCAATACATTCAGCTCCATGTAAGCATAGCTGGTGAGTCTGTCCTACATTATGAAAGTTTCAGGCTTTTAGCAAAATGTCTCTAAGGAGGCTGTTGCACTCACCCAAAACTTGCTTTATCATGTGTTTTTCTTCTTAAAGGGTTTCCAAAAGTTGCCCCAGACTGCTCATTAACATGGAGAAGACAGGACAGGTAAGGCACGATTGCTTCATCACCATTTAATGCATTTTTATCATTATTATGTTTTTTTTGTAAAACTGCATGCCTTGAATCTTAATGCAGCATCATGTGCTGTGTGTGTTCCTCTCTGTAGGCTGATCCTGTGTTTGGGTTGCTTGGTTTTGGAGGAGGGATGGACTTTGATTCAGACAAGGCTTACAGGTGATAATGAGATACTGATATTCCTATCCTCCAGCTCTTTTATTACACCACTGTTCGCCTGAGATTGCAGCTTAGGTCTGAGTCATGCATGTTGTGTTTTCTGTGTGCCAGATTCAACCTAAATCACACAGTCAGACGTTTCACTGCCAGAGGGTGCCAGACCTTTATCAATAATTTAGATAGAAAATGCAGAGCATAGCTAAACTCATAATTAATAGATAGTTTGGAGGTGGATGCTTTGGGCTGTTCTGCATTTTTGTTAGTTCTCATGAAGATAATTGAATACATGAATGCTTAATGTGATGATTTAGTGTTCCACATACCCATTAATCACCCACTCACTCAATTTCCTTCCACTCACACGTCATTGTCGGTTCAGTGCAGCTGCCCAGTCATTTCTGATAATGAAAATGATTAACCTGTTTATCTACTTTCCAAAAAAGTGTTGCTTGTAGCAGCTTTATCGCACAACATTTTGAGCAACACAATACCAGAAAATAGCTATTTGCTTTATAAACTTGCAGAAGAATCCTTTCTTTGCCTCGTTCATTTTTCTTACATGCTCCATGTGGTTTTGTGTTGTGAAAGCTGGTCCAGCTGCGTGTACATTTTGGTTCAAACTTTCAGATTTTTTTCCTCCTAAAATCTCAAATTTCTTTTAGCTGAAAAGGATTCCACAAAGAAATGGAGTACCACAGCTGACAGATTACAGCTCTGCATTAGCTTCCATTAGGTTTCTTCTTAGATGCTGCTCTTTCTCAACATACAGTGGTTTTCTGCGGTTATTTTTTCCAGTTTTTTTGGTTATTAAAGATTTGTGTCTCATGTTATAAACAAAAAGTTGGCTGAAAATTGATATATATTTTTTTATCAAGCTGCATTAAATAATTCCAGGTCATTAGAATTAGATTGGCTATCTTACAGCTGGGGACGCACTACACACTATTGGCTTGATTTTAGCCATTATTTCCAGTTGTGTCTAGTTGGTACTAGTTGGCTCTACTTGTATGCAGTCAGCATGAGAAGTTGGCGTAGAAATCTGTTGGTGTGTGATGGGGTTTGGACTCAAATCGGCAGAAGTGTGAGGTGAACAGACCGTGCTGAACAGCAGTCGCAGTATTTCAAATATGTTTGAATTTTTGGAGGTGAATCTGGTCTGTGCAGCACACCAACTCTACACGTCATGATCAGCTAATGAGAAAAAGGAGATGGGACACCAGAAATTCCATTTTTAAGTTGGCGAAAATAACAGAAAACAGCTGAGCGGGTATTTGAAACTAAAAAATGGCTAGCAAGGAAAGAGGAGAGATGAGGTGAAGCTGGACATAAGATATAGAGGTAAGACTGGAGGAGCTGTGGCAGGAGCATGAATCCTTATGTAATGTTGGGCGCACAGACAAGGAGAAGAGTCGGGCAGTAAAAACCGAGGCTCTGAATGTACCAGCTGTGTGAATATTAGCCTATGTTACCTCCTATTCAACAGCCTATGAACAGCGTTTCCTGAAAATACTATATTTAATTCACTCACCTCCAACACCTTATGCAGCTTAAAAAGCTCTGATGCCTCCATGACTTGACCCACATCTGTTTTTTCTTTTTGGTAGATGCATTTAAGCAAATAGCTGCGCAGATAACTGCAGTGAGCAGTGTGCTGTCCACGCTTGTTTGTTGGGGTCAGTTGGTCGTGTAGTATGTGATCTCTGATCTGGCGCGGTCGTTAAATGTGTGACACCCAGTCTTTAGTTCTGATCAAAAGAACTCTGGCAAGGCCAGTCTGGAAGTGTGTGCCCCCGAGTCTGTTTTAAAATCAAGACTGTGAAAGTCTTTTATCCCAGCTTAAGATTCCAACGTGTTGACTGTTTTCTTCTCTCCAGAGACGTGGCTCACATCAGTTCATGCGATGATGGCTGTCTGGTGCTAGCTGAGCTATTGGGATGGAAGGTGAGCTCGATATTTTTCTCTCGGAAGTCCTGTGCTCATTTATGGTTTGCACTTCCTGTACAGCTGGCACCACAAAGGGCCGTACTTAATTGTAAAGCTGGCGGCACACTACACAATTATTTGCCTGATTTTAACCACAATTGTCAGTCGGGCGTAGTCGGCTCCAGTTGGGGCTAGTTGGGTTCAGTCTGCCTCGCTAGTCGGCTGAAAAATCTGTCGGTGAGTCTGGGAAAGCGACTCAGATCTCCAAGTGTGTTACAGAAACCGACCTGACACGACCTCAGTCGTAGTCAATGAAACATGTTTGAAAACTAGAGCCAAATACGCCCGACTGGGAACTGCTGCAGCCGCATGTGCAAAGAACTGCATGGATTTCCTACTGAAACCCAGCATACGATCAAATCCTGACAATGTCATGTGCACAATAATTTTCAGATGCAATCTATGCATATGCATGGATCTAAGTTGGTAAATTTCCTTTTTACATCCCAGTAAACATGGAATAGAGAGCAGATGTTGGAGTTCTACCCGCACCGGGGAATCTCCTCTCTGCACGATCAGAAAGACAAAATATGACTTTGGAAGTGAAGGAAAATAAAGAATTTAACTGAGAACAAACTTGAAACTGTTTATGGGCAAAAAATATGTTCTACTTCGGCATTACACGCAAACAGAGGAGAGGTGGTGAGAAGTGTGTGACGCTGCTGTGGAGTCAGACTCTGATAGCTCCGAAGGTTATTACATATTTGTGAAACATTTGTTTATAGGCTCCAGCAGCCTCCTCACAGCACAATGTCACTTTAAATATTGTATCTATTAGCCGACACAATTTATTATTGTAACAGCCAGGTGCAGGCGCAGCCATGCGCCACAGCCTTGGGAATTAGTGATGCGCGGATTGATGCGCATATTTCAATAATCTTGCCCGTCCTGACCCACAGCTATGAAATACACTCCATGGCAATGCCAGACTATTTTTTCCTGTAGGTGCACAGGGGTGCTGACCACGTCATTTATGGAACTGTTAAACTTTTGATTTAATGCCACACCAATGTTGGCTCGGGCTCAATCGAACTCCATTATATGTAAGTTGGGACGAGAAGTCGTCCTGAATCTCCGGCTGCATTTGAAATATTAAAAAAGTGTTCCAGAGTCTTGCTCACCATGAAAGTAAGTGGAAAATAAAGTTAAATCATTCTGTGAGTGAACTATTCCTTTAAGACAAAAACGATCAGATGCAGCAATTCACAGAATACTGTGATGTTTTTTTTTTCGTTTTCATTTCCTCTGAATTTCTTTTATGACATGCTCATTTGTTTCTGTTCTTTGTGCTGAGCTTAAAGTCATAATACCTCTAATTTATAGTAGGTTTAGCATACAGAGCATGGAAATGGTTGACCTCATAGACCGATCTAACAGAATGCTTCGCAGGATGTGGATAGCAGTAGCAGTGACTTTTCAAGTGAGTCATCTGCATGTCTAGCTGAAAGTACATAGGTGACTCTCTCTGTCCTACACACCTGTATCAGATTAATGGGTCAACATGGGCAGCACAACAAGCCTTTGAGGTGAGCCATTTGATTTGAATCCGTAGTGTTAGGGCAGAGAAATGTGTAAAACCTGCAGGGCAGAGGCCTTGAGGACTGGAGCTTGACACCCTTGCTCTAAAGTCTGACTCACTCCCACTGCATTCATATGCAAGCATATAAAAATATTTTTTACTTCTGTTAAACTGAACTAAAATAACCTGGAAGCGCGACAAAGCTTCTTTTACTGCGTCAAAGTGTCAGGTAAATGAGCAAAGGGTTCATTTCAAGCTAATCACTATAAATAAATAAAATAGTTTTATTGCTAGAAGTATGAATCTATATTCGGGTTGTCGGTGCAGGGCTTATGTACTTTGTTGTGTACTTTCAAACCGTGACACAATGTTTTGTCTTTGAAGACTTTTATTTCTACACAGTGATCCAAACACTTTAAACTAAAAGTACTTTGTCATTCTGTGAGGAAAAACTACAAGTCCTGTCTTCATAAAAAAGATTAATCAAGATACACTGATAATAATACACTCATAATCTACATTCTGATTGAAATTGTGAGTTGCTAAGATTCCCATCCCTACAACGTGTTCATATTGGCAAATTTCATATCGGCAAAGTAAACACTGAGGACTTATTGTTTTTTAAATAAACCAATAATACAATGTATTTGTTCTTGACATGTAGACCACAGTAGACATTTCTATTTGTCAGACATCTCAACAGCTGAGGCCGTTTTTTGAACCTTTAATGATACAAGAATATATAAACTGAAAAAAACAACAAAAACCTGTAATATTTTTAAATGATTATTGAATGTGATTTATGGAAGATTTTCAGGTTTTGATTGTCATTTTATGAATGTGCTTTAAGTAGGGATGTATCGATGCTTCTAGAAATGATTCAAAATCAGCTCAAACTGGTTAAAATGTCAATGGATGTGGAAAAAAAGAAAATTTATCCACATGGGCTTTTAAACAAACTCCTGAATGTGCAGGAAATAATGCAGCGTTTCCCCAACTGACTCAGAAATGGCAGCATGCCGTCGCTACATTACCAGCACCTCGCCTTCAAAATGCAGAGAATTAGCTGAAAGTGTTACATGGTCTATGTCGATGTTTCTGCTGTCGGCCATCTGCTTTGCACGTGAACAACTCAGTATGCCCCATTTAATCAGAAGACCTACAATCCCAAAATTCAGCTTCTCTTAATGAGAAAATGCCAAATAGGGATTTTTAATAAGACATGAGTCCAAATATTAGTAGTTCAGAAAATTAATGTGTCAGCTTTACAGTTTAATTTATCTCCATTATGTGCGATATATCGTCAGAGAAATTCCCCACGGTAAGAATTTGTCAACTCACAATAAAAACGATAAATTCAATTTATCAGGTTGTATTTACAGTTATTAGTATCGTTATTTTTTTCTGGTGCACTGTTTGAATAAATGTCAAATTTGTACTCATGTTTTCAGACTTATATGTTTGGTGTCACAACACTTTTACAGTACTGGTGTACTACTTGAACTTAATTTAAGTAGTTTAGTGGCTTCTTGTATTATTTTAGGGCTTTCAAGACAGAATGTAATGATACTGTAGCTTTATAATACAAACAATCAGGCTGCTATTTTTATTGTCAATTATCATTACCGTGATAAAAACCAGAAATTATCGTGTTATATTTTTTAGTCCATTCCTAGTATTAACACATTTGATATCCCTATAATTATTTTTTATCTTAGCGTATTTGTTTTACTTGGGACCCCTCAGTTTGGGAAAGGCTGGTGTAGTGAGTGTGATGCGAGTTGTAATTTACACACAGTGGGTTCATATGACACCCTCTCTCCGACCTGTGGTTCTGCCAAAAAGATTTTGTAGGGAAAACACTGTAAAGTATGCAATCTGACACGCTTGCGCCAGATGTCAGTGCGCATTGCATTTGTGGATGACTGACTTTTTTTTCTTTTTGGTAATGTTCCTGTGTGAAGATGTGTTTGAGGGCCACCTTTTTGGGCTGACATGTCATGAAACAGAAAGCTTGAGTTGTTTTTCTCTATTTCTGGGCATCACTGTATTACCAGTCTGTCCTCTCGTACTCCCTAAACCAGTCAAACTAAACTCGCTTTGCTTTCTTGCCCATCCAGGGGGAGCTGGAGGAGTTGGTGAAGCAGGAGCATGCCAGGATCGACAGTCAGGACAAGAAAGAGAAGGAAAGTAAAGGAGCTGCAGCCAAGGCGGGTTCTGCTTCAGCCGAATCAAAGCCCAAAGCTGAGGAGTAACTTATCAAAGTGTGTGACGTCACCGTTTAAGGCTGTTACATACTCCGCCAGAACTTTCTTCTTGTTCTCGGGGCCACAAGAACAAAGTGATGTCATTATGTTCCCGCGGACGTGATTGAGGACGGCTTGTTCTCCACTCTTTGGCCGAACCCTAACCCTAGCTTTCTTCTCGGGGAGCTTTGAGAAGTGTTGTGATTGGTCGGACATTTGAGGCGGGTGGGACTTGAAGCAGAGATGTCACTTCTGCATTTCCTCAGATGCAATGGTGAATTAATAGTGTTAATAAACAGCTGATCGAGGTGGTGAGAAAATACCAAAATGTGAACAACATAAACAGCACACTTGGCGTTTAAATACACGAACACCACCGCGTGCACATCTCCAGAAGTTTGTTGCAAATGTATAATCACTGTCGCTCCCCCCGTGCGTGCGCCCTGTCGCAGAGCTTCCTGTGGAGTATGTATTGACATGAGGAAAATGAACCTTTTTTTTCTTGTTCTTGCCGCCTCGAGGGCAAGAACAAAGTTCTTGCTTCTCGTGGAGTATGTAACAAGCTTTAGAGATTGCCCTTTAAGAAAGATGAAGACACTCGGATTTTTGTTTGGAAGTGAAACTTAGAAATTTGGTTTCTGTCACACTCTGCTCTTTGAAACAAGGACACTCAATTCTTGTGAGGACATTTATTATCCATGCTTTTGTTTATAAAAGTCTTTGGCACTTTACTAACATTTCTTTCCATGAGCTCGCATCTGATCCAGCAGCTACAATGTTCGTGTCTGTTTTTAGCTACAGGTGTGTGGAAGGCGATTAATGATGCTGCACCACAGCATCAAAGCTCAGATGAGGCGGTTCTTAAGTAAAGTGGGCAGTTATTTCAGCTCACTTCATTTTATTGAGAGTAGGATTTCATTTAAGATTAACATGCTATTTTAGGTGTCATGGTTTTTCCCTAATTATAACCGGTTGGCCTGATAAACCAGTTTATGCCACAGAAAAACTTCCTGATTGGGTAACTTAAGTTTTGCTTGTAAATATAACAGGATAATCTGTATTTGGACCCTCTGAAATGTCTTTTCTCTTTTTCATTTTCAATTAACAATGTTTTTTTTTTTTTTTTCATAAGTTTTATGCTCTTGCTCTTGATTTTCTATTTATTATCACACTTAATGATAATTATGCTCCGTTGATATTGTGGAACAAAGGTGTGCTAACATTATCAGTCTCTTCTCTCATTAGTTAAGACCCTCGCTGGTTCTTTGTTAATTTTCCTTCATAAAACTTTATGAATTAATAAAGTGCTGTTTGGTAACAGGAAAGCCAAACAGTCATGTTTGCTGAAATAATATGTAATTCAACCCTGGCGCCCTCAGATTTACTACTCACACATGAACTGCTAATAAATCATCATACATCACCATTTTTCTGCTTTTTTTTTTCCAGAAATCAACTAAAATCGCTTACTGTAATTATCAAAAGTTCAATTATTTTATCATTTTCTAGAATTTTAACCCTTTAAATGCCAGTTTAATTATTTCACTATTCATTTTCAGTACCTGCTTATTCCAATGCAGAGTCTAAACTCAGGCTAACAGGTGAGAGGCAGGACATAGTCTGAACAGGTTGTCAGTTCAGCAAAGGGTTAAATGACCACTCACACTGACACTCACTCCTAGAATTTAGAAACATCAATTAACCTTAGAAGCATGTTTTTGGACTGTTGGATGAAACCTGAGCCCCCATAGCAGGGAGAGCATGCAACCCTAACCCAAAATATAGCCATCACACCACTGTGCAGTCCAGTATTAAATATTTATTACAAAACACAGGTTAGTTTCAGTAAAATAAATATATGTGGGACTTTTTTTTTTAAGTCCCGAAGACGAAGCTGAAACGGTGGGGCGACCGCTAAATATCAGCTGCTGGCCCAAGATTGTGGAACTCACTGCTTCTCGACATCCATCTTACCACTGAAACGGGCCCTAGAGACCTCTCTTTTTCATCTAACTTTTAACTCTAACTAGCTTAATTACTTTTTATTTTATCTCTCTTATGTACACCCTGGTCTCCCCCAAGTAGCCTGTTCTGATTTTCATTTTTTTTGTTGTTGTTTTATAGTTTTAAATGACTTAGCTCTTTTATTTTCAATTTTTTAACTGAATTTTATGATGCGTTTGCTTCGTTGTGTCTTTATCTGTTGCCCCTGCTGTAAAGCACTTTGTGTGTCCGTTAGGTCTGTTGTTTTTACTTGCCTTTTGGACCAAAAATAAAGGGGAGATAGTTCCACAGTCCTGGTGCAACTGCTGAGGAGGCTCCATCACCTTTAGTTTTCAGCCTCATATGAGGCCAACTAACAGACCCTCCTCACGTGACTTTAGGGACCCAAAAGACACAAATGTTAAAGTTCCTTGATTTTTGTTGCTGTTCCATTTAACCGGAAAACTGAGCTAACACAGTGGCACATGAGGGTAATTTGTCATTTCTGCCAGTCCTCACTAAGAAAGAGGCTCAAAATTTGATTTAGGCTAGAATTAGGTTTTGGTTAGGAAGGGGGCAAGGGTAAGGTTTACGCAAACATTTGTGATGGTAAGGGTTAGGGGCTCAGGAATGCATTATGTCAAAGTCTGTCCTCACTAAGATGGAAATACAAGGATGTAGTTAAGTTTAGTTTAGTTTAAGTTTATTTCGGTGTCACTCCACAACACACAATACCAAACAAAACAAAGAAACCGACAGTATACATTCAAAACATTGTTGCACCCCCCTGTCAACGGATAAAAAGTGTTGGGGACCACTCAGAAAAAGAGTTATGAGACGCCAAAAAAAAAAGAACAGACAAAAACAAAACATTAAGATAAACACAAAATTAATGTACATGTATGCATAGCCATATGCATACCATATGGGCACGCATTAAAACCCACAAATAACCATGTACATGAACACACAGATACATTATGGTACCATAAAAACCAAACATAAACAGCTACTTTATAAGTTAGAACTCATAAAAAACAGTCTTCTATTTAACATGAGGTGGCAGGCTTTGGCACAGTCAATACAATGTTTACCAGCTAAAATTAGACATAATTTACTCACGTCATCAAGACAATTAAAATTAACAATAAACTTAGAAAGCATTTGAAAAAGATCATCAGGAATGTATAAATATCACAGTGTAAAAGAACATGAGCCTCTGATTCAAGAGTCAGTATGACGTTGTCATACCAGTATGTCATGTCAGTATGGCATTGGCGTGTCTCCACTGGGGGGTTCGTATATCTGCCCGTTTCTATTGCTAAAGGAGCTACTCCACATCTGAATTTAGCAAAGGCACTTCTAAGTTGTCTTGATAATATATTTTGTACATAAGGCTCTGTTTCAAATGTTCCCTTGAATAGACAGTAGGTGTATAATTTGTTCTGATCTGATTTATTAGCTGTAGCCATGTTTTCTCATCTGCTTTTGACACAGCCATATTAAAACATTTGAGATCATTACTTTATCAGGGGGAAAAAAAAAAGGGAAGAGGGGGGGGGGGAGAGGGAAAGGGGAAGGGAAGAAGAGAAGAAAAAAGGGGGGGGGGGGGAGGGGGGGGAGAAAAGGAAAAAAGAAAAGAAAAAAAAAAAAGGAAAGCCCGACGAAGAAAAAAAAAGAAAAAAAAAAAACCAGAAAAAAACGGCCAAAAAAGGAAAAAAGAAGAAAGAAGGGGAGGGAGGGGAAAAAAAAAAAAAAAAAAAACAAAGGAAAGAAAAAAAAAAAAAGGAAGAGAAAAAAAAAAAAAAAAAAAAAAAAGAAGGAAAGAGAAAGAAAGGAAAGAGGAGGAGAAAAAAAAGGGGAAAGGGGGGGGAAAAAACAAACCAAACCAAAAAAGCCGGAAGAAAGAAAAAAAAGAGAAGGGGAAGGGAGGAAAAAAGAAAAAACCAAAAAAAAGAAAAAAAAAAAAAGAGAAGCAGGAAACGCAGGGGGGGGGCAAAAAGGAGAAAAAAAAAAAAAAGGAAAAAAAAAAAAAGGGAAATCATTACACTGATCATTTTAGGTGTGAAAATGCTCTTTGGAGAGGGTGCGTTTCATGTGTCTTCAGGTGCATGAGTACAGCATTTGCAGTACTCAGGGATAATCGTTGGTGTGTTTCAGCCTCCTGGCTGCTTTTGCAGCCAAAGATAAATATGCAGCTTGCTGCTGCTGCTGCTACCGGCTCATCCAGAATAGTTAAGTTAAAGTTTAGTAAATATATATGCTAATACTTGCTAGCTAGCAGCAAGTACTGTTAGTGCATAAGTCAACTTGACAGCTATTTACTCATATAAAAACTTTGAAAAAAGCAGTTAGAATTCATTTTTAAACAGCTCATCTGTCATTTCTCAAGATACTTAATGCTGAAACAGACTGTTGCGGTCTAAAAGTGGCTCGGTCGGCTTGTCTTTAGCAAGAGCACTGTAGTGATTTACCTCGGTTTGCTTGGGGCACCACTCATTCATAACAACTTAAATATATCTATTTAAGCTCAGGCTTGAATGAGAAAGCCTGAAAATGTCTTATCAGAACTAAATCAGTCTATCTGAGAGGAAGTAAATTCTACAGAAGTCAGTTTCATGGATTTTGCGTTCAGAAATCATGAACAACGGTGAGGTGATCACACATATTTATTAACAAGAATGGATAAACCAACAATATCAAATCAGTTGAGCTTGCGGGATGAAAGCACCATGAGGAGAAGATGATTTTACTTGTGATGATGAGAATGATGTGAAAGTAGGATGAGAATAAGAGAGAGAAACTTGTAAACTTATTGCTATGGAAAACAATGGTTCTGAATACTTAATTATGCTAATGAACTCTCGCAGGGAGGAGAAGCGGAGTCCGTCAATAAACCTATAATTTGGAGTGAATATACTAAATTTGGGTTAACATTCAAGTTAAATAATTTGGTTATAATTTAGATGAAACTGTCAGACACCACGTATATGTTCAAGGTGCTGGGTAGATCCTACTGTCTTGGTACGCTGGTCCTCTCTGGAGCAACCCCGGTCCGGTGGCCAATCCGAATCGGTGTGTTCTGAAGGATGTTGGTGCGTGAATCAGTAGGTCTGGAGCTGCCCTGATGTTCTGGAATCTGTCCCGCAGAGTTCCAGAAGAAGAGACGTGGTGGTTGACGACAGCTGCTCGAATGGGTCCGAATTTAATAACTAGACTTTACAGGCTACTGCGTTTGGGTCCAGCAGTAATCTTCAGAAAAGTCTATAAAAATCAAAAAGGTCAGTCCTGACGACTGGTGGAGGCTTCAGAGATACTAGGTAACGATTATCAACAAAAAGGGAAAATAACTTTCTTAGTTGGACTATAGTCTATTGTTAAGATCTTTCGCATGCAGACAAAGGGATTACACGTGGAGATGACAAAAAGGACGATACGAAACGGAACAAAAACAAAGACTTCACAGGACGAAGACTTGGCACAAACTCTTTGCAAAAGCAAGATTGGAGAGCGGTCCTCTGGTTTGAAAGACCCGCCTCGAAGGGGAACTTAACCAATTATGACGCGATACATCATTACAGGGAGTGACTAAGCGTCAGCATGGAGCTCATAGAATCACATTACACAGGCGTCTGTTTCTCTCTCCTCATTCTCATTTAGATGTAAGCACGATCAATAATTAAGGTTTCTTTGATTACATACAAAATGACATGTAGGAGCTTGAAGTCATCTGTGTGGCTGAAAAGGAAACATCTCAAACATCACATTCTAAATTGTTGGAAATGGTTAGAAAGTTCAACACAGATTGAATCATGTCAAAAGAGGAATCAAGTTATATGCATATAAATCAGATTATATGGAATTAAACCAAATTAATTCAAAGTAAAAGAATCCAAGTTAAATGTTTAATACAAGAAAGAGGAACACATTCTTGAAATTCTGATGTCCTTTTGAAGCTGAGGGAGAAAGGAAACCTGGTGTGAGGAGAACATTGCTTTTGGTCCCACAGTTTGTTGGGAGGGATAAGAAGTGTCAATTTTGATGGAGACCAGCTTTGGTGAGACAAAGAGGTCTCGGGTCACTGAAGAGTCGAACAAGCACTTAGAAGAAAGTTCTGCCATTTGCGGGGTTTCTTCCTAACATTTATGGGGAGCATCTGTGTTTCTGTTTATTTAGAGGTGGTCAGAGTTTGGGCAGATGTTCATCTTCGGGGGTAGAGTAGCTGTTTTAGGAGCTATATAGTTTGATAAGACTGGTGCCTTTTGCACAGCAGGGGTCGAAGGTCAGTTCCTCTCTTGTTGTCCTGAAAAGGAATGTCTGTGTGATGGAGGGAAAAAGGCCATTATTTTATTCAGGTTATGATTGTCATTAATCCTGGAATGTAGGATCACAACAGTCCCCCACTGAAGAGGAAATCTGGACAAGAGGAAGATTTAATCTTGAAAACCATAGTGATGCAATTCCAGGAGTAATCCACTTCGGGTGAAGAGTAGGGTCCCCCATTGCAACAATATAAATGGTGTCTGTCAGTACATCAAGTTGCATTAAATTCAACTAAGCCTAAGGTTACTATGCTAGTAATATTCAATTATCACACTATGCATGCACTAATTTGTAACACATCTAGATCTTAAAAGAGTAACATTGGTAGGTGAAAAAGAAATAAAGAAGGAAAGAGTGTAGATGTGTTCGTGTTTAAGGGCAAGGGTAAGTGAACTAGTGATTTTCCTGTGTGTGAGAAGAGTACCAGGAGAAATTAAGCTGATCACAATTCTATAGTTTCTACAGAATGTTGTGGCTCACATTCTCCTTTGGAGTTTACCCAACTCAGGTCAACTAGATTCGTGCATTATCTGATGCTCGGTCTCTTGTGTCTACCGGCTCGAAACATGCAAGTGTGGCATCTGTCAAGTTCACGTCTAAGAGTTTTAGCGTGATGGAGGTGACAATAAGCCGTTCCAAGGATTGAGGTGGTCAGGTGCAGGTTCGTCCTGACAGGAGACAGATGGGGAGACATTAGATATTTCAAAATCCTTTAGATGTTTGGCGTTCTAAATGGGAAATGTTTAACACACCCCCACTGAAGTCAGTACGAGCGATTATTATTTACTTCTTAAAACACTATCTCAAGTCTGTCTAGGAAGTAAGATGAGAACTATGTCAATAGGAACACAACAACAACAACAACACTCAGCCACAACTACAAACAAATGATCTCTGGAGGGTTTTGTTTCTGACCCCCCCTTTCTGATATCAATTATTGTGAGTTCACAGAGGTTTTGTTGTCCTCAACTAGTCCCATGGAGGAAGTTTTCTGCGATTTTGCTTGATTTCTTTGGACCCATTTTGTTTTAAAATTTTCATGTTCCTCTGCTGTTGGTAAGGCGTACATCACCCCCCCTTGTTTTTGACGAACAAGAGCAGCAAGTGATGGAAGTGAGTCAGGAACACAAAGTACTACGCCTTTGACCAATTGTTGTGCAGATGGAACAGCATTGAGAGTTTTCTGAGCAGAGGAGTCTGCTTGTGTCTGAAGGACCATCTCACCAGCGCGTGCAAGCACAGGAGGGTCACAGGTGGGGGCTGGAGCAGCAACCTGATAAGGAGCCAGCTCGCAGACATTGGGGAGGGTGGGGGCTCGGGTGGACAGCTGAGAGGGGTACAATGTCTTAGGGACAGTGTCTCTGGCTGCCATTTTGTCTGGTGGATCTGTCAAAACATTAAGATTTTCATCTTGGTTCGAGACATGACAGTGATCAATGACTGGCACAGTTTCTGTGCAGTCTGGCACACTAACATGGTCAGTGTTAGTGTGGTCAGCGTCTGCATGGTCAGTGTTAGCTAACTGACATGCTGCTGGTGTGAGCTGCACAAACCTGAGTTTGCCTTCTGGTTCAGGTGGGGATGCAGCTTCACTCATGGGAGAAGGTTGTGATGCACTCGTGAAAGTGTCACGTTCAGTTGCCAAAGACAGGATCGGCGTAGGTTCAGCCCGATCGGTCTGGTCAGTCAAAGCATGTTCTTCCTGTGGAGCCTGCTTTGACAGAGTGGAGACAACTGATGATTTTGTGTCATTGTGCTTCACAGCATCTAAAACATAACATCCACAATCTGCTTCGTCATAAGGAGAAAGAGGCAGAGGCTTTTGGACCTGAGTCCACATCTTCAGATTTTTCACATCAATCAACGGTAGAAGTCTGTCTATGACATCCTTACCGAGTAGAAATGAAAAAGTGTCCAAAGGAGAGATGTACACAGGGTGTACGAGTGTCTTTGGACCGATTGTCAGTTGTATCAGCGCTCGTGCTGATAGTGTGACTTTGGGTGCTGCATACGATCGTGCGTCTAAGTCACAAGGTTGCAGCTTCAAGTTTCTGCAGGCTTGGTGTGCTGCTGATTCCAGTTGCTGAAACAGTGAGGCTGAGATGAGTGTGATATCAGCGGCTGTGTCGAGCAGAGCTTCACATTTTATCATATGTTCTAAAGTCAGGGGGAGGTAGAACTTTTTCTTTTGACGTCCTTTTTCAGTCAGTGAACACAGGAGCTGCTGAAATGGTGGCGTTGCAGAGACCATGTCAGCATGTGTGTGCTTATCTGTCTGTGTCAGGTCTGAGGCTGAGGTGGGGATGGTTACACCCCCCCTTCGTGGGTTGGTACCTGAGTCTTTAGCAGAGTCAGGATTTACGCAGTTATCATACTTGTCTACCTGTTGAGTTTCAGGTGGACAAGACAGGTCCAGGTGGCTGGTTGACACTTTACCTACAGTGCTTATTGACAGAATATCAGGACCTTCTTTCTTCGGCTTTCCTGAAAGTTTCTGTAAGAGAGACTGTAAGGTGTTAATGTCGTCTTGGCTGAGTAATTCTTCTTTTTCAGAAGATCTAGGGTCAGGTTCAGGAAATTTGTTATGTGTTTCCTGACTTTTTCCTGCGTTCTGATAGTGAGGGGGTGGGGACCTCTCTCTGGGTGGGTTTCTGTAGCTGTATCGGGAGTTTCCGGTTTGAAACTGCCGGTTATGCTGAGATGGGACCCTTCTTCTTCCAGGAGGACTTTGTGGCTCTCTGGGTGAAAAATTTTGGTCCCTGTCAGTCCATCTAGCCTGAGAGGACTCCTGTCTCTGGCTGTGCTTAGAGCTGGGCTGATTCCTGTCATATCTGTCTGATCTGTCCTTTCGTGAGTTATCAGACAGTGAGGGTCCGGTCTTGGTTCCCTCAAGTTCAAGATTGTGAGATTTAGTGTCTATACTGAATACATCACCTGATTCTTGATGCTTCGACTGTTTGTGCTTTTGAAAAGCAGTCGCAGCCCATTCACGGAGCTGTCTGGTGGTCGAAGTCATGGGATTTCCAAGTACTCCCAGAAATCTGCTTGTTGCAGGATGCAGATTATTCATGAAAAGACTTTTGAACGAGCTATTGCTCTCCATGTCTTGGTAATTTTGCGACCCGAAGAAAGCTTGTCTCAGCCTGTGATAATATTCTTGGGGAGGTTCAGACCTGCCCTGTTTTATCAACATGGCTGCTGTTAACCCTGATTGAACCAGGTCACTGGAGAATTCCTCCTCCAGAGCTTTGCATAGTTCATCATAATTAGTCATCACTGAGTCTGGTTGTCTGTCCAGAAACCGACTAACTTCTCTACTAGATGTCAGCTTGATGAGGTATATTCTGTCCGTTACGGAAGCATGGGGGTACTTCCTGAGGTGAAATTCAATATCTCTCAAGTAACTACGTGTGTCGTGAGCACCGTGAACTTGAGGATCAAAGCGATTAACATTTTTAGCAATTTTGGCCAGTTCCAGGTCGGATGGCCCTAAGTCATGGTGGAGGGGCAAGGATCTGGGGTGGGGGGATCCTGTCTGTGAGAGCTAACAGTTCTACCTTCATCTCTGAAAGGATTGTTTGGGCTTAATCTCCCAGAATGCACTGGAGAACCAAAGACATCCAGATTAATGGGTAGTCCCATTTTCCTCTCATTCTCAAGATCTTTTACTTTCATGCGTTCAGCATGAAGTTCATCAGTAGCACTTTGCAGTTGTCCAGCTAGCGTCTTACAATGCTTCTCTATGCCCTCAAATTTCCTTCTTGCCTCATACAACTGCTCTTCCAAAACCTGAATTCTAGTCTGTTTTGACTCAAGGTGTCGCTGAAACATACTGATTTCTGTGTTGAGCTCTTCTATCTTCTGTGCAGCTTGTTCTGTTAAAGCTATTAGAGCGTGTTGTTCCACATCCAGAGCTTCTCTCTGAAGAGAGAGATTTGTTAGGCTTGCTGCAAGAGTCATCTTTAGTCAAGATACTAGCAAAAAGAATTGTGTCACAAATCTACAGTGTCTATGTACACTTGGGGAGCAAAGCTACAAAAGTGACAATACTTACAAGCCTAAATTAACTACACAAGTCACTACGAGGGTAGTCAGGTTACAAGTCAAAGCGTCAGTGAAAAAGTTACCAGTGATGTCGCTGTTCAACAAGACTGGGTACAAACTGCAGTATAACAAGTCGCCACGAGATGGCGTAAATGCGACTGGGAGATCAGAGGGGTGGTTCCCAGGAGGAGACAACTGCACGTCACAGATGACAAACTAAGGACCGCCTCCGGAGTCCCCCGCGAGGTACGGACCTGACGTGGTCAGTCTGACAATGGCCGCTGGCGCGGCTTGAAATTCTATCTCAAACCACTGCAAAACTCAGAGATTTTTCTCTGTTCAACAATCACTGACAACACAGCCCCAAAACGGGCTCAGCTCGGCAGCTCCTCTCGGCTGCTTCTGTTCTTTCTGGAAACGATCTCTGCACAGAGATGTTCACAGAACAACGGGGCCTGCCGCGTCCAAACGCGCAGGTTCTTTAACTGACAGAGGTTTCCTACGCTCTGTATAAGTTAAGGCAAAATAACTCCGTGTGGATACGGGAGTTCTTCCCTGTTTAGGGGTTTAACAAGCAGCTTTATGCTTATATTCACGCGATTGTGGGAATGCGCCACAACGGTGTATCAAAGGCAAATCCAGCCGTTTCTTTTTCAGAATTACGGCTCACACACAAAGTGAAATTCTCTCTTTCTTAGAGAATTAACAAGCAAAATGAGAAATTCTTTATGCTTAATTTTCACAACTCTGCAGGAATGCGCTGCAAGGTTTTAAGAGAAATCTCCTACCGCTTCCCTTTACAGGACCACGGCTCTACAGAAGAAAGTTAGCTATTCTTTCACTGCTGTAGAACGGAGTTCGAGCCAGGTGGACAATTTTCTGGAATACGCAGGAAATTGGTCTGCAACTCTGGTGTAAAAATCCGTTGGAATACGCAAGGGAGTTTTTAACACCAAGGCCTTAATAGAGCATCTGTGCTCTTGCATGCAAAATGAGGGTTTGTTTATCGCAGCAGTGGGGACACCGCGCCCACGCTGGTCCAAGTTCTTCATCAAAATATGATCAGATCCTGTATTTCGTTACATACAGGATCAAGCCACAGTTACAATCACAATACAACATTTAACCTAGTTTTACACTCGGGAAAACCACACACAAAGTCAGAGCTTTTGCTGAGCAATGTAAAGAGATCGCAGCATCACAATGCAGATCACAGCACACAGAAGTTGCGCAGTGCGCTTCTCCCAACTTCCAAGTTTCTGAATGCAAAAATCCATAAACTGGTCATTTCTGGCCTCACACGGGGCACCATATAATGTAGTGATTTACCTCGGTTTGCTTGGGGCACCACTCATTCATAACAACTTAAATATATCTATTTAAGCTCAGGCTTGAATGAGAAAGCCTGAAAATGTCTTATTAGAACTAAATCAGTCTATCTGAGAGGAAGTAAATTCTACAGAAGTCAGTTTCATGGATTTTGCGTTCAGAAATCATGAACAACGGTGAGGTGATCACACATATTTATTAACAAGAATGGATAAACCAACAATATCAAATCAGTTGAGCTTGCGGGATGAAAGCACCATGAGGAGAAGATGATTTTACTTGTGATGATGAGAATGATGTGAAAGTAGGATGAGAATAAGAGAGAGAAACTTGTAAACTTATTGCTATGGAAAACAATGGTTCTGAATACTTAATTATGCTAATGAACTCTCGCAGGGAGGAGAAGCGGAGTCCGTCAATAAACCTATAATTTGGAGTGAATATACTAAATTTGGGTTAACATTCAAGTTAAATAATTTGGTTATAATTTAGATGAAACTGTCAGACACCACGTATATGTTCAAGGTGCTGGGTAGATCCTACTGTCTTGGTACGCTGGTCCTCTCTGGAGCAACCCCGGTCCGGTGGCCAATCCGAATCGGTGTGTTCTGAAGGATGTTGGTGCGTGAATCAGTAGGTCTGGAGCTGCCCTGATGTTCTGGAATCTGTCCCGCAGAGTTCCAGAAGAAGAGACGTGGTGGTTGACGACAGCTGCTCGAATGGGTCCGAATTTAATAACTAGACTTTACAGGCTACTGCGTTTGGGTCCAGCAGTAATCTTCAGAAAAGTCTATAAAAATCAAAAAGGTCAGTCCTGACGACTGGTGGAGGCTTCAGAGATACTAGGTAACGATTATCAACAAAAAGGGAAAATAACTTTCTTAGTTGGACTATAGTCTATTGTTAAGATCTTTCGCATGCAGACAAAGGGATTACACGTGGAGATGACAAAAAGGACGATACGAAACGGAACAAAAACAAAGACTTCACAGGACGAAGACTTGGCACAAACTCTTTGCAAAAGCAAGATTGGAGAGCGGTCCTCTGGTTTGAAAGACCCGCCTCGAAGGGGAACTTAACCAATTATGACGCGATACATCATTACAGGGAGTGACTAAGCGTCAGCATGGAGCTCATAGAATCACATTACACAGGCGTCTGTTTCTCTCTCCTCATTCTCATTTAGATGTAAGCACGATCAATAATTAAGGTTTCTTTGATTACATACAAAATGACATGTAGGAGCTTGAAGTCATCTGTGTTGCTGAAAAGGAAACATCTCAAACATCACATTCTAAATTGTTGGAAATGGTTAGAAAGTTCAACACAGATTGAATCATGTCAAAAGAGGAATCAAGTTATATGCATATAAATCAGATTATATGGAATTAAACCAAATTAATTCAAAGTAAAAAGAATCCAAGTTAAATGTTTAATACAAGAAAGAGGAACACATTCTTGAAATTCTGATGTCCTTTTGAAGCTGAGGGAGAAAGGAAACCTGGTGTGAGGAGAACATTGCTTTTGGTCCCACAGTTTGTTGGGAGGGATAAGAAGTGTCAATTTTGATGGAGACCAGCTTTGGTGAGACAAAGAGGTCTCGGGTCACTGAAGAGTCGAACAAGCACTTAGAAGAAAGTTCTGCCATTTGCGGGGTTTCTTCCTAACATTTATGGGGAGCATCTGTGTTTCTGTTTATTTAGAGGTGGTCAGAGTTTGGGCAGATGTTCATCTTCGGGGGTAGAGTAGCTGTTTTAGGAGCTATATAGTTTGATAAGACTGGTGCCTTTTGCACAGCAGGGGTCGAAGGTCAGTTCCTCTCTTGTTGTCCTGAAAAGGAATGTCTGTGTGATGGAGGGAAAAAGGCCATTATTTTATTCAGGTTATGATTGTCATTAATCCTGGAATGTAGGATCACAACAGCACATTAAATATCTCTGTGGAATTAGAAAATGAAATGCAAAAAAACCTAGATCAAGGCCTTTAACTCCAACATCTCTTAAGACTGGACATTTCTACGTTCACGCGGGTAATGTTGACTTGAAAGTTTCATGTTGAAAGTTGACAGCTTCTTCTAAAGGGGAGACGGCAAATCTCATGACCACTCAGCAACACCTCGCTTTGTGGTTTCCATGATAGGTAGAACTTTCAGTATCAGTAGCCTCACCTACATGACAGAAAATAGCCACACACTCCCCATGTGCAGAAAAAAAAAAAGAAAAAAGTCAACCCCTGTATCTACACTCTTCTTATTCTATAACAAGCATCTTTAGCTAATGTGCCCCTGAATGAGTTAACCATAAAAATATGAAAAAAAATGTTCTTGTATTTACAATCGCAGATAATCTCAGGTTCTGGTTTCTGTCTGGTCTCAATCATTTGGATTGTCTTGACTCAGTTAGTAGAAGATGGAGAGCACTGCAGAACAAAAATAGTCACACAGCTTTTTTGATAACATGCAGAGTTTTTTTCACAGCTCACTGTATGCTCAGAGTTGGGTTAACCACAAGCCGGCTTGATGGGAGGGGAGGGGAAAGTTGCTGTCATGAATTTTCTAATCAAAACTGAAACTGTATTAAATTGTAGCATGTGCAAGAGACAGATAAACTCTAACAGGTCAGCTAGATGGTAACTGCTCAATTTTGAAATGTAAAAATTTTGGTACGTTAAACTAGGAAACTTCATGGATGTATTTCAGAGAAGGAAGTAAACTTCCGAGTTTAGCCCTGATGGTATTTTGAGCGCTGAAGCAATACTTGCACTGTTGAGAAAGGACGAGTTCAAGAGAAGACTAGTATGAGCAGAAATTTCTGAGAGCAGAGGAAGGAAGACACATGTGAGTAACAACTGTCATATCATGATGAAGTCTTTCTGAAATTCAGTAGAATTTATTTTCCGATAAATAATCGTTATATTTGAGAGAAAACTAATAGGAATGTTTCTAAAAAAAGACATGAAAGCTCAATTTGTCAACAGCATATAAGTTAAATCATATGCGTTTATGTGCGTGCATGCAGACGAATACTGCATGTGCACATAAATGTGTCCATATGTTGGCATCCAGGGCGTTTCAAAGTCAAGTTAATGGGACAACAGCCATCCCGTGGAGGGGCAGCTTGAGGAGACTGACACTTCTGGAGAAGCTCAAGGGCTGTCAAGAAGCCTGGTGCCCCAAGGCACCCTGGGATAAAGAAGGGGCCCATGCTGCATTATATGGGACACCTGCTGGGGTAAGAGACAATCAACCCTTAACTGTGAAATCAAGCCACCAACGTAGTGTCAAATTAGAAATAGTTTGTGGAAAATCCACTTGTTAACGTTTTTTTGTTGTAGTTTTCACTTGAAATATTTACAATATGAATGTCCGTCTTCTAACAGAGTTTACGGCAAATCTCCTCCTCAGGTTTGGGATTGTACTTGAAAACAATGGGAAATCTAAACGTGGTAATCATAAATCAGAGCTACGAGGGTCTCAATTTTGCCCACAAACACGGCATTGTTATTTCCGCTTTATTCCAGATTCATTTCAAAGTTAAGAAAATATAATCATAGTCAATCCAAAAGTGGCAGCGAACCTCAAACCTGAATAGCTCATAGTTTTTACAATAAATGAAAAATATCATTGTCACAAACTTAGTATTTTGTGATTACTGTAAGTATCCGGAGACTGATGTTGCTCCTTTTCCACATGAGCTTTTCATTTCTGAAGTCTGTCACTTTTATGGATCTTTTAAGAATTTACTTTCAATAAAGCAGCAATCACGGCTGCTGCAGTGAAAATAGATTCTTCCCTCTTGGAAAATGTCATGTTTGGGAATGACACACACACAGTATCAGGGAGGATTTCCTTCTGATGGGGAGGAGAGCCAGGCCATAGTTCGTCTGTAAGACTTTGGCTAGGAAGTCAAGCAGTAGCGAGCTTGGATCGCATTTTCCTGCATAAAGATCAAATACTACTCTGTTAACACACTTCAAGTAAACTGCGCTGTAAGACTTGGAAGCGTGTTTAGGAGTTTATTTTTAGACTGTCCTCACTGTGAAAAGGACCAGCTGGCTTAAACTTAATGAAAGCTGCTTCATCCATCTATCTACGGTATCTGTGGGTCACTCTTATCCGTCCATAAAATCGATAAAATCTGTACATTTCTTGGCCCACTTTTTATGCTTCAGCTTGTGAATCTTATTCAGTGGTTTCATTGCAGCCTTTTTCTTTTTTTTTTTTTACCTTCACATGTTCACAGGTGCACCTGGCTCTGTCAGGTCTGTGCAGTTTTGGGGTATGCTGGCATGAAGCCTATATAGTTGGTTTTCTGCTAGCTTCATATTTATTTGATCTCCAATCAAATGGGAGATCATTGTCAGCTTCTCATGCCCATATGCTATTTTGTGACCTTGTTGAGTCTTTTAATCTTCTTTCCAGATGATGTTTTATAATTACTGACCAGTAAAAGGTTTGGACACCCCTCCTTAGTCAGTTAGTGGGTGTGTGCGTCCAAACTTTTGACTGTTACTGTGCTTTATCTGATGTGAGGAAGTTACACAATTCTTAAGCAAACCTAAAGGTAAACACTTCAAATCTCATCTTCCTGCATAAGACCAATAAGCATAAAACTTTAGAGGAAGAATTTTAAATCTATTTATCATGATCAGTGTCTCCCATCACTCTGTTCCCTTAATTTTCTCTCTCCCGGTTCTGTTTATTGCTATGAGACACAGCTTGCAGTATATAATGATGATATTCTTTTGCTTGTCCTCTTAAACGGTCAAAATTTTATGCTGTGTCTGAAACAACACAGACCGCTAAGAGCTACAATTGGATGAACTGAAAAACAAATGCTGTTAACCAGACTGACGCGCAAGTTTCGTGGGATATGAAAGCAGTTCCTTTTTCTCTTGGACATCTCAACTCAACTTGCTGCCAAATGCAGAAGTAGAGTTGAATAAAAGCGTGTGCATATCAGGGAAATGACATTACAAAGTGGATATGTCAACTGCACAGAGAGACTGTGAGTAGCATGAATGATAAATGCCTGTGATCTGTAAACATTTGGTTATTTTCAAGCGTGAGCTGCAGTTAATTTCTCAAAAATGCAAAAATTAACCGGCAGCAACAAGTTATTAGCCCAAGATGGTGAAGGACTTTTTTTTCCCCTACGATTTCAAAGAAGCCCTCAAAGTGCTAAAAAGAAAAGAATAACTGTATATTGCAGAGGATAGTTCGATTTTTGCTTCTCCAAAATTTGAAAGCAAAAGGGGGAAAAAAAAAGAGCTTGGCTTAATTCTGCTCGACTGAAAAGACTTTAAGTTTCGTGCCTTGAAGTGAACTTGCCTTTATTTCTGTGCACCCTAGCTTAAAAGCCACTTCCTTGTGTGTGTGTGTATGTGTGTGTGCACTTATAATTTTATACATGTTGGCGTGTGAAAGCAACTCAAAACAGCTTGTGGGTATGCGATGACTGAGTCGTTGCTGTGGACTGAATTTTTTGTTTTACACAAGTTCACTGTGATTCAGCTGACTGCCTCTCTCTCCTCTAGTCACCTCTTCCATAAAAAGCAACTTGATCAGACTTTTTGTCGCTGTAAACATCTCGATCTACAACTTAGCTATCATTTAATGTTAAAAAATAAACTAATTTGGTTATGTTCTTTATTGTTTTGAACCCCAAATTTGCTTTTAGCTACTTTATTAGCATGTATAATATGAAAATAAAGAAATCTATGATTAAAAAAAAATCTAGTTAAAATGAAAAAATTAATAAACTAAGATCATGATTTGGTGTACAGGAATGTGCTTTATTTTCATCCCCTTCCCCTGCAGACCCACTTAAACCAATTACCAGGAACTTGATTAGACTGATGTGCTGATACTGTTTTAATCTGTCCAGTGTTTGCCTTTCAATATTTTTCTCCACCTTGTGCCAGATCAACACCATTAATTTACTGCATTTGTTGTTTTCACTGGCTAAGTTTTTTTTTCATTTCATTTCCTAGTTAAAAAACCGGGGGAAACCAAAAAAAAGCCAAAGAACCAAAGTTCCAGTGCTTTTTGGAAAGATGTAGGTCTATAAATAAGTTCAGAGCGCACTGCGAGTAATCTTATACATGAGAATATCTCCATCTTTAAGATACTGAAGGACAAAGCATGCTATCCAACAAACAATGCTAGGGGTATGTGAGTGTTTTAAGGTGTATGATGTACCTCAGTAATGATAATACTTGATTCTGAAGAAAATAAATTGTTGTAAGGTTTGACAGAAAGAGAATCAACTAGAAATCTAGTTAACAGGTGAACTGATGGTAAGTAAGTACATATATATACAGTATATATATCACAGATAAAATCAGAAAGTGCAAGACCAAACCAGGTGAAGGCAAGTTTGGTCTCAGAGAGCTGTAGTCCTGCAGGTTTTCCATGTCTGTCTATTTCAACAAAGCTGATTCAAATGAATGAGTCACTGGGCAGAACTAAGCAGAAGCTGTCAGATCCATTTTATTTGAATCAGGTGTGTTGGCGCAGGGAAACGTCAATGACCTCCAGGACCGTGGCTCACTGGGACCAAACATGCCAGCCCCTTGACCAGTAAAAACATTAAAACATATAAAGTTATGAGACAATAAAACATATTTAAAGATATTTGCTCTACTACGACCAGCCTAGGCAGCTTTAAACAAGCGTGTCTTAAGCTGGGACTTAAAACTGTCCACACTATAAGCAGATTTGATGCTGGGGGAGAGCGTTCGAGAGTGTAGGGGCAGTGGAGGCAAAAGCTCTATCCCCACAAGTCTTCAGATGGGTACAAGGGACAGAAAGCAAGTTCAGGTTATCAGACCTAAATAAACATGTAGTGGTATGTATATCAGTGAGATCTGTGAGGTAAGTGGGTGCTTATTCATGTATGGCTCTGTGTGTGTGATAGTGAGTACTTTTAAAGGGATCCTGTAGCCACAGGTAGCCAATGTAGAGAGGAGAGCAGAGGGGTGACATCAGAATATCTGTTTGTCTGAGTAAGTAACCTAGCAACAGCTTTCTGAATGGACTGTAAATGGTGGATGACAGTTTTGTTAAGTGGTGAAAATAAGGGGATGCAATAGGCGACGCAGGGTAAATACAGTAGTCTCTTCTTCAGTAGAACTGAGCCCTGAGGAACACCGCAGAACAGAGGTAAGGGGTTACAGAGAAAGACCCCCCTCCCCGCAGACAGACAGACAGCTAAACTGTCATTGAAGAAGGGCATGAACCAATCTAAAGCCATGCCTGATAAACCCACCCACTCAAGGAGTAGCCTACCAGTAAGGAGCAGTGGCCAGTATCTGAGGCCATCTGGATTTCCTTGTGGATTCTCAGAGCAGTTTTAGTAAAACGTTTGCTCCTAAACCCAGACTGGAATTAGATGAATAGTTCAAATCTCTCAAGCACCACTATGAGCTAATTAACCTTTCCTAAGATTTTGAGAGTGATTGTACTTTTTTTTTTTTACTACAAATGGATTTAACTTGTGATATGCGATAATGCTGTTGAGACTTGTGATGACAATATAATTCACAACAAATAAAATACTTAGATATGCAGTGTTTTTCAGACACCAGGTAGTCGGTCGCCTGTCGAGATAACAGGAAACAAACAGATTATTTCTACTACAACATTGTACTAAAAAAAAGCCTACTTCATTGGCCATTGATACACAGCCCAAAAATGTACAGCTGTACTGGAACAACACCACAGTACCTCTTTGAATATATTTGAATATATGATAACATACAGACTATTGCATATGTATATTGTGTAGGATAATATTGCAGTATATTGTGCAGCTCTAGTCTAAGTTGCAGCGAGCTGCATCAAATAAATGCCTCCTTAACAGCTAGTCCTATAGCTGGGAATGCTTTAATAAATAATGAGAATTGAATCATATCCTGTGGGGCAAAAGTTATTTTTATTTGATGGGTTTATTTAAACTGCCAAAAAGATTACTGTATCCACCTCATTCCTGAGCTAGCACATGTCGAAAAGACGATGCGATCAACTTCCTGTGAGATACCGGAAATAGCGCTTCGCCATTGACTAGCAGTATAAGATGTTGTTTTGTAGCGGTTTAGTCGAACATTTCAACATGAGTATTCATAACATTTCTAAACAATTTCCCCAGAAAATGTACTTGCACGGTTTGGGAACATGTGTGGTTCGTGGTTGTACTAACAAGCAGAGAAAGTTGAATTTGTGGCTTCAACAGCGATTTGTAGAACGTGCACCTCGTCTTAGTGAAAGAGTGGCTGCAGGGCTTCAGACTGCGACGTAGTGGTTGCATTTTAGGATTAAAATATCATCTACTTTTAAGTAAATAAGATCGTATCCCACCGCTTTCAACAAAACACAACCAACCTTATTCCTCTATAATACTCAGCTCCCCATCTCTGGAATTCCCTCCCTTCCGATCTCTGCAGTGGACTCCTTCCCTCTCTCCAAATCCAGACTCAAACGTGACAGAGCTAAGAAGGAGCTAAAGGCTGCTGTTTGTTATTTTTGGCCATATCTTCATCTTCTCCCCTCCTCCTCCTCCTCTTGCAGGAGGCAGAGGGAATGTGACGTTGTCCCGTCTGAGCTGTGACAGCTGATGTTCCCACGTAGTTTACCTAAAAAGCTTGTAAAACGTGGAGTAGCGTGAACATCTAGCATGTAAATAATTGCCATTTCCGGTCGAACCGGAAGTTGCTCGCATATTTCATGCAAGGGCTCATGGGGCATTGGAATAAGGTGGATATAATACGAAGTACAGTAAAAAAAAAAAAAACAAAAAAAAAAAACAACCTACATCTAAGCTCAGCACAAAATTCTGTGCTGCTAATAGGGGTGGGACAAAATATCGATACACTGAAATATCGCAATATTTTATATGCCGATATCATATCGATATTTAAAAACGCGGTATCAACTGCTTTCCACTGATATCTATGTGCAGTCTGCTGCAGGTTCAGGTTTAACTTTACACACAGTGGAAAGTACTAGTTAAAATGTGTGTCCAGGTTTTTATAGACCACCCAGTTGTCTGAGATGATAATGTGCGGACTGAGATGGTTATTTCTCATATGCACTAATATGCGTTTTCATATACTCATATACAACTTTGTTTTACTGATTTCACATGAATTCGTGTACATTTATACTATTCCAGCTCAGCTATGGTAATATTGTTTTCAAAAACACTTTATTTTTGTTTTATTTGCACACCTATTCAGTTGGGTTTTCCCAAAGTGAGAAATATTTATGTTCAGGGGGACAATTGTAAATGGTTTTATTATGAGATCTAAGTGGCAGAGACCTGTCCAAGTTAAATGGGACATGGATAAATTGAATTTAATTGATTTTGACTCATTTTGTTGTTTCAGTCATCCGATGTATGTACATAACAACTTTTATTTTAAGCTGCATTTAAAATTTTTCTGAAGTGCCTGAATGAAATGGTTCATGTCAAGGATTTGCACATAATTATAATATGTTACTTCAACTTAAAAAAATTAAGTTAATCATAGCTTGTTGTTCATGTTACTTAAATGAATTGTGTTCATGCAACACAAACAAATTATGTTTGAATAATATGAGACAAAATCATGTTAACTGAACATGAATTTTTTAAGTAAAGTCAACAACTGCTCTGATTCAGTTTTTTCAGTGTAGAATATTGCAATGTATCGCAACTCTACTTTTTAAGTATCTGCTCACTCCATCTAGTTTGCATGAGATGATTAAAAAACAGATCATCTGGATAACACAATCACCACTTTTCCATAAAAGGGTCCACAATACTCCATCTCTGGGCTTATGTTTGCCTGACTGCTTTACTATTAATGTTGCACGAATTTGAACCTTATACATATAGCTCAGTTTTATTGAGCTAACGAGTGGTGTGTGTGTGACACATCCTATATTCAACCACACTATCATATCCTATTCTAGATAAAGGTAAAAGAAAGCCCCAAAAGATTTGGGCTGAGCTTCTTCACTCTAAAGTGATTTATTTACAAACTTCTCAGAAGGATACAGCCTTAACATCTGCTCTCAATCAGAAACCATTGAAGAGCATCTGAATAGAAGGCTGGAGGTCAAACTATAAAAAATCAAAGTATACTCTCGACTTTAGAAACTGGTGTTTGACTATATAGTTTCAAGTCAAGCTTCACTTACTGGATGCAGTTTGATAGTCTTGAGTCATATAATTTTTAAAAAGTGGCAGACCTGCACAGTTGCTCCTCTAAACACAACAGAATGGAAACAACAAGAGATTGTGAGCTGCACTCCGCCATGACTTTATACCCCCACAGATTCACATCAGCTTCATGAAGGCACAGAAAAGCAGCAGCGCTTATCAGCACTTATCAGACCTCAGAATAGTGTGCTGCATACATGCCGCTCTGTCATCCAGATCAAATCAAGCCAGCCCTGTAATGAAACCTGATGCAGGTTTCAACAACTGCACTGAAATGAGCAGTGTCTTCATTCACCGTTTGCTTCCTGATTGCTACCAAGTCTGCCAGCATGAACAGGCTTCCGTAAATTTACAGACATCCAGAAATGAGTCACTGTGTGTTTCCCTGCAGAGTTTCCTGGTTGTGAGGGACTCTGCGACGGCTCAGCCCAGCCTGCTGTGTGTGTCTGCTGGACCACAGAATAAAGTCCTTGATTATGACATCAAATGCACAGGAACAGGTATGAAGCAACTTTATGTAAGCTGTTTTTTATCTGTGTGTGAGATCCAATCAGCTACGCTTCTTATGCACCGCTTTTAGGGGTTATTTTATGATCCATTACTTCTGCCAAACATGAGAAACCAGGCCAGTGAACTGTTTAAATAAGCCAGTGACTTCATGTTTCAGGTAATTACACTGTTGCGTTGTGTACCTTGTACTCTCAGCTCTATCCAGGCAAAGTTATTACAGGTGAGAGCAAATCAGATACATTTTATGGTTCCTCTAACTGAGAAATTGTGTTGGATTTTCCTTTATCTCTAAAATGATGACACGTTTAAAAAAAATTAGCTGACCCCTCTGGCCTGCATTGTGCTGATTATAAAGAACACACTGGTGGGAAACAACTTTATTTCTTGTAAATGTTGTATGGAAGCAAAAGTTTTGTCACAGTTGCACTCATTAATCTTGAGAAGTTCCCATTTGATGTGTTTCCAGAAATGTATTTTGTTAACAGAACATATAATGAGACAGACGCTGCCCACTCGTTCTCTGTTTCTCTTTGACAGTCCTTCAGCTCTCTGAGTCTCGTCTGTCTTTCCCTGACCTGCCTCAGCTGGTGCTTTTCTACTCTCTGACCAGGTAAGAACATGCTTTACCACTGATATCTTTCTACATGTGTCATTTGAACTTTCTCTTTAATATTGCATGATCAGGCATGCATAAAAATAGCACATTATCGCTATTCTAACTTTAGCATTAAAACTGCTGAATAACCAATTGCTTTAGCGTTATTACTACATTCAAGTTGGCACAAGTCCCTTTTTAATCAATCTATGCAATTATTTTAGTTATTATTTCTCTCATCACCCTCTCCTCTGTATCAGGGATGTGTTGGTGGTTTGTCTGTCCATTCCTTCCTTGATCTACCGTGTAATTGAGACAAACAAAGATTGTCTCTCTGAGCTTGAGCCTAGTGAGTCCTCAAATCTCTTACACTACCCCTACATCAAAAATACAAAACCAGGGGGACATATTTGAGAACCTGTCTTGTTTCATTATTTATCTATTGCAGAAACTTGGCTTTCCACACCGCCTGAGCAACAGACTGAAGAAATGACCCACAGGGAGCCAAGCAACATGATGTGTTCAATACAGGTATGTTGCTTCATAAGTGGGTAGAAGTCAGATAAAAGTACTGAACTTACCAACAGAATAACTTCCTTATTTTTATTTATTTATTAGTCATGTCAGTCATTTTCTATACCATTTAGTCCAGTTCAGGGTCGTGGGGGTTACTGGAGCCTATCCCAGCTATTATCAGGCGAACGGCAGGGTACACCCTGGACAGGTCGCCAGTCAGGACCATCACAGAGAGACAGACAACCACAAATGCTCACATTCACTCCTAGGAGCAAATTAGAGTGACCAATTAGCCTAACATGCATGTCTTTGGACAGTGGGAGGAAGCCGGAGTACCCTGAGAGAACCCACGAATACACGGGGAGAACATGCAAACTCCACACAGGAAGGCCACTGTTGGAATTGTTCGAATCCCCTCCCCAGTCGAACTAGCAACCTTCCTACTGCGAGGCTGCGGTGCTAACCACCACGCCACCGTGCAGCCCATTTATTTATTTGTGTATATTTATTTATTTATTTTTACCAAGGAAGTATAAAACAAACTTTTTTTTTCTTTTTTTTGGGGGGGGGGGTTTGCTCTTTTTTCAAAACTGGCATAGTGCAAACTAGAAAAACTCCTCAAGTAACCAGTGGCAAAACAGTCATATAAAGGTCTCAAAAAAGTGGCTGGTAATAAGTGCTTAAGTGGATGATAACATTATAACACTAATGTGTTTCATTCTGACTTGTGTGCTTGCAACTGACCTGCTGATGCAGAAGACTGGTGCTGCTTAATCTCACTTATGCATTTGAAATGGTCGGTCACAATATTTAACTGACAGGTTTGGGGAATGGTTGGGTATTTCAGGATCTGCTTTGAAGTAGTTCTCATGAAATCTTTCTGAAAGGCCTTTCTTAGGAAATTAATAATAATAATAATAATAATGCATTTTATTTAAAAGCACCTTTTAATACACCCAAGGACACTGAATAAAGGAACAAATGTTTGTCATTTTGAATAAGCCACTGATCCTGTGTTCTCAGGGATTCCCCAAGGCTCTGTTATGGGCCTGGTGCTGTTTGCGTTACTGGGTCATTTAATTTGTACAATTAAAGGTTCATCCTGATGCTGTTTTGTTGAAGAAATTCAGTAATGTCAGAAAATCATTTCTATGTAAACTGGGATCAGCAATATTTTGATTGCGGCTGTTTTTTTTTTTTTTGTTGTTGTTTTTTTTTTTACCAAATTAGAGATATTGCTAAAATCAGGTCTTTTGTATGGAAATTAGTGAGAATATTTCCTTTTCATTTATTTTGGATCACTGTAATTCTCTCTCTTTTTTTTGGGCTGAACAATTCATCTCTGCACTCCCTCTAAATCAGGGATGTCCAAGTCTGGTCCTTGAGAGCTAATATCCTCTATTTTTTTTTTATAACATATCCTTTCCAACACACCTGTATCAAATGGCTAATTCCCTCATAATAATGATAGTAATAATACCTTTTAGTTCTGACACTCAAGGTCACCTTACAATAAAAGATACATAAGATTAGATAAGATGCTACAAATGATAAAATACAGGAAATTGAAAGAATAAGAGACTAATAATTAAAAAGAATCAAAGGGAGAATCACAATTTGAAAAGATAGGTTTTGAGTTTAGATCTGAAAAGAGGGAGAGAGTTGGTATTACAGAGGTCTGGGGGAGTGAGTTCCATAATCGGGGGGCTGCAACTAAATGCTCTGCCCCCCATGGAAGTGAGGTGTGAAAGGGGTTCAGTTAGGCAGATGGAGGAGGAGGATCTAAGAGTGCGAACAGGTGTACTGTAGGAATGTGGATGAGATCTGAAATGTAAGGAGGGGCAAGGTTATGGATGGCCTTGTAAGTGAGAAACAGGATTTTAAACTGGATGCGGTTTGAGATGGGAAGCCAATGGAGCTGCTGCAGGACAGGTGTGATGTGATGGGAAAATGGAGTCCTGGTTATGACACGCGCAGATGAATTCTTGACCAGTTGGAGTTTATGTAAGGTTTTCTGAGGAAGACCAAGTAGGAGGGAGTTGCAGTAGTCGATGTGTGAGGTGACTGGACTATGGACAAGAATGGAAGCAGAGTGGGGCGTGAGGGAGGGGCTTAGGCAGTTGATATTACAGAGATGAAAGTAGGCTGTCCAGGAGATGAAGGAAAGTGTGCTGTCAAGTGTGACACCCAGACTCTTGACCTGAGGGGAGGGAGAAATGTCAATGTCATCAATGGAAGCAGTGAAACTGTGAGACTTGGCTAGGGTAGCTCTGGGACCTATGAGAAGCATCTCAGTCTTTTCACTGTATAATTTCAGAAAGTTGAATGTGAACCAGGATTTCATTTCATTGAGACAGTCCAGAAGGGATGAAGGTGGGAGGGTGGAATCTGGTTTAGAGGAGAGGTAGAGCTGGGTGTCATCGGCATAGCAGTGAAAGTTGATATGGTGTTTCCGGAAGATATCACCACTCAGAAAAAGTTAGGGATATTCAACTTTCGTTTTTTTGGAGAACAGCATGATGAGCAATAGATATTTAACTATTGAACAGTGTACATGTGCATTGAAAAGTTTAGAGAAAGTCTAATTCAGTTCACCTGGAAAGGTTATAGTGGATTTTAGGTTTATTCTGACATCATACAAAAACCCAAATATCCCTAACTTTTTGTGAGTAGTGTATGTAGATAATGAATAACAGAGGCCCCAGGACTAAACCCTGGGAAACACCTTTAGTGACTGGGAGTGAGTGAGTGAGAAGTGAATGATTTAAATTGAACAAACTGAGTGTGGCTTGAGGGATATGATTTAAACCAGTCAAGAGGTGTGTGTGAGATAACAATACCAGAAAGCCTGTCAAGGAGGATGGAGTGTGAGATGGTGTCAAATGCAGAACTTAGATCAAGGAGGAGGAGAATGGATGACAAACCAGAATCTGCTGCCAGAAGGAAATCATTGGTGATTTTGAGGAAAACTGTTCTGGAACTGTTCATAGACATTATTCTGCATTGAGTGAGTGTGAATTTGGGAAGCAACATTTTTTTTCCCAAATTTTTGAGCGAAACGGAAGATTAGAAATAGGACGAAGGTTGTTGAGGTAATTGGGATCGGCACCAGGTTTTTTTTTTAATACAGGAGTGACTGCTGCTGTTTTGAGGAGTAAGGGAACAATGCCAGTAAGAAGAGAAGAGTGAACTATTTATGTAATGAGAGGGGCCAAGGTCATGATCATGTCATTCAGCTCTGCAGACTCAGAGGCCTGATAACGAGCCATACAGTTGATTCAGGTGTGCTGGAAAATGGACGCAACCAAAATGTGCAGGATGGTAGCTCTTGAGGACTGAACTTGGGCACCAATGTTCTAAATGGTCGAGAATACAGTTGCAAGGCTACTGACAAAGATATCTATAGAGCTCATATAACGTGAGTCTTTTAATCGCCTCTCCATCAGGTTAAAAAATCTGTTTAAAAGCCTCAAGGGTATTTTATTTTTGCAAAACAAAATAACTGACCAGGGGTTGTCCCTCAGGTGTTGGGCACAAAAAGACTGACCTTTTGATATTATTGTATCTTAATTTGGACTCTCTCACTGGACTTAAGATCAGTGAACACTGTGGAGACCTTAAAAAATGAATAAAGTCTCATATGTTTAAACTTGCTTGTGTTTAAAGCCCAACTATTGAACTTTGGAAGATTTTCTCATTGAGGCGCCCTTGACGACGGCTAATTTTGCATCCCTTTTCATCTCTGAGTTGTCTCAGAGAATGTTGACTCTTATTTTTTTTTCCAGGCTCTGTCTCTTTGTCTCTTTCTTTTCCTCACTTCTAGAACTGCATAACAAAATCCAGCAATCCTCTTTGGGATGAGCATAGCCTTGTTTTCATATTAAATTCCACTGCCTAAGTGACTATGAAACCAGTTAATACTTCACAGGGAGGATGCACTGACTTATAGCTTATCTCATGGACGTATAGTTGTGCTCACTGTCCTATTATCTTTCATTTTTGATATGTCCGTTTGAATGAATGAATGAAATGAATAAAAATTACTTCATTTATCCCAATGGTAAATTCAGTAACAACAGCAATAATAAAGATTGCTTGTAATTAATAATAATTGATTTTCAATTTGTTTTCCTCAGCTGACTTCCACCAATGGAGCCCTGTGCATCATCAATCCTCTTTACCTTCATGAACATGGAGACGATTGGCTGACCCAAAGGCCAACTGCTGAAAAGCCATCAAACTACAGACAGGTGCGACGCCTCAGCACCACCCGGGCGTGGACAGGGGCAGGGTTGCAAAGTAAACGAGCACTCTCGTTGGACCAGGAACCATCTACTGCCAGTACAGACACCTTAGGTCAGAACTCGATACATTTATACAAGAACTTTAAACACATTTTGTTCTTATCTAATGTTTGTCTGGCATGCTTTTCTTGTTTTAGGTCTAATAAGAGCTTGGTCAGCTGATTCCCCACCTACTCCACAAACCCCACAAACGCCACAAACACCAACAGGGGTGGTACTGAGGAGGCCCAGCCGGGATTTCCCCCCCAACACCCTTCAAAGAGCCAGTACAGGGAACCTGTCAACTCCTTCTTCCCCAAGAACCACAACACCTGAAATGCAGCGTCACAGCAGCCCCCTGCCTCAGTCTCCTCATAGGGTATCCTGGATCGAAAATGGATTTTGGCTGCCCCCGCCCAGGCCTTCCTCTTATCTCCAGCCTCCATCTCTGGAGCTTGACTCACTTTCAATCAGCAGCATTGAAGAAGAGCCGGAGTGCCAATATCAAAGCTCCTCACCTCAACACCACTCACCACACCGTTTGGCTGATAAGGTCATAAATCGTATCTCAGCTATGGGCCTGGCAATTGGTGGCCTGGTCTGCCAGAAGAAAAGACTGACTAATCGTGTGATTGAGCTGAGCGAGAGGAAAGGCGGTGCATTTGCAGAAGCCGTCAAAGGATTTGTGGAGATGATGCTGAGGGGAGGGACTGATCCCAGCAGAGCAACAGGCTCCGACTTCTTACAGGAAGTGAGATCAGCACTCACGTCACTGAGGGAAACATTGCTGGACAATCAAGACATTCAAATATTACTGGACAGCCTAACTGACTTGAGTGACTCGGAGATTGGTTAGTTTTTAGATGGTACATCTTTAATACATGAATGTCAAATATTTGCTAACACCTCTTAACCTGTTTTAACTCTCCTGTAGACTCCTTGGTGGAGCTTTCTCTCCACAAAGTGGCTCTGAAGCCCATCACTACCCACCTCTACACTTGCATTAAAACCTTTCGGACCAATGACGGATGTTTTGAGCGTCTTCGAAGCAACCTGCGTGTGCTGGAAAAGAACGGCGTGGAGGAGCTTGGGGGATCTCCAGGAGTTGGAGTTCCTGACTTGGTCAGCCTGGAGCGGATACAGCAGAGGTGGACCAGTATGCATGAGACCTACTCCCCAAATAAGAAGATACAGATTCTTCTCAAAGTTTGCAAGAGCATCTATCACAGCATGAGTGCTAATGCTAGCTCAGGTAGCTTGGTAGTTATTTGCTATTATAATTATTTCTATTCTGGTCCTAAATTGCTGCTGCTGGTGCTGCCTTGCTCACCCTTTTGTCTTCTGCAGGGACAGTGTTTGGAGCAGATGATTTCCTGCCCTGCTTGACATGGGTGCTGCTCCGTAGCGATTTGGTCACATTACAGGTCGACACAGACTTCATGATGGAGCTGCTGGACCCCGTGCAGCTGCAGGGAGAGGGTGAGGCAAAAACATTCAGACGCACTTGTATTCATCAAACAAATTTAGGCCTTAGCAAAAAGAAAGTTTTAACTGCACCACTGAGACCGCCTCACTCTCTCCATATGCTCTTGTTCTTAGGCGGCTACTACCTTACAACGCTGTACGCCTCTCTATACTATATCAGCAGCTTCCAACCACGACTAGCTGCCCGCCAACTCAGCATGGAGGCACAAAATTCTATAAACCAATGGCATCGCAGGCGCACCCTACACTGCAATCAATCACGTCGCAGCAAGCATCGACGGACAATTCGAAGGCAGGCGTGTCGAGAGAGAACCATGCAGAACTCTGACACAGAGAATAGTAGTAAAGAAGGAAAGGAGACAACAGGTAATTCTAACAATAGTGATGAGCCAGAGCAGCAGATCGACAGCAGCACAGAAGCTCTGCTGACGCCGAAGGAGGAGACAGAGATGGAAGAAGAACCCAAGGACCAATCAGAAAACACTGCTTCAGCATTAGATGATCAAGCTGTGACGCAGCAAGAACTGATGTCAAGCAAACAGGAAGATGGAGAGATTCTTTGTGTATCCAGAGAGGAGGATCAAAGAGGACCATAGTGAGCAAAAAAACAGAGAGACCTGATCTGACAAACATGTCTGTCTGCTGATCTCATATTTCAAAAGTTCCTCAAAGATTCTCTTTGAAAGCCCATCCTCCACATGCTGAAATTCCTTTTCTAGAGAGGCAAAGGCAGCTTTACATTTGTGTCTTTAACCTTCTGGTATGTAATCTACCTGAAGCTGTGGAGATTGAGAGAGAAGGATGAAAACATTTTCTTAAATTTTAAGTGTTTCAGTGTGTTTTAGTGTGTAGTTATTTTGGCAGGACAGTGTCAGATCTCATTCTGCATGTTTGTTGAACTGACCTGCCTGCACTGAGATTGTGACCTACCTTTTTTCAAATATATGACATATTACAGGTGTAGTGTGTGACAAAATCAAAGGTCAATGACAAAAAATTTAATATATTATTAAAAAAACATATTTGTGTTGGTATCTAAAATAACTGTTGTGTTTTCATTCTCATAGAACAAGCCCTCACATGGTAACTGCCATATTTGTGCCAACGTTTGTTCTACAGTGTCCCTGAATGAATAAACAATGCTGAGAACCCTCTGAGCTTTAAACCTGCAGTAACAGCTTTGTTTGGTAGTTGCTACAGTAGGGCTGAACCATTAGTCATTTTTAAATTGAAGTGGGCGTACTGATACTCTGGAGTTGATACTTCGATACCAGCCACTCAAAATATTGAATTTGACACTTTTTTGAATATCAAGATACCGCTGTGCTGATACAAAACATGCTACTTGTTTTCACTTCTGAGAGTTTTAGGCTGCGTGGAGGAGTGGTAGTTAGCACTGCAGCCTCACAGTAAGAAAGTCGCTAGTTCGAACAATTCCAACAGCGGCCTTCCTGTGTGGAGTTTGCATGTTCTTCCTGTGTATGCGTGGGTTCTCTCCGGGTACTCCGGCTTCCTCCCACAGTCCAAAGACATGCATGTTAGGTTAATTGATTACTCTAAATTGCCCCTAGGAATAAATGTGAGCATGCATGGTTGTCTGTCTCTCTGTGTTGGCCCTGTGACAGACTGGCGACCTGTCCAGGGTGTACCCCCCCTCTCTCCTGATAATAGCTGGGATAGGCTCCAGCAACCCCCGCGACCCTGAACTGGATAAGCAGTACAGAAAATGAATGAATGAGTTTTAGGCATTGAAATTGTGTGAAACTCAGCTAGGGATTATTACTTCTGTGTCACATGATTATTGCAGCCAATCAGATGCCATGCTGATGATGACGCTGCTGTTAGTGATAATGAAGTTTTCTTTATCTATTTCACTGGTTTAATGCAGGTTATTTTTGTTATATTTTTATAGATCCCAATTGGGAAATTCAGTCTGCATTTTACAGATCTCTGGATCAACCACTGAGCAGTGGGGAGCAGTGGGCTGCCAAGTCTCGGGGCTCAGGGAGCACTTGGTGGGGGTTTGACCTTAGTAAAACCACTGTAAAACCATTCAGTGGCATGCCAGGGACCCAAACCAGTGTTGCCCGGTCAAAGCCAACTTCTTTAACCACTAGGCTAACTCTCCCTTATTAAAGTTGTGTGGATTATATTTTCTCATATTTTTAATATGACTATTACATATTATATTTGATCATTTTCCACTTAATAAACTGACATAATTTTATATTAATCTGCAGTTGAGTTATTTTATCAAAAAGTTTTAAAAATGTACTTTTATTTTATTTACTCATTAATATAATTTATTACTATTTTGTAAGTGTTTCTTTCCAGTACTTACGTTCTTGAGTTTTCTTTATATTTCATATTGCCCTTGCAATAAAGATATTAATGCACACCGTTCGATTGTGAATTTTCCATAAGGGACAAAAAAAAGTACCAATACTAATGTTGGTATCGATGAAAAAATACCATAGCTAATGATAATGTATAGACAGGAAAAAATTATGGCATCGCCCATCCCTAACTGTAATCGCAATTAGCAAATCTCAAAGAAGAATGATTCATTTTGATGTTGTACATCACCTGAGCCAGGCTTCACACCTGCAGCGTCCAATGCTTCACAAATCCACTTAATTCAGTTGTAAGTCCAGTTGTCTTTCTTGTGCCACAGTCATTTAAATATCATGTGACAGCTACATTCAGCTGTTAAGTCACATATTTGCAAATCTAATTTTTAATAAATGTCTGAAATGCTGTGGAAAGAAAAAAAACCCCACAGAGGACAGATAACATTTCAACTCCTGAAATGTCCCATAAAGATGGTTTTGCTGAGAGGAGTTACTAAATATTTTCAAAGATCAGATCTCAGATAACTTGTTGATGTTAATAAAATCATCAACAAATACTGGATCTATTTTACAGTAAGCTGTAATGCAGCTTTGAAGTTTGTGCACTGACCGTAGATTCAGCTTGTTCAGATGCATCTTCACAATGCTTTCGTAAGGCAAGCAGAGTCTAGGTGCAGTCAACCCTCACGCCTCTGCCACAGTGTTCCCATTTTCACATCCTTGGGAAAGTTTAAAAAACTCAGTTTTGTCAGATTTTCAGGTGGCTGATGCAACTTATTGTCTGACATGCCTTCTCTGGCCCCTTCACTACCGGGTGTCACTCCTATGAAGTCACACTAGCTGTGGAGGGCACTTCAATCATGCAGAGAGAAATGATGTGGTGTGGATAAATAACATCAGACTCTTTGATATCTAGTACCAGAAAAAAATAGTTTCCTGTTGTAGAGGAGATATAACCCTCAGGTTTCAGTGTTTTGGCCACAGGTTGCATCTTACAGTTGGTAAGTGCAGCTGTTCATACTCAACTTTGCATCCTTGCACTAGAGAGCAGTTCATATTTTGATGTCAACTTGTGTGATAATCCTCCATCTCATGTGAAATATATATTTTTGCATAAACCCTGAGCAGAAAGCTGGAATATAAAAAAATTAAATCACAAACCAAACACCAAAACAGTCAGAAACGGTCCAATATTGTTCAGGCCTAAGTTAGAGCACCACCTGGGATAAGTAATGCCTTAAAAGGCAATTAGAATAAAACGATATGAACACAGGATTGAAGAATTGATGTCTGACCTCTAGATCCATGACATGTTAATGTCTGGGGTACTTGGAAAAACTTTGGCTCCTGATGGCCACCAGTCATCACAACTGCCTATTTTTACCACTAGATGTCAGTGATTCTTACACACTGTACCTCAGAAGGAGACTGAGACAATAAAACCACAGACCAGCTAAAATTCTACGAATACAAACACAGATTCCTCTCACAAAACTCCAACAGTCAGTATAATCCGTTCTCAAACAATTAAAGTGTCAGTAAAGCTCATTTAACACAATTATGTTGTCTTTTTTTTGTGTGTTTTCTAAAAAATAAAGAGTTGGCCAGTGAAGGTGCTGAAATCCCTTCCCCCTTCACCTGTGTCTATTAAATAGTTTCTTATAAATAAGCAAATATTTGTCAAGAGCAAATAACAGTGTTCCATTTTTTTTACTTACCAGCATCTCTGACTATGTTTTTTTTTTTTTTTTTTTTAAACAACAAGTCCTGAAAAGTTGAAGCATTGCATAAAACATTTAAAATTTGAAAGAATGCCGCAAGGTGAGAACTTCTCTTGGGTTGTACTGCTGCCATCAATGTTCATTAAGTAATCAAATGTCTCACAACATTTGACCTTTGAGATTTGTAAATAATTTCATTTTGTTTTATTTACATTTCACTGTGTCCAAAATTTTTAAAATGTTTGTGGCAGTTTTTAAATAAGTTTTTAATGTATACAAAGAATCATTTAAATGACACACATTTACTGCTAAGTGTGTCACAGCCCTGCTTTTCAATCTTTTACTCAGCTGATACACGCCTACTTTCCCTTTTATAACTGATCATACCGATCATGTGATAGCATGTTGTCATCAGCTGTCAGTTCATTCAGTCAGCAATCAAAAGTAAGTTATGTTAAATTTGTTACAAAAGCTTTGAAAAAATGATTTTTTAAAAGAAGATTCTTGGACTTATTCTTCTGACCTGAAGATCATTCTTATGGTCATTTATTGAAAAAAATAAACAAACTAACAAACTTATATCATTTCAAATTATGAATGGTTCATAAGAAGGTTTTGCAATCTGAACAAAGTAATAAAACTGATTTTTGCTCTGCTTCCATCAGGGATAGTCAGGTGGCCGTTTTTTTTTTTTTATCTGAGATATTGAACGCACTTTATTTTTCTGACAGAATTTATAATTATTATTGTCATTATCATTATTGTTGTTATAGATAAGATGTTCTGATAACAAAGTAGCTGTATGTTCTTGTATTTCCTGTTCTTTACACAAAGATGAAAACCAAAATAAAACACCATCAGCCTCTCAAGCCATTGCCATGTGATGTGCAATCTCACCTCAGACCACTAGAGGGTGGCATTGAACCTCCTCTGAGAACTACAGATTTGACCTCACTTGGTTTGGTTTCAGAGGCATCCACACACAACAACCCATTGATTAATTTAATGTTTTTGGAGTTTAAAAGTAGGATTATGTAAAGCACGTTTTGTAGTCAGGATCTTACTGTTTGTAGATGACAGTTAAAGCGTTTGGAAGAAAAGGAAAGGGGTCTGAATAGCAAGTCAAGCTTACTGTACCACTACTACCAGGAAGTGTTTGTAGTTGTATCAAACTCAAAATCCAGCCGCGAACAAGCAAACACTGAACGATGGATTTTTACAGCAGATCACTTTAGCGTCAGACAGTATTTTAGGTTGTTGCGGCATTCGGCTGTGACTGAACCAGCTGCTGAAGTGAAAACATCAACAAAGATTGCACATAGCACTTGAAATAATAGCTGAGATAAAATACTTGTACAGCAGCTCAACAATCTTTTTTTTTTTGTTTTTCTTAACATACAGTATAAAAGTAGCACAATATTAGGTTCTGACCTTAAAGTTATGTGGTTCTGGCCTGTATTGATAACATAGTAATATTTACTTTGTACATTTATTGAGCCATCATTGAGCATCAGCATCCTAAAGCTGAGAAACCCCACTTTTTGGGACACATACTGCAGCATTTTGCTTTACGGCACTACATCATACACCAGCAACTGGATATCAACCAGAGACTGTAAAAAAGGGGATGAACTTTCCATGCACTGTACGTCATCCGTTGGTTTCTGAAGAGCTAAAAATTAGGTGAATTGGGCATTTCCCAACATCGCCATCTTCTGGCGTTGAGTGTGTCAAAATGGGCAACGAGCTGCCTCGGGGAAAATGATTAAACAATCAACCTACTGCTAACCGAGCTAACTTGAAACTAACAGGTGATAACAATAGCCACCTAAGGGGTGGGCTAAATATAAGGCATGCTTACACTTGTTGTTAGCTGACTAAAAACTGCCGTTGTGCTACGCTGCCACAGACTGAGACCTGACTGAGAGCAGACAAGGAGTCAACTAGTAGCCACTGGCTGGCAGGCCAGCATCTGGTCTGCCTCCTATCAATCAAAAGGACACCCTGAGGTGACCCACAATATTAGTACTATGAAAGACGCTCCCCAAAGGGTTGATATTGCGCAGTGTGACAGTATTGTGACTGACATGAGACTCCGTAGGAAAGGAAGTTGCGTTGTTGTTGTTGTTTTCCTGCCGCATCCAGTTTTTGGATGTGCTGTGTTACCATGCTCAAAATAAAGAGTGGAGAGCAGCATCGATTCCACAAAATGCTGCTTGTCTCATGCTTTTCTTAAAGGAGTCATCACCCTGAAATCCCACTTTTTCACGTTAAAACATGTGTATTGGAACAGGACCTCAGTTAAAACATGCCAGAAATTCCGGAGGGTGAAAGTGACTTTGTTTTTTAGTGCGTGCTCTCTTTTCTCACCAGAATCGGTCACAAGAGCGCGCTCTCCACAGTACGCGATTTGGATTTCTTTCTCCAAATGACGTGAACTAGAGAGGCTGCGAGCTGCGATGCTAGTCTCTTTAGCACCACCTGAAAGCAGCTGATTACCTGCCGCAGAGTAACGTTATGACCAGCTTTGTCAGAAAGGACGACAACAACAAGGAGGAGGGGATTGCTGTGCTGAGTTGCCTCGGCAGAAATTCAGCAGTTTTCAGTGCTGTAACAGGAGGGACAGCACTACCAGGGACCAGTGGATTATATTTATTCAGTGAGGATGTGCAGTCGGTAAGTGTTGCTGCTTGTGTAACTTATTATCTTTTGTGTAAGAGACCAGTAAATGGTGGTAGACAAACGGACAAGCTGCTAACGTAGCTAACACTGTTTTGTTAACTTCATGTCAGACGTCCACTCCTTATATTCATCAGAGTCCAGCCCTTTTACTCCACGAATTCCTCTCTATCAACCATACCGTTACATTTTTATCACGTTTTTCTCTGTTGGGACATAATTTCCTTCACTTGGTCTGTCCTGATAAAACTTAGTTTTGACTGATGTTTGCCTTGTGAACGCGCTTACAGACAGGTCTAATTCTCGTGCGTATTCTCGCGACAAACAAAAGTTGGGGATAAAAAGAGGTTAAAATGAGCTCATTAAATTTTCGTCCCACCCAACTATAATTTAAAATTTATTTGAGGATTATTTAAGAAGGATTGTGTATGAAAAACACAGCTGGACAACAGACTCGACTGGAAATGCAACACTGACTACATTTACAAGAAAGGTCAGAGCAGACTCTACTTCGCAAGGAAGCTGAGATCATTCAACGTCTGCACCAAGATGTTGCAGATCTTCTACAAGTCTGTTGTGGAAAGTCCTGTCAGCTTTGCAGCATCTGCTGGGGCAGCAGCATCAGAACCAGACACTTGAAGAAACTAAACAAGCTGATCAAGAAAGCTGGTTCTGTGCTGGGGATAACTCTGGAGCTGATCGCTCAGAAAAGAATGCTGCACAAGCTGATGAAGATGATGAAGGATTCTTCCCATCCTCTCCACGACATGGTGAAAAATCAAATTCAGTGGGAGGCTGTGTCAGGTTCGCTGTAGAACGGAGACAGAAATTCATTCCTGTCAGCAGCATCACCCTAAAGAACAAGACTGACTGACTGAATTATTTTTGTTATGTTGTTCTTTCACATTAATGTTATATTGTTGAAAAGAAAAAAGAAAGAAAGAGAGAAAAAAGAGAGCTTTTTTACAATGTTGAATTTCCCTTCTGGGATAAATAAAGTATTTTTCATTTCATTTTAACTCCACAACACCCCTAATGAAGTGTAATTTCAAGATAAATAAGATATAAACAAATGAGTTATAAAAAAAAAAATTCACCCCCCTCACAGTTGACATAAAGGTAAACTTGACCTTTTACACCTAAAATGATTTTTTGAACCAGGCTGTAAACATGTTTATTTCTGCTGTGAAGTTGGCCTTTTTAACATGGGAGTCTATGGGGATTTGCTCTGTTTTTCAGCCAGCCCCTAGTGGATGAAGAGAGAACTACAAATGTTTCCTTCTTCCACGTAGCTTCACAGTTCAAGTGTATCTATCTGTGGCTTTCAGCTCAGAGGCACGTCGCATAGTGGGTGGGTCATGGTTAGGTTTAGGGGAAGGGTTAGGGGTAGGGTTAGATTTTACGGTGTTCTCACAGGTGTAGTGGATGTGTCGTTGAGTGATGTCACTCAATGACACGCCCACTTTGTGACACGCCTCTGTCCAACTGTGAAGCTTTGAACTCGCACTGTGGCTGATACAGCAAAGACACAGAAGAGGACATTATTGGAGGAAGCAAGGGAAAGACAACGAGAAAAGGATAGAGCAAGAGTCAACATCAGACTGACTTTTACTGGCTGGAGGGAGCTCAGAGAACAGGTAGGATGCAAGATGGATGCTGAATCAGTCGACATTAGGAGGACCCCCGCTGAGAAAATGTGCCAAAGAGCAGTGGTGCTTTAAGTCATGATACAATTCCAGCTCCACTAGGACAGCAACCTTTTTAATGGGACATTATTTTATTGAGCTATGACTCTTCTGTGATAGGTCATCATAGAGTATGAACCCTTAGTAGCTTTTTTTTTTTTTTTTTTTTTACTCCATTAACTTTTTGCATCCTTACATAAATATTTGACAAAAAATGTAACTGGCTGCAAATGAACCTGTTAATCATACAGCTCTGTGCTTGTCCTCTGTGATTGTGTTATTTACATCTTTTTCAAATGCACAGCATTCTCCAATTCTCTGTTTTTACCAGCTTCTTGTTATTTCCGGGTCAAATCCCAGAGTGGAGACTGTAGCATGTGAGGAGCACAGATGCCAGTTTCAACTGCACTATCTGGTTGTGTTAAAGACAACCCACTTCAAGGAGCCTAACAATAACAGCCATAAGCATCTATACTGCTAAATGATAGCTTTGTTTTAGGTCACACAATTCTTGAATTACACACTCCAAGAGGCTAAACAGCTGAAGGTTGTAGCAAGGACTCAGGGCGTGGGGGAGAAGTTGTGGAAATCTACCACTCTGTTATGAGCTGGCATCTTTGGAGGAAATATTTTACTCATACTTTTATGAGTCAATATCAATTTGATGATGTCATCTTCAAACAAAGGACACCAATAAAACTGTAACTTAAGAGACCAGTTCAGATGTCCAGATGTTTTTCTTTTTTTTAAAATGGTATAATTTAGGCTCAACATTTTGTAGGTGGAGTGTAGAAGTTCAGAGAAAAAGTGTTTACCACACTCAGAAACAGAAAATATTGTATGAAAAAGGATACAATTCAGCTTTAATCTGTAGGCTACTTTTATCATCGTGCTTTATAGCACAGCCTTGGATCAGTCTATTTTTTAGCCACAGAGGAGAGAAGCAAACTTCAGCTGTCTTTGAATTGCCTGTCATTTTTTGTATTACTCATCAGATTGCTTTAAAGATGATCCCAGCAATGCTGCATTTGTCTTTATCATTATAAATGTGTTAAGACCACATTGATTAGGCTTTGAGAAATATTAGATTATTTAGAACATGCTTACATATACTTCAAAGCTCAATTTGGATTAACAAAGTAACCCAGTTTCTTTGTAACATTGTGTAATCATACTGACAGTTTTGTGATAATTTTATTTTTATTTTTTTCACATTTTATACCTCGGTGGAGGGATATTACATCAGTCACAAATGATCATATTTTGTGAAGCATTTCCAAATTTGTATCATCAGTAACAGAACACCCTCCAGTTCTGGTGCTTAGCTTCCTCCCCATCCTTGTCTACACCCCCCCCCCCCCCCATTCCACCCTCCCCACCCGGTCATGACAAGGCATTAAGATAGTAATAATATTGATAACAATAATAATAATAATAGTAATAATTATAATGAAGAAAAAAAAAAAGTATGCAAGTGGAATAATATCTAATCACAGGAAAATTAACAAATATGTATGCACATGCATATATAAATACATACACATGTACATACATGCATATACACATACATATAAATACATACAGAAATACATGCATAAAAACAACAAAAAAGAATTAAATCCCCTTCCCCTATCATCCAGGAATCACATCCATTGAACAAACAAACAACTATAAAACATCACAAAGGAAGCAAAACAACAGCTATCTCCTCCATCATAATGATATCAACAGAGATAGCATGTCATATATGTTTCACATGAATCAAAGAGCCAAGTGAGCTTACAACTAAAAGTGAATGTGTATGATATCTATAGAGTTCAGAACATGAATAGACAATTTTGACAAAAAAAAAAAAAGGCATGAGTGCAAAATATTTACATCAAATCTGAGATTTTCTTTAAAGGTGCCATGACATCAAATTTCACTTTTCTGGGGTTTTGGGGGTATAATATGATCTGTTGTGCACTGATGAGGCCATGTGAATGTCCAGAGTGAGAATCAAAGTTCCTGTTCATAGTCAGTCAGCTTTGTCTCTGTTCAGAAACGGTTTAATCAGACAGCAGCTTCATTCTACGTAGTTCTATCATTCTACATAATTCTTTTGCTCCAATCAGAGCACACTATCAAGTAAACAGCCTCCCCCCCTCCTCTCTCCTAACGGTCTATGCACCGTCCACTTCGCTCCCCCCTTCCCTCCTGGTCTAATTCAACTGCGAGTGGGAGAGTGACTGCTAAGCAGTCAGGTCTGGGTTAACAAACAAATGGATTTAAAAGAAAACTTCTGCAGCAACACTAAGGAAGGCGGCCACAACCTTGTCATTACCTGTAAGTTTATTTATTTTCTAAATGCTGTCTTGTCTGATAAACGTAGCTCACTGTCTGAAGTTCCCATGTTGCTAGCAGTTAGCCTTTAGAAAACTCCGACCGCAGCTTGACCTAGATTCTCCAAATAAGGTCATAGCCAAATAAGGTGTAGCCAATCAAAATGATGTCAACGTGGTCTCCGGGTAAAGCTCCATATCATCACCGGACCCAACTGTATTACTGAGGAAGTGAGGTCTGGCGTTTCAAAACAATACTCCGCTGTAAAAAATGCTGTTTTTTTTTCTTTGGAGATTTGACATATGCAGCAATGCCAACAACATGAACTAGTTTTTAGTGCTATGTCATCACTCCTTTAATAGTTTGAACCAACAGTTAATGTTTGATGATTAAGCACCATGTAATTGAGCTGAAGAAAGCTCCAACTGCGCGATATCCTGATAGGAAGAAAGCCATTCCCTCACCGGCAGTGCAGGTGGTGGTTTCCATCAACTGGCTATCAATCTCTTAGCAGCTGTACTGCTAGCTAACAACAGCCACCTATTATTTATATTTAAAGGGACTAGAGGCGGGAATTTAAAAAACAAACAAACATGCATGTCCATTTTTTTTAATACTAATGGATGATGAAGCGCTAAATACCAAAAAGAACGTTTCCACCCACGTCTCTCTCTGTTGCCTTGAACAGGCTGTGTGCTGCAAAATGCGCTGCAATTCAGCAGCCGAATTTCCCGCGCTGCCCTGCGGACGTGACGTTAAATGACGCTACATCCGCAGTTTTGATACAGGAAGAAGACGGTCGCTGTAAATTCAAACACTGTAAGCGATAGTTATGGATTCTTCTGCCGTCAGCAAACGATCCAGATCAACTGAAAGACACTAAAAAGTGTAACTACGAAGAAAAAGGTGAGTAAACAACATTATAGCTTCAGTTTGCGCACGCTCCTGTGGCGGCTTGGCTCGTAGCTGCAGTTACCTGAAGCACCAGTCGCAGCAGTTGCAAGTTTCTTTTCTTAATCTTGCCTCAAGTCCCTTTAATTGTAAGAATGAAGTATCATTAAGTAGGAGCAAACATGGTGAGTGATGGACTGCTTTTCCTATTATTAATGACATAGTACTGGAAACATTGCTCCAAAAACTATTAACCTCCGGGCACTGCCAGACCATATAATAAAACATAGCAATGGTACTATCAGGACAGAAATCACAATATGGGTTATCTCTGATTTTTATTTGTTGTAATCTTGGAGGTGTTAGATAAGACCTGTGAATGAATTTATAGTGAATCATTTGATGATCAAGATTCCTGGATCATAATCATAATCATGACAGTTAAATGACCTCTGAACACTTTGAGGATTTGATGACGAAAGGAAAAATATTTTTGTTTTCCTTCAGCATTGCAGTTTTCCCTCATGAAATCAGCGTGATAAACAGGTCTGCATGTCAACAGTAGTCTTTCCACACAGTCTTGATAAGAGTTTGCATATTCTGGATTATGACCTGTCTGTGCAGAAGGCATAAAATTATACAAAAGGTTCGATAAGTAAATCACAGTGTGCTTAAAGGATAACTTTCTTTTTTTTCAACCTGGACCTTATTACTAGGAGTTTATATGTGCATTTAAAAAATTAAAATTTCTGTATTACTTTGACTCATTAATATCCTTTGAAGATATTACGTTGAGTCGCCCTTCAGCGTGCGTCCATACAACGTGACAGACGGGGCAGCCTTTCTATAAGGCATTATCTGCAGCAAAAACTCCTTTATTTCATCAATATTTTAAGTAGAATGAATGAATGAACGAGTACTTTTGTCCTGTGAGTTCAAAATTAAGTCTCTGTTAGTAACTGGGAGGTTTCCTCAACACTTTACAGGCTGCGTTAGCGCCGATGGGCATGCGCCGCAGTACAGCTGAGAGAGCAGCTCATGACCCAGACACCAGCAAACTGAAAACTTTGAACATCTAAACTCACAGGACAATAGTACTTGTTCGTTCATTCATTCTACTTAAAGTATGGGTGAAATAAAGTAGTTTTGCTGCACATAATGCCTTATATAGAGGCTTCCCCAAAGGAGTCAAAGTGATACAGAAATTTTACAGGTGGGTCAATTCACGTGTAAACTCCTAGAAATATTGTCCAGGTTGAAAAAAAAAAAAAGTTCTCCTTTAAAAAGTTTCAATGCTGCAGAACTTGCGTAAAACCAACTATCAAGAAGACATTAAATTCCCAAAAAGAAACTACTTCTGTCAGCAGCAGGTTTGTATAATGGGAAGAAAGCCCCCGATAGAAACAAATTCAGGCTTATCGGTTAATGAAATCTGTTTTGCAGTGCGGGAATATAAATCTGCAGTTTGGGCTTCATGTTCAAAAATAATTTGAGTTGCAATGAAAGAAACTTAAGGAGCTAAAGAAGCTCTAAAGACTGAGGACCTGCTGGGAGTTGAAGTGAAGAAGAGGCACAGAGCGCAGCTTGAGCTGCATCAAGATGGAGCACTTAAAGAAATCTAATCAAGAGTTTGGCCTTACAAACACTTTCAGAAGCTAAAGTTGAAGGTTAATCATTTGAAGTTGAGGCTGAAGTGAGAATGCATGCTGCAGAAGCTAAAGTGGCATTTTATAAAAGTTACAGCTGAAGCACTGAAAGCAGATTAAAGCAAGTTTAATTTTTTCCTTGTAGTTTCGCAACAGATAAACAATTAGCTGCTTATTTTTGGGGTACATTTATGAATAACAGCCTTTACATTCAAATATTACAGCGCTTGTTTTACACTATGTACACATGTAAATAGTTATCCACAGGGCCTCTTATGTAAATGTACACACACAGCATCATGTACACACACATATGGAACCGTCTCTTCGCTGCATCCTAATCGGCAGAGCCAATCAAATTTGCCTAATGAGACATCTGGCATTCTGCCTGTATGTGGATGTCAAACCCAGAAACAGCTGGGCCTTTACACACACACACACACACCCACACACACACACACACGTACGATAACATATTCCCTTTCTCTTCTCACAGTTTAGCAGTGCTGCTGGAGCCTGTGGAAGATTTACAAAGAAACGTAGTGATCACACACACAATCACACATCAAATGGGGCCATACAAACACATGCACACACACACACACACACACACAGGAAAGAGCTGCAGTCTAGACTACACTGGCAAGTACATAATGTCACACAATGACTCTCCCACACGCAGTTCTTTCACACATGTGATATATTATGCATACATGAGTGTGTGTAACACGCTCACCACAGCCATAAATTAGATATATGGCGGCAGTGACTGCAGAAGAGGAGGGGTGTGCACAGAGAAAAGAAGAGTGTATGAGAAATGAGGGGGGTGGGGGGGGGGCACAGATGGCTGTGGCCTGAGGCATCTGAGGTACTGCGGCTAAACATGGAGACTGCAACAAACACAGACACACATACTTAAGATTTTGTGTGTGTGATGGATGGGGGGGGGGGGGGTTATATACTCACATGTACAAAAACTTACAAACATAGTGTATGTAAAACAGAAGCATACTCTTTACCTTTAATTTTCATTAAACTAATAAATAAAAAGCCAAATAAAGATGTAAAGGAAATCAACATTTGCTCTAGATGAACATTTTCTTTGACTGTTATTAAACAAATCTCTGTTTGTTTAAGTTAAAGACAGTGCCTTGCAAATTTCCTCAAACTGTATGTTTTTGTGATAGTTGTAAGGATTGCTGATCCAAAAGTTAAAACTGGAACCATCTCTTCAGGATTTCAGGGATATACAGTACAGTCGTCCTCAAAATTATTCATACCCTCCAATTAAAGAAAATGCTAAATTTGCGAAAGTAATTCAAATAACAGTAAACTAACGAAACTAATAAATAAAAATTTATAAAATTATAATTTAGTGAACTAAAGTATTGCTTTTGAATTGTGGTTGCAAATAATAATTAAAGAAAAACAAACAAACAAAACTGTCCCAGACACATTAGAGCACTTTTCCGATGAACAGTGGACCAGAATACCTGTCAACAGGTGTAGAAGTCTTTCTGAACATTAGAGAAAACACCTGATTGCAGGAATTGCCTCAAAGTGTTGCTCAACAAAATTTCAGCTTTGGAGCCCCATCATGCTTGTTTACTTGTTTTATTTTTTGTGTGTTTGTTTTTAATATTTCTTGCGAACCACAATTCAAAATCAATGTCAATATTTTAATGGAATTTTTATTTATTATTACTGTTGTAAATTCTATTATAAATTCACTGTCAGCTGATTTTTTTTCCTCTTTATTGGAGGGTGTAAATAATTTTTAGGACGACTGTATGTGAATCGTTTTTATTTTGTACAATGTTGAAAAAAAAAACAACAGGTATGCATGGATGGATGGCATCTCACATTTTGATTTATTCCCTAGGACTTGACTTGTTTGCAATGTTAAGAAAGGTAAATTCCAGTTTTATTATGTTAACTGTTCATGTAACATCACATCTGCCTCATTTTCTGTGTAACATGAAATGATGATCAGTTTGTGTGTGATGTTTTTTTTTTATTGCTGGGAAATGTTTTACATTTGTCTTGGTTTTGGCTGTTTTAATCATTTACATTGTGAAACTGTATGAGGTTACTTTGTGGGCTCATCCTCAAATCATAAAAAGAGGAGAGCTAAAGAGTTTGATAAATAACATACAGAAAAATGGATTGTGAATCTGTTGTTGGGACCTGAAGGAGGCAGAGTTTGAAGTGATGGATAAAATCAATGCTGCTTATTTCATTTTACTTATCAAGATTGCAGTTGCCAAATAACGTATCCCTGGTCTGACTCTAATAAAATGGGTTCAACATCAGAGTTTTGCACAATGACTCATAAATTTGAGTCAGATGTGTTGGAGCAAGGAAACACAGAAAATCTGAGGAAAAAAAGGCAGAAGATACACAAAAGGAATAATGGCCCCTATAACAAGAAAATAATCATAAAAACACCGTGGAATCCAAAGATCTGTTGATAGACCTTAAAGGTACAGTATGTAAAAAATCAAAGGTCAATGGCAAAAAAATTTAATATATAATTCAAAACTGTGTGTCTATTGATGTGTAGTCGCTGCACTAGAATAACTGTTATATATTTATTTTCCTAGAATGAGTCATTTATATCTACTTATTGGGGGGTGCACATATGGAGGCTGCCATATTTGTTCCACCATTTTTACTACAGTGTCCCAGAAAGAACAAAACAATGTGTGTGAAGTGAGAACCCTCTGAACTTTAAACAGCTTTGTTTAATGGGAGTTAGAAACTGTTTGGTATCAATAATGCCTTAAAGACATAAAAAGTCGTTACTCATAGTCAAGTCATAGCACCATACACCTGAGACCACTGGATCCACTCACAGATCAAAACATCTTTATGTCCTGGAGAATTTTGGCCACAACAGCCACCATACATTCACAACAGTGCTGGAATATGAAGTAATTTGAAAGAACACATCTTTTCTTTCAAATACCCATCTTTACCACTAGATGTTAGTAATTCTTACATACTGTACCTTTAATAAATCTGAAATTATCCAAGAATCTCATAGAATTAGAAAGTTTTTGCAGGAAAAATGAATGAAAATCTTTAAAACAATGAATAAAATCTATTTGCTAAAGCCCAATAATACTTGCTATATAGGAAGTTTCTAACTATTCAGGGTCCCCAAGTCATGTGTTGCAAGAAGATTCCTGATTCAAACATTTGGGCTTCCTGCAGTTGAGTTTTCCTGGTTATGTTGTTTTCTTGCACGGTTCAAAAACATGATTTTTATTATTGTTATATATGATTGTTTGTGTCTTGGCACTAACTGCCGCCATGTCAACTGAGACTAAAGCCTGATAAACACCTCACTGAAGCAGCAACCAACAAAGGATTCATTAAATGATAAAATATGAAAAATAATCCCTGATATAACAAATGGATTCTGTTTTATTTGCTTAGCTATTCATTGAAGTTCTGACCACAAAAACTTTCATGTCACAGCTTCTTTTTTTCTCACCTGTGTTTACAAGTGTGCTACTTCACAGATAAGTTATACATGGAAAACAGCTGATGTTCTAAAACAGGACACAGTTGAGATGAAACCTTTTAACTGCACACAAAGCTGTTAAAATGCTAAGACTAGTACAGAGCATTTTTTGAAATATGAGTACTTTTAACACAAAAGTATGAATATTTTTCATTCTTTCATTCCTTTCTATTTTCAGCCCTCATCTGGACTAAACAGGAAGCGCTGTGAGAATCACTTTCTTTGATTCTTCTAGCGTTTTAAAACAATTCAGCCTGCACTGTTATGTGAGAAACTCTAGAATAGAGATGGATTCCTCCACGACTCTCTGAATTATTGACAGCTTGACAAATAGACCACAGTTTGTGATACTAGTTTGTGTGACTGAGAAGTGGCACAGATGTACTCCCCTGCACTCTCGTATTTCCCATCCAGTCTACCTCAGACTTCCTGTGATCACTCTGTGGCGAGGTTTGGCAACAGTCCCCTCATCTCAAATGCAAACAAGACAAACATGTTTATGTAGATACGGAATAATCCTGGTATTCTTTTTTTTCAATGATATTTTCGAAGGTAGAGTTGGCAGGAGACTTCAGATTTGGAAAGGCAACATCGAGGCTGTTTACAAGAAGGTATACTCTACTTCCTGAGAAAGTTTAGGTCAAGTTTAGGTTTAAGTTTACAGAAACTATTGCACATCCTCTATAGTAGTATGTGGTGAAGAGGGCAGTCTGCTTTGAAGCCATCTGTTAAACATAGCAGCATTAGAGACAGAATCTCAAAGGGAATGAACAAACCAATAAAGGTTGGCTATGTGCTGGGGACAACTGCTAAGCTCCCGGAGCTGACGGTCCAAAGAAACAACAGTCTTTGGACAAAACTTCACAACTTCTAAGTAACGCAGTAGTCAAACAGCAAAGTGTGGTCCGTCAATGGCTTCATTGGCTCTTCTGCAACAAGAAATGGTACTGGTGGCTACTACGGTTTACAGCGTTGACTTTACAACTGTTTTATAATTAGTGATGACTAAAAACTAGGGGTGCACCGATTGCAGTTTTCTGGCCGATCACCCATCGCCGATCTTTAAGAAATCTGACCCGCCGATACCGATTTTTACTGATACCAATTTTTGCCGATACCAATGTTTCTTGAAAACTGACAGCAAATATCTTCAAAGTACCAATTTTGTTTTATTAACAAACAATACCTGTAGTACAATGCAAACTAGTTTTAACTGCACAAGCTACTGTTCTTAAATAAAAATGAAAAGTTTCGCATTGCTGTCCAAACTACAAAAATATAATTTCCATTCCTTCAGTTTTATTTTTCACATTATTAAACACAAAACTAGCTCAACTGGTTGCATTTCAAACTGGCTTTGAGCTTCTTACTAAAAATAAAGTTCACAACAATATTTTGCTTATTTTTCAATGCATACAATAAGGTTTAAGTAATAAATAAAATAAGCTACAAGACAAACTAACAAAACTTAAACCACCAAAAGTGACTTTAGCAGAAGTAATTATGATCGGTAGATAAGATCGGTTTTACATTTACTGATCGGCCGATCCCCGATCCCCCAAAATTAAGGAAATCGGAGCCGATCGATCAGCTGGCCGATTAATCGGTGCACCCCTACTAAAAACTATTTATCATTCTTTTTTAAGCGAGAAAATTCCCTTTCTAGGATTAAAGAAATTGTGATAACAGCATAAGCAGCCACCGTCTGATCAATGGCCACACTGGCAGCCATTTTTGTTTAATTTGCTGAGGTTTAAAGTTGGATGCACAAACCGTTAAAATAACAGACATTTAAAGGTGCAGTATGTAAAAACATCAAAAGTCAGGGACAGAAAAACAATCAATATATCGTTACATTTTACATGATTATAAAATTATTTTATTAGGTTGTATCAAACCACACACTTGCCTGAGTGCACTGGAATTCGGTGCATAGTGCACACTGTGTACTTTGTCTGTAGTGCACACTATTGTTGCTAAATGCTGACCCAAACAGAGCACTGCACTTACAGGAAGTGACGGACTAGCGTTGCCCGCTAACGTGAGCTATCTCTACAGAGCCGGTAAAACCACGGCCTCAAACAAATGACCAGATCATAACTGTCATCAGGGAGTGAACAACTTGGTAGCATGCTACATATACATTCGTAATTATGTCTAAATCATTTCATAAATGTAACTTAAATCAGTACAACACCGCCTCCGCTGCAGGAGGGGTCCCCACCACTTCGTTCACCGCCGTTATTCAGCTCTGAAAGCAGTTCGAAAGTCCCGCCTCTTCCACTACGTCAGCAAGATGGCGTCTATTTAGTGCGAGTAGTGTGCTTCGTTTTGCACTTTATTTTGGTCATTATTAAGTCAGCATCCTGGTACTTTCAGTGCACTGAATTTTCGCTTAAATGACAGCATGAACGCACTACACACTCAAAAACTGTGTTTGAAGTTTGAGACACAGCCTAAGATTTTTCACAGCCTATTTTTTTTTTTTTTTGAAATGGTAAATGGACTGTACTCACTGTATATAGTGCTTTTTCCAGTTGTACTGACCACTCAAAGCGCTTTACACTACATGTCACATTCACCCAGTAACACACACAATCATACTCATATCCCAATAGGCATATCAGGAGGCAACGTGGGATTCAGCCTCTTCCCCAAGGACACTTCGGCATGTATTCTGAAAAAGCCTGGAGTCGATCCCCCAACCGTCCGGTTGAAAGCTCTTCCACCTGAGCTACAGCTGCCCCCTATGCCATTTATTCCAATTCAGGTTCAAGGGAAGCTGAAGCGGTTACAAGGTGAGAGGCAGGGTAAGTTTAATGCTGTTATTCTATGTTTTATCTGTTATTCTATTATCTGTCAATTAAAATGTGTTATTTTGTTATTTTACTGTGAATTTATTTATACTGCTGTGTAATACATTAATAGATACTGTATAGTGTTTGCGTAGAGGAGAGGGAGGTGGGCTGTAGACCCCATGTTCAAGACTGTGAACTGAACTGAATTGTCATTATATGTGCTAATGGCTTGGGAGGTCCCATTTAAAAGTAAAGGTTCAGGACTATTTTTCTATTTTGGAATTTTACTATAATTTTTTAACATTTATTATTTATTCATTCATGTTTTTTCGGGGAATTTTTGCTGCATCCCAGCTGCTGGAATATCATAGTTTTTTTTTTTACTTTACAGCGTAAAAAGGGTTTAGGCTTCTTCTAAAATCTCCTTTTCCCCCTATTTGACCGGGGGAGTTCAGATTTTCTTTCTTTCTTCATAGGTTACTCTTTAGCTCTGGACTGATAGGTTGTGTCTTTGTTGTAGTTTAATTGAGCAGCTAGTTTATTTCTCCTCTACATGGCCTCATCAGCAGGTATATATCCCTCGTGTGTCAGTGATCAAGTTTCTTCTGTTGAAGCTTTAGTTGAAGTTTGCTGACCTTCTTAAAAAGAAGTTATATTTAAAATATACTTTTTATTCTTAGCTTTTATAAATAAACTGGGAAATAAACAGTATTTTCTACACCATTGTGTCTCTGAGTTCTATCTGTGTGATCCCTGACCAAAATATTTTTCTGTTGAGTTTAATTTACAACTTCTGTCCCATTTATACCAAAGAAAATGTCCTTTGACTTCTTGCAAACTAATTAAATATGTCATATCTCATATATCATGTTTTTTTTTACATATATTATTATTTAAAATGTACCAGAGACATAACCAGGGTGTTGTCTTTGAAGACCAAGAAATATGGTGTAATGAAGCGACACATTTATGAGCCTTGTATCTTTCAAGAAATCTAATAATTCGTATAAAACAACAAATACTTAAGTGTTTTCAGATTAATTTATTCATCAACATCATGTTTTAGAATTGTATATTTTAAAAAAAAACTTCATAAACACTGGTTTTAATCATGGTCATACAGTATACACACATCTTCCTTTAAATGCCTCATGTGCTCGCCCTGTCTCTCTCTGAGCCCAACAGCCTTCTTAAATCAGTTTGGATGACTTGCATAGTTTGACTGCATCTCCACGATCCTGCCCTATGTTGTTCTCTTCTGTCACTCGCCCCCTATAATACATGTTCCTGTCTTTGTCTTTACTGTGGCCTTTCAGCGGCTGTCACCATCCAACAGCTTGCCTCTGTCATGGCTCGTTCACACACCCACAATAAAACTTTCTCTTTCTTTCCCCCTCCTTTCAGTCCTCCTGGAGCTTCCAAATTCCTCTCTGCTGTCTTCCTTCTCTCCCCTCAGCATTCCTTTCTCTTTCTCCACCCCTCCCTCTCCTTTATGCCCTCCCTCCCTGCTTCCCCCTCCCCCTCTGTCCCACTTGTCTGAACCCTGACAGGTGTGTAATTGAATGATTAATGACCACGAGAGTAACCCTCCTCTCACCCCCCACACACATACTCTATGTTAACATGTGATTATACATATTTATATGTACACACGTATACATTCAAAGGCTAACACACACACTTTTGCTCATTTTCACGTTACACACATGTATTCATTTAGCTTCAATAGCCTGAGTGGTCAACTTCAAACCAGTAGCAGTCTTGAAATAATGGGAACATCATAACGAGTGAAACAATACACTACAAAGACTTTTTGCAGAGGGGCAGTGTTGCAATGAAGCTCATTTAAAATGACATTCACAATTTTTACATTCACAATTTCCTCTTCTGTAAATTTAGTGAAAATTAAGAATAGTTTACAATCATTTTCTATTAATTCAATTTACAAAATGTCTAAAAAGATATCCACCTGCCTGCAGTACATATTCTTTACTGACCACAGAACAGAAGCCCGATACATTCAGGCACAATTTGTCTCCCTGTTTTGTTCCATTTGTCAACATGAAGAGTAATTTTCACCCTCCAATGGAGAGAAGAAGCTGCCAATATGCCTGAGCCAATCATAAGCAAGGACTCGGACTATGAATAACGTGACTGCACACTAATGCGATAGCAAAGTGAGTGCTGCTGATCTTTATTTCTAAACTGGAATTAAAAGCTGTGTGAAAAGGTTTTTTTTTTCTTTTTTAGGAAAACTAAGGGAGACAGCACACACACATTTAACCCCCCCCCCCCACCCCCCCCCCCCCACCCCCACGCACACACACACACCCACACCACACACACACAAAAAGTAAAGAAAAAAAAAAAAAATTAAAAAAAATAAAAAAAAAATAAACAACTAATATATTTTAATATTATTTTTTAAAAAAGAAAGTAGTATAAAAAAAAAAAAAAAAAAAAAAAAAAAAAAAAAAAAGAAAAAAAAAAAAAAAAATATAATATTATAAAAAAAAAAAAAAAAAAAAGAGAAAATAAAATAATAATAATAAAAGAAGAATAAATAATTTTTATTCTCTCTCTCTTTTATATATATATAAAATATAATAAAAAAAAAAATTAAAAGAAAACAAACAAAAAATTATTTTAAATAGAAAGGAAAAAAAATATAAAAAAAGAAAATGGAAAAAAAAATAGAAAAAAAATAAAATTGAGAAATAGATAAAGAAAAAAGAAAAAACAAAATAAATAAAGAAAAAAAAGATAAAAGGAAATATAAAAAAAATGAAAGAAACCAAAATGAAAAAAAAAAAAATTTAGAAAATAATGAAAAAAAAACAAAAAAAAAAAAAAAAAAAAAAAAAAAAAAAAAAAAGAAAAAGAAAAAAAAAAAAATATAACTAAAAAAGAAATAAAACAAAATAAATTGAGACCAACTAGAGTTTAAACTCTAGAGAAAGGCTGATTACATGATCCGTTCTTTCTCTTAAGGTACAAGAAGAAGAGTAAAAACCATTATGGGTCAGTGAACAAGGTCAACGTCAGGGCAACATTATTCTTTTGACCAAATGGAGTCCAGCATCACCTCCCAACAGAGTTGCAAAAAAATTATATTCCAAGAAAAGTTAGCCAAAAGACGTTTTACAAACCAAGTCTGAAAATATCGCGATGGTAATATGTCCCAGCCCTTGTCACATGATTATGAATTGTTACCCATATGTATTTAAGGGCCAGTTTCAGAGACAGGGCAGACAGGACAAGTCCCAGACTAAAATGTCTGCTGTAGCAGGCTTACTGTAGCTCAAAGTCACCTACAGAGACTGTTTTAAAAATCCCATTTCTGGATTAATCTAAACCAGTTGCTAATGATGGTTAGAGCTAATTTAAGACTAAGTTGATTCATAATTAATCCTTCAAAGAGGAAGCTTTAACTTCTTAGTTTATACTGCCAAGAATACATTTTACCTGACTTGTTCAGATTCAGACCAGTACAAAGGCCTGTGACAAGCCTGCCTGCAGACAGGAGAAAGCCACTGACTTATTTTGATTACACACTTTTTCAGACAGTTTTAAATGTTAGATGCTTTAGAGCTAACATCTCTGCATGAGTAGTGACCAAGAAGGACCAGTTAGATTATGTTGTTTGATTTTACATTGCTTTCTGTTTTGCTGGCTATTTGCTATGTACAATATAAAAACTGTGTGACTGGAGGACTAAACAAGGCTCTTTTTAAATGTGATCTGTTATCAATGAAACACATTCATGAATATTCAAATTAGGAAAAATGTTTTACTTTTCATATTATTCATGACAAAAGTTAATCACAACTGTCTCATTAAAGATTAGTTTCTGCATCATGGCTCTCTGTTCCAGCTTCATATTCAGTTCAACTTTTGAATTTGTTTTCATTTTATCTTCTTCGTTCAGATATTCAAGTTTTTGCTCATGAAATGTTTTGGCTATCTTCTAGTGGATGGTCATCTTTTGGGTCTAAGTATTGAGGTGTTGGAAAAGATCTTGTTCCCTGTTCAAATTCCTTTCCCCAGGGAAAAACTGGCATTGTTACAAATGACTCAATTCACATAATGAATGTTCTTAAATGATGATGACAAATAAACATAAAAGATTATTTTATAAAGGACTTTTTTTTCTCTTTTTTTTTTGGGAGGGGGTTACAATTTAAGGTGCCGTATGCTGAGTTATTTGTCTTTACTCTGTAAATTCTGATCATCAGGTAAACCGTCAACAGGTTGCTGGTTTTCTGTTATCCCAGACAGGAAGTCACCCAGTCTAGTGTAGTGGTGGTGGTCCATTACCAGTATTAAACCACTCTCTTTAAATTTTTTAATGCCAGTTTCAGGTTCTTCCAAATAGTCTTTAAAGCCAGGAGTGATTTAATGAAAGTGATGTATAAATATGAGAAATGTGGAACAGAGTTGTGACTTACCTGGAGATGTTATGGTCACTTTTTCGTATGTGTTGCATTCCTAGCAAATTTCCAACTACTTAATTTCTCAGCTGCAGTTTAAAACCAGAGTTGGTAATCCTGCTCAGAAACACTTTTTGTCATACTGAGTGAAATGGTCCTTCCATCCTGACAGTAGTCAATGCATCATGGATTCATAAAAAAGAAGGATTAAAGTCAGACCTCTGTGAGAGATCTGTAAAAACTCTGACCAACACCTGCCATTCGCACTGAAAGGCAGGAATTGGTAATTCGCAATTTATCGAAAGAACAAATCGATGCCTTTATGTCTCCTCTCTCTCCATCCCCCCCCCCCCAGTGCTGCTCACTGTAAATAAATATAGCTAACGGACTGCTAACTGCTGCTGCACCAAAAAAACAAGACAAAACAATAGATAAGGATTAAGTCTCAGACGCTGAGTTGACGTTTGCAGTGTGGACTTTTTAAACTGCAGAAGGAGTTGGAGGTGAGTGGATTAAAGCTGTTAGAAACGTGGTTTGTCAGCTGTTTACTGTCAAGCTAACGAGCTATCCACTCAACTGTTATTGTTAACTTGTTCCTAAAACATCGGTGCACATGTCCCTGCGCTCTGAAGGCGTGGTTTCTGTCACTTGCTCAAACCGTTTTTCCAACATTGACAACCCTAGCTTTAATGGTGTTTGAAGAGATTTCGTAGTTTGGTACAACTTGTTAGACAAAAATCTTTTCAAACATTTGTGGCAGGACAAAGGAGGGCCTGGGCAGAATTCGATCACCGGACTACCAGATGAGAGTCATGCATGCTAACCATTCAGCCAAAGGGACATTCCCTTGGCCAAGCAGCCAGGGTGCATGATCACTCAGAGGTATAGTGACAGGACCATCAACTGCCACACATTTTTTCAATGACCTCTTTTTCTACCTCTGTCTTTGTTTAATTTTTTAGATTAACTCTACTTCTGACTGTCTTCATTCTGAGTTTTTTTGTCACCAGTTTTACTTTACTTAATCCAGGACTCTGTAGTCTCAGACTACCAAAAACACTAACAAAATTTAAGGTGACTTAAATTTGCAGGTTTAACTAGTACAGTTTAGTCTTAATGCAAGTTTAGTCCAAGCTCTGTCTCTGAAATCAGCCCTTAAGAAATTACACTTAAATTATCCTCTGGGATAAATAAAGTATTTTCATTTCATTTACTGTAATCTCCATGCAAGCATAAATGAACCCTAAACCACTTCTGATTTATTAAGCAGAAAGTAGACAGTGACATTGATGTTCTCATCTTAAAATAAAAGCATACTGCCAAAGAAGTCAAAACATTTTGTATATCAATACCATGAATGTTCTCAGATCTGTCTCTGAGCTTGCCATCACAGTTTTATAAAATGCATGATCGCAAACATACTTTTGTTTTTTTTTTGTCTGTGGACACACACCTTCAACATTATATCTAATCTAAACTTGGACATTAAAATTTAATTTAGTTATAGAAAAACACTTTTTTCTGTTTTGTTCAAAGAAAACATTTAACATGATTAAAAATCATTTTAAAAAAATTGGTTTAAAACCAACATGTTTAGCATGAATCTGGTACAATGTTAGGCATAGTAAAAAAAAATATTAAAAGTTCACATGGGAACTTTTTATCATGTGACTCTTGACCCTCAAATGTTTTTTGTTGTAAAACTAATTAAAAAATAATTTTGAAAAATAATTTTACCTCTTTTCCCACAGTAGGCTCTGTTGTGAAACGGGGTTCAGTTTCCAATTCTCAGAGGTCACAATGAAACCAAACCTGCACTGCTTTACATGACAGTGGTTAAAAAAAAGAAAAAAGAAGAAGAAGAAAAAGATAGCAGGAAAACACGCCTGTGAGGGGGTGAAAGTGTAAAAGTGAGGCCAACATGGCCGAGGAGTGAGTGTGTGAAGGGACAAAGAAAAGAAAAGTGGAGGGGTGCTGAGGTCAGGACCTGGGTGCCACGGAGAACAGCCATTTCCTGTTGACCTCCGTCTGAACTCTGGCCCCTGACCCCCCCTGCTCCAGGGCCAGCTGGGGGTAGGGAGAATAGGGAGAAGGTGTGGTGTTTAGTGTTAGTTGTGTGTTCCGGGTGCTGTGGATGGATGTAGGGTGGCAAAAGGTGAAAATTGGATGTTTGAAGGCTGAAGGGAAGGTTATGGACAGGATATGTGTTGTCTGCTAAGGGGAAATTTGGAAGCAGAAATGCAGACGTTGCCTCAGTTAGCCTATGTGTTTGTACTTTTTGAAAGACCATTTAAGCCTCAGTTGGAGGGGTAAAAGAATCAAGAAGAAGAATGTGAGCTGTGGCCTTTATTTTAAACCATTTGGAAAAAAAGATCTGACTTCTTTCCTCTCTGTGATGATCCAGCCTGTGTGACGGATCACTGCAGCTGCAGCCCGAGGCCTCCATCACAGATAAACAGATAGTCACAGAGGACAGAGTGACATGACTTACGATTGCGGAAAAGGAGGAAGATTGCACTATTTTTCAAGAAAAGGTCTCTTTGAAGCCAACGGTTGAGATGTGTGTTATAGATGTTTGAATATTGAAGGAGTCAAATATTTTTTGTGGCATAAAGTGAACCATGACAATGCATGAAGTTGTGCATTAAGCCTGTTTGGTATTTTTGTCTGTGTGTTTATTTACATCAATGTTAGTATTTATGCAGATGACACAAAGGTACTCACATACACTGACAAAGCTAAGAAACCATCCTCACACATCCTGATAGGAAGGTTGAAGTTATTCAGTCCCATAAATGTGTGGGACTTTGGATGAATTAAAGCCTTAATTTCACATTTCAACTCTCAGTTAGGAACCTGAGGTCACTCGTAGGTTTATTCACTTTTGATTGGCCTGTTGTTTTTATTCAAATTTACCTTTAGTTTCTCTGTACCTCAAACTATTTACACAGAAAGTTGAAACATTTTAAGGAAAATTTTGAAGCCCAAGGCAACCATTGCACAATCAACAATCAGCGCTGCGATGTATCAAAAAGACATGTCCTCATACCACTTACACATCCATCTATGGCAAGGTACACAATGAGGGCCCAGGCAGGATTCAATTCCCAAACTCCTGGGTGAGAGTCACATTCGCTTACCAGTCAGCCAAAGAGACATCCCTGTGGCCAAGTAGCCAGGGCGCATGATCTATCAGAGGCATAGTGACAGGACCCCACACTGCCACACATCCATCAGCTTTACTTGCTTATTCCATTGCAGGATCACATGAGGAGTTGGAGTCTGTTCCAGCAGATATTAGAACAGTTGCTGGGTACACTGGACAGGTCTCCAGACCATCACACAGGCAAACAGCCACTCAAGCTCTCTCCTAGGGAGAATTTAGAAACACCAGTCAATCTAGCACGCATATGTTTGGACTGGGAGGAAGCCAGAATATCTAGATAGAAGAGAGATTCTTCAATCCACGTAGTCCCAGCAAGGGTCAAACCGCAGGAACCTACTTGCTGGGAACCATCATACAGCCTCGGAGTGATAATAATAAATACTTTTTAAAACGAATTGTTTCGATGTTGCTTATTTTTAAAGGGATACAACACCCCAGCATGATGTCCCTTCATTTTCTACTCACCCTCATGCTGAGCACGACTGTGTAGCACTTTTTTAATATCTCAAATGCAGCCGGAGATCCGAGGAGGGTTTTGTTCTCCACCGACTTTCATATAATGGAATTCACCGAACACTCAACACAAAAAGGTCCAGGTCCACAAAAACATACTGCTCGTCCAGTGTAATCCAAGTGTCCTGAGTGGGCAGCGTCCATAATTTACTCAAAAAGACATCATTTAGTATATTTTTTTAGCCTAAACAGCTAGAACATCTTACTTCCTATTTGCCCATTCATGCAAGTTCATGACACTACGGAAGCCGCGGCAGACGAGATCGTGCGTTCTCTTTTTCGGTCTTTCTTTGTTTTAAATCAATAGCTAACCCCTCTTGTGTTTGTCCGCAGCTTGGTCGCTCGAAGCACAATGTAAACAATGCATTTCTTCTTCTTCTACGCTTTCATTATTGCTGAACATCGCGGCTTCCGTAGAGTCTATACATCGCATGAACGTGCAAATAGGAAGTGAGATGTAGTTCTGTTTAGGCTAAAAAAATATGCTTAATGATGTTGTTTCAAGTAAATTATAGACGCTACCCACTCAGGACACTTGGATTACATTGGACGAGCAGTATGGAGGAATATTGTCAAGTTTTTGTGGACTTGGACCTTTATGTGTTGAGTGACGGTGAACTCCATTATATGAAAGTTGGTGGGTAACAAAACCTTCCTTGGATCTCCGGCTGCATTTGAGATATTAAAAAAGTGCTCCACAGTTTTGCTCAGCATGAGGGTGAGTATAAAATGAAGGCACATCATTCTGTGAGTGCACTTTTCCTTTAAAAGTGAACAATTTTGATAGTTACTAAAGAAAACCTTTTGTCACCCTAATTAGTGTCGTATTTGCTTCCACAAATCTAAATGAATGAATAATGTGATTAAAACCTGTTCCAGTTGTTGAGAATACATGAAAGGTTTTGAATAACTTGGTTTGCTGAAGGAAGGACCTGAGCTGTTGATCAGGTCCTGTAGGAATGAACATTGTGCTCTGCCTTGCACTGCTATCCAGCCTCAAGCTAAATTGAAGCTCTGTATATCTGTGCTCATTCCCGTCGCAGGTATCCTGGTGTTTTTGTGTTTGTTGATGTGTATGTCTCATCCTCTCACCCCCAACCAGCTGAAACAGATGGCCACCTTTTGTTGGTGTGGTTCGGCTTAAGATCTCATCCACAGAGATCTGAAGGTTGAACTGAAAGATTCTTTGGCTAATCTGTTTATGAACGATCTTTTTAAAAAAATAAATACTACTAAATAGAATAAACTGAACTGAAATGTACTTGTTAACTTTCTCTGGGAATTTTTTGTTCTGTATAATTTGAACTGTTTGAGTGATCATGTGTGTATGTGATAGCGTATTGTCTGTCTGTTAGCAAGACGTAACTCTACCAGGAGGATTTCCAGGAATCTTGGTGGACAGATGAAGAATGGGAAAAAGTAGACCCTGTTTCTTTTTGTTGCAAATTATTCATTTCAAATAGCAAAGTAGAGCTTTGGTACTGGTGGTGGATGTGGTTCCCTGGTGCTCTCCCTGTTATGCTTCTGCTCCCTGGTACAGTATGTTGCACAAGTACATGGGCCACAACAGAGAAACACACTTTTTTCAAAGCTGAGATTGTGGCCTATCAGTTCTACAACATGTTTTTATTTTACAGCATTTTATCTATGAAATATTCATATAAATCTGCGAAAAAACAAATCTAATACGGTGCATCATTCACTCATGCAAACATTAAATTTCTTAAAAATTGCATTGCAAAAATTTTAGTTGTCTGAATGTAAGTTCTTCACTTGGAAAGATTCACGGTGAAAATTGTTAATTAAACTTTTTTTAAACCTATATCTGCCTGTGAAAAATGTGTGTGATTTCTCAATTCATAGTTTTGAGGGTCATTTAATGTAAACTGCTCACCCCAGTGATATTCCTGTCTGACGCTGACATTCATGGTCTTATTTATAGAAAGCCAAAAAAGGTGAAAATGAATTTTCACAGGCCACCGGCAGTGTTAACCTGAGAGAGCAAAAGTTCCCTCAGTGATATGTGAACAATATGTGACAGGAGGGTTTCATTTACATAATTAAATTCTTCCAATTTGTGAACAATTATCTGTTTGGGAGTATAACTGACTGACCTCAGGTCTGAATATCTGAATAATCGGTGAAAGTCATTGTAATTTTTCTTTAAAAAGTAAAAAATTCTTCATTTTGACTTGGATAGCTGGATGTAGAATCACACCACACATACAAACAGATGACAAGTTTTACAAAAAGAACCCCAAAAACATTTTAATACCTTAACTGTATTTCCCATCGTCATCATTCAGAAATACTGTAGCAGTCAGAACAGAGTGGAGAGAGGGAGCTGAATGTTTCAAGAGTCCTTTGGCTGCAGCTCCCCTCACACACTGCCGTGACAGTCAACAATGTACAAGAAATGCTTACAGAAGTCTGTGTGCATGTGTGCTATAATGGCTTTCTGTGTGGTGTTTGTTGCTGTGTGTGTGTGTGTGTGTGTATTTGAATGTGTATAGGAAAGATCCTAAGGTATCGTACGCCTGCTGGCGTCTTAAGGAGGTCAGTGGTACAACAGGCAGACTGGAAGTCATTCATAGTGTTTAGCTTCATGCTGAGGAAGAGCACTAACATTTCAACAAGCCCATGTGAAGCTGAATCTGCCTGGAGTGGCACACATAAATACAAAAATAGAATAGGAAGAAAAAAAACTGGGAAAAAAAGCTTTAAATAAGGTGTGTGTGTGTGTTGTGTGTGTGTTTATTAGTCTGTGTGTGCAGAAATACAGGGGAGTGGGGAAGAAGGCGGGTTCACAGGACCGAATCCAATCCAGTAAGATCCATGTGCTGTGGCAAAATGTCTGCCAATAAGTCATCTGTCTCTCCAATCCGGTCGATCGTCGTCCTAAGGTTCAGCAGGCATGATGGGAAGTGTGGTTTAAAGCATGTGTCTCACCCACAGGACACAGTGGAGACATTTGAAGAGGAGGAAGCACTTCTACTCTGAGAGAGGTATGGCTTAAACCTGTGGGTCCAGACTGAAATGTGTGAAGGCAAAATGTTTGCAGGTGTCTATGTGTGTGTGGGTGTGTGTGTGTGTGTTAAAAGGTGGAACAGCTACATTGAGGTCAGTGTTTTTTCAGTAGGGAATGTAAACTTTTGGAGCAATGTGACTTTTTTTCTTTAAATAATGTACTGTATGAGTCATAACACATACTCAACCACACGTACACACACGCCTACATACATCCCAACACACTCACATTCATACAGTCATGTCCCCCCAACACCACACACACACACACACACACTCCAACTCCTTCAACAGCTAGTGTGCGTGTATGTCCAGTCCTTGGGCGAGGAGCGGCTCTGCGGGGTGTGCATGTGGCGGCGGGTGAAGCAGCATGGCGGGGTGAGGGTGTGGGCCAGGGTACGAGTGGAGGGACGGTCCCGGATGCGGAGGGTAGCCTGGCTGGGACAGCAGAGCTCCGGGGTAGTCGCCCTGCAGAGAGGGCATTCCCTGGAGGCCTGGTGGAAAGAAAAATGGCAATAGAGTGGAGTTAGTTTTAGAATCTGGTTAAGCGGATAAGAAGAGTTTAAGAGGAAAGCAATGCTGCCTTCATGTGGTATCGTGTTTATGGTAAATACCAAAGTCCGACATCAAAATTGCACTTGAACACCCATTCATGTCGTAATTTCCACTGGAAAGCTGAAAAAACTTTGATGCCCGAGTTGACGAGATGAGGTAAACTTCGACCTTTCAACATGGCGGAGAGCAAATGGGAATAAGAGCGAATGGGATGCATTCCATTATGTTTAAAGTTTTCTGCTGCTACTATTTGGTTATTTATAGTCTGCATAATTCTGTTACATATAGAACTTTAATAACATCACCATTTAAACTTAGTTTTGCTTGTAAAACTAAGGTTATTGTTTGGTTTATCTCCTCAGAGCAGCTGAAGGTAGCCTCCAGTGTTTCACTTCATTACGACAACAAATCACTTGAGCAATGCACTGGTAATTTCCACTTAAAAAGTGTAAAAGATCATCTTTCCCATTCCACATGAAGGCAGCATAAACTGTGCCAGAGCTTCAATAATCTGTATTTTGCAGTGTTTACTTCAAATCTGGAATACTAAAAGGCAATCTGTCATGTCACTTGTCCCGCATGACTGAAATCAGACTTTTTGAAAACTCAAAACACTGTTTAAGTTTTCATCCATTATTTTTTCTCAGTTTTTTTGTGATTTTAGGGACTAAAATCTGTATTTTGTTCATCATGGACAGCAGTTTGAGGTGTACATTTATTCTTTACTTTTCAACATGCTGCATAGATGTTCCGCTTTGTTTCCACCATTTCTCTACGATTCATCTTCCGTCAGCTTGTTCTAAGTATTGATTAAAGCTATTGTGTTTATATCGAATAAGAACAATTACATAATTCTCTGAATCAATTTATTCAGATTTGCCTTAAAATTCAAACTGTATTTGACATTTTGTACGCTCTCGAGACTAGATTTGATTTAATATATATGCATATGAGATTTTCACAATATTTGGCAGCGCAGCACTCGTACAGACAGGTAAAAAAAAATTCTAATGCATCAGAATACAGTTTTAGATATTAAGAAACATTAAATTTGTGTCTTTCTTTTTTTTGATTATGAAGACTTTTCCTGCTTCAATCTCAGATTATTCACATAATTGAAATCCTTTTTGTTAGAAATGCACAGAAAGTCATTTAAAAATAAATGCTTTTAAATATCATGTGAATAACTTGTCTTCATATTCTGTTTTTAATTTAAACTAACTTTATATGTCCATGTTATTTTTCCCTTACTCATCTGTGATATTTAGCCCACATCGCCTCAAACTCATCCTGGAGGCATAAAATTGAAAAAATGTTTACCTTTATTGACTGACACAGTTGGACACGGCAGTTATACCAAATAGAAGTAAGTCTGTTGGGGATGTTTCAGTAGCAGATAATTCCACACTTTGTGCTCTGATGAATATTTCCAACAGGATGGTGTTTGGGGGGGGGGGCTGAGTCATAATGAATTGAAATGATTTCATTCTTGGTAAAAGATGTGTCTCTCCCGAGGAAAGCAGCACTCATCTGTGAGAACTTTACGGCACAAAGGAACAAGACACACCAGAGCTGAGTCAGACGAAGTAAATCCCTCCCCATCAGGCTGTCCTACCTGCTGTTCGAAGTCCGAGGTGGGCCTGCCCGTCAAGACCGTAGCCCCCAAGAGCTGCTCCCTCTGGGCTGTAGGGACCACCCTGACCTGTAAAACCACACACACACACACATCAGACACGGATTTACATTCATATACTCACTGAGGGATTTCCTAACTGCCACAACACTAACCTGAGCGGTTTGACTGGTCAATCATCGGCTGAACTATTCTCCTCCTGGCATTGATGAACCTAGATGGGGTGGAAAAAGGGGGACGAGAGACATAAAGAAAACATGTGTTCAGAGACAGAGAGACAGAGACAGAGAGAGAGAGAGACAGAGAGAGAGAGAGAAAGAGAGAAAGAGAGGGACAAGGCCAACCGTTAATGGAGAAAAAGGCCGAGTGGGAGACTATTAACCTTTTCCCTTTTACAACCACTTAACCCTTTCAGAGGCCAGAGTAAATCAACGTTAGGGCAAAACAGATATCGATCCCCCTGTGATAATTGATTGATTTGCATTGATTGGGTTGCTGTGTGTGTGCTGCTGCAGAGGTACAGAAAAAATATGTATGTGTGTATATATATGTATATATATATATATATATATATATATATATATATATATATATATATATATATATATATATATATATATATATATATGAAATCGGCAAAAGTAATAAATAAAAATTCTATGAAAATCATGACATTGATTTTGAATTGTGGTTCGGAAGGAATATTAAATACAAACAAACAAAATATAAACAAGCAAACAAGCATGATGGGGCTCCGAAGCTAAAATTTTGTTGAGCAACAGTTGAGGCAATCACTGCAATCAGGTGTTTTCTGTAACGTCCAATCAGACTTTTGCATGTGTCGATAGGTATTTGGGTCCACTGTTCATGGGAAAGATGCTCTAATTGATCTGGGACAGTTTTGTTCATTTGTGCTTTTTAATAATTATTTTCAACTACAATTCAAAAGCAAAATCTTATATCTCTTAATTATAATTTTGTAAATTTTTTATTTATTACTAGTTTCTTGTTATTTGAATTACTATTGTGGATTTTGCCTTTTATTTTCAGGGTGTGTATGTATGTGTGTATATATATATATATATATATATATATATATATATATATATATATATATATATATATATATATATATATATATAATGTTTTGTTTAACATGTAACCAGCAGAAACTTCATCGTTATGGGGGAACTGTTTGGAAAGCAACACAGAAAGTGTGCATATGTTCTATCTCTGTAGGCACATGTGTGGCTGCAGAAAAACAGGAAGTTTGGGAGCAGTAAATAATCTGATTATTGAATATTGATTTGCAGTTCTGTTTTATGAGCATGGTGCAGCTGGATTTTACTGTGCTGCAGCTCCAGGAAAACTGCTTCGCAGGACATTTTCCTCTCCATCATAAAATATGCTCCAGTGAATTAGATCATAATCTTCTCTGGAAGTCTTGTGGAGGAGCTACTTTTTCCCAGTTAGCTTCTCCACTGACTGAATAAAAATGTCTGCATCAGACAAACACATTTAATGACACGTCTGCAGACATGTTGTTAATGCCTTACATTTGAACAAGGTAGTTTATCTCATTATTGATAAAACCACAAGTCAGGATTAATGTATTGATTTTGGAGCGCACTGACCAGTTGTTGACCTGTAAGATGGTCAGTCCCGTATCCTGCGACAGCTGCTTCTTCTGCTCCTCTGACGGGTACGGATGCTGGAAACAAACACAGAGCCAGGGTTAAAACAGCCAAAGCCGGGATTTGGGGTGTGATGTTGGTGGCTGTAGATAGATTAACAGGAGAAAACCTCTTGAGGAAACGTGAAGCTCCATCTTAAACCCCAAATAAAATCACGCCTGTGAACTCAGAGTGTGAGTACTGAAGACCCACCAACAAAATTCCCATCCACATATACACTTTAAGTCTCGGCAACCCCTCACTCCACCTCTGTGTTTCTCTCCATCCTCTCACACACACACCGATTTTGTAATAATTGGAGTGAGGCAACATTTGACCTGCCTCATTTAGTGGCTAATTACTAATCTAACCACCTCACCAACAATTACACACTCCATTTCTATCACTTCCATGATGATCCAACAGCGAGCGTATTCACATAATCACTTAATCCTCCAATTTTTCTTTTAATTTAATTGACCTCTATCATAGACTCGCTTCCAGTCTTTGTCTATTCTTGTCCGTGGATTTTCCCCCCACATTGACTCCTTTCTTGCAGAAGCCTAATTCTCTCGCACAGGGCAACACAGTAAACAAGCCATCTTTGTTTGGTTACACACGGTATCCGCAAGGGTGGTCCTAATCACTCTCAAAATTCAATATTTTAAAGTGTAATGATTTATTTTGTTGCAGTAAGATCACAAAAAAGGAAGCTCACCGACAGGTGCTGGAAGAGCCACGCTCTCATGATGTTTGTAGCCACTTTGGGGAAGATGCCTCTCTTCTTGTTGTTCCTTCTATCGCGGTCGCTGTCGTCGTCTTCTCCCGTGCTGGGCGAGGCCACCCCTCCATCGAGACCATCACCTGCAGGAAGAGCACGAAATCCTGTTTGAATTTACATAAATATCCAGCTGGTGCAAGATTGCTGATGTTCACAGCATTCACAGCCAAAATGAGCAGTGGACATTTGAAAAGTAATCAATAAACAGTGTTTACAATTAATGAGAGGCTATGGTGATATATTCTGCTTGTTTGTTTGGTGCAACGTATAGAAAATAACCCTGAGATTTTTAATTTACTGCTAAATGTTTTAAATTAAACAGTTAATTGTCTCTTATAAGATGCTAAAGGCAGAAACTTATGATTAGTAGCATTGCTGTGATTTTATTTTAACATGCAGTTATTTACTTTATCATACTTTAACTTGGGCAGCTGCTCAGTTTGTCACCTTTTTGTGACATTTTATTGATGAAATACAAATTCTGAATCTAGAATAAGCTTAAGATGGAATGAATGTTGAATCCCTAAAATAAGGAAAATTAACTTCCAGTCCTGCAAACTGGATTAAAATGGATCAATTGGACTTTTATCGAACTTTCCTTTCTCTTTAAATCACCTTTAAAAAAGATTTGTTGTAAAATTGACGTGAATACATTAAACCAAACTGAACAGAACTGAATTGAATTAAAATGAACTAAACTGAAGCCCGGATGCTGGAGTGGTGATAGGCTCGTTGAGGTTTTGGCCGTTCTACATACTGTCACATCTTTTTTCACAACTCTGAAACCAAAGTTGCTCTGCCATCATCTTATTTGCTGATGATGTTTATATACATACAGTCGTCCTCAAAATTATTCAAACCCTCCAATTAAAAAAGGAAAAAAAAAATCTGCTGTCAGTGAAGTAAGTTGAAATTGACAAAAGCAATAATAAATAAAAATTCTATGAAAATCATGACATTGATTTTGAATTGTGGTTTGAAAGAGATATTAAAAACAAACACAGAAAACAGAAAACAAGTAAACAAGTATGATGGGGCTCCAAAACTAAAATGTTGTTGAGCAACACTCTGAGGCAATCACTGCAATCAGGTGTTTTCTGTAACATCCAATCAGACTTCTGTACACTCTCAAAAATAGAAGTACGAGACAGGAACATTTCTGTACCTGAAGGTACTTTTTTTACAAATGTTCTCTCAAAAGTACAATATTGGTCTTTATGAGGCCATAAGTGTACCTATAAACTATGAAAAAGGGTCCAAAGAAATAAAAAGTACAAATTTGTACCAATTCAATTCGTACCTGCAGCACTGAAAAATGTGCGTAGCTTGTACAACAACTATAAATAGTAGTCCTTCTAAACAGTAGTATAATTATAGTTATTATATTATGATTTTCATTATAATCATAGTAATAATTATATGTATAATTATATGTATAATTATTCATTTATTATTAGCATCTTTGATTGTTGTCATAATCGCTATTTCAATTACTTTTATTCATCATTTTTAATTGGTTTAATTGTACTTTAAACTGGTAGAGCTTGATAAAGTACAAAAATGGACCAGGACCAAGGGTACAGAAATGTCTTTTAAAAAAGGAACACCCCCAGTGATAAGCATTTGTACCCTTTTAAGTACAAATTGGTACCTTTATTTTTGAGTGTGTACCTGTTGGCAGGTATTTTGGTGCAGTGTTCATGGGAAACGTACCCTAATGTGTCTGGGACAGTTTTTTTTTTTTTTAGATTATTATTTTCAACCACGCATTAAAAGCCATATTTTATTTCACTTAATTGTAATGTTGTAAATTTTATTTATTATTAGTTTTTAATTTCTTGTTATTTGAATTACTATTGTGAATTTAACCCTTTCTTTAATTGGAGGGTATGAATAATTTTAAGGACGACTGTATGTTTGGGCAACTTACAGTAGAAACACATTATAAAGTGCTTTGACCACAAAGGTTATAAAAGCCTGTTTCAGTGCAACCACTAACTATTCAGTTTGACTTATAAATTAATCGTATTTTTGGTAAAATGTGCAAGTTTTTCGTACACACATTTTCAGCTTGAACGCATGCATGTATGTGTGCATACCTGCGTCACTGCAGTTGTCTGCTGTGTTGTGTGAGGGCAGGCCACAGGTGCCCGGTGTTCCCAGAGGAGTAGTTGCACATTCATCTGGTTCTCGTAACCATGATGCATTCTGCCAGGAAGAGAGAATGTACAGTAGCAGGCTGGATGTACGGTAGAGAATTCCCAGCAGACGAAGCAACAACAGATTATGAAATGTGATGGAGAATTTACTGCTTGTCATGCAGTGTCTCACCTGCTCTGACAAACTGGTGCAGGATCCGCTGAAGTCCTCCATGTCAGATTTGGAGCCTCCCTCCCGCTCATCCAGCACGAGGTCCGTGGGCATTTTACCCTTCAGGCAGGTGATGTAGCGATGGCAGAAATTATCACACAGGTCATGCACCTTTGGGAACAAATTTATTCAGTTAGTAATCAACCTTAACAGTTCACATATCAATGGTGTCATAGTGGTGCTGTCACAAATTAGAACTGGTTCAGTTTCATTTAATTCAATTTGGTTTATTTATGCTGCACCAGTTCACATCAAAAAGTCATCTCAAGGCAATTTTTATGAAAAATAAACAAGTTCATTACACGTCCAACTAGACACAGTCCAATTTAATCCAATTATCATCCAATATAATGCAAAATCAAACTCATTAAAATTCAATAGTTCAATTTCAATGAATGATTTTGCAAATGTGTTTGAGAGTGCAGTTGTCTTTTATTTGTTGGTCTGTTGGATCGTTTATACTTAAAACCAGAGTTGGTAATCCTGTTCAGAAACACTTTTTGTTATACTGGGTGAAATGCTCCTTCCATTCTGACAGTCGTCAATACATCATGTTTTCATAAAAAGGAAGGAAAAAAGTCAGACCTCTGTGAGAGCTGCAGTTCTGTAAAAACTCTGACCAACCCCTGCGATTCGCACCGAAAGGCAGGAATTGGTATTTCGCAACTTATAGAAAGAACGAATTGATGCCTTTATGTCTCATTTCCGTTCCTCCTCTTTCTCCGACCCCCAAGTGACCCCCCTGTGCGCCACTCACTGTAAACAAATATAGTTAACGGACTGCTAACTGCTGCTGCGCCAAAAAAACAAAACAAAACAACAGATAAGGATTAAGTCTCGGAGGCGTTGATGTTTGCAGTGTGGAGTTTTTACGCCGCAGAAGGAGTTGGAGGTGAGTGGATTAAAGCTTTTAAAAACACGGTTTGTCAGCTGTTTACTATCAAGCTAACGAGCTATCCACTCGGCTGTTATCGCTTACCTACTTGTAAAACATCAGCCCACACGTCCCTGCATGGTTTCGGGTGGTGTGTTTTTTTAAACTGTCGCTTGCTCAAACCGTTTTTCCAACATTGCTAACCCTAGCCTTAAGGCCACTGGAACAAAATACATAACAACATTGCATCATATCACATCATATTGTATCCTATTACATCACATCACATCATATTGTGCCGTTTCATATTGTGGCATATTGTATCATATTGTATCTTTTTGTATCGTATATTGTATTGTATCATACAGTAGGCTACGTATCATTTTGCAAGATATTGTATCATACAAAAAAAAGTTGCTCCCCCCCAAAAAAGAAAAAAGTCATAAACTCTATTTTTGGACTGCCTTTAACTTTGATTACGGCAGCATTCGCTGTGGCATTGTTTCGATAAGCTCCTGCAATGTCACAAGATTTATTTCCATCCAGTGTTGCATTAATTTTTCATCGAGATCTTGCATTGATGATGGTAGAGTCTGACTGCTGCTGCATCACTTCCTCTGCCTCTCTTCTTCCCCTGATGCGCCCATCACTCTGGAACTGGACTCATCAGACCACATGAGCTTCTTCCAGTACTCCACAGTCCAATCTTTATGCTTTTGAAGCCTTTTTTTCCTGGTTAGCCTCACTGATTAGTGGTTTTCTTACGGCTACACAGCTGTTCAGTCCCAATCCCTTGAGTTCCCTTTGCATTGTGCATGTGGAAATGCTCTTACTTTCACTATTAAACAGCTTTGAGTTCTACTGTTGTTTCTCTTTGATTTGATCTCACCAAATGTTTAAGTGATCATGATTATTCAGGATTTCTGTCTGGCCACATTTCTTCCTCGAAGAGGATGGGTCCCCCAGTATCCTTTCAGTTTTTAATAATGTGGACAGTTCTTAACCCAATTTTAATAGTTTCTCAATTGTATTGAATTTTATCTCAAGGAATGATTGAAATTTTTCTTGAAATAAGAATTATTTCTTTCACAACCAGAGCATCTTCCTCTCCCTCCTACATGCACATTATAGGGATGTTTTTGTTTGTTTATTTTTACAGTTTCATATAGCTGCTCAATGTCAGATCTTTCCACAACAAAGATGTTCAAATAAAAAAAAAAAAGTGAAATCACCAACCTTCTCTAACTCCAGTAAATGAAAGCGTAGAACCTGTATGGCTTGAATCATCTGTGGAGAGGAAGGCCAGTAGTTAATGTTGTGGACATATCCCACAATTCTGTGAGTGAAAAGTGAGTTTTTCATTTTGACACGATGATGGCTGATGCGTCATACCAAGTTGTCCAGCTCAGGATTGGAGGAAAATATGGGCTTCTCTGAGCGGATCTGCAACACAGTAACAACTACTTATAGCAAATCTAAAAACACAACATCAGCTGAAGTCTGGCATCTAATTGGTCCTCGTGGCCGTCACCCACCTGCTTTGCAAATGCAGCGATATCATCGTTGAAGGACTCCGAGGAGCAAACGTCACTGTGATTGGTCATGCCGGGGAGGTGGGAGGTGGCTGAGAGGGAGGAGGAGTCTCGAGGGGAGCAGGTGGCCAGCTCGCACTTCTCAAACACTAAGGCCAGCAGTGGAAATAGTGGGTGACTACCCACACACATGCACACGCACAGACACACATATACAGTTAACATACTATACATAAACACAGTAACAGTTGACATAGTGAACACATGATACATTTACAGAATGTGCTACAGGAAACTTTATGCCACAGTATTTATGAAACAGACAGCTGTAAACACTTCACATGGATTTTCATATTCAGCACGCACGGTTGATATATTCAGTATGATAATCGGCCACAAGCACATAAGGTTTAAACACATTTTTAACCACAGACAGGCTACATAAATCATCATACCCATAAATCAGATCTTTGTGGTGTTTGAGGGAGTCAGGGATGGCGGGTCCATACTGCGGGGGTGGAAGCGCCCTGACATCGTCCCCGTACCCCCCCACCGACATGCCCTCCGACCCTGAGTAGTGCACCAGCTCTTCATACTGAAACACAATTACACGGAGAGACAGAAAACATGAGACACGTTTAACATCTGCGGCTGTCTGACATCAAGTCTTACTGTGATTTTATTATGTGAGTGAGCTGTCAGGGGGCCTCAGCAACACGGCTTGCTGGACCAGCACACAATCAGCAGGCCTGATTTTATAATTTAGCAGCATATGCGTGTGTCTGCACTGCTGCAGGGATGATGTGCTGCCTTTTGATCAAAAATGAACAATTATGACTGCAGTTTTATTCACTTTATGATCCAGTTATATACATTTTTCAATGAAAATGGGAGAAGAAATCAGAGAAAGGTGAGGAGATGTATACACCTGGTGATTGTTTTTCTCTTCAGATACACATTACAAAGCATTTGTCATGCTAGAGATTGTGAACCCTCCCAAAAATATCTAAAAAGCATCAGCAGAAACACATGGTCAAGACAAAATGAGCTGTTTTTCTTGAAAAGTTTTCAGCATCTGCTGCTCAGGAGAAGAGCAGAGGAGAAAATGTGATCCTTGGAAGACGATGATAAGCCTGTAACTGCTAATATTGTCTCCTCCCTCCTTAACTCAAACTAGACAGGAGTCATGCTGAGACCTCCCTCAGATCACGCTGTGACAGTCTCACAAGGGCCCGCACACACTTACATACACACATACCCACTCTATAAATCAGACACACATATGTCAAGCTCACACACACAGTGACAAGACACAAACAAATTCACAGACAAACATACGTTCAGTAACTCCCAGATCAAACACGTCTAACTGTGTGTGTCTGTGTGTGTTATGGAGCTAATTGTGTCTGGCTGCAGCTTCTGTCTGTGAGGCAGCGTTGTTCAGGTCAGAGGATCTGCTCCTGTTTCTCTTTCTGCTGGATTAGAGGGACTCCGGTCACAGTCCCGCAGGGCCACTGGGATCACAGACAGACAGCTCCTGCTAAGTGGCCTCACCCACACACCTTTCACTACACTGTTATTTTAACCAAGCCATAAAAGTTATGACGTGCTCTGCCTGTTTTTCTCTATGGAACTGTTCCCTAGACAGGCTGCAGTAAGAGGGTTGGTGTGAATTACTACAGAAATATGTGTCTCCAGGTAATGCAGGGTGGCTCCTTCACATTTGTTCTCAAGTATAAAGGAATTAAAATCAAAAGATTATATTTGAATTACTTCAGGAGTCCAAATTTTGGAGAATTATTCATATTATTTGTGTAAAGCTATCTAAACTGAATGTGGTGAGAAACCAACACTTGAAATCAAATATGAAACCTACTTTCCTTACACAGTCTCTCTTTAACAGAAATTAAACAACTCTATTCCATTTGCATGCACCGCCCCCCAAACCCCCTGAAGAACCCCTGGAGGTCTCCGGACCTCACTTTGGGAACCACTGTCCTAAATGGCTTATCAAATTGTTGCATTTCAGAGTCCCATATGGCCACCGGGATCACAGAGAGCACCTGCTCTGAGGCCCTGTCCCGGGACACCTTCTAGTTTTTATGGAGGATGGCTATTAACACAATCACCGCTATCGGATTGCGCGTCTCTTTTTACGCACGGACCCTATCGAGTTTCCATGCGTCAGGCGGATCAAAGCGCGCAAGTTTAGATGACAAATTCCGCTAATTTTACCCTTTTCTAAAAAAGTCACGAAGCTGGCAAAAAGACTTCAGATGCAAGACGACAGTTTCATTACGAGTTTGAGCTGGATTATTTTAACCGAGAAATTAGAGGGCAGATTTTATCAGGCTGCTGGTAAAACGAAGACGTGATTAAGTCGCCCTGCTAGAACTTGTTTGGTCCGTGAGAAAAAAAAAGTTAATCAAAAGTTTTCCGTAGCCTATTTGTTTGTTGTCGTTTTTTGTTTGTTTGTTGTAAAAGCGCAGCTGAAATATAATAGGATTATGGATAACTTTCTAAAAAGTAAAAAACATAAAAAAGAAGGATACTTGACAAAGAAACGTAGCTATATACGGAAAACTTTTCAGTTTACTTCCTGCGCCAACTTTTCACAGAAATATAGGGGAAAACTTCAGGCTTAGTTTACGCAAAATGAATGAATAAATAAAAGCAATAATAATCAAGACCTTGTTTACCTAAAATTTCAAAATTCTTATGCCTTTTTCTTAAATCCAAGAAAAGCAAAACTTTCAGCAATTAAACCGACACCTTTACATTAGAGGATATATTTACATAAACACTGAGGTATTTAATGAGCCATTTCTAACTTATTGAAGTTGATTAAAGTATAAAAACACAAAGAATGCTCCACTTAAATCGACTCAACTTTATTTAGTAAAGAAACTTAAAAGAAAAGTGCGAACGGAACTGTTGCAGATTTCCAAACAAATTAATTAAATCGATATAAAACTGAGTTGCCTATTCGAGACATAAATATTAGGAAGTGATATTATGAAAGTTTTATATTTGTTACTCTAAAGAAAAGCAAAGTTTTTGTGAATCAGTGTTACTAGTCTTTAACAATTTAACCCACTTCAACCTAAATGTCCACCAGAACAGATCACCTTTTTGCGTCTTGGGGTTTAGATATCTTTCTTTAGCCTAAATTAATTCTTAAGTAGTGGTTGATGAAGGTGACTCAGTGTATGTTTGACTTATTGACTTTCTCTGATCATCCGGCCGTGTTTTCAGCAGGGTATTTTTTCTACACACTGTTCATCTCTAATTGCTCCCTTCTCGGGAAGAGGGTTCAGTCCGCCTGCTGCCCGTTAGCCCCTGCTTATTCCTCCTCCTCCACCACCAAGCCTGTGAATCACTGTAGCAAAAAAAACTGACCTACTTATCGGGTTGAAGAGCTGCATCTCCTCTGCTCTCCTCTGCCTCTTAATGACCAGCTCTCTAACCTTTAGCTGACATCAGACAACTACAAGCCTTATGTTAAGAAGAGGATGAGATCTTAGTTTCAAATCAACAGTTGCCACACTCCAAGTACCCTCAACTGAACTGAATTTCACCTCATAAGAGAATTGAGGGTTTAAAAGTTGTTCTTAGCATCATCACAGTACAACAATAAAATTTTGAATATATGCGTAATATTTCTAAACATATTTTAAAACAGTTGTGTTCTTATGTTTTTTTCCCTTTGTAAGTCCAGTATACTCAGCCCACTGGTCTCTCTTGGGCCTTGTGTGTTTGTGTCTGCTAACCCGGCTGTGCATGCAAACAAGATTCCCAACCATGTGCTCCTATTATGATGGTAATTATATTCTTGGTGATAAAACAAAAAAAGAAAAAAAGATAAGAAAAGCAAAGAAAGGCAAAACTCCCAAGCCGGCGGTGGTAGCCTAAATAACACTCATGACAGAAATGAGCAGACCTACCCTTTTCTCCATGCGGCTCGACAGCCAGACCAACACCGGAGATGATGATGCGCTCCTTGGCTAGTCCAGCGAGCTTTGCTCCCCCCTTCCTTTGGCTCTGGGCTCCTGGAAATCAGAGCGCATTTGTTGTTCGTGTGAATCAGTAATTAAGTTGTAAACATGATCAACATCAAAACTAAAAGAGCCCGTAAGGATTCAACAAAAGCATTAAGTGGGCAGATAACAGTGGAGACCTGCTCCTGCTGTGTGTTTACTCCGCGTCCATCGCGTTTTATATTACAACATAATGATGGGTCTGGAGGTTTTTATGGGCGCCTGATATCCTGAGAGCCTGTGTTGCCTATAATGGTTTACAATACGCTGAGAGGTAATAAACGCTTTAACTAATTCTCGCTGCCTATTAAATGCTATAGGTTGATGAGTAATAGCCTACGAGGCTCCAGTAAATTGTGTGAAATGTCCCACCGAGAGTAAATATCCGCCGTATCCAGTCCGGTTTGGGCCGTGTCCGGTGTAGTCCACAGAGCGGGGTGAAAGGGAGCAGCGGCTTCCTGTAGCGCCTCGCCTCCGCCTGGTGCGCTTCTCGCTCCGGATCGCAGAGAGTCGGGATGCTCGGTGCCGTGCGGACGACAGATAGGCTCACACAGCATGCCCCCACCCCCCCTTTCCTTTTTGGCTCTCTGCGCTCGCTGTCCGCGCAGCGTACGGCGACAGGCTGGAAAATGTCACGGCCCGGGATGAGCGATGGTGTTTTCAGTCAGGAGGAGAGAAGGAGGAGGACGAGGAGGAGGAGGAGTGACTCTGGTGGTGGCGGGTTGAGGGGAGGTTTCTGGGGGTCAAAACGCGACGGGATCTCTTGCCCCCCACCAACCCCTCCTTCCATCCATCCATACCTCCTCCTCTTCCTCCTCTTCCTCCTTTACCCCTCCTCCCCCTCCTTATCTCATATACAAAATTCCCCCCAAAAAATACCCAATACATTGTCTTTTCTTTTTTCTTTTTCTTTTTTTTTAAATCATCTGAGCTCCGCGCTGATTTCATCCCATATCGTCCTTCCATCTTTCCCTCCCTTTTCTGTCATCCTTCCTGGAATTGCATGATATTCATCTCTGGACACAAGAATCATGATAATTTACTCTCTCTCTCCCTGTGGAGCCTTTTCAACAGAATGTACGAAAATCTGGAAAATCGGTTAAGTGATTAAGATTCTTATTTCAAGGCAACAGACTCAACTCAGTTTGCAAAAGAAAAAATATAGACTGATTTTGAAGAAAGGTTTATCTAAATATTTGGAAACTTTTAATCAACGTAAAAATATGGATGAAAATGTTTATTGGCATGCAGGACGGGGGGAGGGGAGGGGGGGTTAAGGCTGATTTTATGGCTTATTAGGGTAAAGTTAAAGAGTTTTAATTAAGTCGCTCCTCACTCTGGATCATAAATAAGTTTGAAGCGTGCTTGTTGACAAGGAATTCGTTGACAGATAGCTTTTAAAGTGTTTTATTGTGTTTGCATGCATCTATTTAAAGGTCAGCCTTTGCGGAGCCCAAATGTCACCCTTTGTTGATTGAAAAAAGGAAAAAGAAAACAAAAGTTATGGTGAGAAAGTTTAATTTTAACCAAAGAGATAAAAAAAAGAAAGAAAAAAGAGAAACCTTTCTCATGTTAGTGGGACAGTTAAACTCCCAGTCTTGTGTTGTAAATGACACCTAAGTAACATAATAATTATCCAAAACGCTCTTCTTTCCCGGGCCCCGCTGTGAGGGGCCAACAGGCGGCTGCACTTCAATCAGCGGCGGCTTGGCGGGGATCAGCGGGCCGGGGTAGGCGTCTCCGTGGGCGGCATGCTGTTTGACTGTGGGCCCGCCTGTGACTGGGCCCTGCACCGTCCTTACAGCCAGGGGTCTTTTAACTCTGCTGGGTGCTGGTTTCCTACGGGGGTGATCACAGCGCTCAACCCCCTCCGACATTGAGCCCGTAATACAGCTATGGAGCTGTGTCAATGGGCTGGAAAAGGGGATCCAAGGCTTGTTTTCCCTTCAACAGGTTGAATGAAAAGGATTAACACTGAAGTGTGCAACTTCTAAAGAATTCATGTTTCCATCCGTCCCTTTTCCCTGAACCATCCATATCAGATTATGCTGAGCCCACATTTCACCGGCTTCTTCTGCAGATTTGATTATTAGTGAGATTAAATAAACCATAAATCTTCGAGCTTTGCAAGATTTATCTAACAGGCTGTTATCTAAACATGTAGATTACACTCATTAACATCATAAACAATTGGAGGATCAGTCATTGTCACATCACTTAACACATCCACTTATCCACAGCGCAGTTTAATACGACGTATGTTTATAAGTTAAAGCTGTAAGATGACACAAATGATATAAGATACAAAGATGCTCTAAAGTACATTCAAATGCAATCATGAGAAAAAAATATTAATCTAAATAACACATTAGATGGAAGGAGATAGAAAGTTCATAATCTAAAAGATTTTCTTAATGTTTAACAACCATTTAAAAACATTCTATGCTTTTATTTCCTATCACAATCGTTGGTTTGTTTATCAGCCTGATCATTAATGATTTTATTTTGAGAACCACTGCAAACATTACATAAAGAGATGCACTAGCCTACTTCTTTTCAGAAATTTGAGATAAATGTCCTCTCTGAATGTTAAGCACTAAATTTCAATAAAGTGACTAAAGTCATTAAACTGCAGAAAGTTTTTGTGTAGTCATAAAGTTATGTTTTTTATCGGATTTTAAAGGAGGATGAGGGGGGGGTGGGGGGGTCCAACACTCTTAAATTTACACCTGAGTTAACCATTGAATCATTTTTTTTTTTTTCATACATAAAAACATGTCCCCATTGTCATCACCCTCTTTTCCACAATGTTGGGGGCAGAACAGCAAAATATAAAAGTTAAATGTCTCAAAAGCATAAAATGGTTGCTTCTTAAAATGACTCATTTTCAAGAAGTTTCCCAGTCGTGAAGATGTGGAAACATTTCCAGATAGAGGGACAACAAGAAGCTCACTGAAAATGTAAAACTGGTCTTGATTGGACACACAAGTAACCTCAAGAGCTCCAGGCTGACCTGGAGTAACCTGGAGTTGTGGTTTAAGCCCATACACACACGACACAGATTTCACGAAGCTCAAAAAGCTTCTATTAAACATTTATTTTATCAGACATTTACTGGAATACTTTTAAGTGGGAAGAGTGTTTTAATATTGGAGGATATGACAACACTTTCAAATTCATGCAGTCACTCAGGTCATGGTAATTAAAGGAGGCTAAATAAACTCAACTGGACTTCTGTTTCTTGATGTTTGAAGTTATTTCACCTCTCATCTGAAAGTCCTCTCAGTTTTACCAGTTGGGAGTTTCAGCTTGTAAGCATGAAAGGAACATTCACATGTTAGAAGCCATTAGGATCATCGTGGTGTCATCAACTCACCTGAACACAGAGATTGTCTTCAAGAAACAGAAGTTATAGATTTCACTCAAGTTTTTACTGCTATTTGTATGTTCAAAGACAAAAGAGAAACAGAGAAGCCTCAGTTTTACCTAAATAATTTCAATGAGGGTTGAAGAGCTTTTTGGTAATGTGCTGAATTAATTTTTTAGTGACAAGATAAAGATAGACACCCCAAACACCCACACCCACACACACACTTATTAAAAGAGAATCTAATAAGAAGCATGATTTGAATTCTTAAAAGCAAAGATAAAGAAAGCAGATCCAAATTTTAAGCTTACAAGAAACAATGCAGAGCTGAACTCCTGAATGAAAATGCAGCTGAGAACAGGTGGGTCTTTAACCTGGATTTAAACAAACTGTTTCAGCTAATCTGAGGCTTTCTGGGAGTTTATTCCAGACATGTGGAGCATAGAAGCTGAACACAGCGTCTCCATTTTTGGTTCTGACTCTGGGAACTGATAAAAAAAGAAAGAATCCAGATGACCTGAGGAGTCTGGTAGGTTCATACTGGGTCAGAAGGTCACTGATGTATTTTGGTCCTAAACCATTCAGAGCTTTATAGACCAGCAACAGAACTTAAAGTCTATCCTCTGACAGCCAGGAAGCCAGTGCAGAGACATCTGAACTGAACTTATGTTTTGGTCTTAGTGAGAACTCGAGCAGCAGAGTTCTGAATAAGCTGCAGGTGTCCAACTGTTGTTTAGGTAGACCAGTAAAGACGCTGTTACAGTAATCAAGCCGACTAAAGATGAACACATGGACTAGTTTATCCAGGTCCTGCTGAGACATCAGATCTTTCATCCTTGAGATGTTCTTAAGGTAATAGTAGGCTGATTTAGTGATTGCCTAAAGAACAAAGTAATTTTAAGACCTAAAAAAAGGTGTTTCACTTGTTTTGATGACACAACAAAATATTGTGGATTTTGGGTGTGGGGCCGGGGGGGGGGGGAGAGGAAAAGATAAGGAAGGAATCCAGGGGGAGGGGGGGGGAGGAGAGGGGGGGGCGCAGACCAAAAAAGCGGAGTAAACAAGGGGAATGGGGGGGGAAAAATGGAATAGTAAAAAGAGAAAAAAAAAAGGAAAAAAAAAAGAGGGAAGGAAGAAAAGGAAAGAGGGAAAGGAAAGGAAGAGAAAAAGAATAAGAAGACTGTATGGTGGAGGAGGAGCAAGAAAAGGGAGAAAAAAGGGGGGAGGAAGGAGCGGAGGAGGGGGGGTACGAAAAAAGGAGAGCGGGGGGTTAAAGACCCATTGTAGCTTTTAGACCTTAAAGTTGTACTTCCATGGTCATTTCATTAATATTTCTGTGTTCTCCATTATTGAATGCATTCTGCATCGTTTCTGTTAAAAAAAACCTTCTGGTTGCTTTGTATCCAGCTGTATTTGTATACTAGAAGAGAGGCTTGTGGTCCAACAGCAGGCTTTTCCGGGTCCTTCTCATGAATTTCCGTCTGATTGGCTGCCTCCCATCAGTGTATGAAGGAAGCTCCGCCCTCCGCTCTTCTTTCGTTACAGACAGGACATAGAGCCGACAAACAAGTTTGTTCCGCCATGCTAACAAACAGTTAGCTAATTAGCTTTTCAACTCCAAAGCTACAGTCGTGCTGTCTCCACTTCTAGTGTGTAGTGGAGGGTTACCTGCCTTCCAATGGACAGATATAAACTCCACGTGGGATACGCTATTTGAAATGTGACGTAGAAGTGCGAGGCTGTTCCCAATTCGCTCTTTTCTTCGTATTGTTTCTCTGATGAGAAAGCACCGCCGACTGGGGAACGCAACGCTAGCAAGTCAGCATGTGTAAAAAACAAGGGGAAACCCTCCGTATTTCAGAAGGAGCAAGTTAAACTGGTTTTCAGTGGAAGGAGGCCTTTAAAATATGTGTTTCCGACTCATTTTGATGGCACACCAACAATCATTATGCACATTATTGAGCTTTCACTGCCCAGAGGCGTCCCAGGGCTCAGAAACTGCACTATGTAACTTTTGCATCCAGGGACGCGGCCGTGACGTTGCAGCCGACTATTGGTTGCGCACCGTGTCATGTGCTAGCGAACGGATATGAACCATGCATGAACACAGCGGGTGTTTTGAACATGCATCATGTCGGATTCGGCAAAGAAACACAAGGAAACATTACCGGAGGAAGAAAGGAAAAGAAAAGAGGAAGGGACAGAACAAGAGTCAAGATGAGACTGTCTTTTACTGGCTGGAGTGAATCACAGTACAGGTACGATGCAAGATGGATGCTAGTTTAGCCGTCGATAGGGGGCGCGTCACTGAGAAAACTACTAAAAGTTCCATTATGGGTCTTTTCAAAGTTTAGGTCTGAGTCCATCACTACGCCCAGATTTCTGGACTAGTTGGTGGTTTTTAGGTATATGGACTAAAGCTCTGTGGCGGCCTGCAGTTGTTTCACTTTGGCTCCAAAAACAATCACCCTTGTTCTGCTTTGTTTCGCTGAACAAAGTTGAGGCACATCCAGTCATTTATCTCCTCAATGCATTTACCAAGAGCCTGTACAGGGCCCCATTCTCCTGGTGACATTGTGATCTGTTTGTCATCTGCATACAGTATGGCAACTAATGCTGTTCTTTAAAGTGCTGATGACACGTTTTTGCCATTTTTTGCCATGTTTTAACAACCAAAACGTTCTTTATGATGATCTATGTAACAGAAAGAAGCGCAGCTGCATAGATGAGTTATTAGAAAACATCGCTGTTTTTTCAGCACATATGACCATATGTGGCGCTGTAAGCCAAAACCGGATGTGACATCTGCCAGAGAGTCTTCGCAGATTATTTAACATTGAAGTCAATGGCTTCATTGCGGTTTTTAAGTTCCTTTTCCAGTTTTACAGACAAACAGTAACAACTCAGCCTTCAAATGGTATTGACAGTTAATGGTTAAAAGCTTGCAAGTACAGCGTTAGTAGCCATTAGCCGCGAGCTAACGCTGGAAACGAGTGCCTCTCCTCTGTCACGCCTGGCTCTATGTCAAACCGGTGCAGCTCCTTAACAGTTGTGGGTCTGCTTGTGCTGTTCTGGGTCGCTTCTTACAGTTCTTAGTTCCCTCGGTGTGGTCTTGCAAGCTTTTAGCTAAACCGGTGGACCTGAGGCTGGGAAACAGGCTGTAGGCAGCTGGCTACAGTTCTATTCCGGTTCTAGCTTGTAAAATGTGGTGTCCCCAAATTCCTCAGCATTATCACACTTTTCTGAACTGGCTGATGATCCCAGCACACAATCCAGTTCCAATCAAGCTGTTCTGGAGCATTTTTCATGTTTTCCACGGCTTAGATTATACATGTAACTCAATGGGCAGACCGCAACTCTGTATATCGCTGACGATATATCATGGCGGCTAGGTTCGTGACTGAAAAGCTATTAGCATTTAGCCGAACCTCCTAAACATCGGACATTTACGTAAAAACACGTCTGATTAACTTCTGCTGTAACTGGCAAAGTTACTTGAAGTTGAGGTCGTGTTATCAGCACTTTAAACTGGCTTTATACAGAGGAAGTTTTTGTTGTTCATTGACTCTGAAATTGTTACCTAAAAAGAAAAAAATGCAAAAAAAAATCCTTTGCAGTTTTTTTTTTTTTTTCTAAGTTTATCTTTGTTTCTAGTTGAGTTTACACCCATTGACCAACTTTAGAATTGTCTTAGTCAGTATCCTAAATGCATTTTACCACACTTTTCTGTTGCTTAGAAGGGAATCGAAGCTTTTAAAGGGTGAAAATATGGACATTTTTACACATATTATTTTGCACATTCAGCAAATCATCATTACCAAAATGCAAAGCTGCAGGTATTTGCTCCAGCTTAAAGCATATAACATTAAATTATTTTAGATTTATCATACTTTTCTAGAATGGCTCTTTTAAGAGTTAAGATTTCAATTCAAATTGTGAATATTTTATTTATTTATATTAATGTTTTGTTGAATTTGGGGAAGTGGATGGACTAGTGGTAATATCCTGGGCTTTGGCACAGAGAACCTGGGTTCAAGCCCACGTCACGACACTCAGGTGAACCACTGTGGACCCCTGAGCAAGGTCCTTAATCCCCACCAACTGCTTTAAGTAGCAGCCCACTGCTCTCTGATACCTCAGAGATGGGTGAAATGCAGAGCCCTAATTTCCCCTTGGGGATCATACAAGTAAATAAAAAAAAAAAAAAAATTCAGGCAGGCAGGTCCACCATGCAGGGGCCATTCTGCATGTCAGGGCTGCTGCAGTTATTTGTCACCCCCTGTCAAGGCTCAAGCACTTGCTGCTCTGCACCCACCAAGGCCTGGTGAGTGTACGCCCATACCAACATACAGTACATGTGTGCTCATGACAGTTGGCTGAGGAATGCATGAACTGTATGTGTGTGTGTGTGTGTGTCCACTTCTTTTGGTTCTGTGCAGAGGGGTCAGTGTCACAGTGCTCCTCTTCTAAGTTTGGCCTCACTGCAGGCGATGCTCAAGGCTAAAAAACAGGACACAGCAAGCAGAGAAGTGCATGCGAGTGGGTGTGTGAGTACATGTGAGAATGCACAAGTGTCTACATTTTTGTTATTGATAAATTGATTGGTTGTGATCGTTTAAAGTTCTATTTTTGATCCCTTTTTTTAAGTAGACTCGTGTCCTCTGTTTATACTGTCGTTAGAAACATTTCCAGCTGTTGCCACCTTCCAAATCGCAAGCCGTTATCTACCAGGTGAAAAATACTCAGAACCTGCCGCCTTTAGTTTGAGCATCTTGCTGCTAATGTCTAGTTTTTTTCAGTTTCAGAGGGCCACCCCAGCCTTGTTGACTTCACTGACTCCACCATTAAGGAAATATGGCTGCCGTGACCTCTGGCAACGACACACAACCACCCAGAACATCAGAGAACTTTGAACCCACACCACCGGCCTGATGGAGGGACTGAGAGGGTAAAAGGGAGGATGAGGGACGGAAAGAGAGCGAGGGAAAGGTGGGGGGGAGCCGAAGGGGGTGCAGAGTGCATTTTTATGAGCCCGTGCCTCTCTTGTTTCTGGGTTGTCTGGCTGCATAGGCATAAATTTTCTCCCTCCCTCCTTCATTCCCTCCATCTTTGTTGTTTTCTTCTGGCACTCTCACCAGGAAAATTCACCCTTATCGACCTGGCCTTGCAGCCTGTTTGCAAACTTTCTCCCCAGTTTCTTTCACTCCCCCCACCCGGATCATTCCTCTAATGTTGCTGTTTCTACCTGTTAAGTCAGTGCACGTGCTCTTCCTTCCCCCTTTCTTTCCTTCTGCCTTTGCCCTCTCCCTTTTCTTGTTTAGTGTTTTTATTTTCTCCTCCTCCATTCCTCCCCTCCTCCCCTTTGTCCCCCTCCTCTCTTATAGATGGAGATTAACTGGGGAGTGCAGCGCCATCCGTCCTCGTGACTGTTTGTTGTTAAGGAGATGGATGGAGGCTCCCTCTGCCAGCCCCACGCAGCCGCAATTACACCAGCCGCCATGATGGATGGAAGGGAGGGAAGGGGGGAGGATGGAGAGAGGGAGATACAGAGAGGGGCATCTATCACGCCCCTTAATCTACCTGTCACTGCACAGGCCTGAAAGGGGAGGGAGGGCTAAGGGGAAGAGGAGATCAGCTCTGGTTTGACTTCTGGTCAAAGGTTTTTCTCTGTTTCTTCCTTTTTTCATTTTACACCAAATCTCTTTCTTTGCTTTTCACAGAATTAAGCCTGCAAGGGCTGAACTTATTAAATGTCCTAAGCTGCTCAATTGATTTCCCAGAACTGATTGGATTCTGTTGAAAGAACTATGGTTGTGTGCATTTAAAGTGTGTGTGTGTGTGTGTGTGTGTGCCTGGCAGGCATCAACAGGTAAGAAGGCGCAGCCTTTTCCCAGTTGAAGAAAAGGATGCTTTGGTGAATGCAAAGCCTGAACCAAATTCCAGAAATGCACACTATAAATATTGATAATCATTCAGGAAGATGACCAGCTCATATACACTCCCACATCAGGTTGTTTGTAATCTCATCTCCATCCATTGCCTCTACATTCAACCCGCACACCCTCAGCTCAGTTCAGACTCATACCTGTTGAAGGTACCAAAGCTGAGGCTTACTGTATTCTTAAATAAATCTGCATACACCCCCTGCCACGCCTTGTCATCTGCAACTCTGCACGTTATAAATGTTGTGAAAAGTAATCTGAGGTCTCCCCCCTCCTTCCATCCACATCTTCCTCCTCCACCTCCTCATCTGTCCAGAGGAGTGAGAGATGGGATAGTGGGATTAATACTCTTCCGCCCAAGCCAACCCTGGGAATGATAGATGGACAGATGCAGGAAGGGAGCGGAGGAGGAGAGACAGATTAAAGGAGAGAACTCTGAAGGTTCATAAATTCAAAAAGGAGGAGTTGGGAAGTGTAGAGGGGGGCGCACCGCATCACACTCTAATAAGATCTGCAAGAAATCTATGATGAGAAAGACAGAGGTGCAGTGAAGAGGAGGGAGAGAGATGGGAGTGGTGTAATAGCATTAGATGTAATCTAATCATGGCAATAAGATGTGAATGGATGAGTGTGAGCATGGTGATTATGCAGAAGAGCGATGGCAGCGTGTTGATGAAGCTCTGAGGTGTGAGGACGGGCCTCGTTATTGGACATCAGATCAGCAGTGGTGTAGTACTCTCTGAGGAGCGGCTCTGCTGCAGAGGCACCATAAAAACACTGTTTATTGGATTTTTTGTCAGATTTTGTCACTTTAATTGTCGCCATAGAAAAACAATGGCGTCACCGTGGGCGCTGCGCGGCTGCCTCTGGTTGATTTAAATGGAAAACAGGGAAAAAAAGCGTTGATCGTCTCTGTCATGAAACCCGTGAGCTCCATTGACTACGTGTGTGGACGCCATCACCAACTGTATGTGCATTAAGTGCTGTTGTGCAGCCGTGACCTGACTTGGATCAGATAGTGCTCCTTCACCTCCCTCCTCTTCCCCACGACCCCATCACCACCCCACCTTCTCCCCAACCTTCTTCTCCATCCACCAGGCCACATTTTTCATGGCCCAGCTGTCGGAGGGCCGTGATTGGTTGGCTCAGCAGACAGATAGCCGATAGGCTCTGATTAATAGTTGAGGCCCAAGAACTTCCTCATTGATCAACAAGACAGGCTGCAGAAGGAGGAGGGAGGAGGAGGAGGAGGAGAGAAGCAGCAGAGAGAGAAAAAGCATGCCCTGTCGCTCTGCAAGTGCTGGCTGATAATCCAGATAGGGACTCTTGGAGTTTGTGGAAGTGTGTGTATCTGTTTGTGGGTGTGTGCTTGTTTACAAAAGTAAAAAGACAAAGGTTGTTAGAAGCTGGATGGAGAGGAAGGACCGCAGTGAAAAAGTGCTCCAGGCTGCACCTTCTCTCCACCTGTCCCATCTTTCTCTCTGTGTTGAGGCGTGATAGCATCTGTTAATTTCCCATGAATAAGAAAGCACACGCACACGTAGGCCATTTGTGTGTTGACCTAACTACGACATGCATGTTTGATGGACTCCAGCAGCTTTCCACATGACAATTTCTCCTTCTAATCAGTCCAAATGTTCTGAAATTAGTTTAATCCCAAATATTTGCTTCTCAAATATGTTTGGTGAATATGAGTGTGTGTGTGTGTCTTACAGTATTTGTGTGTAAATGTGTGTGTGCTTGTGTGTCCCCTCCTGCTGCTCTGTCCAGCCTCCAGTTGATTGATGATCTTCACTCCCAAGGGGTCAGCAGGGTCGTGACCTCCCACTTTTGACCCCCCTGCTGAGAGGTTTGCGCACATGCTCGTGCACAAGGACACACACACACAGAAACAGATGGCCTTGGGACAACTGGCACTCCCTCACCTTTCTCTCATTAATACATAGAATATCTTACAAATACGCAACATGAACAACTTCATCACATCCACACACAGACTGTAGCACCAGATGATTATTTAAATATCTAAATAAAAAAAATTAAACAACAAAAAGAAAGTAAATCTATGAAAATTGTTCAACATTCATATGTTTACTGTATTTAATCTTAAACTGTAGCTCCACCTATATATCATACCCTAGGTACTAGACATGTGATCAGTACAGAAAAAAGGTTACAGTGGAAGCAGACATCGCTAATTTTTATCATTAAATGATATAAATAGACATAGTAAATAAATTAATAACCTAAAGTCCAAGCCAAAGAGCGAGGATTAAACAAGCGTCTGTAAAAATACAGAAACCTTCTAAACTCAAAAAAACTCATGGACACACATCAGCTGCAGTGCTGTGAGACTGCTGAAGATGGAACATGAAGAGATGGAGAACCAGAGAAAATGGAAGACAGTGAGGAGGAGGAAGATGAAGCAGAGCAGGTCAGATTATTAACTATTTCTTATCAGTTTCAGGAGACAGTGATAAGAGCTGATCAGGTTTTAGATGTGATCCGATCAGAGTCAGGCTGCAGTTTTCTCCATCTTCTCCAGCGCTGCCGTCCTCAGCCAGCTTGCAACGTGTTCCTCAATGTCCTGAGAGGTGGAAAAATGAGTTAACAGCGTGATTAATTTCTCCACAATCTCAAAGCCATAATGTTGAATATGTGGAGTTTATAGGCTGGTGAATATTATAGAGTTTAAGGTATTCACAGTTTTTCATTCAGCAGATGTTCCTTTAACACATCTGCATATGTATGCATATTATTACAACTAAAAGGGCTAATGATGACTATATTATAGTTTGAATTAATTAGCTTCCCATTTTAAGTGTATCCTAATATAATACCTCTCTAAGCATAATGAAATGGCATTTCATCACTCTGTTTTTCCATTCAGAGATTATCTGTCCACCCCTACATTTTTTATGCAATAATTGAGCAGCGGTTGGATAAAAGGTGTTAAAAACCAAATAGGCCTGAATCAAATAAATTTAGGGTGCATATTTTTTCACATAAATCTACAGTCATTTTGAAATTAAATTAAGTGGAACAGCAGTGTATAGTTCAAGACACATATTAGCTTTGGCTTAACTTCAAAATATATATTTTGTGGAGTGGGAGTAGTGGATGAAGTTCCCCATCCATTTTTGCAATATAGAGAAGGTATGTTTTCAAATCCAGCTCATGAATGGTAATGCAGACACTGATCGGAGACGCATATTATGTCGGTGAGATGTGCAGAAACAGATTTTGTGAGGTGTACAAACCTGTCGTGCTTTCCTGAGTGAGCGGCGGTCTGCAACTCTTCCACTCGACATATCTGCACAATGTGCAGTGTCTGCAATAAAAACGGCCTCAGCGTCATCCTCCTCTCCGGTCCTGCTCTGAATCACTGACAGCTCCTTCCATGGGTCAATTCCTCCTGTGGATAATAATCATACAAACTTACAGAAGTCCTCCATCGCTGCTTTTATATCTTACTCTCCAACTCTGTAACAGGTTTAGACTTTGGTGGAAATAAAGTATAAAAGGCCCTGAATGATCTGGGTACTTGCTGTGAATGAAGTCTTACCGTTGACATAAAGGACTCTGTGTGTAGGGGGGTTGTCTCCTCCATAGTAACTGTTTGTAAAGGCAATGCGAGCAGGAAGGGAATGCTGGGAAATACCAAACACTGTAGCACAGAGTTTAGTTTGAGTCTGCAGGGTTAACATCCCAGAGAACGGACAAGTGGTGTCTTCACAGGTCTGGTCTACAGACAAACAAATTAAAAGGTGGTTCAGCACACAGACGGAGTGATGTTGATTATATGTGTATCACTGTGTGTGAGTTTGAGTTTGTGTTGTACAGAAGCCAAACTCTGTGCATGTCTGGTAGGTCCACTGTCTCTCAGCTCTTCTGCCAGCATGGAGAGACGTGTCCATCAGATCCTTCACTGTTTTCTCATGGGAGATGTCCAGGCATGGTTCTTCAGAGGTGGAGTGGTAAATCTGCACAGATTTAAGTATAAATATTTCATAATTCTTAAAAAAAAGGGGGGAAAAAAAAGAAAAAAAGAGGAATCCAACATGAGTGCACCTTTCCATTTTAACTCTGTGGGCAAAAGTTTTTCTCTTGTCACAAATTCATGAAAATGGCTCTGTGCTGACATCTAGTGGCAATTTTTGTGTATCAAAATGGACGAGAACGATGTGGAGAAACTTCCATACCTGGGAGAGTTTAACGAGGCGGTTGTAGGCCTCCATATCTCCCTCATACACATCGCTTGTGTTGGTCATCAGGCTACAAAGCTCACTGATAGACATGAGCACACCCTCTTCATTATACTGTACTGTTCCCATCACAATGTCGGCCAGGTTTTGCATCAGCTCAATCTGAAGTAAAGAAGTTCAGTCAGAGAATTATGTTTCCTTTCAAGAAAATATATAAAATTAGGAAAATATACAAGTAAAATTTATCTGACTATATAAATACATATAAATAGTAAATAGTGTATATTTAGTGCTAATAGAAATAGCATGGTTCATATATGATGCTAATAGAAAGTTAATGTTTGAAAAGATGAAAAAGCTAAAAAAAAAAAAATAAAATAATGGTGAATGTTGTTCAAACCACCTAATATATAAACTAGCCTATATAATGAAATAGCCAAATAAAATGAAAAACAAGTTTGAAATGAAAAGTACTTAATACTTTATTAATACAAAAATCCAAATCCTTTATTTAGAACCAAATAGAAATGATAGTTTTTAAGGTTAAATCAAAAAAATAAACACATAGCCCAAATATTTAGCTTAAGCTAATGTTGGGCTAATTTGTGAAATCACCACCATACACCAGAAACTTGGGCAAAATTTAGAAAACAAATGAAAATATATAGTTAATAGTTATATGATTAAAGTTCCCTTCCTGACGGCCTGTCTGTTTTGAAGTAAAATTGTATTATTATAATTTTGTAAGCCATAAGAAAACTTATGGCATGAGACATGATTTTCTAACTTTTCTCATTCAATAGGGGTCTATAAATACGTTAATTAAGCCAACCTGCCAAATCAATGGTAAAATTCACTTGGGTGGGTATTAATTAATAATTTACTGGTCAGTTTGGCAGGTGATGACAAACACTATTTCATGACATATGTACATGTTCATGCGCTGTCTGCATTGGCCTGCTGGTGTTGTTCGTGTATGATTGCCTAACAAAGTGCATCTCAATGAGGAGTGAAATCTAAAGGAGGAGACATGTAAAACAAACACAGAAAATGTGGTGGTGGATGGTGTGAATAATGAGACTGGTTCAGGAGAAAAGGAAGATGTAAGGAAAAATGTCAAAGATGAAAGAAGAAGTGACATCTGGAGAAGTGAAGAAGTGAGATCTGCACTCAGGACCCGAGTTTGTGTGCAAATGCAAACATGAAATTAAATTAATGGAGAATATCCAGAGTGGCACAGATTAAACTAGGATGAAACTAGAATTCTGGTGACATTAGATTAATTGTAAGCTAAATGAGAGGCTAGATGACTATTTATGACCATTTAAGATGGGAATATACACACACACACACACACACACACGTATATATATATATATATATATATATATATATATATATATATATATATATATATATATATATATATATATATATATATATATATATATATATATATATATATATACATATAGTGGGTACAGAGAGTATTCAGACCCCTATAAAGATTATTGCAGCCATTGGCTAAAATAAAAAAAGTTCATTTTATTTGTCATTAATGTACACTCAGCACCCCATCTTAAAAAAAAGAAACAGAAATGTAGAAATTTTTGGCAATTTATGAAAAAAGAAAAATGAAATATTACATGATCAAAAGTTCAGACCCTTTGCTCAGTATTAAGTAGAAGCACCCTTGTATATATATAAGAAATATATATATATGCTTAATGCTTTTTTAAAAAAGTAATCGCAATTATTCAGAGTGCCAATTCAATGCACGAACATTTTGAATTTGGCCCACTGAATGACCCGGGCAGTGGGTAGCAGTAATGCACCTAAAGCTGTTTGCCAACCGCCAATAAATACCAGAGGAAAGTCTGAAGAAGAAGAAGACGTGTCAATGAGTCACTACAGAACTTCATAGGCTGTGTTGGAGCAGGGTTGCATGGAAATCTTAAAGGACTGCGGCCCTTGAGAACCATCGTTCCCCACGACTGCTTTAGCAGATATGAGATTAAAGTGCAATTAATCTGATTAATAATTACATTTTTTTTTAAAAAGTCCTGTAATTAATTAGATCAATTTTTTAAATCACCTGACAGCCCTAATATATATATTTTAACCTTGACCCATCTTGGATTTCTGTTCAAATATTCCCTACTCACAGTCCAGCCTTTCAACTTTTCCTCCTCTGTCTCGGCTAAACTCACTTTTGTAGCTTTTGTAGGCAAAAACAAACGGCAAACAAATAATGATCAGGTTTACTGACTCTCACTCACTGAGTGCCAGAATTCTGCCCAGGAAAGTGACACAGTCAGCCATGAACAAAATCAACCTCTTCTCCTTATTTAAACCAAATAACAAGCTTTTCTTTGGCATTAAACCCAAAGCTGTCACCTGATCATCAAGATTTTTGGGACTTTGACAGCAGTTGAAATCATTGGCCAACTGGCTTGAATTTCCACCCATCAGTGCAGCTTCCACAGTAGCAAATGCTTCCTGGACTTTGGCCACACACTGCATGAAGAGAGCAGAACTGAGTTTAAAACAAAAGTAGCCTTTCATATGGTGCAGACATGTAACAGTCCTCACACCTTTTCTGAGCCACCAACGGCCTCGTTCCTCAAACTCAAACCGACAACCTGCAGCAGAGGGAGTTGGAGATGAAACAACAGCTAATTAGTGCCATTTACAAAAGACTCTATGCAGAACTCCACTGCTTCCTGAACTTAAGCCAGTTCTTTTGGTTCCTGTCTTTCATTACTGAACAAACTGACTGATCCAGGTGTGTCTGGCCATTGTTGTCGTGGTTACTGATGTCAAGCACATCTGGATTAATCAGTTTGTCCAGTAATGAACAACAGGAAACAAAGGAGCTGGTTAAGTTCAGGAAGTAGTGGAGTTATGCATATAGCCCATTTGAGACTGAAGTGAAGCCTTGGTAATATTTCTGGGAATTTGGTTTAAATTTCAAAGATTTAGAAAATTTATGACCATGGATAATTTACATTGTTGTATGCAGAAAAGTCAAGCTTCGCCTTGACAGGAGCAGAGGAGGCCACAGCTCCATATACCAGTCTGGGAAACTGCAGATGAAAGCAAAACAACGTAGACAAAAAAAGATAATAGATGCATACAGCATGCTGCATTTATGTTTCTTGGGAAACACATGAAAAAAGCATTTTTCAAAGACAAATCAGGTGATTATTTAAACATGTTATTGTCAGAAAATCCCTCTAGAAGCTGAAGCTTTAAAAAAAACTTAATGCTTTGTAAGATTCATGAGTATTGTCCTGCACCTTTCCTCTAAACCAGGCAGACAGAGCTCCAGAGTACGATCCTCCAAAGCTGATCCAGGTGTTTCTGTCGCTTAGATTGAAGCTTTGGCTGATGTAAAGGTGGAACACTGCTAAGTCTGCAAGCCTGGGCCAAAGGGAATAAAATACAAATGTTCATTACGCATAAATCTGTGGATACACAGATAAATAATCACTGTGAAAGAAAGGCAGATGCACGCTTTGGAAAGAAAGGCACACAAGCTGTCCAACATTTGCCTTCACAGAAAGAGGAAATTAATAAGAGGATGAAAGAAAGTCAGCAGACACAGATTTGCATGTTTAATAAGGTTGACACCTGTCCTGATTAAAAGGAGACTGCCCTTAATTTTGACCGACTGTTCTGGAAAATGTACTCAGTTTTCCTGGGACAACGAATGTTCTGAGTTTTATTTGATCTATTTTAAAAATAGCTTTAAAGGTCCACATTCGAATGGCTGTGATTTGTTCTAAGACCTCTGTGTAATTGGCTGGGAGGTGTCCATTACTAGCAACTTGTTACATGAAAAAAGAATATGAGAAATGAAAGGAAAGGAACAAGTCTGACATGTGTTGAGGAAGATGGAAGGGATGAGAGGAAAGGCACATATTTGCATTCAAAAATACAAACTCATGCAGTCTAGTCTATAAACTAGTCTTTAAACACAAGAATAACTTTGCACACATGAAGACTAAAGGTTTCCTATATTTACAGAAAGATTCAGTTTCTCAAGTACACTGGAAGAAAGGCAATACTAACGCCTGCTGGCTGCTCAGGTCTGCCAGGTTGTCCATTTTTAGGCCATCTGGGTTGATGCTGTCACCATAGAAACGATGCTCCACAGCCAGCAACAGAGCACCGTGTTTTTTGGCCATCTCTACATGATGACCTGGGAAAATATGTTAAAAGCTGTGTAACAAGAACACATTGAATGCAACATCATTTGAACAGACTGAAATAGACATTAGAGTAGTTGGCAAACAACACCCAACAGGCAGAATGATGGAAGAACTAATCTTGAGAGCAGATTAAGGGAAATTGTGTTTTTCATTTCATATGATTATATACTTTTTCTTAAATGTATAAAATGTTTTTCAAAGTTTGAAGTAGATATGATTTAAACTTTAGGTACGGTCTTGCTGACCTACAGAAGATGCATCTACCAGCAGATACTAACACATGAATAATAAACAGGAGATTATTACAATTTTATAAATGATACAGTAACTACACATTTAATGATTCGGTGCTGTTCAGATGTTTAAAGAAAGAAAAAAAAAAAAACTTAGATATGAAACAGAACAGTCAAAAATAGATAAGCCCACATGCTGCAGTGATGGCATTTGTTTATAATTACACTTGAAAAAGCCACAAGAGTGGGGTTTATTCTTATCAGAAGGTAGATTATTTGGTCACTGGCATCCAAGCCACTAAACCCTCTTTGCCTCTGATGCATTCTTAGTGTGTACGTGTGCATAAAAGAGAAAAAAAAAAATCTATCTGAAACTTTTTCTGTCAGCAAAACTTTTTTGCAGAAAAAGTTTTGGAACTGCTCTACATGAAAAACTCTTGGGTCTAAAACAACTCATAATGGGTTATTTTTGACCCACTGCTGGGTTACAAAGGGACCAACTAATTTCTGGGTTACTTAGACCCAGAATTTTTTTTTTTTTTTTTTTTACCCAACTTTGGGCTGAATTTTTGACGCAGAAGTTGGGTTTTTTGACTACAATGTTGAGTTATTTTAACCCAGAAGTTGGAGCAACAACACAAATGTCTGGGTTGAAATAACCCAGAAATTTGTTTGACCCAGGAGTTTTTAGTGTGCACTAAAAAGTCCTGGGTCAAACTGCTGGGTTAAAAGAGGACCAACTAATTTCTGGGTTATTTCAACCCAGACATTTGGGTTGATGGGTTGCTGCCCTAACTTCTGGGTTAAAATAACCCAACATTGTAGTCAATATAACCCAACTTCTGGGTCAAATATTCAACCCAAAAGCTGGGTCAAAAAAATAAACCAATTTTCTGGGTTGTTTCCTTATTAACCCAGCAGTGGGTTAAAAATAATCCATTATGGGTTCATTTTGATCCAGGAATTTTAAGTGTGTGCACGGTAAAGGCTAAGTTCTGTGTAAGAATAAGTAGGTGAATGAGATGATGCGTGAAAAAATAGCAGTGTCAAAGTCATCAACTTAACACGCTAAACTTTTTTTTTTTTTTTAAGTTTCCAATATACAGGGTAGTGATGAAATTAAATGATATGGGAAATTATGGATCTACCAGGACATTGTAGTCCTCATATTCTGTAAGGGGTTGCCAATATTACATTTCAGTATTAGTTTTTAGTCACTGGTTTGTCAAATTAATGCCCACAAAACTTGGAAAATCATTATGATGGGTCAGAGAGACCCTTTGACAACAAGACATCTCAGTCTCATTGCATACAGACTGCATCTCATGCTGTGGGACTTATTAAAGTCTACAGTATGTATATTCCTGTAAAATGCTGTTACATTATGAAACCAAGTGTTTATGATCAAGGATCTATAAGGGAAGAGTCGGGAATGAGAATAGGTTGAATTTTTTGCGGACAGATAACGTTGCATCTCACAGTACCTGCCAGAACATCAAATTCAAAGATGGGCCCTTCACCACCAATAAAAAGAAACACTGGACCATTGGGGTGCTGCCAGTAAGCCTCGTTTACAAAGAACTTCTGAAACACAGGCAAACAGATTTAGATAGAAATAAATGCAAAAAGAAAGAATGAAATATTCACTGAGGTTCACCCAGTTCAGAAAAAGATCACATCTCTTTGCACAAAGTTATTCTGTAATTAAGCTGCAGTAGATTTCAGAGTCAAATGGATTCCAGAGCTAATTAAGCTGCACATTGAGATTCATGTTGTCAGGGCAACATTATCATCCTGCCTCTGTTTAGTGGAACTGAAAAGGGAAAAATGTTCATTCTGTCTAGATTGGTGTGCTCAGTCGCTGCTGCAGCAGAGTTTAACTTGATGACACAAACAAAAAACAAAGGAGTTTAGTTTTCATGCAGAAAACTGTCATCAGTTTTATTGCAATCAATGCAATTTTCTGACTGAAGGTATGGCAGCATCTTAACTGATGCTTTACAAACAGCATGATCTTCTCATATTTAGCTGCAAGGCAAGGCACAGTATTTGCATAAAGCTAAAGATGAACATATTTTTAAGATATCTATTGATCTCATTTTCATTGTGGCTGTAGATGAGGAGATGTGTATCTAAATTTGTAACAAAAAGCCAGGAGTTTTCTTTGGGTGTGCATACTTTTTAATGTCACTGTGTTCAGCAATATTTAATCTTTGTCTACCTGAGCGAAGGTGCTGACATCTTGCCGGTTAAAGTGGTCCAGTGGCTGGTGGATCCAGGCCTCTTTCACATGTTGGAGAGGCTGATGACTGCTGGCCATGAATGTTGTGAGAAGCTGCTTGTTTTTCTGCCACTGGAGGTCACGCACACGCTCCTTGATTGTCCTCATAATCCGTCCTGCCGGCGAAAAAGAAATAAAGCCAGACTCTTTCCGTGAAATATATGATCTCTTTCAGGAGCAATCGGACAAAAGTTTCCCAAGAGACTGATTGTTAACACCAGCATCTCTTTTGTTATCTCCATAGCTTCACTGACAACTGCAAACTTTGCAGTTGTCAGTCTTTGCAGTGCAAAGATAGATAGACTTGTGAGCCAATATAATGTGGTGCCAGATCCAGGACCACGAGGACCTTACACGAATTTTGAGACAAAAAAGTGGTTTCCATTAAAAATAAAAAAAAAGAATGTGATCACATTCTTACTTACAAGACACATTGAATTCATTCTTGTTTCACATTCATCAACTTACCAGAATCAGCTAAGTTTAGAAGAAGCAGAGGAAGGAGGCAGGAGGCTGGGGAGTAAATCATCTTCAACCTCATCAGGAAGCTTTAAACTAAACTTAATGCACATCCCATCTGCAAGTATCTAGAATCTTGTCTCTCTGCAGCTTCCCTATATAGTCCCTGAAAGGGCTGCACTAGCTTATGGACACCTTGACAGCACATGAACTGGTATCTGGCCATGAGAGCTGCATGAGATTGCGTTAGTGAAAGAGAAAGTGCTTGAACTGCTCAGCAGAACACAGCATTAGCGGGGTGATGCACTGTAATTAGATATTTATGCTTTGCAAAGGCTTTTTTGGCTTGGTTGACTTTCTTGATCTATCTTAGCTTCATCAACTTCTCAGTCTGTTTACAAGCAGAGCTGCTCACATCCTTTTTGGTGCCTGTGGTGGAAATTCTAATAAAGACCCAGATGAGATAACTTGCAGAGTATGAAGTTTATTTTACAACCAGGTTGGAGATGGTACACGCAATCAGATTGTGAGCACCCTCTGAAGAAGTACTGAAGGAACATGTCTTTTAAACCAGTAACAGAGAGAAAAGCTGGAAACAGGGAGTTGAAGCTGTCTCAGTTGACAAGAATCACACATCCTCTGAGAAGTTGTAAGTGCTACGTGTCTCATATCCCCACACATCCAGCTAGCAAACACATATCATAACTTCAGACATTCAAGGCCAGTTCAGAAGGAGAACACCTGGCAATTTTATCATTAGCTCAACATCTTAAAAGAGAACAACATACTCGTATTTTACATTGGTGCAGAAATGACAACTGAAGGTATGCGCTGCAATTAAAAGTTAAAAATACACAAATGTACGTGCTCAGGAGCATAAACTCAGTGTGCTCATACTAAACTCAGTGCGATTATAAAATTTCCATTACATGCCCATAGGAAAAATGTGCTGCTCATCTGTGGCTCAATCTCATCTCTTGAGATCAATTTGAGCTTCTTCTATTTGGGTTTATTCGTTTCTGAATTACTTATCCCAAGGGTTCCTAAGAGGTGAGCTAAAAAAAAAAAAGGAGAAAAGACATCACTGAGACAAAGGAAGTTGAGTTGAGATAACTATTTGAGCCATACTTGAGAAGTGGTATAAACAGAAGCGATCTCATAATTGTATGCCCCTGATCTCAATTTGTCTCAACTAAGACATAACTGAGATCAGAGGCATATAATACAATCCACCCTGTTAATTAATCAGTCCAGGAATGATAGACAGGAAACAAAGGAGCTGGCGTAAGTTCAGGAGTAGTGGAGTTGTGAATATAGCTTGAAACATGTTCTTGGCAAGGAGAATGATATAGCATATGGCAGTCATACACATTTCAGTTAGGACTTTTGCTGTTTATTTCAAAGAGGGGAAAAACTCTGCAACGAGTTGCTTTGCATCAAGTCAGCTCAGTCACTTTATTTTCTGTCTTGCAATTTAAACAAACAGGTTAGGACATGTTTTTTTAAATCATTAAAGGCGTTATAGAAGATGTTTCTTTCAACAGTTTTTGCAGTATTCAGTGAAAATGGGTTCACTACCCCATACACAACAGCCCCTTTCAGACTTGCACTGGAAAGCGGTAATATTGCGGACTCAGTCCTTTATAACGCCTGCATTCAGACATGCGATCCGCTCTTTTTCCCCGGAGATGTTGCGGACATGTACCGGCTGGACCCCATGTCATAAGAGCGGAAATGTTGCGGCACGTCGTTTTGGCTGAATGCACAAGTGTGCATGAAATGTTCCGGACAGAGTTGAAGGGAGAGCGGGGCTGTGCGGACTTTTCCACAACATTTCCTGATGTCTGAAAGCACCCGGGACGCGATAAGTCTGCAACGAAGCAACATGTTTGAAAAGACGAGTCCGTTTAAAGGAGCTGTATCATGCTTTCCAAATGTCCAAAAAAGTCAAATATAGGCATTAATAAGCTAGATATGTTCCCATCGTTACTATAGAAACTAATTTGGTGTTAAATATTAGTTTTTCGATGCATCTAATTTCCAACACGGAAGTAAGATGGCTGACTGTACTGAACCGCGGAGCTCTCGACCAATTGCAGCATGTTTTACGCCCATGTCATGACGTCGCCCCGGAAGAGACACTTATTCTGAAGGGTCACAGAATTGTCTGCAGCACCGGCACCGGCAGCTCTCATGTGGATGTTAGTAGTAAACATTGATGGATAATTCCTCCGATCGACGGGATAAAACAGACCAGCCTGTTATGGAGCTGTATGCGCTCGACTCAGAGTCTGATATGGAGTTTGAAGTACACGCAGTACCACAGAAGTACCACAGAGACCCCCTGACAAGCAAGTAATTCAGCGAACAAATCATAGGCTAACAGTTAGCGCTGAGCTAAGCAGCACTCACATGGATCTTGTAAACATTGATGGATAATCGGACTCCGATCAACGGGATCAAACGAAGCAGCCTGTTATGGAGCTGTATGCACTCGACCCAGAGTCTGATATGGAGTTTGAAGTACACGCAGTACCACAGAAGTACCACAGAAGTACCACAGAGACCCCTGACAAGTAAGTAAATTAGCGAACAAATCATAGCCTATCCGTTAGCATTGAGCTGAGAGATGTGTTAACTCACCAGTGTTGTTGTCTGTCCATGCGCGTTTTTATTGTAGGAACTGCGTCAGGTTTCAGAAGAAATCCCAGAGAAAAAAAACATTTTACTGCCCGAGATTCATGAAGTTGTCAGGAGTGAAGTTCACACACAAAGTTGAGTTTTTTTTCCCCTGCTCCTGAAGTTATAATCCAACCACTTCTGGCAAGTCGATTCATCCAGTACAACAAATACACTCCCAGGCTGAACATAACCACGCTGAACGTAACTGCATTTTTCCCAACTTGCTGTCCTCTAGAGCTTAAAAAAAAGAAAAAAAAAAGGAAGAAAATTCTCCTGAACTCTGGAGCAAACGTCTGTTAGCTGATGGCTGCTTGTCTCTGAGGAAATCTTCCTGCAGGTGTTAGTTTCTTCCTCAGAGAGTGTGTATCGGATTCTCTGAGTTTCTGTTCAACAGAGGGCGTCTTGCTACGATACTGAGCGTGCGCATTTGGACTTTCGTGATTGGTGCCACGTTCATACGTAACGCGGTGGGTAGTCAGCCGTTTGCAGGGAGGTAGCGCTTGGTTTAAATATTCATGTAGATTACTCAAATATGCATGAATGAAGAAAAATAACGATTTAAATCATTTCTTGATGAGGAAATAACACACTGACATGCTGAAAAGCTCTTAAAAGTCCATTTTTCATGATAGGGCTCCTTTAAAGAGCGGATGAACTTTACCGCTCATGTTCCACAATGCAAGTCTGAAAACGGCTCAAGATTAATTAAAAACTTCAAATATATAAATATTATTATACATCAGCTGTGAAAGTAATGGGGCTGAAAAAACATCTGCCAATCATCTCTGCATTCCTTACATTTTTCATTTGTCTGTTGGCTTGTCACTATTACTACTGTAGTAAAAGTGACAGTCAATTCAACGGGTAATAGGCGAGACTGACCAATGAGAGTGATTGATTGATGAGAGCAACCCCAGCTTTACACCGGGTCCATGAGCGCAGTGTAGTCTGTCTCCTACACTATTCAACATTTACATAAATGAACTGGCTAAGAACTTGGAACACGCTACGTCCCCCGGTATCACCATAGAAAACACTGAAATCAAATGTTTAGTATATGTCGATGATCTAGTTTTACTGATTTAAAGCCTGCAACAACACCTGGATCTCCTGCACAGTTTCTCTCACACCTGGGCTCTGACTGTTAACATGAACAAAACTGAAATACTGATCTTCCTGAAGAGGTCGGGGAATCACAGCCTTAAACATCAATTCTATCCAGACAAAGTCAAATTAGAGCATGAAAAAAATGACACATATTTAGGTCTCAATATTAGTTCATCAGGTAATTTTCAAATGGCTGTGAATGAGCTGAGAGACAAAGCGAGAAGGGCATTTTATGCAAATATCAAACAGATATTCCAATTCAAACATGATGAAAAGTCTTTATATCTGTAATAGAACCCATCGCTCTATATGGCAGTGAAATATGGGGCCCACTCAGTAAAGATTTAAAATTCACCCAATTGAGAAATTCCATGTTGAACTCTCTAGAAACATATTACACCTACAAAGACACATCCCAAAAAACGCCTGCCGAGCAGAACTGGGTCAGTGTCCTCTACAAAGTACAATAGAAAAAAGAGCCATCAAATTCTACAACCACCTAAAAACAAGTGACCCCCAGAGCTTCCACTGATCCCAAGAGATAAACTTGGGAGAAAAATCCCCTCAGTCAGCTCGCCCTGACTCTCAGCTCCCTGACCTTAACACCAGACCCTCAGAACAGACCCCAAACCATCTGGCCCAACCAGATCACAAACACAGAGAGAGAGAAATGCATCACCCACTGGAAGGACAGCACAAAGAAGCAGAGCAGAATGGACTGTTATTCAGCCTTAAACAGGCCATACACAGTGGCAGATTACCTGACTACCATATCTGACCACACACTCAGAAAGACTCTGACCAGATACAGACTGAGCGAACACAGTCTGGCTCTGGCAAACACAGCCGACACAGACAGACCTGGACTCCCGGGGAGGACAGACTGCTCGCTCTGCTCACAGGGACAAATAGAGACAGAGCAACATTTCCTACTCCACTGTGATAAATATAAAGAAATTAGACAAATGTACTTCCCCAGATTTAAAAACTACTGTACAGAATTTGAGTCACTCCCAGATGAGGAGAAATTAAAATATATCTTTGGTGAGAAACCAAAGTGCTGCAGACTAGCAGCTGAGTATGTGTCCTCCTGCCACAGACTGAGGGATGACCACGGAAACACCACATAACTGTATAACCCTGTAAATACGTATGTTGTGATCAAAACAAACTGTCTTCGAATGTTTGTATGATATTGTTTGATATTGTATATTTGTTTGATAATATGTATGTGTATGATATTATTGTATTGTTATATGCTTTGGCAATATAAGCACTGTCTTGTCATGCCAATAAAGCTATTTACATTTAAAAAGTTTAAATTGAGTCATGGCTCAAGTGGAAAATGATAGCTCAGTGTCATCTGCATATCGATGGACATTTATGCCATGCTGTCTGAAAATGTTGCCTAAATGATGAACATAAGAAGTAAAAGAATCCATTTAAGCACAACTAACCCTGGTGGGGGTGAGAAACTTATCATTCACTATAATAAACGGGAATATTTATGGCAAACTGAGCTAATGTCATGTAAAAATTTTGTATAGGTTTTGTGTAGGCTGACCCGAATTCTGTATCCACAACCCAGGATGGCTTTCAGTGTTTCAGGGAGATGCTAGATATATCAAACATTATTGTGAGTATGGTGTGTTCTGCTGAAAGAGCAGAAGCTTTCTCAAGTTTATTCAGGAAATACTGGATCATGTGGCTTGATGACTATCTGTAGCACCACCAATAAAACCTTCTGACTTGAGCTGCTAATTGTGACCTAGTACAGTAAATGTTGTCCTTTTATGACTATTTTATGAGATGCATTGGCCGTTTTCCTCTGTTTATTCTTTTGTCCATTCTTTTAACAAAGAAAATATTTAAAAAAACAGATAAATCTGAGTCTCTGGATATGACTCAGTGGTTTAGATTTTCATGCCACTGAAAATGTGTGGGACAGAACAGTTGGGGGTGGTGTGGTCGGGCTCCGGTCGGTGGGGGGTGGGCGTTGGTTGGAGCAGGCCCTGACCACTTACGCCCCTGGTCTAAATGGAACATAGATTAAAGAAGTTGATGGTTTAGTTATTTTTGTTGTTATTTCAGATCAGTAGAAAATTGTCCAAATTCAAAAAAGGTTCTTTGGAACTTTCTAAAACTTATGGTATATCAGTCATAGGGGTGGGAAAGTCGAGATGTAGAATAATATAAAGTTTATTTTTTAGTTTTAGTTTTTATATCTTATAAAACCACGTTGACTTAGGATGAATACCACTTCCTTTGCAGCTTTCTGAATGTGTGCTGTGAAGCCCACAGCTGTGAATACTAGCACCTTATATGAAGAACTTAGCCTCTTCAGACTGATTTTCTTCTTTCTCTGAGGTTCAACAGTGTTTAATAACATGGTCATTGAGGCTGCAGCTTCAATCACAAAGATAATCAAATTTTGCGGAAGATCGGTTGGGTTGCAATTTGTGATATTGGAACAAGTCTCTGAAGTGAACGATGATCAAATTGTAACTTTGAATGTGGTGGCAGCATGATGAGATAAGTAATCTGACACTTTCAGTGCAAAATGGAAAAATAAAGAAATCTACTCAGAATACTCAGAACTGCTCTATGTGACGAAACAATGGTCTCTAATCTTTTGTCACATATAGCTTTCCTGGTAGTGAGCAGTGATGAAACCCCCCAAGTGCACCCACAGGAGTCAGAGATTGTTCAGTTTCAGACCACTTTTTTCCTTCAACTTTTTTTTTTTTTTTTTTACATACTCATGACGATATAGCTGAGGTTACTGACGTAACAATGGCTGAGGTAATTTTCCATTCAAATGTCATGTTCAGAAGTGCATTTTGACATATTCAGAAAAGATTTCCAAAGGTGATAAACTTATAAATGCAAATTTGTGACAAACTAATTCAGTTCAATTCAAATCATTTCCATAGCATCAATTCACAAGTAGGTCATCTCAGGACACTTTTACTGACACGTTCCAATTCTGTACAACTTATTGTGATCGAATCATGATTTAATTTTAAAGAGGGGGTAACATGAAAATTGACTTCTTCTTTCTTTTTTTTTCTTTTTTTTAGCTTTTTATGATGTCATATCCTCCCCAAAAAACATGCCCCGGGAGTTACTCATTCACGCATATTTGAAAAATCTCCTGTGAATATCCTGTGGAAACCAGCACAGCTGACAGGATGGCTGCTAGAGCACCTCCAATGAGAAGGGTCTATCTGCGGCTCTCAAGACAGGGCCATGTCATAGAGTGGGCGTGTCGTAGAGTGACGTTACTCAGCGACACGCCCACCAGGCCAATGAGATCGCTGTAAAATCTAGCCCTACCCCTGACCCTTCTCCTAAACCTAACCAGACCCACCCACTATGCGACACGCCCACTATAGGACGTGCCCACTATATGACACGCCCACTGGGTTGAAAGCCGCAGATAGATACACTTGCCTCCAATACCACGAAGCTCCTCCCCCTCCCTTGCTGAGCTCCGCCCCACCACAGCATGAGAGTGTTGTGATGAGTGGAGTGGGTGTGTCAGAAACAGCAGGAGGAATCCTAAAGGGACAGCAGTGAATTTTAAAGGCGTCAGATACAGACATGGAATGACGTCACATTTCTTTGAGTTGTTTTTAATGTATACTGTATTTTCAAAGTACTGTATTTTGAAGGTAACATGGTTATTTGGTTGTGCCATAAAAGGGAATTATGCGCCTAATAATGACATGAAACCCCCTCTTTAAAAATAATCATAAAACTACTAATGATTAACATTAATCCAATTTGCAATAACTGAGTACATATTAACTAGTTCATAAAGAAAACTGCAAGAACCCAAAGAACTGCAGTGAATCTTTTCTTTGATTCAATTCTCCATCCTGAGCATGTACATGGTTGCAGGTGACAGTGGAGTTGATTTTTTTTTAATAAAAAAAAGATGTTTGCTCCAGTTGACTAATTTATCCCCACAGAGAGCTATGCCTTTAGCTCTGCCATTGGCTGGAGACAACATGCAAATCTCAACCCAGAATACACCAAAACAAAGTCAAACAATGAAATACAGTCAGGGGAGGGTAAGTTGCAAACAAAACTCACCGCCACACAAAAGCAGAGGCCCAAAAGTGTGGATTTAGCCGGATTTCACTCACACAAGACTAGCGTTTATTTTCAGGGGGAAAACTCTGAACTCTACTTTAAAAGGTATAGGCTGGTTCCGGGCCTGATACGTAAAGGCTCTGCCTCCCATTTTACTTTTATCAATATTTATCTGATTTAGAACGAATACAGTGCTTTAATGTGGGTTTACTTCATGTTCAGTGGTTCTTTAAAGCTGCAGTATTGGAACTTTGGCAGCTTTTCACACTTTCTCGCCCCCAAATAAAGATTAATTTAGCCTCTGTCTTGCAACCTTTTTCTTCTTTGAGCGCTCTCCAGCCAGTAAAAGTCAGTCCAATGTTGACTCTGCTCTGTCACTTTCTTTCTTTAGTTTCTTCGCTGCCTCCAACATTATTTTGCTTTTTTGCTAAATCAGTCATGATGCACCTTCAAAATGGTCAGTGCGTTTATATCCAGTTCTTCCAGTTTGACGCTGCGCAGTAAAGCAAACTGCAGTTGTCACATGATGTCCTGAGTTGGGGAAAAAAAAGTTGTGAAGTGTGGTTTCTCAGTCTTGGGATGCTGCAATGCTACTACTTCAAGAATTTCTTTAATAAATGACAGTGTGCCATTAAAATAAGTCAAAACTAGTTTTAAGGTTGTAAACTTATTAAACGAATTTAATGAATGAAGAAATAAACACAGAATTCCTATTTTTAAAAAGGAGCTGTGTAAAAAAGAGTCGAAGACAAACTGTGTGATGAGGATGCTTTCAGCTGCATTAGTCCAGTTCTTTATGCTCATTTTAAGGGTTTCATGAATATTGTTAAAAACGTAGTGAAAGTTGCAAAGGGAAATTTTTAGAAACAGCTCATCCAGCACACTGACTGGGCCAGCACTGTAATGTTACAGAGACTAGATTTAAAAGTCTATATGGTGAGACAGAAGTTAATAGCTGCATTAAAGAGGTGTTAATTATTTCCAAACTATGTTATCAACCTTAGATAATAATCATTAAGAATTAAGATATTTACAAAATGTTGTTCAACAGAAAAAAAAAAAAAAAGTGGGTCGTTAATCCACGTGACCACAACCTGTTCAGTGTAACTTCCTTTCTCTTTCCTATCAACATTTCAGTTCACACAGATCAACAGCAGAGGAAGGAACCACTGAGGTGTAGGCTGAGGTACGTTCAGAAACGGATGCAGACATATTACTCTTCTATTTGGTGGACAAACCATAAATAATATGACAGAGTTGGTTTACGCTGTGGTTTTTGGCTGCATTATGATGATGGGGCTTTTTCTCAACGTTGTTTCGCTGTGGATCCTGCTTCACCGACACAGCCTCAAATCATCCAGTGCTGTCTTCATGGTGAACCTGGCTGTTTCAGACCTGCTGCTGGTCATCACGTTGCCCTTCAGGGTCTATCTTTACGCTACTGGCAGCTGGCCTCTGGGCAAAGTGACATGTGTCTCAATCACAATGCTCTTTCGCAACAACTTCCGCAGTAGCTCCATCTTCATCACCTTTATTAGCGTAGACCGACTGCTGGCTGTGGTTTATCCTCTGAGGTCACGGCACCTTCGAACCATAGCTAACGCCTGGAAAGGTGCTGCATTCACCTGGCTGTTTGTGGCGGTGCTGAGTATCCCAGAGGCTTTGCAATTTCATAAGCAATTTCAAAACCACAATGGGACAAACCAAAATGAGACTTGTTTTGAATCTCATCAGTTCAAAGGTGGAGGAAAATCACAGACTGCCTACATTCAAGCTGTGCTAGAGCTCACCATGTTGGCAGTAAACATTGTATGCACTGCTATGGTATCTTGGACTCTGCGCAAACATCTCAGTGACGCTGCAAGAATCAACAACAGGGTGAACGTGATGCTGATATTTGTCCTGAACTTGGTGATGTTCATTGTATGTTTCCTTCCTTTGTCACTGGGTGCAATTATAGATATTGAGATATCTGATTTCAGGCTTTTGCTTTGTATCGCAAGTGTAAACTGCTGTCTGGATCCATTGTTGTATTACTTTTCTCTTGATGCCTTCTGGAAGAAAAAAGAAGAGGCAGATAAGTCAAGAGAACAAAGGACAAGGGAAACACAATGTTTATGAGGACATTTTGCATTTGGACTTTCCTGTTTTTGTGGAACATTTTTTTCCCCTTTTCTTTATAAATCAAGAAACCAATAGTAACCGTTTTTTTTTTTCTTCAGGAAAATGTTTGTAGTGCTTAGAAGTTGCCAGACAGAGTGTGCTTGCAGGTTACTAGCATCACTACCAAAAAAAGAAAAAGAAAAAGAAAAAAAGATTCAAGTCTGGCTTTGGTACTGCAATATACTGAGAATAGTGAATTGAAAAGAGTCAGTATCATTCTTGTGGTGGCATAAAATTACAAAGTCAAACCTGCACACAAAAAACACAGGGAAACATTTAGTTTTTTAAGGGTAGATACAACTAATGAGTAAAAGCACAGAAAATATTTGGATTCCACAAGAAAACAGTTTGTTTTTTTTACTTGCTGAATACACGTTATGTACAATAAATACAGCGCTACAGCCGTAGAATATTTAGCTGTGCATGATGGTAAACAGGTAGTCTGACTCTGTGTAAGGGCAAAGATAAATAATTAACTGGCTGCAAAGGGCTGCATTTGGACTGGGATCCTATGGGACCTGATGCAAAATTGCACAGGAATTGTGACTTCATGCTAATATTGTACAGTTTTAGTCTTAATTAAGTTAACGCTGACAGCTCAGTCTTCCTTTACTTACTGCTGTATTTTGTTGTTATAGATAATATGTCAACAAATTCCAATTTTAGACCATTCCATGACGTTTGTGATTATTCTGGGACATAACCCTTTTAAAACCAAAACTGATTATTTTTTCACTTAGATATTTAGAGCGATTCAGTAAACAAGATGTAATTAAATTATCATTGGTCTTTCGTGACATATTCTGTTTCCTGAGCTGTTTTTGTCATCAGTTAATTTTCTCCCAGTTAGAGCTTCATATTCAATTGATGTACAGCAAGAGTCTCCTTGTTGAAGAATTGGAAAGAAAGAAATTCCCAAAATGTCAGTGAAGCCTAAAAGATTGTCATTTTTGCATGTTGAACATCCTCTGTACTGAAAATGTTTGACACAATTAATGTTTTTTTTTAAATGTGTTTATGAAGAGTTCAGTATGGTTAATCTTTTTGTTTGTTTGTTTTGATTCACACAAAGTTTAACTCTGATGTGTTTCGTATGTTATAAATTCTCAATGTGATTCTGGCTGTCGTCCTTTTGTGTGCGAGCGCCTTAGTCGCAGACCCACCAGCTTGAGTCCTAAGTCCCCTCCAGATGGAGAGGAATCAGTGTAAGCCTGCAGCAGACTGTAAGGATAGATTACCTCATCTTCAGATTTAAAATGATCTGAGGCTAATTGCTGAAAGATTGGCTAAACATCCTAAGCACAATTTTTTCTCACACACTAGCTGAAAATGCAGCATGTGCAGATGCAACATTTGGCATGCTTTTTATCAGTGACCTTAAGCTAGGAAACCCACAAAATGAGAATCTGCACATGATGCAAAACCCGCAAGGATGATGATATCAGATAATGAGTTTAAGCTACACTTGATACAATAGAAAACAAACATGCAGAGTTTCTCTGCACAATACTGAGTCATAACGACAAGTGTTCATCCAAAAAAGCTGTGATTAAATTAGCCAATTTAATCAACACTCAACATCGTGTGAACACAACTGTACCTTAACTGTTACTTGTGAGCACATCATTGTTGAGAATTGTGATGTTCTTGAAATTGAGATTCCTTTATATACTATACTGTGCTATGCTATACTATACTATACTATACTATACTATACATACATAGAACATACAGAGGTTTGTACCAGACAGTGACAAAAAGCAGTTAACTACGTTTTTTCTAAATGGTGGTTAACTGTTTTTGCAAATGAACTCTTCATATATAAATATAAATATAATATATATATATATACATATATATATATATATATATATATATATATATATATATATATATATATATATATATATATATATATATATATATACATATTTATATTTACAGTCCCAAACCCTCAGGGCCTTCAACGCCTTCAGAGAAGGCCCAAAAAAATTAAGAGAAAAAAATCTCTAATATATATATATATATATACACTACTCACAAAAAATTTAGGGATATTTGTTTTTTTGTATGATGTCAGAATGAACCTAAAGTCCACTACGACCTGTTCAAGTGAACTGAATTACACTTTCTCTATACTTTTATTTATTTATTTTTTTGTTATACTGGTAAGATCCCTGAGGGGATATAATGGCTCTGCATTTTACCCATCTCTGTACAGTGGTACCAGAGAGCAGTGGGCTGCTACTTAGGGCAGCCCGGGGGGCAGTTGAGGACCTTGCTCAGAAGTCCACAGTGGTTCACCTAGGGGTCATGTCGGGGACTCGAACCCGGGTCCTCCGCACCAAGGCCCACGACGCTACCACAAGGCTACCCACTCCCCACTTTTTTCAATGTTCAATGGTTAAATATGAAAATTTTATATTTTTCTGAAATTATAACTGAAAGTCGAATATCCCTAACTTTTTGTGAGTAGTGTATATACACACACGCACACATCACACACACACGCACACCCACACTGGCCACGTCATTAGGTACACCTGTCCAACTGCTTGTTAACGCAAATTTCTAATCAGCCAATCACATGGCAGCAACTCAATGCATGTAGGCATGTAGACATGGTCAAGACAATCTGCTGCAGTTCAGACCGAACATCAGAATAGGGAAGAAAGGTGATTTAAGTGACTTTGAACGTGGCATGGTTGTTGGTGCCAGATGGGTTGGTCTGAGTATTTCAGAAACTGCTGATCTACTGGGATTTTCACGCACAACCATCTCTAGGGTTTACAGAGAATGGTCCAAAAAAGAGAAAATATCCAGTGAGCAGCAGTTCTATGGGCACAAATGCCTTGTTGATGCAAGAGGTCAGAGGAGAATGGCCAGACTGGTTCGAGCTGATAGAAAGGCAACAGTAACTCAAATAATCACTCATTACAGTTGAAGTATGAAGAAGAGCATCTCTGAATGCACAACACATCAAACCTGGAAGCAGATGGGCTACAGCCGCAGAAGACCACATGGGGTGCCACTCCTGTCAGCTAAGAACAGGAAACTGAGGCTACAATTTGCACAGACTCACCAAAACTGGACAATAAAAGGTGGAGAAATGTTGCCTTGTCTGATGAGTCTCGACTTCTGCGATTAAATTCAGATGGTAGGCTCAGAATTTGGTGTCAACAACATGAAAGCATGGATCCATCCTGCCTTGTATCAACGGTTCAGGTTGTTGGTGGTGGTGTAATGGTGTGGGAGAGATTTTCTTGGCACACTTTGGGCCCCTTCGTACCAACGTGGTGGTTTAACCACCACAGCCTGCCTGACTATTGTTGCTGACTATGTCCATCCCTTTATGACCACAGTGTAGCATCCTCTGATGGCTACTTCCAGCAGGATAACGCGGCATGTCATAAAGCGGGAATCATCTCAGACCGGTTTCTTTAACATGACAATGAGTTCATTGTACTCAAATGGCCTCCACAGTCACCAGATCTCGATCCAATTTCGCACCTTTGGGATGTGGTGGAACGCAAGGTTTTCATCATGGATGTGCAGCCGACAAATCTGCAGCAACTGCATGATGCTGTCATGTCAATATGGAACAAAATCTCTGAGGAATGTTTCCAGTACCTTGTTGAATCTATGCCACGAAGGAGCAAGGCAGTACTGAAGGCAAAAGGAGTCCAACCTGGTACTAGCAGGGTGTACCTAATAAAGTGGCCGGTGATTCTGCTGTATGCCAGACGAGGACGACACATTTGCACTGTCCATTGCTAGGCTGCGTTCCATTTACCTCGGAACTGGGAAGTGGGAACTGGTGGGTGACGTCACAGCCGACCAACTTGCATTCCAGCTCGCTGGTCGGAAAACCAGTTAGCAGCCCAGCAAAACAACATGTTTGCTAAGGCTATTGCTATTAGCCGTTGTTAGCACAGCTGGCATTGTAGTTCACATATACAACATGAAAAATGTAAATTACACTACAGCAGCTTCCCCCTACAACTATTTAAACCAATACTACATGTATGGCTGATTTATGCAACAAAATATTAATAAGAAGTGTAGATAAATGTAACATTACAGAAGCTTCTAAAACTGCTAACACAGGGCGCGGCCATCTTTAAATCTGAACTCGGAGCTGTGAGAATTGTCTGACTTTCCGAGTGGGAAATCCAACTTTGGGGGGCCGTTCCAGTTGAAACTTCCCACTCGGAACTGGGAATTTCCGACATACGAGTTCAAATGGAACGCAGCATAATCAAGTTTTTTCCAACTCAGGGAGACGCTAACCTCGTCCTTGTCTGCTGCGGCTTCCGTAGTGTCGTGAACTTGCATGGCCGCGCATCGGCGAAGTGCAGTGTACTACTGGCGTGTTAGGCTATGAAAACATACTAAATAATGTCGTTTCCAGTAAATTATTGACCTACCCACTTAGGACACTTGGATTACATTGGACGAGCTGTATGGAGGAATATTGTCAAGTTTTTGTGGACTTTATGGACCTTTTTGTTTTGAGTGCTGGTCACCTCCATTATGTGAAAGTCGGCAGATAACTGGATCTCCTGCTGCAGTTGAGATAAAAGTGCTCCAGAGTCTTGCTGAGGATGAGGATGAGTAGAAAATAAAGGTTATTGTATCCCTTTACGATGTCAACAGAGTTTAAATAGCAACTATCATAATTATCTTAGCAAGAAAAAAACAAAAACATGAGTTACATGAAAGAATGAGTCCGTTCAGCTCTATATGTGCATGTTTAAAAACACAATCATCTCAAACTGTAGAAATTTTGCCCTAAACAAAATAAAAAATCAAGGGGCAATGTGTAGCTCAACTGATTGAGCTGCCACCTCAGGTACAGCGCCAGCTCCTTGGTGCATCATTCACAGGTCCGAATCCCAGCCTGGGGCACTTTAAGGCATGTCATTCTGTACTCTCTGTGGCCCTCTTTCCTGTCCAGCTACTGTTAAATAAAGGCCATTAAAGTCAAAATGTCAACAAAACAAAATTCGATCAAGTCATTAGATGGAATCAGTGGTTACACATTTCACCCTCTTCTAGTTTCAAGGTTTATAACATAAAACAATACCTAAAAAAACCCCTAAACATTTGGATCTGTAAATGCACCCTCCCATGATAAAGTGTGTCATTATGTATTTCAACAAAGCAAAGCCAAAATGCAGAAGCAGTTTAGGGGGAAGCTTTCTGCTCTCTCATAAATTAAGATAGCAAGTAGCAGCAAGGTTCATCAGCAAGCTGATTCCCAAACAGTCTGAGAATTATGAAATCATTTGCAAAGATCCATCTTTCAATCGTCAGAAATATTACTTAATATTGGAAAATAACAAAAAAAAATTGCTAATCTCACTAGAAGTGGAAGTTGAAGTTCAAAGCTCAGCCCATCATCAGGTTGCGCAATACTCAGAGAAACTGCAAAAACCTATCAGCTACATCTGAGACTCTGCAGGTTGTTGAAAATATATTAAGTTCTTTTTTTTTTTTTTTAAGGATTTTTGGGCACTAGTGGCCTTTATACAACAGTGTATAGTGACAGGAAAAGGGCAGAGAGAGTGGGGAGTGACATGCAGCAAAGGGTCCTCGACCGGGAATCGAACCGGGGCCGACTGCGCTAAGGAACTGTAGCCTTTGTTCATGGGGCGGCTGCTCAGCCAACTGAGCTAATCACCGCCCTGTATTAGGTTCAGTTTTGGTCATCTTTCATTATTAAATAATCTGTAAAAGCACAGAGAGAAATTTTAACCCAAGAGTTAAAGCTTTATTCATTTTTCTTTTCATTCATCACTTTAAAGATGGGACTGATGCCATTTTGTTGCTCAGTAGTGTCATGGTTTTGTGAGACACCAAGAAGCAGAATGAGGGTTGAAGTTGATCTGTTGCTAACATGCAAAAAATAGATCTTACTTCATTTGTTATGTTCCACTGCCTGAATTCTACAGGCAGCTCTTGATGGGAGGTTCTTCCTTCCAAACGCCTTATTTGATATCCATTATCTATCAGATCTATAGAAATAAAACACGACAGGTTCTTGATTCAGTCATTTTAACTTTATTCACAGACAGATTTCATTGGCGGATAAAATTTACATATCCAAGTTTGTCTCGTTCAGCACACATGTAAGATAATATGCTCCCTTTATGATGTAATGACTTTAGTCCAGTCTCTGAACTAAGGCTTTAAACGTTTTTACAAAACATTCTAGGAGTGATGCTTCTCTCCTTTAGAGAGACACATGCAAAGGAAAAATGAGTCATATATTGTATAAAGAGTAAGAGAGAGAAATGCTAAACAAAAAGCAAGAGATGAATAGTTTTACATGGTTCAATGATGGAGTATTGTTTAAATTAATTAATGCAATCCAAGGCCCAATGCTGCCTTGTGTAACTTCTACTTTGTGATGGGGCTTTTTACCTAATACAGTAAGTGAAGCCAGGAAGCAGAAGGCAGGCAACAGAAGGATGCAAGCAAGCCAACTAGTCAAGAGCAGTTACATGTTTAGCATGTTTACATTGCACAGAACATAAAAAACATAAAACAACTGGAATATCTGGATTATGTTCAGCCAGATAAGCAAGACCTCATGCTTTGCACAGATGACAGTTACTACAACTGCGAAACACAATGTGACCTCCAGGGCCACAGAAAAAAAAAACAAAGCACAGTCACCTTGACAACACAGATACAGTAACCATCATACAAATCCCCGAAGAGGAAGAGGTGAGGTCTTGAAATTATTCTTTATTATTGGCTTAAGGAATTGCTACATGGAAAATCCTGTGACAGAACCAACAACTTAGTATTGCTACCCTGCAGGGTGAAATACTAACTATGGAACAGTACAGAGAAGGAAAAAAAAAAAAAAACAAAACAAGAAAACATCACAAGCAAGTACTACAAAGAAAAAAAAAATTATACACACACACACTATTATATATATATATATATATATATATATATAAAAAAAAATATATATATATATATATATATATATATATATATATAAAAAAAACACACACACACACACACACACAAACACAAACACACACACATTCATTTTTTTTACAAAGAACAAAAACCACAAGTAAAGTGCAACTCAGACATGATCAGAGCCACAGGAGGGTGCTACAGTGGCTGGGGTAGTGACTGGAGATGTGCCTTTAGGTTGGAGTGATCACAAGGGCGCGTTTACGCTTCGTCGCAGATAACCGTCTCCACCACAAACGTATTCTCAAAGTGGCGGATGTGGTGGCAGTCCTTCGCCTCTCGCTTGTTGATGCCTGTGAGGGGAACAGAAAAAAGACAAACAGAGCATAGAAGGAGGGGGTCAGCCATGTTACTGTGTTTGCAGGATCTGATCAGCTGAAACTAAACTCACGCCGGCGGGTGACGCGGCGGTTCAGGCGGTACGTGTCCTTCCCGTTGCACAGGCGGTAGATGAAAGGACCCAGCTGACGCATGTTGTGCACTTTGCCAGTCACCACCATCTCTTCGTGGATGATGTAAGTCTGAGGCAGGTAAGTTCCCTTCTGGATAAGACAGGAAAACCAGCGAAGCAGGACACGTTTTACAGCAGGATTATAAAAGAGCTGGAAGCCTATCCGGGTTACCAGCAGGCCACATCAGAGGGATTCTTACATAAACTGTCCACATGTGAACAGTGTCATTTAAGGCCACAGTTGTTTTACCTTAACGTTAATTAGAAGCTCCCAGAGGTTGCGTGGAGGCATGACTATGGTGGTGTTGAGCTCAATCACGTAGCATTTGTCCAGAGCAATGTCATGGTAAGCAGTCAGTCCCTGGAAAAGAAAACAGGAGGAAATTTTAACTCGACAGACCTGATCTTGTGCTTTGCATTCTCTGTGGGAAGTTTTCATACTGAGAAAACTCAAATCTTAGCAATTATATTTTTCTAATTTCTAGTCAAAATATCTCATCACACTCAAACTAAGAAACTTAATTATAGAGAAACATTTCAGTAAGATATTAGATCTTTTTCAAGGAAATGGATCTTATTACAAGATCAAGAAAAAAAAAAAAAAAAAAAAAAAAAAAAGAAAATTTTGCTTATACCATTGGCAGATTTTTTTTGCTTATTACAAGCAACAAAAATCTTGTCCACTTCAGTTTAAAAAATAAATAAAAATAAGATTTTTTGCTTGTAATAAGCAAAAAAAATAAATTAATCTGCAAATAGCATTAGCAAAATTTCCTTGATAAGATGTCTTGAATAAGATGCACTGCCTTAAAACAAGATCTTATATCTTACTGAAATGTTTCTCTATAAAAAGGGACTAGAGGCAGGAATTGTGGAAGAACAAACATGCATGTCCATTTTTTTTTTTAATACTAATGGTTGATGAAGCGTTAAAAACCAAAAAGAACAAGCCCACCCATGTCTCTCTCCGTTGCCTTTAACAGGCTGTGTGCTGCATAATGCGCTGCAATTTGGTGGCTGAATTTTCCGCGCTGTCCTGTGGATGTGACGTCAAATGACGCTGCATACACGTCCATGACAGTTTTGATACAGGAAGGAGACGGTTGCGATAAATTCACACACTGTAAGGGATAGTTATGGATTCTTCAGCAAACGAATCAGACACTAAAAAGTGGCTGTATGAAGAACAAGACTATCAGCGGAGTAAACACACACACCTGACTCAAATTCATAGGCTTTTAGATTCATTTAATTTGAGTCAGCTATGCTGGTGCAAGGAGGCATGGAAAACTGTCAGAACAGCAGCCCTTGAGGACCGACTTTGGACACCACTGGTGTAGGAATAAAAGGTAGAATCTGGAGTTTTCCCCCTTAAAATAAACGCTAGACATGTGCAAGTGAACTCCGCACCAATCTGCACCTTTTGGCCTCCATTATTGTGTGGCGGTGACTTTGTTTGCACCTCCCTCTCTCCTCCCCCCCGTCTGTATGTCGTCTTTTCCCTTTGTTTTGGTGTATTCAGGACGTTTCTGGGCAGAGATTTGCGCATTTGTCTCCAGCCAATGAAAGAGCTAAAGGCGTAGTGCTTTGTGGGGATAAACTCAGGCCATGTCCACACGAAGTCAAAGAGAACACGAAACGTTCAAATTTTCCAGACCGTTTTTTTTTACGACTGGCGTCTTTAAGAAAATGTGATCGACCACATGAATGCATGGAAATGCTGAAAAATATATGCCAGGCCTGTAAGTGGCGCTATGGTGCTAAAGCAAAAGCAGTCGAAAACAGGCGATGAAATACTGAGCATGCGCAGAAATATGTTTACTACGTTAAACAACCAAACCGAATGCTCTGATCTACGGTTGCGATCCGTTAGAAACTCACAAAAAAAGAAGGTTGAACAACCAAACCGAAAAGATGGCAGCAAGTACAAATGAGCGAACATGTACGAGCAGCAAACATTCAACAACGGCGCCATTGTTGTTGTGATGCTGAGCATAGCGCATGCGTGTTTAGAGGCGAAGCAATGACGCATGCATGTAAGAAAAAAAAAAAAAAAGCGGTCAGAGCTTAAAGATGGAACCGCAAAAACAGCGTTTCAAAATCTTCCCACTCTGAAGGCTTGATAAAAAAAAAAAAGATTGTTTACAGACCCTCGAAATGGCGGCTTCATATGGATGAGAGGCTGGTTTGGTTAAAAAAAAAATAAAAAAAATTGTGAATTTAGGCCAGAGTTTGACTTCGTATGGACGGGGCCTCAATCCAACAAAAAGAAAAAAAAAAGAAAAAAAAAAAAAAAGGTGAACGCAGTGAAGAAAGGGAAGAAGACCTACTCTGCAGCAGCGTAAAGAGCTTTAGATTGTGCACATTCAAAATCCGCTGTCAATATTGGTTTGGCTTTCACCCACTTTGAAGGAGAGGCTTGGACCGGAGAGCGATGGGGCCATTAGCCCGAGGGGAGGGGCTCTCAGTTTGAACAGTGTTTACAAACAGAAACGGGGGAAAACTCTGGATTCTACCTTTAAGTAGTCTTGAGGAATATTTCAACAGACTTCTTGATGGACTTTCCAAAGCTCTTCTTTGGATGTTAGTTTCATTTTGCACCGTTTTTTGTTTTTGCCATGAAGATTCCACACCACTTCAGTCATGTTGAGGTCTGGACTCTGGGGAAGATTCATCCCTCCATCACACTTGTTCCTCATTTTCTTGTTCCTCTCTCTTTTGTGTCATTTGATGTGTCACCACTTAATCGCTAATTCCCTTTTCTGAAGAATTATTTCTTTATTACAGTCATACTTTCACAGAACATTTCTGGGGAGGCTTTGCACACAGTAGGAGGGGTCAACTAAGAGCTCAGTTCAACTAAAAGAAGCCCACCATGCCATTTGTTTTGCCATTTTTCTTAGATACAACTGAAAAATGGACACAAAATATGCATCTTTGCAACAAGCTGCTGTTAAAGTGCCTAAAGATAAAGTGCAAAACTGTACATAACTTGAGCTAGGTGCCCTATGCCTAAATGAATTACAGGTTAATGTTGAGACGTAAACAGTCTATTGAAAAGTAAAGAAACCTGAACTGCAAAATGATAAAAAAAAAAAAAGAGAAAAAAAACCCATTTTGGTTGCTTTTTTTTTTTTTTTTTCTCCCTACACACACAAAGCCTTAAGAAGTATTGCTCAAGATAACTAAAGTATTCCAAGGCAGCCTGGCTGCTTGGAAGCAAGAAACACAAAGAAAGTAGGAGTGGCTCAAAACTCTTGCTAAAGGCAGAAAATTTCCAATAGGGAATGTTTTCACAAAAGTTTTAAAAAGATAATCATGATCAAAGAGGAGAAATTTTACAGATTTAGTTTGTCCATCAGGGGGTGCACGGTGGTTAGCACCGCAGCCTCACAGTGAGGGCACGGTCTCAAGGGTTTCCTCCAAAAAACTAGACTTGAACGATCTGGATCCTCGCAGCAGGGGTCTGACAACTCTGCGCCGTCTCATGGTTGTTGTCTGAAACATTTTTAGGATGAAACCGTCGTCATCACGGCGTGATGCAAATATAAAAGAGCCGGCAAAACTTCAGTCCAGCACCTGTTAGAGTGCGATGTCTGTCACTAATAGACAATCTTTGGACATAAATGCGTTGAAGTTGACGTTTGTGTAAATGTTTAAATGGAGAACGGGCCCTCGTCAGTGCAGCAGAGCATGCTGACCGCTGCCAGAGATCCAACACCACCCCTTTTTCCCCTTTCACTCCCCCTGCCCCCCTTGCGTCAAACATTCCGGACCCAACAATCGTACAGGCAGCCTCCTCCAACCGTTCCGACAACTGTTCCGGACTTTTAGCATGGCGCAGAAAATACGGATCTAATCCCTTTTCTGGACTTGAGAACATTTTAATCGTGACAAAAGTGTCCATGTGACCCTACCCTAAGAGGGTCAGCAGTTCGAGTCCCAGGGAGGGGGTTCAAACAATTCCAACAGCGGCCTTCCTGTGTGGAGTTAGCATGTTTCCTTGTTCATGTGTGGGTTCTCTTCTGGTCCTCTAGCCTCCATGTTAGGTTAACTGGTTACTCTAAATTGCCCCCAGGAGTGAATGTGAGCGCGCATGGTTGTCTGTCTCTCTGTGTTGATCCTGCGACAGACTGGCGACCTGTCCAGGGTGTACCCTGCCTCTCACCTGATAATAGCTGGGATATGCTCCAGCAACCCCCGTGACCCTGAACTGGATAAGTGGTACGGAAAATGAATGAATGAGTTTGTCCATCAGGTAAAAATGTTGATTTATCTGATATTTTGCATCAGCCGGATGGTATTACTGAGATTGTGCCAATTTAATATATGTTAAGCAATTAAACCCAGTCAGTATTACAGGATTGATTCAAAAGCCCTCATATCAAGCTCCATGTAACGCCTGTGTGTTTGTTTTCACCCTGTGGAAGTCGTGGATAATATCAGCTGGGTCGCTGCCTCCAAAGTGAGGCACGGGCACAGTGATCTTCTCATAGTTGTCGGCCAGGTAGATGCCAACATTTTCCTCCAGCTCCTGGCGCCCACGTAGAGGTGCATACACAGAGTCTTCATAAAGCACCCTGCAGTGGAACAGATTCTCCTCTGGGATCTGTGCGCACACACAAACAAGCATTTAGACTAACACACCAACTCCACTGCATTTCCACTTACATTCAATAAAAACGAAAAGAAGTGACACTTTTTTAATACAACATCGCATTATGAAATCTGAGCTTTTACATGAGGTATGAAGTAGTAGCGGTAGACATAGATGGAGGCCAGGACCAAACCAGCCATGAAGACCACCAGGCCGAATGTCAGACAGCACAGGCCATTAAGGGGAGACTTCTTGGGTCGCAGTGGCAGAACGAGCTCATCCTCATCCTTGAAAAAAAAAAAAAAAACACAATACATGTATAAATAAATCAAAAAGTGGAACACTTCCCAGCAGCATCCATCCAGCTTACTCATCTTCACCATGACAAACTGCTGAAAAAAGGGGAGAAAAAATTCTGAATTAAATGAGAGCTGAAATAGAATCTCACATAAAAGGAAATATAAGCATTTAGAGCTGCCAAGAAGAATGGATGCTCGAGAGCCTGGTGATGAAAATCCAACCGAGACTGTGAGTAATCTTTCCTCTCGCCTACCAGTCTCGCATCCCATCTGCCGGTGCCACGCGCCCAACCTGTGTGGGCAGAGTGACACTACTCACAGATAGTAACTCCTCAGTGTGCGCCTCAATTTACAACATTAATGACTAACAGAGAAGTTTGCTTTGCGCTTTCTGTGGATCTGCTGCTGAGTGATGGCGGCAGGTGAAATTTTTCTGTGAAAAGCCGGCTCTCCAGAAACAACAAAAGGCAGCTATTCTTAGCTGGAGCTAAGAGGGAAGAAAGAACAAGTGCGAGGAAGCGTCAAAGACTAACAATGACATTCCTGTGTGAGCTTTATTCTTAAAAAGAGTTGACACAAAAGATTAGTAAGAGACCGCTTTGTTTGACAGCACCTCGTTTTTTTCTTGAAGCACGGGTTTTTATCATGCTGTTCTTTGAGGAGGCATTGGGAGACAGAAGGTGCATAAGGACAAGGAGGCGACAGTGCATGTGTGAACACACACTTCTGCAAGTTCTTTGTGTTCTTTCATCCCACTGAGAGAGATAGAAGCTCTTTCACACCAGCTGAGAGCATGTCACACCATGAGACTCTGTTTAAAAACATTCAGATCAACACAAGTGACAAGGCAAATGCAGACATGTACTTCTTTAACACCCACTTTCTGTGCATGCCTCAACTCTTTCTCCTGTATTGTGGCCCACAGTTTGCAGAGCTTTGCAATGTATCATTAATAAAGGCAAAGCAAGGATGCTGCAACAGCAAAGTTGAGGATCCCACTGCTTTGCCTGCATTTGAGCTGGTACACATAATCTTGCATGCGCTGCAAGCTACAGCAGCCCATCTGCCATTTTGTCAACCAAAGCGCTTTTCTACATCTTTTTTTTAAAAGGGGTGGTGGGTGCTCATTTAAATAAGTCATCAAAGAAGAAGGGGGGAAAAAAATCGACAGAGGTCATTACACCTATGTAGAAAAATGCAGAACTAGACGGTTAAATTCCTTATTCTGGATAATCCACCGCGCAGCCCAAACAAAGAGCGTGCATCTGCACAGTCTAATAACTTGCATAAAGCTGCAAGGATGAAGAATCGCGCAAACAAACAGCGGTTATTTTTGCTTGCAGGCCAAATGGAGGTTCATGCCATCTAAAGAAAGAAAGAAAAAATAAATAAATAAATAAAATCCAGCGCTATTCATCACCGAGCAGGTGCATGCACGCTGCCCTGCACAGCAACCACAGCCTAGACCTCACCTTACATAAGCATCAATAACGACAAGCGTTGATAAACGAGATGAAATAAAGAATAAAACGACGCTGTCACTCACCATCGGATGAGGAATAAGAATTTCGGTCTTGTCGCCATCATTCTCTTTTTCCACTTTCTGTCCGGCGACAGACTGGAAGCTTATCTTCACCATGTCTCTGGTGTCCGGTTCGTCCTCCTGTCGCAGGTGTCTTCTTTACCTCTTCGTCTCCGGTGAACGATAGCTGACGACCTGTCAAATAAACTAGCCTGAACTCGTCGACGGGCCGCCCTCTTTTCTGTTCCCACCGCTGAGCTGCTCGTCTGTTTTTGTCTGTACCAACCGGAAGTGGGTTTTTTCCCCCCCGTTCTCGTCCCAATCATAAAGGACCAGTCCGCAACTTAGTTTTATTTTACAGTTTTTAAGAATCAACTGGTCATTTAAACAAGGCTTTTTTTGTACACTTCCGGAACAAATCGTTTAAACACATGATTTATGGTAGCTGAAGTCACATTTTACTTGACACTGCTGAATGTGGGTGAAGTGGGTCGCATAACATCTGCAGCTCCATTCAGTTATAAAGAGATATGCTGCGTCTTTTTAACGGCTTTGTGGGTTATGGTTACATCCTCATCTGATTACGGCTCTGACATTTAAAATTAAGTCACGTCTTTCCGATGCTTCACGCACTGTCAATGCTAACATAAATATGGAAAGAAAAGCACAAATAGATTCATTAATCTCAGGAAAAGCTTTTCTCTGACGTTAGATAGTGTGCAAAAAATTTAACAAGTTTTCGAAAAAAAGTAAAATAAACTGTAAATGTTAATTGCTTTAACTCAGTGTGTAGGTTAGCCGTACTGTTCTGACCTTAAAATGGTCTCAAACTCGTTTTAATTATGAAGTTATTTAAAAGGAACTGATGAACAGTGGAGTCAAATAAATAAATGAATATACCGAACTTCATTGTGTGACAGTTAATTATTATTATTATTTTTTTTATAAAAATAATAATAATAGGAGGTTCTTTTTTAAAGCCAGCTCTTTTGTTTCCTGTCTTTCATTACTGGAATTTGATTAATCCGTGAGTCCGACCTCAGTAACCATGACAACAATGGCCAGGCACACCTGGATTAACCAGTTTGTCCAGTGATGAAAGGACAGGAAACAAAGGAGCTGGCCTTCGTTCAGAAGGTAATGGAGATGTGCATATTGCAAGAAAGAAATAGACAGCAACGAGAGTCAACGTCGAACTTACTTTTAAAAGGCTAATTCACCAAGTCTGCCAAAGTTTCAGTAATGTCTCTTTAAGACCTTCCAACATTAATGGGACTTGAGGCAGGAAGTTAAAATCAAACAAACATGCATGTCCATTTTTTTTATACTAATGGGTGATGAAGCACTAAATACCAAAAAGAACGTTTCCACCCATGTTTCTCTCCATTGCCTTAAACAGGCCATGTGCTGCAAAACGCGCTGCAATTCGGTGTCCGAATTTCGCGCTGCCCTGCGAACGTGACGTCAGATGATGCTACATCCACTGTTTTGATGCAGGAAAAAGACGGTCGTGTTAAATTCAAACACTGTTAGCGATAGTTTTGGATTCTTCTGCCGTCTGCAATCGATCCAGATCAACTGAAAGACACTAAAAAGTGTAACTACGGAGAAAAAGGTGTGTAAACAACACTATAGCTTCAGTTTGTGCATGCTCCCCTGGCGGCTTTGCTCGTTGCTGCAGTTACCTGAAGCACCAGTCGCGAGATCGTTTCTTACTCTTGCTTCAAGTCCCTTTAATGCTTTTGATATAGACAGTTTATAAAAACTGGATGTAGTGGGACAGCAGTAAAAATGATGGAAAGTTTCGAAGAAACATCTTAGACGACCTTCCTTACTTGCAATCGAGATTGATAAAGTAAAAATTATTATTATATTCCTGGCTTTATGCTCACAATGGAGCCAGTTCCCTTTGTCAAGGAGGGGTTGAGTATGTTCATTGTGAAACCCAGTCCTTAATCCTCCTCACCCCGGTTATAGCTCTCTGCTTCGCATAGGTCAGGCGCGATTTCCCTTTTAGGGGTCAAGGAGTAGTTCTTGAAGGGGGCTTTGGGCACATTTTCTTATTAGGCTCCTTAAAGAAAACATAACCTCTTTCTGCTAATTAGAGGCGTTCTGCCAAAGAAAAGGGCCAGGGCTGTTTCCCCTCACCTTAAAATAAATATGCTGCTGAATTTTTTAAAACTAGATCCATAGATACATTTTTCAGTCATGCTTCAGCTACCACTCTCCTGTTGCACCTAGCAAATATTCTTTTCTGTTCTCAACAAGTGTGATATAACAATGATGTAACACCAGGGGAGAAAAGGGTGAGGTATGTCACATTACCCCCCTCCCCTAGCTGGTTACAACCATGCGTCTTTCTATTCATCCTAAGGAACTTGGCTTGGAATAAAGGCGCTATCACAGACAGTTGCAGAATGATGTTCATCAACAGGAAGAAAACAACAGCTTAATTTATTCCAAAGAGTTTTTTTTTTCTTTCTTTATTTAATCGTTGGGGGCAGGCTTTTGACACATCTGAGAGCACCCACACACTCTACGCTGAAACTGGAGTAAAAGTCAGCATATAGCCACAAAGCCAAAAGTTCAATTTGCCATTTCAGTGTTGCTGAATACCTGGGGTGGGATGGGGGTGGGAACAATTCCAGTACAACATCTTCAGTAAAACATCATGCACAGCCAGTGGAGCAACATGCATGTTCAAGGTCTATGGAGGGACAGTGGGCTCCTACAGTGGGGCTATTGGCACAGATTTTTTATTTTTATTTTTTTTTAATTTTTTACTGGCACTCTACATCAATATTGCTGTTCACTGCAAATGTAGAAAATCTGTGGTTTCACCAGTTTTGTTCAGCCTCCTGAAGAAATCGAACACAGCAAAAGCACTCTGCCACCCACAATGCTTTGCACCCACCATTGTACTGGAATTATAAACCCTCTAAAGAGAAAGTCTCAAACACAAGGGTGGAAGGGAAGTTGAGGGGTAGTAAAAAGACTGATGTGCCAAATCCTTAATGTCAGAATGAGAATAAACCTGAAGCAGACCAACCATGAGCTCACATGGCATGCCAAGCTAAAAAACCATAGTGATGAGAGTGGGTGGACTCCAGTTAGGTGATCTCAATCACCCAGCACCTCGCAAAGTGCACAAACACACAGGCTTTAATGTTTCAGTTAATGCTCTGCCGTTCCTCTTCCTGCACATTTTTGGCCAACAGAGATATTCAAACTGTTGGATGCAGAGTAAAAAGAGGATTGACAGATCCAGAGCTATTACAATGACATTCCTCCGCTGTACACATTAATATTCTAAAGGTTAGCTAAATGTGAGCTGGCCCTTTAAGTTATGTACAAACCCACCAGCAACCATTTCAGCAGTAAATGAAATGCAAAAACAATGTCACTTTTCTAATGGTTTAGAAAGTAATTTGATTACAAGTAACCAAAAACATGTGGTTTAAGGTAATATATATAATATATATTCATATGTCAAGGTTAAACAAAAATCTACCCAGACCAAAAACAAAAGCAAAAGAAAAGAAAAAAGGCATATGTACATGTTCACCCTGTCTGAGAAAACAATAATTAATAAAAATGAAGAAAAACAAAAACAAACCACAGTTCTTGGGCTTTAACATATCCATACCTTTCCATCCCTCCCTCCTTTACTAGAGTGCTTCAAGTGCTGTATCATAAAGCAAACAGGAGGTTAAATGGTTCTGTGATGGCATCTAAGAGCGTCACCTTTGTAAAATGAACCACCTCTGCTTGGTCGGGTGAAGGCATGGATGCACACTAGCGGTTGCTGTGTGGCGCGTGGATTTTCTGTGGCATCGAACATGCTAGACGGAGCGGGCCATCGGAGAGCCGACCCCAGGTACAGCCATGGATCTGTCACATACGAGGCATGCACCAACCACACCAATGTTCAGCTTGCTCGTACCATTTCCATCACATTTTGTTGACATTCTTGCAGCATGTGTGTGTGTAAATCTTTTCTGCAAGATGCATGAGTTTGAATGTGTTTACTTTTGATACTTGCGTCTGGGCTTCTATCAGGAAGTTTGCCATCCTTCAAATGCGCAACATTTTTTCACTATGTTTGATAGACTTGTCAATATAATATACCTTAAATGTTTTAATGTGCAAGAAAGCAGCAGCAACTACTATTTTCTCATTTCATTTGAAGGAGAAAGACTGTAAAAAGAAAGAAAAAAAAGTTCTGAGGGGCAGAGGAGCTGGCAACTTCCAGATGAGTTTATGTGGGTATGTTTGCTTTTATTTGTTCCTCAGTTTTTGTTCATAAACCAGAACAGCAGCTGCTGATGGGTCCATTAAGCAGACATCATCTGGATGTTATCCAGACCTGGTCCTGGTGGCTCCTTGCTGCACCTCTGCACTCTCAGGCCTCCTGGGGTGCAGGCCTCTTAAGGTCCCTGATCTGTTTGACCAGGTAAGTCTTTTCATCATTGAACTGTTCGTCCTCTGTTCTGTCGTTCTGGAACTTGCTGAGAAACTCGATGAGTTTGGTCTGGTTCTTCAGCAGGATGTCCAGGATGGGTTGTGTCTTGTTGGGGTTGGCCACAAACACCTGGTAGTAAAAGAAGAGGACAAAAACGTAGAGTTTATTAAGGTTGATGTCTTGCGTTTGGGTTTCATGTCGACACCATCTTTGACATAACTCTAAGGCTGTGTACACACCAAACGCGATTTGGGCGTCAAGGGCGTCGGGTTTACATACAAAGTCAATGGCCGACGCGCGTCGGAGAGGCATCAAAAACCCTGCGCACGTTGCGGCGCGGCGCGTCTAGGCGCGATTCCCGCGGTGAGTTTTGAGATTTTGGGCGTTTGAAGCGCCACGAGCGGCAGACGCCGGAGTTGGGAAATCGGAACTTTGGCGTCTTCACGCGGGGCGTCAACCAATCAAAGGGACTCAATGTCACACACACACTTTTTATGACATGACGGAAACACCCAGAAGAACCAGGGGAATCTCGTCTCTCTCTGAAGGCAGAGGAGGATAAACTGTGTCCGGTCCCGGTGTCTGAATGGCGATTTGATGACCTACTGTGCCGATGGGATGTACTGGGCTGATAATGCTGCCCTGCATCGGGACAGCGGGTTGTTAAACTGTACCGGATCAGACGGCTGAAAGTGCCCCTCACCAGCACGCAGCTCCTGGAGTAAATGATGAAACTCTTCACACTCAGAACACCCCGAATCATTTGGTGAACCAAACATGGAGCAGAGATGCCCGACAACGACATTCCCTGCTTTATTTATCACATAAAGCCGGGCCGCTCTCTCTCCTGCAACTGTCATTGTGAGGACAGACCGAGACCTGTGTTTGCAGGCGGACTGAGTCCGGCTGTTTGTTCCAGATCAGAGTCCGTTTGCGCATTCCCAACTCCCCTAAACGAAGCAGACTTTCCGAGCAAACGGACTCTGATTCGAATCAAAAAAGCTTTGTGAATGCCCCCTAAAACGAAGTGTTAACAAGGCTTCTGTTCTCTGTAATATATGCCAGTTTTCCCTTCTTGAGCCTTGCTGGCTACAAGAAAAGCCACAGCTAAATCTTTTTTCGACAGAAACACACATTTATCACCAGTAATGTGGAGGTTCTGAAACTAAAGAATCAATTTACTGTCCAAAGGTTAAGAGTTTAATCAATTTAACCATCTCTAAGACAGCTGTCAGCTCGCCGTCTTGCTCACTGTGTTTGACATCTGCTGTCCTGCTAAAAAATAACGAACTAGCCCATTTATCTAAGAGACTCACGGTTTGGGAAATGGAAATGGAAAAGGATTTAATTAGCTTGTTTGAGCAGATGTACTAATGTTTAAAAAAATCTGCTTAAACCCTCTATTTGTGGTGTGAAAACAGCACTGGATTCATAATCAGTGTAAACGAAACTGCCATCTGTGGACACAGATGGTACTTGCATGTCTTTGTTGGTTTATGATTGCTGATGTCAAGAATCAGCTTGCTTGAAACCTTGCATGATATAAGAGAAGAACTCTCTGATGATATATACCAACAACAAACCACAGATGGAGAGAAGAAAGGGAAGAGTCATGATGACTCATGCTACAGATATAAAAAAAGCTCTTCTAACACTCTTTTCCCTTCTTATAGCTGCCACTGCATATCTTATCATTCTTCTGATGTTCACCAATTCCATCTGGGCTCAATTTGTTTGCTGCAAATACAGTATCCTCCCCAAATGAGGAGGAGTAAACAGTAACTATGTTAACTACACCACTTTTGAGCTGGTAAACGGTCCTATCAGACTACAAACTCATCATGTTAAATGCTTTAACCAGTCCGTTTATGTCCATCTTAAACAGTGCACACTTATAATCAGATCAAGAACCATGCAACAGATTGCTGCAGTCCAGGCAGTCTTGTGAATCTCATATTGCATAAGTTGATACTACCATGACAGCAAATTGTTCAATATATTGTGCGGCTCCAGAGTTACCCTATTCATAATCCAATCTACAAGAAAATAATGATGTGTAAACTCAATCCATTTCTACTGAGATATAATAAATGTATACTTTCAACTCATTCATTTATTTGTTTTTTGGCCTTAATAACAATAGGAAGCAAAAAATAATTAATTTGCAGGGTACTGCCTTTAATTCATTTTCTTGGATTAGATTTTTCTGCAAATTAGGCCCACTTTTCATATGTCAAATTATTTGTTTTTCCGATTACTTGCTTTGCTGCAAGTGCACACACCTCATCAGATTTCCTTATTTTATTGTCATATAAACACTTTCCTTTCAGTGGTTAAGAATTAGGGCTGTGCGATTGCCTCTAAATTTCAAATTGTAGATTGTAATTGTTCTAGATTGCCCATACACAATCAAATTGGCAAGGGGGTAGGGGTGGCACATGTCTTATGTTGACTGCTACCAGTCAGCATGGCTGCTGGATAATCCAAATTTGATTGCATGTGCGAGCTGTAACCCTTGTCATGTGGCTTTGTTATAAGCAATATTATACTTTTTACATGTATTGTATGTGTATTACATGTATTGTATGACTAATAATATGTATGATACTATGTAATTGTATAATACTAATATTTTAACTTCCATCCAGGCTAGACTGCACTAACAACCTTAAAATCAGCTCTGCTGAATGATGTGTTCATATTTGGTGACATTTTTGAACTTTGAAGATTAATTATCAATAAATTACTGACACGTGGCAATTAAAAAACCCCACTGATGAGAAAAAAGGAAATTTGTTTAAAGTCCAAATGAAACCGTTTTATGGAGTGGAGTCACGTTAAATAGCCTTTAAGTTCATATGTCAGAAAACATGCTGTAATAAAAACCTACAACTGATCCATTTTAAGCCACTACCATCATGTGCACAATATCTGCAGTAGGAAAAACTCTGGCTGCTCCTCGCCGGAGCAACTGGTTCCTTCTTCATCTCACTAATTAAACTAAAATAGGCCTAAAAAACTCCATAAACTGGAGTAGGTACCTCCACCGAAAGAAGTTAATTTAAACTGTCCGTCAGCCACTCAACAGGACAGAGAAACTAAACCTTAGATGCAGCTATAGTCACAGCTGTGCTGTGTTCAAGACAGCTGGGAAATAACATGAGTCATCATCAGCCTACTGAGGATAACTATTAAAAGTACATGGGGGCTTTGTTACAAAGCCCATAATGAAATCAATTAAATCTATGATATTTTAGGGGCGTTAAAACCACTGAATTTAAAAACACTGATATTAGTGTCTGATTTTAAAGTGGTTAATGTGTTTTCCGACATGCGCTCTCTCCACGGTGCTGGAGCGCTCAATTGTAAGGACGCACGTGTGGTATTTGTGGTACTACCACACGTGCTTGTGGTACTACCACACGTGCGGTGGTTGGCCTAGGCCCTAGGGTATATTTTTTGTTGTACTAATGACGTTATTTTCAATGTTTTGCACTACATGCAAAAGTGAGCGACACCGCTGTGCTGACAAGCCGGAGACATGTTGCGCCTCCTCACTTCAAGTCTGTAATTAACCTTCAAACTGCAAAAGGCAGCAATGCCGCAACATTCACTGTAGGAATTTATGAAAGCCCTAGTGCGAACATTTCAGTACTTGCACATTAAAAAATGTTTATTTGCAATTAGCCTACTCTGTTGAACGACCTTGAAGCATGAGCAAATGGGCTGTGTCAGTTCGAATCAAAGAGATGCGCTCTGTCACTGAGAGGAGAGAAGAGAGAAAGGGGATTGTAGGTCTGTTTGTAAACGGGGCTTCTCTAACAGTCATGTATTTCCTCCAGAAACATCTCTTAATGTACAGAAGAGCATCACAAAAAAAGAAAAAAAAAAATCGCCTTGATAAACAGCAAATTGCCTGGCAACCTTCCAATCACCACCAAAAGATTTAATCGGTGATTGTCCCAGCCCTAGTAAGAATGGTTTCTATTAAACTGAACAGAAAAGTCGTTCATATTAACTTGGCAAGTGAAAATTCAGACAAATTCCACATCATATGGGATTTAAAAAAAAACAAAAAACAAATGCAGGAGCCTTTAAATTCACTAATCCTACCTTGAAAACATGGAAAGCCTCAAACTGGATGTTGCGGCTCTTGTCCCGTAGCAGATTCATCATTAGTTTGAGATTTTCTGGCTTGCTGATGTATTTCGTCATTATGGTGAAATTGTGCCGGTCCAGAAGCAACTCTCCCAGTAACTAAATCATTTCAGAGTGACAGAATAAAAGTGTAAGTAAATGATGTTCAATAGAGAATTAGGTCCAGTTAATTTCTACTAGCCAGGTGTGAAGTGTAAGTACAGTCTAACCAGAAATATTTCCCAATCCCTTTAATCAGGCAGTGAAAGAAGTAGACTTATAAATTGTTGCATCAGACCTACAATTATCACAATATTCAAATCTAATTCACTAGCGGTTACAAACTGCATAGTTAAAAGAAGTGAAGAGAACAATGAAGTGGCTGTAGAAGTTGAGCATTTCTCCATCTCAAACACTAGATGGCAGTAATGACAAGGTAATGGAATGATCCCTAGAAACCCAACACTTCACCAAACCTGATCTTTAAATAGCTGTCTGAGCAGGGCTGCACCACTGTGAGACCTTTTAACTGGTATGACCCAGAGTCCTTACCTTCAGGGACTGTCGTTTAGTCACGTAGTTTTCTGAGTGAAGCAACTTCTCGTATTCACTAAAGAACTACAGAAGGGAAAGAAGTAGTGAGAGAACAGGAAAAAAACAGGTTAGGGTCAAGAGGAAAGAGAAAGTCATTTTTATGTTTGCACTTTAATATGATAGGGTCAGGGACAAGGGGACAGAAGAAATCAGTTTGCCCCTAACAGACTGAGGTTAATTTCTGTGCTCATCAAGAAAATCTCATTCTAAATAGCTGGACTAAACATGAAAGAGAAAGCCATCATGCCGAGCAGTCAGGCCGAGTGCTCATCTGTGTTGTTCAGTTACAGTAAAAACATGATGATCTCAAATACTAGACTGAATACACCTGAAGCAGCCCAAATGAATTGTTTAGTTCCATTCTTTATTTAGCTAAACTTTGTACTGATGAATATTTTCCCAAAAAGAGCAATAACGCCACCCTCAGATCTCCATTATCTACTCAGTTTTATAATGTTGGGTGATAAAAATCCCAAGGTTGCATTTAATAAACACTTCACTATAAAGTGTTTCTATTTCGCTCTGGATGAACCCATTCCATTGGTTTTCCTCTATGTGGTCTTACTCTGTCATAATGCTGCTCCAGAAACTCTGCACTCAGTAGCTTGTGTCTTGTGAGGAGGTCCTGCATACAGAAAAAGTAGATTAAAAGCAACAAAGTCAGGCTTGTTAAACTTATAAGCTAGTCTCCATTGCTTGGACACTGCATGCAAAAGAGATTCCAGACAGAAAAATAATCATCTTAGAAATGCATTTGAGTTCTGTCCAAAGTAAAAGTTTCTGGACATAATTTTTTTTTTTCCCTTCGTTTTTGGCTACACTGATATTAATAACAGTAATATTTTTTTAGAGACAAAAGTACAAACTTCACTGTTTCTTAACTCTTAAGCTACGTTCACACTGCAGGTCTTAATGCTCATTTCGATTTTTTGTCAGATCCGATCTTTGTGTGAGTGTTCACAATGGCCTGTCCACCGACTGCAATATGAACAGCTCACGCTTCTCAAGTGACACGCATGCTCAGTTAAACATGAATGACATCACGCACGTAACGGTGGTCATGGAAACCAATGCAAATAAATATGGAAGTTTGTAATTTGTAATTTTTGTAATTTTATTAAGGATCCCAATTAGCTGTTGCCATGGCAAGCAGCTAGTCTTCCTGGGGTCCAAATCAAAACATACAATAAAAAGAACAGTCACAAATACAAAATTGTCAAAAAGTGGCATTTCACAACACACAATAGTTCACAAATTATCAGAGAATGCACAGAAAAATGAAATAAAATCTAATAAAATAAAACAGCCAATAAAACAAAAATACTTCAAGACATCAAATTAAGTCTCAGATTTCTTTTAAAAGATAAGGTGCTGTAATTACAGCAAATATTTTGAGGCAGGTTACTCCATAAAGTCAATGATCTATATATAAAAGATCTCTTTAGAGCATTGGTTCTTGGGCCTGGTAAAACAAGCTGCCCATTACCAGAACCTCTACTGTTATGATCATGAACAGAATTACTAAAAAACATTTGTGAATATATATAAAAGCTGGAACATTACTGCTCATGACTGACTTGAACAGCATTAAGTGTATTAAGTTACCGGCATTTGCGGGCTCACGTTGAAAGCAATTTGTGGCAGCAGTCGGAAAATGTATGAGCGGGTTTTGTGACGACGGAGGAAGAAGAGAAACGCATTTGTGAAGACGTCTCTGTGTGGAACAACTGCTGCAACATGTGTACAGAGGAGTGTGTGGCTGCAGCGTCAGCAGGATGGTGGATGAGGATGTTTCAGATCAGATGTTCTGAGGGAATCAGATCTCTCCACAGATATGATGTCACCAAGCACTTCAGCCATGGTAGAAATTAACTCATATATCACAGTGATCAGCTGATTACTGAGCAGGGGCGTAATGCTGGAGGGAAGCGGCTTTATTTTAATGCTATACAATTATCACCCGCAGTTCTTCTGCTGCGGTCAATGTGTCTTTCTTTACCAGACGCATTTCACACACACCTTCTCTCTTCTGGCCTCATCCACAGCGGCGCGCTTCCCCCGCGCGTGAACACCGTCTCACTCACCTTCACACACTGAGCTGTCTGGACCACAAAAAAAGTTTCACCCAACACTTCATTAATTTCCAGGTTCAATCAGAGCCAGAAAAATAGGATTTAACTGTTCAGTCCATTGTTTACATTCTCCTCTGGTGCAGAAATAAGCACGTGTGTCTCGATCTCACAGAAGAGGTCGAATGGAATGCGACATGCCTGTACAGACTGCAATCGCTTCAACACAGATTGGATATGTATCCGATTTAATACCACATTTGAAAGTGGCCTGAATCCAATCCAGAAATGTCAGATTCAATGCGACTTGCGCTGTTCACACGGTCAGAAGCAGATCGGATATGGGTCACATTTGAGTGAAAAGATCGGATACAGGTCACATTTACCTGCAGTGTGAACGTAGCCTTAGATGCATAAGTGGAGTAAAAAATTACTGCACCTCTGTACATCACTAACAGTTTGTTATTTTGATACTTTTAAAGTAATGGCCGAATATTTGGGCTTACTTACTTTGAAAGTGGCAAATGCATCTGAGGCGATATCGAACGTAGACATCTCCACATATCGGAAGAAGTCATAGAATTGCTCCGACCATAGCGTGATTTTGGCCAACGGCTCATGCCTGATGCATTCCCTCAGCATGATACCGCAGTTTAGGGCAATGTCTGGAGATTCGTACCTGTTTTTAACAGCAACACAAACACAACAAATAATCATCTTGAGGATTGACACCACACACAAGGACACGCACACAAGTGAACAAAATGTTGAGTGTGGTAATGGCTTTTTATATTAAAACTAAATCAAATTAAACTGCCTTAGTTTATCCCACTGACTCCTTGTTTCAAACCACATCATCTTAAAGCTTTTAATTAATCAAATCTCATGCGCCAGTGACGTCAATTTCATCAAATAATGCAAAAATTATTCAAAGAAACCTCTTTTATCACCTTCAAACTGAATCACATATCTATGTTTACACTTGGATGATTATTTTTATGCAATTTCTAAAACCACAAGTTCAACAAAAACTGTTCAAGGGAAAACCTTGAAACGGTTTTCCAATCAACACTTTCATGCATTGTTAATGGAGCTAAAGGGCAATGGGCAGCAGGACTGCTCTGTGTGTTTCCTTACCCTTTAAGCAACATGAAGAGGATATTCTGCTGAGTACAAAGGTACTCTACAGTGGGTGTCCGTGTGCCGATTTGCCGCCTTAGAATGTTGTTGAAGATCTGTGCTACATCTTTTTTACCCTGTTGGAAAACAAATAAATCATCAAACCTTCATACAACCTAAATCTTTGTATATAATACATTTAAAATCAGGACTAAAGGACTTGAAGACATATTTCCAGTGTGCTTGATCAAGGCTGAGGCAAAAGGCACGGCTACAAAATATATGGTCTTTGCTTTTCCTTTTTCTTTTAAAAATATGGCACCCTTTCAAACGGCATAGCATTTTTAATTACTGTTCTAAGCTAATTAGTTGTGCTTCTTATTTATGTTTTATATACATAGCTGTTTTTCAGGCCTGGGAGCTTGTGGGTACAAAACTAAAAGGGTTGAATCACTCTTACATTGTCATTTTGCTCTCTTGTGATTCTTAAAACAGCCTTTTTTGAGCAGGCAGGATGTTCAAGTGTTAAAAGGAAGTGGGAGATCTCACAAAGCAATGACTCATGGTGCGATAAGGTGAGTCAGGTACCCTGCAGCAGCTACAGACGGCAGTAAGCTGACATACTGCAGTTTTACGTGAGTTTTGGCACATACAGTATAAACCCAGGCAAACAAACCTTAAATATCGAGCTGTCTGAGATTTTGTAACTTGTGCATTTTTATATGAACTAACGGTGTGTTCAGGCCAAAGACTGTGGAAAAAAATGGATGTACAATTGTGTGAAAAAGTGTTTGTCCCCTTCCTGATTTCTCACATTTTTGCATGTTCGTCACACTTAAATGTTTCAAATCACCAAACAAATTTAAATGTGAAACAAAGATAGCATAAATAAACACAAAATGCAGTTTTTAACTGGAGATTTTTATTTTTAAGGGGGGAAAAAAACCAAACCCACATGGCCCTGTGTGAAAAAGTGATTTCGCCCTAAACCTAATTGGTTGGGCCACCCTTAGTAGCAACAACTACAATCAAGCGTTTGAGATAACTGGCAATGAGTCTTCTGACCCACTCATCTTTGCAGAATTGCTGTAATTCAGCCACATTGGAGGGTTTTCCAGCACGAACCACCTTTTTAAGGTCATGCCACAGCATCTCAATCGGATTCGGGTCGGGACTTCCCTCCAAAGTCTTCTCTTCATTTTGTTTTTCTTGAGCCATTCAGAGGTGGACTTGCTGGTGTCTCGGGGATCATCAAGATGCTTTCTGGCAAAATTGAGACAAGCCTTTATGTTCTTTTTGCTCAGCAGTTGTTTTGGTCTTGGAACTCTGCCATGCAGACCATTTTTGCCCAGTTTCTTTCTGATGCTGGAGTCATGAACATTGACCTTAACTGAGGCAAGTGAGGCCTGCAGTTCTTTGGATGTTGTTCTGGGGTCTTTTGTGACCTCTTGGATGAGTCGTCGCTGTGCTCTTGGGGTAATTTTGGTCAGCCGGCCACTCCTGGGAAGGTTCACCATTGTTCCATGTTTTCGCCATTTGTGGATAATGGCTCTCACTGTGGTTCGCTGGAGTCCCAAAGCTTTAGAAATGGCTTTGGAACCTTTCCCAGACTGATAGATCTCAATTATTTTGTTTCTCATTTTTTCCTGAACTTCTTTGGATCACAGCATGATGTCTAGCTTTTGAGGATCTCTTGGTCTATCTAACTGTCAGGCAGGTCCTATTTAAGTGGTTTCTTGATTGAGAACAGGTGTGGCAGTAATCCGGCCTCATTGTGGCTAGAGAAATTGAAATCACCCCTCCCCCCTTACTAATAAAAATATCAATTTAAAGGGACTTGAGGCAAGATTAAGAAACAAAACTCGCGACTGCCGCTTCAGGTAACTGCAGCCACGAGCCAGGCTGTCACGGGAGCGTGCACAAACTGAAGCTATAATGTTTTTTACTCACCTTTTTCTCCGTAGTTACACTTTTTAGTGTCTTTCAGTTGATCTGGATCGTTTGCTGACGGCAGAATAATCCATAACAATCGCTTACAGTGTTTGAATTTACCGCGACCGGCTTCGTCCTATATCAAAACAGCAGATGTAGCGTCATGTGACGTCACGTCCGCATGGCAGAGCTGGAAAACTATAATGTTGTTTACTAAGCTTTTCTTTGTAGTTACAATTTTTTTTGGTCTTTCAGTTGATCTAGATTGTATTCTGACAGTAGAATAATCCATAACTATCGCTTACAGTGACCGTCTTTTTCCTGCATCAAAACTGCGGATGTAGCGTCATTTGACGTCACGTCCGCAGGGCAGCGCGGGAAATTCAGACACCGAATTGCAGCGCATTTTGCAGCAAATGGCCTGTTCAAGGCAACGGAGAGAAACGTGGGTGGAAACGTTAGTTTTGGTATTTAGCGCTTCATCACCCATTTGTATGAAAAAAAAGGACATTCATGTTTGTTTGTCTTTTCAAATTCCTGCCTCAAGTCCCTTTAAAAAATGCATTTTCTGTTTACTTGTGTTATATTTGTCTCACATTTAAATTTGCTTGATGATTTGAAACATTTAAGTGTGACAAACATGCAAAAAAGTTAGAAATCAGGGAGGGGGCACGCACTTTTTCACACAACTGTAGTATCCGGTCATGTCTGAATAGGGGAAAGTGAAGCCAGTTGGGCATGTCCCACCATTGCCATCTTGCCGTGTAGCATGTGTTGTCACTCCCAGAAAATACTAAAATGGGCAAAGCGCCGCCCCAGGGCAAATGATTGACAGCCAATGAACTCTGGACTTAACGAAAACTGAGCTAACTCAAAACTAACAGGAGCTAACAAAGATTAGCCCCCTAAGCTAAGGATAAAGGTAAGACATATTTGGAATTGCTGTGGCTAAAAGCCGCCATTTTGCTACTCTGCTGCAGACTGAGACCTTACCGAGGAGCAAACAAGGAGCCAACTGCTAGCCACCGGCCGGCGGGCCAGCATCCAGTCTGCCACATTACAGTGAAAAGGATACGCCCCTAATTATGTGTAATTTCAAGAATAATATAAACAAATAACATCTAAACGGATGAGTTATTGAAAACTCTTAAGCTCTTAACTCTTATTTACCTCTCTAAATGTTGACATTTAGGGGGGAAAAGTAAACTTGACCTATTAAACCTAAAATGATTTTTTGAACCAGGCTGTAAACATTTATTTCTGCTGTAAAGTTGGCCTTTTTAATTTGTCCTTTATTTACAAACTTTTTACAGTGGTGGCTTTGATGACGCCACTATTATGCAACACCATAACATGTTAACGTCTGTAAATAAGGACAAATCACCACAAAAAAGCCGCTTTGAGCTCACAGGTGGAGTCTGACTAATGTTTCAGAACAAAATATTGGTGAAATGATGGAGTTTTTGGCAGATAATGCCTTATTTAGAGGCTGGACGCGGTTGCCCCATCACTGCCATTATATGGCGCATATGCTGATCTCGAGTGGATCTAAATATCTCCAGAAGGAGTTCAAGTTGCACCAAAACTTGCACATATTTCATGCAAGAAAATAGGTCCAGATTGAAAAAAAATGAAATTCCCCTTTAAGCATTTACATCGTATTGAGTTCTTGAACGTCAGTTTCTGAACCCTGCAGGTTATTATCTGCCACCCGATTAGATATGTCCTGCCGCTGAGGCGCTGTGACTGACTTCTTTTCCCTTCCCTGCGGGCTGCAGACAACGCGTTAGGAACAGAGCTTTGAGATGAATGTTGTGTTTAATGAGCTGCCTTCTCAGATTAGATGTATTCCCGCCGCTTGTCTTGCATTTTGCATAACAAATATTGTAGCAAACTTGATGTTTCAGAGAAGTGGAGCTCGAAAAGCTTTCAATCAGCTGCTTGTTCTGACTGAACCTGCAGGTGCATCTACTGCTGTCATGCGTGAAATGCGACGTTCACACGTTCGGCATAGAAATCACCAACTCTTCCACTCCCTCACTGTAAAAAGGATGCATTCAGGTATCGAAACATGGTACCGTTTGTTTTTACGTGAATCGGTACTCAGTAGTACCGACAGAGTTTGGTAGGTTCCCAATAAAAGTACCAAATTCGGTACCCATCCCTAGTCTGAACGCACAGAAAGACCTCTACATAGCCTCTATGTCAGGGCTACTCAATTTAGTCCTATGAGGGCTACAATCCTGTAGGTTTTTAGTGTCGCCCAGCTCCAACACACCTGACTCAAATAAATAGCCAATCAAGCTCCGCACAATGAATCATTAACTTGAGGCAGGTGTGTTGGAGCATGGAGACATTGGAAACCTGCAGGATTGCAGCCCTCATGGGACTGAAATGAGTAGCCCTGCTCTAGGTGATAAATGTTTCTTGCTCTTTCAGTCTCAGTCAATATTTTTTTACTGTACTACAACAGATTCAAAGTCTCACCTCAAAATCGATGAGCTGCAGGTCTGCTATCAGAGTGCTAAGTAAGCCACTGTTGTAGAGCTCCTGGGCGAGCTGGGCCACTGCTTCCGTCTGGGGCTCTTTTTCATTAGTCCCATAGAGGATTTCCTTCATGGCAACCAGGCTCTTTGACACCTCCTCTGTAGCCTGGATAAATGCAAACATCAGTGTACATAAGAACATATTTAAGTAGACATCATATTTCACAATTAGTTCAGTTTCATGCATTAAATTAAAAGACAAAGCTTGCCATTGAACATGCATTTTTCCCACATTGATCGAACTCAGGAATGGTGCCATTACATAGTGTGTCCAGAGAGCTGAAACCCAAATGGCTTTTTTCCATTACATGATAGGACACCCCGCCCCACCCCCCACTCCCACACACACACACTTTCTCCTCTCAGTGACCCCATTTACATGAGTTTTAATTCAGAATAAAAGTTAATTTCGCTTTAAGAAGACCATGTAAACCCTTAATTCCGAGTGAAAACAATCATTTGAATAAAACTTCATTCCGAACTAAGTGTTTGTATTATTCCTCTTTTAATTCCAAATAATATTATTCCCCTCACATGTAGCCGTTGATTCGGCTTTAACTTAATTACCGTCGTTCTGCGCATGCTCCTTCCCTTGTCCTGTTGTAATGGCACTTGTCGAAGCGCACGTGAAACAAGCATTGGATTTGTGCCAGCCGGTGAAATGAAGTAGTATTTTAGTGTTGAGCTGCTACTACCAAACTACAATCAAAATACAATGAAAATCTGTATTATTATGTGGTTTTCATGTTGTAGTCAAAACGGAAGGAGCAGGAACCGGCTTCTGTGTAATTCCAGATAGATGTAAACGTACGTAAATACATCACGCCCACCGTCTGTCCAATCAGAACCTTTCCCCACCCTCAGATCTAAAGCAGAATTTGATAAACATGTTTTCCATGTAAACTTTAATTTGGAATCATAATTTCCAAGTAAACATGAAGGAGAATAATTTAATTCATAATTATTTAATTCAGAATAATTCATTCCAAATTATGAAACATCATGTAACCGGGGCATCTCTTTGATCTATTCTCATTATTTCCTTGGCATGGCAAAAATAACCACTTAACCACATAAACACTGTTTAAGTCTGGGTAACACTGGGTAATTCTGGCAGGTGACTTATAATTAGCTTTCTGTAAAAACTGCTTTGCTGCAACTAAAAAACTTGCCTAATCAAAAGGTAACAAAAAGTTTGAGGATAACTGAAAGACTGAAAATATACTGTTGTTAAGATCCCTCACTAAGGGTTCTTTACAAACCTGAGCAGAGAATGAAGCTCTTTCATGTGTCATCTGTTACTACAAATAACAAAATAAGTCTTCTATCTTATCTCACCTCATCTGAACCTCACTGCCTCTGTATCCTCCAACACACCTTAGCCCCTACCAACACCAACAACCACCAACCTGTTACACCTGGTTGCTGTGTGCAACAGTGGTGCATGCCAGGCACAAGCATTTTATGGAAATAGGTAGGTAAAATGTATGCTGTGCAAAGTGTGCATAAGCCCTTCATATGAAATACAAAAGACTGAAAATTAGGACTGAAAATAAGCTCTGACCACCCAAAATTGGGCACGCCTTCAAGTCTGTCAAATTTGCTTGTTGTATGAACTTTAGCAAGTGATGTAGCTACAGCTCACAGCCTTGTACAAAGAAGAAAGTTTGGTTTCCAAACTGAAAGTTGGTCAATTGTGCATTTAACCTTGCTACCTACAGTATGTCAGCAGACATAAAATTAACCATTTTCAGCACTGCCGATATTGCTTTAATGCAGAATTTCCCTGCGTTATCAAATTAGGTTTGCAAGATTTCATGAAACTATGAGTCATACTTGCAAATTTCAGGCCCTGGGTGGTACTACAGAAATTATGATAAATGAGAGGGGAGTAAATTAAGCCCTATTCTGACGGGATAAGTATTATATAGGGACCACATGTAATTTGTAATAATTACAGAGATTGTCTGTGATTTTAATCCTGTGTGAATCAACCATGTCTGTGATTCGCAATGTAATAATTCCCCCGCAAATTACCTAATACAATTTGCTAAACTCCGAGGTCCTCTGATAATACTAATCAAATGTGAATAGGCATCCCTGTGATTTGGAGAGAAATGACATGATTTGGCGGTGCTGGATGCATTTCATTTCCTTTTGGCAAAGAATGGAGGCTGAACGGAGGCCTTAAAGGTCTAGCTTCATTGAACTTCATGAAACTAAACACTTCAAACTTTGATATGTGAAGCTTCTGGCAAATTGTTTATTTTTTAAAAAATGGCAGCATCTCATATTAGTAGTTTAGTCAAACACAATATTTACTTTCTACAGATGTTCTCCAGGAGCCTCCAGGTACAGATCAACAGTCTGATGGAGGCTGTTCTGGTTTTCTGGTCTATAATTCTCACTCTGATCCTTGTACAAGAATTTATGAAGATCCTAGATCCTAGAGCTCCGTAGCGTTGGATTTCTTTTCTTTTAATTATTACCATTAAATAACATCTTGAACACATTAAATTTGAGAGTACATAAAGAAATGTAGCGCATACAGTGAAAGAGGGACAGGGAGTATTAACCTGCAGGTCGGGTCGTGGGTTCTAGCCTACATGAACAGAACGGGCCAAGATTTAATCAGCAGATATCTGTGGGAAAGGTGTTTGGTTTGGTAATCATTAAAATAAATTAGGATGGGTGTGGGTTGGTAGCCTAAAACTGGACCCGCAGCAGGACTGTGCTGGATCTCCGTCAGGACAGGTGATGTCACACAGATGGAGGCTGTGAGGCAGTGTCACAACACATCAACTCTCATCCAACTTTCTGCTTTATGTCGCTCAGACAAAACTATTAAATTAATGAAGATAGTAGATGACAACCACATATGAGCAAATTCCACCATGTTGCACATTTTACAATTGATTCTAGTTTCCTGGGTCTCATCTGTGTCTGTCTTCACTGCAGTCTAACATGCACCTGTTGGTCTTTATTTCAAACTAACGCGCAACACAGTGTTCACCATGTTCAGGGTGGATCAGAGCCAGTCAGAGATGAAGACCCGCCCTTTGTGTGGGCTTTTATCACAGTAGTATTGACACAGAATAGGCAGACAAATTTTGAGAAATTCTTTCACCTACGCCCGAAAAAATGTGAGGCGCAGCGGTGCAACCAAGAAAAAAAGTTAGACGCACAGAACAAATTTTTGGTCGCAGTTTGGAGCCCTGCCACTGAAACTCAAGAGATTCAGTCATTGTGATAACTTCCTGTCTGTTTCAAATGTGCAATGGCATCTCTATGCAATTCAATTGCAAGTCACAATAAATAGCATCTCTAAATCAATGAAATGTGGTAAAAACAAAAACAGGACAGTTGGCTCTTTGTCGCTGCTACTTCACACATGCACTGTGATGAACAGCTGATCCTGCCCACATCAAGCAGTTGCAGTCTGCAAAGGAAATGAAGCATGGAAGAGCTGTGCCAAGTTAAACCAAAATACACTGTACTGTACCATGTAATGAAAAAAAAAAAAAAAATACAGACAGATTACAGCCCCATCTGTGCTACATGTAGCAGTAAAGCATCAGCTGAGCAAATGGATTTGCAAAGTCAAGCAATATCTTAAGTTTTAATTTGTGCCTTATAGTATAACCCCTATGAAATGGTCACATATTAATATTTTGTTGCTGTGTCAGGGCTCCAGACTAATTTTCAGCACTGGTTGCACTGGTGCGCCACACTTTTTAATGGGTGCACCAGCAAAAAGTTTAGATGCACCACAGTTTTTATGGCATCACTGTTAAGGCCCATTTATGCTCCCTTATGTACGTAAATGGCTACGTCCGTTTCATGCGTTGCCCTGCGTGGCTGCCTGAATACTTCCATGCATCTTCTGTGTTCCCATTGTTCATAAACTAGTTTGTTCACTAGGCAGCAGTGCTGCCTGTCCCTGTGCCCTGGCAATGTGATGTTGTATAGTAGTGTATTTCCGGACACACTTGCACAGCCTCTCTTCAAAAGTTTCGGCCATGTCTACAGATTCTCTCTGTTTGTTTGGCATCTTCTTTCTCAGGTGCTTTTATTGGGCTAATTACCCCGCCTGTTTTTGTGTTATTTTTCCGGTTCCTGTTCCTCTTCTCTGGTTTGTTTCTTTTGCTGGCTGAATATCAGCTCCACAGCTCAACACCGACCCTGCGATTTCCAGTGGTATTGCTCAGTCTTCTGCATCGAGTGACAGACCAACAAGCCCCCTCGAAAACGCACCAAATTATGTAGCTGACACAGATGACGGACGAAACTGCCCGTCGGTCTGCGTATCCTTCTTCTGCGTAGAGCATAAATGGGCCTTTAGCAGCCTTCCCCACGACAGCCTCCAGGTGCAGCTCATGAGTCTGATGGAGGCTGATCTTCTGGCCTATAATTCTCACTGTGATGTTTCAATGGGCATTTATGAAGCTATATTTCTGTCTTTCATTATTTGACAATTTGATTAATCCAGGTGTGCCTGACCCCAGTAATCACAAGGACAAGGTGAGTCTGGCCATTGTCCTCGTGATTACTGAGGTCAGACACACCTGGATTAATCAAATCAGTCTGTCCATTAATGAAAGACAGGAGACAAAAGAGCTGACTTAAGTTGCGGAAGTAGTAGAGATGTGCATATAGCCCATTAATTTGTTGTTTTTGCTGCAGGGATGCAGCAAAAACAAAGAATATCATTCTAAATATCAGTGTAACATCTTGTCTTTGTGCTATTCAGCTGAATATAAGTGTAACACGATTTCCACGTCCTTCCTTTAGAACTTTATTTGCGTTACTGCATCCCCCTTATTTAGCTAGTAGCTAACGTCAACTCATACAGAAGAGGCGGGCGGCTGGTCACCTCGATATGACAACAAATCACACCAACACGTATACATAAGGTTTTATTCATGGTTAAAACTACGCTAACTGGGGCGGTGATTAGCTCAGTTGGTTGAGCAGCCGCCCCATGAACAGAGGCTACAGCTCCTCAGCGCAGTTGGCCCCCGGTTCGATTCCCGGACCAGGTCCCTTTGCTGCATGTCACTCCCCACTCTCTCTGCCCCTTTCCTGTCACTATATACTGTCATATAAAGGCCACTAGTGCCCAAAAAATCCTTAAAAAAAAAAAAAATACGCTAACTACGGATGAATGTAGGTGTGGGCATCACTGACCGTTGATGAAGTGTTCACTGCTAATACGTGTGGGTTAGGAGCTGATGGAGGGGCTTCTATGGATGGTTTGCTGTACCCAGGGGCCGAGGTGCGTTTGATAGAGCTGATCCACAGTTTTCTCATCTCAGGGTGTCTTTATAGGATGGAATGTGGTAAAAACCAGGTAAAGACCCAACCCCCAGGGGACAGGGGGTTGGGTCAGGGAACATTTAAGATTGTCAAAAATAAAAATGAAAAATTTATTTTATATTGTTGTGATATATATATATATATAATTTTTTATATATATATATCGAATGATATGGAAAAAATTATCGTGATAGAACTTTTCCCCATATCGCCCAGCTCTAATTGATGTAGAAAAAACAATATAAAATCCGGTTGGGCTGGCATGGTGACCTACTGACATGAAGCATTCACCTGCAACCAAATCTGCAGAGACCTGGTAACGAGCCATTCATGTGATGCAGGTTTGTTGGAGAAGGGATGCAAACAAAATGTTCAGGATAGTAGCTTTCAAGGACTGGAATTGGGCACCCCTGATTTAAATTGACTGTCTCAGCTTTGGAGGGAACCTGGGGTGGCCAGTCTAATTGAGAGGGACCCAACTGCAGTCACGGTACGTCGCCATATATCCAATCCACGCCGGAAGTCCCAATCGGAAGTTTCTTTTCCATGTAACTTACTAAAATCTAACCCTAACCCTGACCCTTCTCCTAACCCTAACCACCCAACTACACTATACACATCTGTTTGCAAGTTGCAGATAGTTACTCTTGGCTGTATTTAACTAACTTCCGCATGAGACTTCCTGTATGGATTGGATGCATGGTGGCACCCTTGTCAGTCATTGTAACTGCAGTTAGGTACTAGGGCTGCACAATTAATCGTTAAAAGATCGTGATCTCAATTCACACATACATGCAATCTCAATTCTACCCACAACAATTCTGAAACATTTTTAATCATGAGCTTACCACAAATTAGTTTCCATTATTCCCAGATTTTTTCAAGCGCCCTCAAATGCAACACTGCCGTTGCCTTCCCACCCCCTAACCAATGTTTAAGAATTACAACTATGCATCTGCCAAAGAAATGCTCCAACAAAGCTCTTGTGCAAACACATGCTTTATTTTGAATTACCTTTTGAATAGGTTTTTTTGTTTCTTTTGTTAAAGTTTATTTGTGCAATAAATACTTTTGGGGAAAAAAAATCGTTTCAGAGAATCGTGATCTTAATTTTAAGCAAAAAAATCACGATTCACATTTTTACCAGAATCGTGCAGCCCTATTAGGTACTCTTGGTCTAATTGGAGGGGTGGCCTGCGCCCACCTGTGCCACTCCCCCAGACACCACCCTGCCTATGGGAGAAGGTGAGGAGAAAATTCAAGGTTCACCCTACCTTTTCTGCCTTCTTATCTGAGATGTCATGCTTCTCAAGGACTGTCATGCTGTCCTTAAGGTTCTTGACGATGTCCGCCGGTGACTTGTGGGACTTGCCAAAGGGGAAAGGCATGGCGGAGAGTTACCACGAGCAGCCAGGCAGCGGACTGTCCACCTTCAGAAAGAAATGTAAAACAATCCATCTCTCAATTAGTACAAGTTGGCTTACAGACACAACTAACTCATTGTAAAGCAGCACTACTTTTACAATAAATCTGTATACAGCAGTAAAGCAGTAGGTATTAATATAAAACAGTTTTAGACCATCAAACACCAAAATCTTGGTATCTAATACTAACAAAGTTAGAGATGACAAATGTTGAAAATAAATATCCACTTATGTTGAGGTGACTATTTTTTTTCTTTTTTAAAAATAATTCGAACATGTTAAATCCAAGTTTGGCCTTTAATTCCTCATTGAGGAGTGGTTCAATACCGTGACTCATTGTCACACACTGCAATTTTGCAAATGATTAACAATGCAATGTTTACTATGACACAAGTGTTATTACACTGTGAAAGTCTTAGACCTCTGTATGACCCATGCCCTTTTCAGTGGCTAATATAGCCAAGTAGTGACATCACACATCCAACTTTAACAGGTCATGACATGAATTTAGGCTAGCAAACACACACACTTTACAGTAATCTTTTCTCCATACAACAACAACCTATAACCCAAGATAACCTGTGCCACACTCCAAGGATCTTAGCCCAGCTGTGCATGAAAAAACAGACAGATGTGATAACTACATAACACTGGTCTTCAGAGAAAACTGACTAAAGCATTAACCCTTATCAACACATCTCCTGTCCCACCCAACAGGAGATACATATGCAGCAGGGCAAAAGCCAACCAATTTAAGAGTCAAAAATACTAAGAAAAAATAAATAAATAAAACACATAAGACAGGGTTCTTGAAGGTTTCAGCAAGTTAAATTTAAGACCTTTTTTTTAAGACCTTTATGAATTAAGTTTAGGACCAACATGATGCATTACTAGAAACATTCAAATGATCCGAGAAATTCTAAAACCTTTACTTTAAAAAAAAAAAAAAAAAAAAAAATCAATTTAGTAAAAAAAAATTTCCTTGCATTAAAAAGAGACTAAAACAATTCAGTATTCAAACTGATATCAAAACTATACCTTCTTAACCAAAGTAACCTCCCAAGTATAACACTAATATCTGTCTATCCTGCCGTGACACTGAGGCCGTCAGACATGATGAGAATTTTATAAGAAAAACTGAGAGAGAAAAAATCGTAAAAAAAAAAAAAAAAAAAACTAGTTTTCATGGGATTTATAGCTTAATCACCATGTACAAAAATTCATAGAGCAGCTTTCTGGGCCTCATAGAAAAATGGACAGAATCAATTTCTGATTGCTGTTTTATTCAGCGTAATCTAGGTGGCCAACGCTTCTCAGGAGTTAATAAAAATAAAAAACTAAGACTAATGTAATCAAGTTTAAGACCTTGGATGAAAAGCTGGCAATTTTTTTGGACATTTTCAGGCCTTAAATTTAAAGTTTAGAATTTTAGACTTTTAAGACTTTTTAAGACCCTGCAAGAACCCTGATCAGAAAACTTGATCATAAACCCCACATTTTCATTAAGCATGCTGTATTTAAACACATCTTATGGCCCAGTTGGTATTACAGCATCTACACTTGTAAACAATATATTAAGACACAAACCAATCAATAAAACACCAACCTTTAGTGCCAGTGTGATCCTTTAGACATAAAACCTGAAGGAGCAGTCACACACTTCCTCTAATGCTTTGGCAAGGAGTCCACATTTAGAAAGCAATGCTGAAGCCAGGAATATAAACCAAGCAGCAGTCAGGTGGGAGGTGCAGTCCTCCATTTATATATGATGTGTCATGTGTGACTAGGCTGAAATATAAAACCGTGTTTAACTGGTGACCTATGCACTCATGTTCACCTGCTTACATCTTCACTAAACTGGACACACCATAACTTCACCAGGTGGCCAAATCCGTCTTTTGTACAGGCTAATGCTTGTTAATGTAGTCAGCTGGTTACAGAACCGCCTCACTACTTCTGACCTGCTTCAGTATCAGTGACGCAAATAGAAAGACAACACATATGGCAGGTTCAAAACCAGCAGGTTTCTGTTAACCAACACTAATTCAAAACAGATGTCTTGTGCCAGTGTAAAACTAAATAATCTGACACATTTTTTTCTAAAATGAAAGTTGAACTTGTATCAACATAAAAACGTTTTCTTATTTTTCATTGTAAAAACCGTTTCAGAGGAAGCTGTTCCATAATCCAACATTTCATAGCTGTAAGGTAGACATTATGACCCTGTGATATTATTGTATTACAGGGACACACACATTTGGATACAGGTGTTAAAATCAAAACCTTCGAACATTAATGCATGCATATAAATACATATTAAATAAAATATAATTGTAGTAGTAAATAATACTTCTCTAATTACAAAATCTTGTGGGAGCCGGAATTTGGTTCAACACTTGATAAACACAAACAAACATAGTATTGTGGTTTCGAGATCAACAGAACCTGATCCTACTCGACCTAGCTTACAGTACAGTCCAAGCCCACGTAGGTTCTCTCAGAAGAACACCACCCCAAGCAAACTTCATGTTCACCACGTCTACAAATGTTACTGTGGCCTGAAGTATGCTTACTTTCCAGGAAACCTGCGTAGCCGTGTCAAAAGGCATCTCCAACGTCAACTTCACCCCCACCCTTCAATTCAGACAGCAGATGCTCCAAGCTAGCAATCACCGCCACTATAACCCAGCTACCGCTGCTTCAGTAATCTAGCATCTTGTTTTCCTAAACTATAAAATATTCTTGGTTACATTCTAATTTATTACGAAGCCTGATGTTAGGGGGGGACGGGGAGAAAAAGAAATAATAAAACAGCTATGGCCTGTAAGCTAGTCAACACGAAGCTGACAGTGAGCACCGCCCATCTGTGTTATCCATGCCTGGTTTGTGATGATGTGAAGCCTGACAACTTCACGCAATGCTAGGAAACGGATACTATAGCAGAAAATGCAATCCCAATTTAACACAAAATTGCACGAATTGATTAACAATCTTCGTTTTTTGGCCGACAGTAAACTTTATCGGCTGGTAGGCTAACGTGGCCTATTACATTTCAATCACTGTCCACCAAACAACAGTGCTACTGTTGGCTCCCCTCTGAAAGTGTATTTGTTGTCGACACACAGAAGGCCTCGGAAGGCCCAGTGCTTCCAACCTTTTATAACCACTTTAACTTAACTTAAATTGGCTGAAAATGTATGGCCTACGTTTTACATAATAAACTTTACAGCATACAACTGGTGATGTTAGTAAGCTAACTTAGCATAACCGTAGCCAGGCCTGCCAGTGGCTCCTCGCGCTACTACACTCAAACCCATGCCTGTCTTTAGCAACCCTCAGCAGCATGCTAGCTTTAGCAACAGCGATTCTAGCCGATGAGAGCTGTCCAGCAAGGTTAGCTTGCAAACATTAATTCATGGTATTATACATATACACCACACTTTACCTTGCAAATGGTGTTTTCACTAGTTTCCACGGAATTGTCAAGACAGCAAGCAGTAACTCAGGTGCTCCTTGGAACAAAAACTGCTTTGTTTTGCTTGCTCGTCGCCTCCCCTCGTTTCTACTGTTGATAATTGTGCTGCCCCTGTTACCTCCTAGTTCTTTCTGAGTCCAACTGGTAACACTGGCAGCTGAGCGCTTTACTGCGGCGGCGTCTACCGCCACCCCTGGTCGTCTGTTGTCATGGCAGCATCATTGGTTTCACTCTGCAAGAATGACAGGTGACCGCAGGAAGGCGCCCTCACCCCATGGATGGATAACTGATCTAAGGGCTGCTGATGAGCATGGTGTATTAACAATTAAGTGAACAATTTTTCACAGGACACAGTTTTAATCTTCTAATCTCAGAGGTTTGGAAACTACACACGCACATAACGCACTTCCCTTTAAATTTAGTTTACATCTTTATTTCATTCTTTGGACAAATCAAAATACATGACAATATATGTTGTTTATCTATAAATATATATAAACTTCAGTCATTTTCTGTACCACTTATCCAGTTCAGGGTCACAGGGGTTGCTGGAGCCTATCCCAGCTATTATCAGGTGAGAGGCAGGGTACACCCTTGACAGGTCACCAGTCTGTCACAGGGCCAACACATAGAGACTGACAAATATTCACGCTCACATTCAGGGGGCAATTTTAGAGTGACCAATTAACTGAACATGCATGTTTTTGGACTGGAGGAAGCCGGAGTACCCAGAGAGAGCGCGTTCATACACGGGGAGAGCATGCAAACTTCACACGGGAAGGCCACAACCACAGAAATTCCTCTGCTGGTCATAAAATGTAATAATTCTTTTATCAGAAAATGCTTTACTCAAAGTTCAGATCCTGGGCGACAGAATGAAAATAATAGGCTCTGTTTCATAAATTCTTTACAGAAACACAGTAACCTTTATTAGATTATCAAATTCCCTATAAGCCCTATTCCCGAAAGAAAAGTAAGCACACTTCAAAATTATGAATATCTCTGCCTCTAAAGAGTAACTACTGTTTTTGACTGTAAAAACTGTTCATTTTGTGAAAACAACATTGAGGAAACCGGCCATATATTTTTCTCCTGTGGTGCAGTTCAGACCAGGGTTCAGATTTTCTGGTTGAATGTTCACAAAAAGTTGAAAAATAAATTCCCATCCCCTTAAAGAACAACATAATGTTGGACTGAATATTGAAAAATAAAGATGATAGACTATGTATTAATATTGTTTTATCTTAACCTATTTTTTTGATACACAAAAGGAAAATGCAAAAATGTCTCCCCAACTTTGTTTTTTTCCCTTTGTTTACAAGGAAAAGTTGAAGAAATTTACTGTCTGCTCATTTATTGATTTCTTTCAAGCTTTTGATCATATAAGCTGTAAATTGCTCTGGAACAAGCTGTCTGCACTCGGTCTACATTGTAAAAATCATGAGATGTCTTACTGCTTTGTATGAAAATGTCAAATGCTGTGTTTGGGTAAATAGATGCCTCACAGCTTGGTTCCCTGTTGATATTGGAGTCAAACAAGGATGCATTCTATCTCTTATTCTGTTTGCCATAAATGACCTGTCTGTAGCAATTAAGGCCCTGGGCAAAGGTCTCTCTATCTGTGATTGAAAATATTTATTCTGTTATATGCAAATTATATTGTCATTTTGATATCTGAAACTGGGGAGGGGCGTTCAGTAGATGTTTAATATCGTTCATAGCTCATGTCAGGACTGGAAACTATATGTAAACTCTGATCAAACTAAAGTGGTGCATTTTAGAAATCCATTGATGCCCCGATTTGATTCGTTGATTTTTTTTTCTTGTAGATTGTTTTCTGTGGGAAGAGCAAAAGAGTACATATAACTGTTTGATACTAACAAAATTTTTTGATTATAATGAAACTCCCCAGGAATTTATCTAGGCATGCAAACAGACTTTTTGGTGCAGTTATAGCCAACTGTAAATACATGGATGGCTTTCCTTTTAGTGTTACACTATAATGTTTGAATCCCTGATCCTGCCCATTTTGACCTATGCTGCAGCAGTTTGGGGTTATAAAAATTATTCTTGTTTATTCTGCATTTAACCTGGCATGTCAATTTGACTTAGGAGTGGGGAAACACACCCCAAATGCTGCTATACAGGGTGATATGGGTTGGAAAAATCCCTGGAAACATCAGTGGTCCTGTATTTAAAAAAAAAAAAAAAAAAAAACTGGAAGAAACTGTGGTATCTGTAGTATGCCTGATAGCCGTAAATGAGTTTTTCAGTGGGCAGCTCAGCAGACAAATATGAAAAACTAAGCGCATACGATAAAACATTTTTTAGTTCCATGAATCTTTGCCATCTAGCCTGTACAGATATAGTTTCTGCAAATATTGACCTTAAATGTTTTACCATGGCTGTGTCAAAGTCAGATGAGAAAACATGGCAATAGTTAATAGATAAATGTAATAGATTATGCACTTATTGTCTCACACTATGACATTTTAGTAATGAAAAAACTCACACTATATAAGAATAAGGCTGATGAAAAAAAAAAAATATATATATATACTGTATATAAATTCTACTATGGTATTTAAAAAATTGCAGGAAACATACAAAAATACAGCAAGAACATAAATATAAATATCATAACCTCAGGTACATGGCTCACAAATAAACTGCTCACAACTGAAATCCAGTTCTCTCCGTTCATTTAAAAAAGCCGTTCAAAAGATTTTAGTTTATGAACGTAACATGAGCTTTTAAGTAAAACTATGGTATAGGTTTTATAATATATACTGATATATACTGCACTGAGTAAATTATCTCCATGTTGATTAACTATTTGCACTAATTGGAGGTAATTTTACTCTGTAAGTTTAACTCTGGCATGAGAGTCAATTTTACTCTATTTAGACTGGGACAAAATGTTGTCTTACGTAGAGTGAAATTTTCTTCAGTTTGAGTAAAATATACTCTGCAGATTTTCCTGTGTACAATATGTTTCTGTTCAAATATGTGCTTACATTGACATGAAAATACATAAAAACAGTATTAAAAATGTTACACTTGCTTGTTTATTTGGAAGAATGATCCAGTGTATAACATGACTTTGTTTTCAGTACTGTGATTCCCCAATGTGCAGTAACCAAATTTTTTCCAATAACTGCTGATGATGTCAGCTTTATTTGTAAAGCACAAATTGACAAAGGCATTTCCTGGCATTTAAAGGATAAAGTCCTAGGAGTCTAACCCAGCTGTTACCAGGCAAGAGGCAGGATAGACCATGGACAGGTCGCCCGTCTACTTCAGGGTCAACAGTGAGACAAACCACCACTCACATTCCAAATATGGGCACATTCACAAATATTTTTTTTTCTTTTATTCCTCTATTAAACCCCGATGTCCCTGCCCCACACACCTGACACCAGGATGCTACCACTGCTACCACCCCCCTACACCACCACCACACTCACTCCTCACACACATACCCCCAACATCCACATGCACTCCCCCCACACACATGCACCCACTCGCTCCGCTCTTCGACTTTAACGAAGTGCAAATTGGCAAAGGCATTTCCTGGCACTTAAAGGATAAAGTCCTAGGAGTCTAACCCAGCTGCTACCAGGCAAGAGGCAGGATAGACCATGGACAGGTCGCCCATCTACTTCAGGGTCAACAGAGAGACAAACCACCACTCACACTCCAATTTAAGGCACATTCACAAATATTTTTTGATCTGAATCAGAGTCCGCTTGCTCGGAAAGACCGCTTTGTTTGGGGGAGTTGTGAATGCGCAAACGGACTCTGATCCAGAACAAACAAGCGGACTTGGTCTGTCTAAAGAATGCGGTTCTCGGTCCGTTTCAAGTGGACCAAATACAGGAAGTGGACAACAATCTGCTGCTTCCTGCATTTGGTTTAGCATGGCATTGTGGGTAAAATGTTGGGCATTGTGGGTAAACGCTATGGCAACAAACACGTGTGGGACTGCAATACTTTTAAAAATGGCTTGTGGTCAGACGTGGAGTGACAAGGATGTTAAAGCTTTAATGCAGTGATTCCCAACCCTGGTCCTCCAGGCACATTATCCTGAAGACTTTCCATGTTCCCCTGTTGAAACACACCTGACTCACATTAATGGGGTAGTAGCAGACTGGTGCAGAGCTCGTCAGAGATCCATTTGATTTGAATCAGCTGTGTCCTAGCAGGGCAAAATGGAAAGTCTTCAGGAAAGTGTGCCTAAAGGAGCGGGGTTGGGAATTACTGCTTTAATTGATATTTGGTCTGATGAAATTATATCCCAGCTCCTTGTAAGTACGCACAAAAATAATGTCGTTTTGTGGAGGAAAAGGAAGATGTGAGAGCCTTCTAGTTCATTGTATGTCTTGTCCTCGCCTACCGTGAATCCAAATGCAGCGCCACCTCTGGAGAGATTGGAAACATTATTTAAAAGTTTGATCTTGTTTGGCTATGGTGTAATGTGAACGCGATCTCAGTCTGGAAGACCAACCCCCGCCCCCCAGCGGAACGAGTCCCCAATTGGACTGAGTCCAGCGGCCTATGCTTTGTGAATGCACCCTTAGAGTGACCATTTAACCTAACATGCATGTCTTTGAAGTGTGGGAGGAAGCTAAAATTCCTATAAGCAAGTTTAAGTTGCCCGGCTAAACCACTGGATGACTTTAAATTGTCTCTTTGATTCAGTCTTCCATCCTGAGGTTGTATGGAGTTATGGAGAATTGTAACAAAGGGGAGAAAGAAACTTCTTTAAGCAGAAAGGAAATTTCCAGCATAACCAGAGGAGTGGCCATATGCTTTAAGCAGTTGGGAGTGGGGAGAACACCAAAGATTGGTCAACGAGCACTATAACTCAAAGCCAGGGATACTTTCTTAGAAAGAAAAAGGGAAACAATATTTAATGGCAGAAATAATGACATATCTCTTAAAAGAGAGAAGAGTGCAGAGAGGTATGTCCTCTGAAAGGATGGATAGGGGCCACCTAAGTTAACCCTGGCTGTAAACCAGTAATGTAGTCTTCCACAAAAACTGCCTTCAAATCTTGAAGGTTCCGGGGCCTCTTCTGTGAACTCGGATCTTCAGTTCTTTCCAAAGATTTTCAGTTGGATTCAATTGAGCGGGCCATTCCAAGAGCTTTTTTTTTCTTTTTCTTGAACCAGTTGAGTGTTTCCTTGGCTGTGTGCTTGGGATGGTTGTCTTGCTGAAAGATCCACCCTCTTTTCATCTTCAGCAGGTGGCAGCAGATTCTGGTCAAGAACGTCTCTCTACTTTTCTCCATTCATTCTTCCTTCAATGATATGAAGTCTGCCAGTACCACATGTTGAAAAACAGCCCCACACCATGATGTTCCCACCTCCAAACTTTACTGTTGCTATGGTGTTTTGGGGGTCAAGTGCTGTGCCATTTATCCTCCAAACATGTTGTGTCTTGTGTCACTACTTTCTAAATACTGACAGGCTCCAGCTGCTTTCTTGGCTTTCTATATCTTTTTGTCCCTCCATTGCTTCATGTGTTCAATACTTACAGAATTTCCTATGTCATTTCACTATGTTATACATAACCTAATTTATGGACATAAACGTTGAGATTTCTTTGTATGTTTGCATTCCTTGGGTTGTTGCCGACATCTGGTGAAAATTTCATGTCAATAGCTCTACTAGAAATATATTTTCTGAGAAAAAAGTTGATGCGTTCAATACATTTTTTCCCCCACTCTATATGTGAAGAGAGAGAGAGAGATTGTTAAAACTTTGACAGAAGATATTAATTTCTTATTTCATTATTTATTGTAATTGATACTACAGGGAGTGCAGAATTATCAGGCGAATGAGTATTTTGACCACATCATCCTCTTTATGCATGTTGTCTCACTCCAAGCTGTATAGGCCGAAAGCCTACTACCAATTAAGCATATTAGGTGATGTGCATCTCTGTGTGGCAGGACCAAGGAGGGCCTGGGTGGGATTCGATCCCCAGACTCCTGGGTGAGAGTCATGCGCGCTAACCAGTTAGCCAAAGGGACATCCCCTTGGCCAAGTAGCCAGGGAACATGAACACTTGGAGGCATAGTGACAGGACCGTCAACTGCCACATCTGTAATGAGAAGTTGTGTGGTCTAATGACATTAACACCCTATATCAGGTGTATTAGGCAAATATAATTATTAGGCGACTTCCTTTCCTTTGGCAAAATGGGTCAGAAGAGGGACTTGACAGCTCCGAAAAGTAAAAAATAGTGAGATATCTTGCAGAGGGATGCAGCACTCTTAAAATTGCCAAGCTTCTGAAGCGTGATCATCGAACGATCAAGCGTTTCATTCAAAATAGTCAACAGGGTTGCAAGAAAAGTATGGAAAAACCAAGGCGCAAAATAACTGTCCATGAACTGAGAAAAGTCAAGCATGAAGCTGCCAAGATGCCACTTGCCAGCAGTTTTGCCATATTTCAGAGCTGCAACATCACTGGAGTGCCCAAAAGCACAAGGTATACAATACTCAGAGACATGGCCAAGGTAAGAAACCCTGAAAAACGACCACCACTGAACAAGACACACAAGCTGAAACGTCAAAACTGGGCCAAGAAATTATCTCAAGACTGATTTTTCTACGGTTTTATGGACTGATGAAATGAGAGTGAGTCTTGATGGGCCAGATGGATGGGCCAATGGCTGGATCGGTAAAGGGCAGAGAGCTCCAGTCCGACTCAGACGCCAGCAAGGTGGAGGTGGGGTACTGGTATGGGCTGGTTTCATCAAAGATGAGCTTATGGGGCCTTTTCGGGTTGAGGATGGAGTCAAGCTCAACTCCCAGTCCTACTGCCAGTTTCTGGAAGACACCTTCTTCAAGCAGTGGTACAGGAAGAAGTCTGCATCCTTCAAGAAAAACATGATTTTCATGCAGGACAATGCTCCATCACACACATCAAATTACTCCACAGCGTGGCTGGCAAGAAATGGTCTGAAAGAAGAAAAACTAATGACATGGCCTCCTTGTTCACCTGATCTGAACCCCATAGAAAACCTGTGGTCCCTCATCAAATGTGAGATTTACAAGGAGGGAAAACAGTACACCTGGGAGGCTGTGGTTGCTGCTGCACGCAATGTTGATCGTGAACAGATCAAAACACTGACAGGATCCATGGATGGCAGCTTTTGAGAGTCCTTGCAAAGAAAGGTGGCTATATTGGTCACTGATTTGTTTTTGTTTTGTTTTTAAATGTCAGAAGTGTATATTTGTGAATATTGAGCTGTTATATTGGTTTCTCTGGGGAACATAAATAATTGAAATGGATATATATTTGTTTTTTATTAAGTTGCCTAATAATTATGTTTGCCTTATACACCTGATATAGAGTGTTAATGTCATTAGACCACAGCCCTTCTCATTACAGAGATGCACATCACCTGATATGCTTAATTGGTAGTAGGCTTTCGGCCTATACAGCTTGGTTTAAGACAACATGCATAAAAAGGATTATGTGGTCAAAATACTTATTTGCCTAATAATTCTGCACTCCTTGTATCTGTTTCCCCCCTGAGGGATTTCCTCTTTTTGTGGTCAGAGGGTTTGTGTGCCTCAGTCACCTATTGAGCTGTACAAGCAGGAACTTTGGTTTCAGGTGGGACACCAAGGCTGGACAAGTCTTAGGGTGCATTCACTCCAAGATAGTCTACTAGACCTGGTCCGATTTGGGACTCAGTTCAGTTGTTGGGTGGGGGTGATCTCCCGAAACAAGATCGCTTTCACGCTGCACTTTAGCCAAATGAGCCACAGTCCCATCACCTGGCTGCCAATTCTTTCAAGCAAAGCAATTCTTTTTTTCTTCTTCTTCTTCTTCTTCTTCTTCTTCTTCTTCTTCTTCTTCTTCTTCTTCTTCTTCTTCTTCTTCTTCTTCTTCTTCTTCTTCTTCTTCTTCTTCTTCACATTTCTGTGTGCCCCCTCATGTACATGTTCCTGGAGCCAGCCCCAGTTTCATATTTTACAGCTAAGGTGGTTTTCTCTCAGAGGTGGAAGAAGCTTTGTTATAAAGTCAAACAGAAATTAATGAAACCGCCTTTTTAAACTGAGTAGTTATTTCCCTCTGAGTACATTTTCAGTTCGATGGAAAATTTCACCAGTACATTAACCATTAACCCTTTAGGCACCAGAGTTTTTTAAAGAAAGTGTTCAATTTTGAAGTCAGTAATTCAAAAGGCTGTGGCTTGGAAGTGGTTGAAGATAGAGGTAAGGAATGAGAAAATTGTTGAACATGAACCTGAGTTTGGGATGGGAGAAACATTCATCTCATTAATTGTTAATTGTTGTAAATGAAGAGTTTATTAAATGGCAATGAGCTGAGATGGCTTAACTTAGATAAAATATTCCAAGATGCAATATTTGCACCACAAATTCATTGATGGAAGCTGTTTCAGATGAATCAAATGATCATTTATGATGCTACAAAACAGCAAAACCCATGATTAAGTGATATTTATGGAAAACCATAAAGCTTACCCTCATTTTGTTTGCTATCAATCATGTTGCCATATGCATTAGCTGGACTACAAATCAGGTACCTCAAGAGGATCATTTAGTTAAATGAAATGAAATGAAAATGAATGAAATGAAAAATACTTTATTCATCCCCGAAGGGAAATTCAGTATTGTAAAAGCTCACTTTTTTTTTTTTTTTTTTTTTTTATAAATAAACAAAAAGTCAGTTAGTCTTGTTCTTTAGGGTGATGGTTGCTGGCAGGAATGAATTCCTGTATCTCTCCGTCCTACAGCGAACTTGACGCAGCCTCCCACTGAACACACTCTGTTGATTCTTCACCGTGTTGTGGAGAGGATGGGAAGTGTCCTCCATTATCTTCATCAGCTTGTGAAGCATTCTTTTTTGAACGATCAGCTCCAGCGGCTCCAGAGTTATCCCCAGCACAGAACCAGCTTTCTTGATCAGCTTGTTTAGTTTCTTCAAGTCTCTGGTTCTGATGCTGCTGCCCCAGCAGATGGCTGCAAAGCTAATTGCACTTTCTACCACAGACTTATAGAAGATATGCAACATCTTTTTGCAGACATTAAATGATTTTAGCTTCCTTAAGAAGAAGAGTCTGCTCAGACCTTTCTTGTAGATGTAGTCACAGTTGCATTTCCAATCAAGTCTGTTGTCCAGCTGAACTCCAAGGTATTTGTAGTTCTCTACCACCTCCACCTCCTCTTCCAGGATGTAGACAGGACTATGCTGCTTATTCTTGCTCCTCCTGAAGTCAACAATCATCTCTTTAGTCTTGCTGGTATTTAAGATGAGCTGATTGTTACTGCACCATTTCACAAACTGATTGACAAGTTCCCTGTATTCGGCTTCTTGTCCATCACTAATACACCCCACAACAGCAGAGTCATCAGAATATTTCTGCAGATGACAGGACTCAGAGTTGTACTGGAAGTCTGAGGTGTACAGTGTAAAGAGGAATGGTGAGAGTACAGTCCCTTGTGGTGCTCCAGTGCTGCTGACCACCATCTCAGACACACAACCTTTCAGTCTCACAAACTGTGGTCTGTTTGTGAGGTAGTCGTAAATCCAGGTGGTTGTGGAGGGATCCACCTGGAAGTTATGGAGCTTCTCACATAGCAAAGCAGGCTGAATAGTATTAAATGCACTTGAAAAATCAAAGAACATGACCCTCAAAGTGCTGCCTGACTGGTCCAGATGAGAGTGGGCTCTCTGAAGCAAGAAGATGATGGCGTCTTCAACCCCAAGCCCATTACGATATGCGAACTGTAATGGGTCCTGAAAGGTGTTCCCTTGCTTGTTGAGGTGAGCCAGTAAGAGTCTCTCCAGGACTTTCATGATGTGAGATGTCAAAGCAACTGGTCTGTAGTCATTTGGTTCAGCTGGTTGTGGTTTTTAGGGACTGGAACAAGACAGGATGTTTTCCACAGCACAGGAACTCTGTTCTGTCTCAGGCTGGTGTTAAAAAGGTGCTGGAGAACCGGACATAGTTGTTCTGAGCAGGTCTTGAGAACTCTGGGACTGACACCATCTGGACCTGCAGCCTTGTTCCGGTTCAGTTTTTCTAGTTGTTTCTTGACCTGGTCACATGAGACAGTCAGGCTGGAGGTGGAGGCAAAAGAGGTCTCAGGTTGTCCTGATGTGGAGGGAGATGAGGCTGTGTTCAGGTCCATGACTGAGGTGCAGGGTGACAGAGTGGAGGTGGGACAGGAAAGCTGTGAGCTCATGGAGGGTGTGTGGAATGTTGGGTTGTCGGCAGGGGGGAACTGAACCTATTGAAGAACATGTTCAGTTGGCAAAGTAAAAATGGCAAAGTACCTTTGGGTTAATCCAACTTGGAAAAAGCTAACAAAGATGAGCTAAATTGGAGTCTCCATCGTTTTGTCTATGAATAAAATCAAGCACAGTTTTCGAAGTCTTATAATTCCCAATAGGTGTTCACAGTCCCTGTTATACAACCCATTAGGTTTTTGTTCTCTGTGACAGCTTTATTCTGACAGACCTTTTTTCTGGCCACTTATTATCTCAAAAAGACTTCAGTCATAAAATTACTGATGTGCAAAGACAATCTGAGATAGTTATTTTCTTTGGATGTTAATTTTGTGAAAACAAAAATCTTTATACAGTAAAGTTAGCTCCTTTAAAGGTGCCATGACATCAAATTTCACTTTTCTGGGGTTTTGGGGGTATAATATGATCTGTTGTGCACTGATGAGGCCATGTGAATGTCCAGAGTGAGAATCAAAGTTCCTGTTTATGGCAGTGGTGAAAGTAAGATAAGATTCTTGCAGGAACTGTGCAACTAGAATTTCTTTTTTTTTTTTGCTCACGCGCTTTGCATGCTCGCATCATACCAAGAGCGTGCTCTTTTCTGACTGATTTTTCAGTCTTGTACACATTCATAAGAGCATAATGTAACATATCAGACACGTCATGCAATAGATGAAAAGTTATAGGCTACATTTATTTTCAGGTTAAGTTCTCATTCAGGAGAGAGAGCATCAGAACAATAACTTCAACATCACTCAAGTTTTTTCTCTGTTGTGAGAAAGAACATGTTGAGTTTCCTCACTTCCATTTTTATTCGTTTACCAAAGGACTTACCACACATATCAAATAAAACAGGATAAACCATTGTCCACCTTAACTTGAGACTAATCCTATTTTTAATCTAACAGGTACCAGACTAGTTAGAAATTAGACCACAGTGTCAACCATAGTCACTCAGTGAATGTTGTTCCTCTGCAGAATGACAGTAACACTTTAAATAATCTACACCTGTAAAGTTAATTGCATACTGAGTATCATAAGTAAAACATAAATCTAAAAGCATCACCTGCATGTTTAGTTTGTACTTAAATTGTACCTGGAGGTTCCTGCTCTGATTCCTGACTGCTGCTGTCCACCACTGCTGACTGCAGTCCTCTTGCAGCTGCTTACAGGCAGACACTGCTCCCTTTTCCATCTTTGTAAGAAAAGTTCAAAAGTCACCCATAATTCCAGCTATTCACATTCAGTAATTTACTATTTATGCAATGGCTATATATGCTATATAACAACCTTTTTTTTTTTCTTATTGGGATTTTAAATAAAATATCATACAGCCTAAAGAATTCAGCATTCATATCATTAATTATCTTGCTTTATGTAGTTAACCATCTTCTAGAATTTGTAATATCCTTTGTTACAACTTTAAACTTTTGTTTTATCAGTTAGTTTTATCCATCAGCTCCTACTTATTAAGCTGGTGGTGCTGGATGATCTGTTGTCTCACCTGCTCATTCACTGACAAACATGTCGCTTATCTTCCAGAACTTTGCAACATCTCTGGCCTGTGCTTTTTTCTTTCTTTTTAAGACTCCTCAGCTTTATTTTTGCCTTTTCGATCTCGCTCTGCATCTGCAAAGGTGTGGAGGAGGGTAAGGAGGGGGGCAGGTGCGCGTGTCCAACGTTGTCACAGACAGTAGGGTGTGTTTGTTTCTGTCCAGCGTTGTTACGTTATGTGAGCTCCAGCGGGGTACAGTAGATGCCCTGATGAGCAGCATGACTGATTGTTTATTTTATCAAGCGCGACCTGACTGTGTGCAATCACTGAGCAGCCAGTTCGGCGGGCAGACCGCGAAACGTCTCTGTGCTCCCGGTGGTCAGCCCGCCAGTCGTGAAAGTTGCTTTGCGTAGCGTTCCGGTTCCGTTCCGGTAGGAGAGGTCCGAACATTTCTTACCGGAACGCAGTTCCGGGCCGTTCCGGCTTACTTTCACCTCTGGTTTATGGTCTGTCAGCTTTGTCTCTCTGCTCAGAAACAGTTGAATCAGACAGCAGGCTATCATTCTACGTAGTTCTATCATTCTACGTAATTTAATTGCTCCAATAAGAGCACACTATCAAGTGAACAGCGCCCCCCCTCTCTCTCTCCTAACGGCCTATGCACCGTCCGCTCCCCCTCCCCTCCCTGTCTGATTCAGCTTCGTGTATGGAGCTAGTAGTAACTTCTGTGCAGTCAGGTCTGGATTTTCAAACAAATGGATTTAAAAGAAAACTTCTGCAGCAACACTGAGGGAGGGGGCCACAACCTTGTCATTACCTGTAAGTTTATTTATTTTCTAAATGCTGTCTTGTCTGATAAACGTAGCTCACTGTCTGGATTGTTGCTAGCAGTTAGCCTTTAGCAAACTCCGATCGCAGCTTGACCTAGATTCTCCAAATAAGGTCATAGCGAAATAAGGTGTAGCCAATCAAAATGAAGTCAACGTGGTCTCCGGGTAAAGCTCCATATCATCACCGGACCCAACTGTATTACTGAGGAAGTGAGGTCTGGCGTTTCAAAACAATACTCCGCTGTAAAAAATGCCGTTTTTTTTCTTTGGAGTATTTACATATGCAGTAATGCCAACAACATAAACTAGTTTTTAACTGCTATGTCATCACTCCTTTAAAATCATAATTTTAGCAATCAGAGTGAAATCAGGTGTCATCACTTTGGATACTTAGCTTCATTGGGTAAAAATAACACTGAAAATTAATGTGGAAAATGATGTTCTGGCCATAGCAAAGATTGTGGCCCAAATCTGCTTTTTTTCTTTTGCCCACATTTGACCATCGTCTCAGGATGAGTTTAGCTGCCTAAACTCAGCTATGTACGCAAAGACATAGCTTAAGACTGCTTTATATTCGGTTCACACTTCTGCCTCACACTTCTCTTGACTCTTGCCATTGGGGGTCACATCTGTCCCATGCAACACTTGCCAAATCCCAAGACAGGCCCCCCTCGTGCCCTTTGGTCCATGTTTTGTACACATTCTCCTTGCTAGTATACAGTTTCTGAGGCATGAAGACCAAAAATATCCCAGATCAGACCCCAAATGTGTCTGCGATCTGATTCCTGTTCAAAGTAATAATTCATGTTTTGTTTTTAGCTTGTTTTTTTTTTCTGATATGATCTAGTTTATCTTTTGGGATGTGCAGTCTATCACATCTGTGACAGTGCTGGTCATCAGTTCACCTGCCAAAGCTTGCTACTCCTCCTGCCCCTCCTGCTCGGCTGGACTGTCCACCCTCTCTGAATGTTATTACTTTCTTCATGCTGATTTGGTTTGAATGAATAGTGTCCTTTGTTTGGTCTTGTTTCCCACGACCTGGAATTCGCCTGCCAGTCGCGTGCCTCTGAAATAGGGGCCCCAGCTTTAAGGTTGAGGGGTAAGAGGGGGACATCTGGTCAGTCTGACATCTGTTCACCAACAGTTAACAGCAAACGTCTAACGTTTTGAAAAGTAAAAAAAAAAAAAAAAAAAAAATCTGATCAAAGTAGGATGCAATAGGACTGCTGTGTTTGGTAGATTGCAATCAAGGCTTCTCTGTAATGGTCAGTTCAGTGTGCATTTTGGATTTGCAAATGGCCTATGGGCCCAGAGAACATGAAACAATGGCTGATTTTGAGAAAATCTGACCTGCTCATGGTCAGATATGCTCTCAGGTGATTTGTTAATCCATTGTGTCTTCCTGTGAGCATTGATGAAACAGGTTTTGGTGTCTTTGGGAACAGTGTAATGTTGCTTCAGAAAAGAATGGGCAAGGGGCTCCCCGGAGTAAAACTCGGTAATTGCACACTCTTGTTCTTCACAGGGAGAAAAGGAAACTGCAGATTTTTCTGTTGTTGGGTGTATGGGTGGAGGGAGAGCAGTGCATGGTTTCAGGCTGGACATCTGTCGCTTGTGAGCGTTTTTCTTCTTTTTTTTCTAGGCCGGGTCTCTCGGTCATTGAATGGAGCCAGTGACCTGTCAGTCTTGACTGATGGGACCCCGTGTGTGGGAAAATCCTGCAGGCAAAGAGTTGAAGTATTCACATGCTAATTGCGCCCTATAAATAAGAGGGTCGTGCCGCGCCGAGGACCCTAGAGACGCGCTGAGATTTTAGAGAAGAAGGGACAGAACTGCGAAAAATCATGACTGCCTCTTCTACAACACACAACGTGGAGAAACATCCCAGTGCAAAGGAAGAGAGAAAGGTATTTCACACTTGGATATAGGCTACTGTCGATCTATGAGCTAATCAATTGCAGCGCATTTTATCCTCAGTCTCCACTTTTTTTTTTTTTTTCTTTTTTGTTCCTTCATCCAAACCCTATGTTGTTACGTTTACAGCTGAGAAAGCCGCTCATTGAGAGGAAACGACGGGAGAGGATAAATAATTGTCTGGATCAGCTGAAAGAAACCGTGATCGGAGCGTTTAGGCTTGATGTGAGTAGCGCACGTGTCTTCTCCAAGTAAACAATGGTGGCTGAGAAAAACAACATTAAGGTTTCTCGTCTCTCAACAGCAATCCAAACTGGAGAAGGCAGATATCCTTGAGATGACAGTGAAACATCTGCAGAACATCCAGAATAATAAACTCAACGGTGAGGAACGTGATCTTTTTGACACTTAAATTGGTTTTACGCTTTATATTCAACCTAATTGTTTTCTAAATCTACTGATCTCCTGTCCACTGGAAGGAAATTTGATGGAACAAACATACATTTACGATGGATTGTTTAGACGTTTGTTAAATCCATTCAGTTAAGCTGAGGCAGCAGAGGGCATCAGCACGTCATATAGCTATTCAGCTTAGTTGCACATGTGAGACGTGTGGGGAAACAATAATATGAGTTGTGTAAAGGTGGGGATTTTTTTTTCTCTAAATAACCTGTTTTTTACAGTTATTTTTCTAAGTCACGCTGGCGCAATAGGATAAAATAAAACTAGTATGCAATGCAGGTTTCACGGTCACCACCAGGGGTCGCTGTTAAGCATAATGCCTCATTCTTTCTATTTCCCTCGCACCCAGATCCAACAGTAGGCCTGGAGGCCCAGCAGAGATACAGTACAGGCTACATCCAGTGCATGCACGAAGTTCACAACATGCTCCTCACCTGCGACTGGATGGACAAAACCCTTGGTTCCCGCCTCCTTAACCACCTACTCAAGTCTCTGCCCAGGACAACCAACGAGCGCACCCTCCCCCATCCCACATCCAGACATGATGTCCCTCCTGCCAGCCAAGTAATTCCAGCCACCCCTGTCAGGGGGGATCTCCTGCCCAGGAGGCAGCTGCAGATGGAGGCTCCTGCCTGCCAGGTGGCTGGGCAGCAGGAGAAACCATTGCTCCACAGCTCCCACCTGGGGATGCTGCAGATGTGGAGGCCATGGTGAACTTATCGATCAGTGATCTTGTTTGTCCATTTTTGTTAGACCAACCTCTGTTATGTATCTTATAGATATGCTGCTCAGAAGACAAACATGGGGCGGTTGTGTTCCAGTAATTATTATTGTAGGTGTGCTATAATAATTCTACAGACCATTTCTCGGTACTTCCCTTAAGAAGTTGACTTCTTGTAGCCTGCTTAATAGAAGGCTCTTATTAATCTTTCATGTATTTATTGTATTAACAACTTTATTTATTTAATATTATAAGGAATAGCTTTGCTTCTTAGACCACTTGTTTGGTATTGCATAGATTTCTATATCTTCCTCCTTTGCTGAAGAATTAACCTAAAAATGAATAATAATGATAATAATAATAAAAGCTATTACACTTATTGACTTTTTAAGCTCAATGAATTTTGTTCTCCAACAGATTTTGTTTATTATTTTTGGGGGATATTTCTGCCAGACTATAGCATTGTGCAGAGGGACATGAGTGATGTACAGCTTCTCTTGGTCAAAGAAAGGGACTCTTAACATTTTTTTTTCTTCAAGATTTTATATGAAATGCTTTGGTAGATTTTGGATAAGGAATTCTAACTTAAACCTGTAACACTTTATTTCAGTCATTCTTTCCAATGGAAAATTACAGGTACAGGCCTTGTTAAATGCTGACATTTTAACATACATCAGGTAAAACTCAGGTTAACTAAGCCTAGTTAGTCCTTCAAAGTCACAATCAAAGAATTCTTCAACAAGCTGGGATACTAATTAATAAATTAAACATATTGCGTACACTAACACAATACCAGTTCTGCAGTTCAGGGCATTTTTCTTGGACTCTTCTATCTCAATGCTTTCAGTGACTACATCAGAACACACCATGTATCAACCAGAAATATATCCAATTCATTAAAAGCACATTTGAAAATAGAACAAATCTCCAAAGTGATGCACATAAGAGAAACAAAAAATAAATAAAAACCACAGCAATAACAATAAATAAAATATAATAAACACAATACGTAAAATTAATATACAGTATAAACCATAGCTGATGGCAAGCTTGTAGCCATAACTGGACTCCCCTTAGCTAGGCAATTCAGATATGTACACTCAGATATTTTAGCACTTCCTTCTTCAAAGGTGATACAGAAGATGTTTCTTTTAATATATTTTTTTTGCAAAATTCGATTGATTTGGGTTTACTGCCTCATAAGGTATGCATTTTTTAAAAAATATTTCATTTAAACTTAAAAAGAAATTGTAACAGAATGTAAGAAAAACATCACAGATAATGTCACAAAATTTAAGTATACAAGCCTCACAGTATTGGAGTATTGCATAAAGTGATTAAATAAAAGGAAAGACAAGGGACTATATAAAGCTGTATACAAAATGATCAAGAATTCTCTTCCCCATGGCACCATCAGGAAAGACAGCAACAAGAGCATAAACAAAGAACAAACAAAAAACAAACACACATCCGAGAGAAAACAATAGATGAAAATAAATAAATAAATGGGGGGGGGGGGGGGGGGGGGGAGTTGAGAGGAGAATCAAAACCATTGGTCAGTACAGTATGAATACAAAAAGAAAACCCAAATACTGTAAAGCAGCTTACTTGATACCATAGCTATTTAGACCTCATCAAGGTCACATTTTTTCAAAATAGTTTGGTGTATTCCCATTGCTAAGACACATCTGCTCCATTCTGGAGACAAATACCATTTCATTTAGCCATCTCTTAAAGCAGGGGGGTGATGAAGACTTCCAGTTAAGTAAAATCATTTTTTGGCTGCTACCATGCCTGTTTTGAGAACCTGCCAGTGCTTACAGTGGGAAGGACGGGCCGGTGTCTCGTCAGAGGAGCCAAAAATTGCCAAGAATTGTCCAATACTGAGCAGTAACAGGATAGATGTGAGAGTGCACCTTCGGCTCTGCCACATCTATCACACATATTTGACACTGATTCAAATATTCTATTACGTTTAGTTTTGGACTGATGCAATCTATGTTCATGTATATTTGACAGGCATGCCTCCCGTACTTCATCTGACAGCAGGGTTCCTGTTCTTTTGCCCACATATCTGAGATCACTGGTGTCTCAAAAGCAGTGATGAAGAGGAAGGCCAAGTGTTTGGAGAATGGTTTATAAGAGGAACATGCTATAAAAATCACAGTTCTGTGGTCTTGTTGGAAAATCAGAAACTTGCTGCCTTACAAAATGTCTGACCTGTAAATATCGGGGAAAATGGGGATATCTAGCCTGGAGCCGAGGGATGGAAGCAAAGATGTTATCTATATAGAAATCTGAAATATGGCATAAGCCCCTCTCTCTCCTGTCCAAAGATGCTCCATCCAACCTGGTTTAAACAAATCACTACCTGATATTGGGCCATTCACAAACACCTTTGATAATGCAAGAATTTTTTCTAATTTGATTCAGTATCTTTAAAGAATTACTAAGAACAAATTTGTAGCAGGATAAACTGTGGGGCAGTTACAGTAGAAATTAGAAAAAAGTAAGTAGAAAAAAAGTAACACTGGAAGCAAGGTTTGTGACAAAGACATGGATTCAATCTTTATCCAAAGTGGAGATTAACAGTTGGTAAGGAAAGCCCCACTGCCAGTTTATACATAAGAACCCTTGAATTTGCAGCCTCAGTAATAATGCCTAAATAAGGGAAGGCCAATAAACCCCCCCCCCCCCCCCCCCCCCCCGCGCTTTTTTAACCTTCCTCTGCAGGTGGGCTTTAAAAGTGCAAAGGGGTTTATCTGCCCAGACAAATGACAAAGCAGCTGAGTCCAACTATGGCAAATAAATAGAGAGGTTTTGATAGAGATATAAGAACTTTGGCGAGAACATTTTAATGGCATTACTGTGGCCAATCCAGTGAGGGAGCAACTTCATATTCCTAATACTACCCATAAGGTATGATTGATTAAATGTGGTAAATATATAAATAATATTATACATCAGCTGTGAAAGTAATGGAATTTCAAAAACATCTGCCAATCATTTCTGCTCTCATCGCATGTTTTATTTGCTTATTGCCCATCAATCATTCTTACTAAGTGCCGGAAGTAACACACTCTTGTCTGATGTTTACAGTAGGTAGCTAACAATCATTCTGCTCGTAGTTAGTAACATTCAGACAATAGCTTTTCCACTTAAATTAGCGGGTTCACACAGGTTTTTCGAACAGGTTAATCCTTTTTACAATCAGCATTAGGCTCCTTTCCCACTAGCAAAAAAAGCCAGGTCTGATACCCCACTGCCAAGCTGTAAGGCCTCCTTCCCCACCACTACATGTCTGAAGTCACAATCGTGCTGGGTTTGCGTTGATGTGATGTCATCCATCTAACAGAAATCAGGAAAGTAAACAACAGAGAGCAAGTCAGGCTGTAGTCAATGTGCTTTCTTATGGGCTTTATGCACAGCTCCAGTACTTCCTGAACTTAATACTGCACCTGTGTTTCCTGTCTTTCAAGATTGGATGAACTTATTAATCCAGGTGTGTCTGACCATTTGCTGAGATCAGACACACCTGGATTAAACATTTCATTCAATCATGAAAAACAGGAAACAAAGGTGCAGTATTAAGTTCAGGAAGTACTAGAGCTGTGCAAAAAGCCTATTGCAACTTTGTCAGTCCTCAAAGTGGATGAAAATCAGTGGTGATTTTCTAGCGCAGACTGAACCCAGGTGAGGTGAATTTGTGACCGAAGCAGAGTTGTTTTGGTAATATGAGACGTGACAGGCACAATATCATGACAAAGACACGTACAATCCAACGTCATCACGTAAATTCGCAGGTCAGCCCGGGTCTGGCGTTCCCGCTGCAAGCCAATTGGAGCCGATCCATTGGAAGGCAATTTTAACCCACATTGCTTGCTGAGTCATTTCACACGTTTCACAAGTTCCTGGAGTTGGCATGGCAGAAGCGTAAGAGAAGTCTGTATTATTGAAACACCGCCAGTACAGTTTTGGTTAAAGCAACCTTTACCGATCTTGCATTTCAGAAAGCACAGCAAGATTATTTGAATATAAACAGTCCCGCCTCACTCCTAAGACACACCCCCTTATTCCCTCCACCTCCCAATGCAGAATCAAAGATCTGACAGGCAGGTCCGTTGGACAATCCTAGAGGTGCACCCCACTTCAAGGATTGGTTGGAGTTTTCATTGAATATTTAGAGATTGGAATAATATTTTATTTTGATTAATGGTGGGTCTGTCTTGTATTTTAGAGTTCCATTACCTCATTCATAGCATTTTACCCTGTTAGAAAAATAGTGTAAGAATGCAACATCGGTAAGGGTTGCTTTAAGTGTATTGTCTTTTCCTTTTTGAACATCTTATACCTTGATATGTGATGTACAGTATGCAAGTGTCTTGAAAGCCCATGAGGGCTGGGCACCATGGTGTGCAGGACACTTAAATAAAAATGTTACTACTACTATAACTGGACTACATATTATCATTATTATTATTATTATGCTTGCAGACATTTAAGCCCTCCTAAAACCACAGACACTGATAATGCATTATCTGGACAATCCATGCCAAATCAGAGAGGCACAAGCATACAATGATTGCATGAAAACATCCATCACAGAACTGTGGGTAGTAATGAAACATTGTCTTTAAAAAGATTTTATTGAGGAAAAAAGTGTTTAGCTATGTTTTCATTTATCTGAAATTGAGATGAGATGTTGAGACAAATACTGTTTCATATCCTCGCTGAGATGTACAACTGAAAAATTCATAGTCAGTTACAGTTTGAAAATGTCTTTTAAACTAACAGAATTGGTATTTTATTATTTCCTTAATTTTATTATAAATGTTGAAATTAGGGGTGTAATGATTTGTTTAAAGGAGTGATGACATAGCAGTTAAAAACTAGTTTATGTTGTTGGCATTACTGCATATGTAAATACTCCAAAGAAAAAAACGGCATTTTTTACAGCGGAGTGTTGTTATGAAACGCCAGACCTCACTTCCTCAGTAATACAGTTGGGTCCGGTGATGATATGGAGCTTTACCCGGAGACCACGTTGACTTCATTTTGATTGGCTACACCTTATTTGGCTATGACCTTATTTGGAGAATCTAGGTCAAGCTGCGGTCGGACTTTGCTAAAGGCTAACTGCTAGCAACATGGGCACTTCAGACAGTGAGCTACGTTTATCGGACAAGACAGCATTTAGAAAATAAATAAACTTACAGGTAATGACAAGGTTGTGGTCGCCTCCCTCAGTGTTGCTGGACAAGTTTGCTGTTAAATCCATTTGTTTGAAAACCCAGACCTGACTGCACAGAAGTTACTACTAGCTCCATACACGCAGCTGAATCAGACAGAGAGGGGGGGGGGGGGGGGGGGGGGGCTGATGGTGCATAGACCGTTAGGAGGGAGAGAGAGAGAGGGGGGCGCTGTTTGTTTGATAGTGTGCTCTCATTGGAGCAATTAAATTACGTAGAATGATAGAACTACGTAGAATGATAGTCTGCTGTCTGATTCAACTGTTTCTGAGCAGAGAGACAAAGCTGACAGACCATAAACAGGAACTTTGATATTCACTCTGGACATTCACATGGCCTCATCAGTGCACAACAGATCATATTATACCCCCAAAACCCAAGAAAAGTGAAATTTGATGTCATGGCACCTTTAACAACAATTTGATTCATATCACGATTTAAGGTTTTGGATTCGATTCATGGATGATATTGGTTCATTTAGAACGATACGATACGATTCAATTCAATTCAGTGACTTGAAATTGAATGAGAAGCCATGAATCGTGAATCAAATTGTTGTTTAAAGGTTGAATATGGAACATTTTTTATTAAAAGCTGTATTTAAAAAAAAAAAAAAAAAAGCCTCCACGGGGCCTTTGGAGAGGGATGCAGACTGAAAGTACAGCAATTCCTTGAAAAATTATATTCAGCCTGAAAATAGATATAAAATAAATTTTAACAAGTTTGACATATTTTTTTCATTTATTTTTTGGGGGGTGCTATATTTTCACCTACAAGCCAAAACACACCACCATTGCTGGTTGCCAGATATGATCTCTGTGTGGCAATAGTATGTTCGGCACAGCTAGACTGGCACTGGGAAAAATGGTGGAGTCTGTAGGTCAAGCAGCTGCTTTAGAGCCCTAGAGATATTAATTGCCTCAGAAGAGGAGTGACCTGAGAAGAGCAAAAACTGTAGTAAATTTAGGGGAAGCCTACATTAGATGGACCCACACAAACATTTTCTGCAGCATCAAAACACGGAAATGGCCACTTTTCTCCTGAATAAGTAAGCTAACTCGCTTGCTAACATTTGCCGTCGGTGATAAAACTCCTCTGCAATACTTGTTTGACATGGTGCAGGCTGCTGGTCCCATAGATATCATATAGGGTAGATTGTACAAGCAGAGTTGTTTAGCGTAGCTACACAGCGGCCATCTTACCTCCTACCTGGTGCATCTAAATAACCATATCTGGCTCAATTTTCAACCGATTTTCAAACAGTTTGATTTCTTATAAACATCAGAGATGTAGGCTAGCTATGTACCTACTTATATGTGGCATATAATATTCCATATAATATGCCACATATAAATATACAGGAACATAGCTACATCTCTGGCATTTATAAGAAATCAAACCATTTGAAAATCGGTTGAAAATGGAGCCAGATATGGTTATTTAGATAGTACATGCACGATTGACATTAATGTTGTTCAAGCGGCGAGCTGTCTGGGGTAAGATGGCCGCCGTGAGGCTACGTCGCTCTCCATTGGCTAACAGCCCACACAGCCATCTAGCCTCTGTTATATGATATCTATGGCTGGTCCCTTGTCATATTAGCAGTGAGCCTGGCAACCCAGCGGCTGAAGTTGTTTTTCTGCTATTGTAACTACAACTAGACACATGTGATGTTGCTGTTCTGTATCCAACCTTTAAGCCAGTGGTAGGCAACCGTGGTCCTCAAGGGCTGGTGTCCCTTCAGGCTTTCCATTTCTCCCCACTCCAGGATACAGATCTGGGTATGAAAAAGTTCCCCTTTCAGCCGACTGCCAGCCACTTACCAGCTACTTGTCTGCTAACTCAATCGCACAGAGAAACACCTGTGTGCCCAGGGGAAACGATTTCAGAGCATAAATGAATGCCCGGAACAAAGACGTTTCCACATACCAAGTTTGGACACCGTGCGTGATGACGTATTCATGGGACAAATCGTTCAGCCAGTGATAGTGCAGTAATGGTGCGCTATTACTGCACCACTTCTGGCAGAAAAAGGAGGAACTTTTTCATGCCCGCATCTGTACCTGATTCAAATCAAATGGATCTAACAGCCAATCAAGTTCTGCAGAGAGACTCATTGATTTGAAGGTGTGTAGGAGCAAGGACAAGTGGAAGACCTGCAGGATGAGGGCCAAGGTTCCCCACCCCTGCTTTAACCAAATCATTACACCCAATCTTCGAAGGTTGTCTTGCTGTGTTATTTTCCCAATGAATGCGCCTTGCAACCCCTCCAAAAACATCTCCCCATCTAATGTTGGTCTACAACCTCCACTGTCCCAGGTTGTAATGTTATCAGCATCACCTGTGCTTGCCTACAACCTGTGAATAAGTTCTAGCAGGATGCCACAAGTTGAAACTAAATAGCAAGAATTAAATTAAGCAATAATCACTTTCATTACATAGGCTACACCTGGGCCTTTAATGGCGTGACATGAAAAAAATTGCTTCAGCAACACTGCTGTCTGGTTCACAACTTAAGCAAGCCAACAAGCTATGTCAGATGGTATGTCAGTGTAGGCCTAAATGATATAAGAAACCCTCTAAAGTCTGTGAAGCACATCTTGAATCATTTGTATCCCATGAAGGGATACAAACTTAAAATAGCATGCGCATTTACTAGTTACAGTATATGCCAAATGTACTGTTGACTGGAATGTGCAAGCTCATGGTTCAAATGAACAACCTTAACCTTGAATGAAATGTACCCTAAAATTTCTGTTTCTCAGTTGTTCATTTTCTCTGGTTGAAAACTTGTAGTTTAAAAAAAAAAGTTTTAGTAGGCTATCCAAATGAACAACATGATGCTTCTGCAGAGATATGGTTAGCCTCTTCTGAAGAAAAAATGGTGTTCGTATGAATCTGCCTAAATTCATAAAGATGAAATTCATCAGTGTTTTTTATTTATTTAGAAGCTAAACATTCGTATGTCTTATGCATATTCTGCCGTTGTTATTGCTGATATGACTGGCCGCCACATGGAACCAGGCGGCGGGTCTGAAGGTTGGGGGAGAAAGGCAGAGAGGGGGACGCCTGGTCCCTCAGAGGAGCTTTCCAACAAAAGCGAACCGGGACAGCTGCTCTCCCCACAGTCCGCACTATTAAAGCTCGGGAACGAACAGAGATCTGGGGGTGGCGAGGTGCCAAAAAAGCCTCCACTTCAAAGGTCTGCAGCGCTTCCTTTATTTTGTGGGGGCACTAGATTTTAGTGGTAGCCTATTTACGGAAATGCTTGTAGAAATACCATGCGTAAAGGAGCATCTGAACTTCATTTGATTTACCTGTAGGGTTGCACACACAGGTTACATGCTATTTCCCCCCCCCATCTCTTTTTTTCAATCAAACGGTTCTTCTCTATTGTGGAAAGAATTAGCATGATAATAATGTGTACAGAACATGTATAATAACCAGGCCAGAGGGTTGAGGGCTCTCAGACGAAAACAAATAGACATTGTGCAGAGGGAACTGTCCAAAAGCAGAACCACCCTCAACTTTTCGTCAATATGCTGCTACAGATGCAAAAAACGCGCATAGGCCAAACATGACAATTTCGGCAACGTAATCTACATATGGCGGACAAACATGAAGACTGCAGTTAAAAACAATATAATCTCTCACACAGCAGGGCAGACAACGTGAGAACAAAGTTGCTCTCAAATAAGAAGTCACCAAACAACGGGGAGAACAAACGAGGCGCAGGCCAACACCTGTCGCTTTCTTTGGAGAAGGGCCCTTAATTCCCCCGGCTGATTCAGTTTAGACCGAGGGGCCGCCAGGAGCAGCTGCCAACTGAAGGCATCGCGTTACATCCGCCAAACAGTCGGGTAAATCTGCTGAGGCTCGGACACAAAAGCGAGCAGAAAGAGGGAGGAGTAGGGCGGAAAATAGAACTGTCTCTGTTGAAACGCTGAGAGACATTAAGAAAACTATCTTGCCGCAATTTGTTGTTGATGTGAAACACTCTTAAGTTAGGCTAAGAGGACCTTTAATTTAGACCAATATTAAGAAAATCACATACATTTCCTGACAAAAATAAACTACCTCAGGTTAAAATTCAATTTTGAAAAGTTCGCTTCTGCATGCTTGTCTCCAGGCGCGCACTGTTCGTTGGTACCAGTGAAGAGAAAAAAACGTGCAGTCGTTCCCCAAACCCAACATATTGTCTGATTAAAGCCCGTTCAGCTCCTCGGGGCTCAGACCGAGGCTGACCACAGACAAAGGGACTGCGAGCTCATTGGCTCCGGCCATGTGCGCTCCGTTGTTCCCCAGCGCGAGCAGCTCAGCCCCTATTCACATGTTAATACGCCCCTATAAATACTAACCACAGTCACTCGGCAGCAGCAGCCGCACTCACTGGGATTGCACAATAAACGCAGGGCGTCTCGCCTCGCCTGCGAGTTTGTCGATTTCTTTTTTTTTCTCTGCTTGTAACCGGTTCTGTCTGCCAGCTGCACGTTGCGGACGACTCAGGAGGCGAAAGCAGGAGTGGGAGAAGCCACAGACGCGGCTATCCAACCAACATGGCCCCCTCGGCTCGGCCCAACAGCACCGGAGTTTGCACGGAAGAAGACGAGCCCGACTACGGGATTCAGAAAGCGGACAGAAAGGTAGGCTACCTATAGCCTATGAGGGGCTCATAATGGACACATTAATACACTGTCACGCTGTATCTGCAGAGCTGAAGGTCAGGGATGTTTGACTTGGAAGAATACCTGATGTTTATGTTAATCACATAACATATAAATAGCTTTAACTAGATACATACGCTTATTATTATTTACACACACACCAATCTTACTCTCATGGAGACAGATGCAACCTTTGCAAAGCTTGCTTGCCACTGACGTAACTGTGATCTCTTCTGCGTACAGACCAGGAAACCTCTGGTGGAGAAGAAGAGGCGAGCCCGCATCAATGAGAGTTTGCAGGAGTTGCGGACTTTGCTGGCTGACACAGAGGTGAGTACTGAAGGGACAGATTCTCTTAAGATGTAGGCCTAGATTGTGGTTCCAATTCAGCTGATATGATTTTTTTTCCCCAGTTTCATTCCAAGATGGAGAATGCAGAGGTGCTGGAAGTGACAGTAAAAAGGTGGAAGACATACTAAAGAGCCGAACCCAAGGTCTGTCCTTTTTTTCAGCCAGTCACTTTCAAGTTTAACAGTGGAACTGCCAGATGTCACAGGATACAACTTCATTACAGCATGCAATTTAAGCCATAAACCTCAATATCAGCAGAGTGCTGATTTGCTGCTATTGAAACAAATTAAATGAATGGAATAGACATAGAATATTTTTCTCTAGAATTACACTTTTGATAGGTGGAAATGCTTTAATCAGAAACTGCCATGCAGTAGTGCAGCTGCACTAGAAGGTCTAATTATTATTTGATTTGTGTCTCGTTCCACAGAGACAGACGCACTCAACCGAGAGGCCAGCGAGAGGTTTGCAGCTGGCTACATCCAGTGCATGCACGAGGTCCACATGTTCGTGTCCAGCTGTCCAGGCATAGAAGCAACGGTGGCAGCTGAGCTCCTCAACCACTTACTGGAGTGTATGCCCCTGAATGAGGACCACCTCCAGGATGTGCTGATGGACCTAATCACAGACACTTCCCACAGCAACGACAGCACTTGGCTTGGAGGTAGTGAGGTGCTCAGCACAACTCTGGCATCCCTGGGAGGAAGGAGCCTGTCCAGCAGCGAGGCATCTGCCCTCTCCCCGGCCCCCTCTACCACGTCCAGTGAGGACTTGTGCTCTGACCTGGATGAGACCGACAATGAGCACAACCACAGTTCAACAGATGTAATGGAGAACAAGGAGGCTCTGAGCATGCCCACCTTGACCTACCCTCAGTCCATGTGGAGACCGTGGTAGGATATTTGTTGATACACTGAAACAGGAATTGTGGATTTTCTTCCATGTGACTGGAAGAGGAAGTTCCACAAGTTCTACAACTCAAGAGCACCATTTGTTGTTGTAGCATTTCTGGACTCATTTAACCTTATTAGAAAAAAAAAAAAAAACTGCACATGCACTGATTTTCTTGAGGACCCCTGGACTCCCCACAATCATTTCTCTATTTGAAAATCGCTCTGTAAAGAGATACAGGGACCAAATTAGACTGTGACTGACTGAGATGGAACTGCTGATCACTTTGTGAGTAGTAACCAAAACAGGACTTTTATATCATACAAATGCAAGTACACCACGTCCTCTGCATTCTGGGAACTGTAGTTAATCACCGTTTGAAGTAGAGGTAGATGGTTCAAGCCGATGGAACATTTAACCCCCTATTCGCCTCAAATAAAGAAGGAAAAAATTCTTTGGATATCTCAAGAAATGGATATTGTTGTGTTAATAGGTGTAGTTTTTCTTTATCTCATCAGTGGGCCCTTCCTGTCATGGGCTTCTCCAGCTTTGGGACTTCCTGAAAGCACTCCCTCTTTCCTTATAGTAACACCCCAGCTGTAAGTCTGTTGAGACTTCTCTTCACACCAGGAAGATGAAGAAAAAAAAAAAAACTTTACTCTCAATACTTAATAACCCAACAAAGGACCAGTACAAGATGCTCACACTTGTTTTTCTGCAGAACTCTGTAAATGGGATTTTGTTTGAAGGGAAAAGCTCTTTTTTTTTTAGAACCCAATAACTTCGTCAATGCTTTCAATTAATATAAATATTTCTATGTCATTTCATAAATTCCCTTAGTTTATTGGATGTCTAGTTCCTTTAAGACCAATTTATATTGTAATGATGTTTAGAAATGCAAGTAGTCTGAGTTTGATTAATAAAATAATGTAATTGAAATGCTTTTGACTTGTGTGAATCAGTAGTTTTGCCTTTTAACCATCAAACAGGATAAAAATGTTTGCATGTTATTGAGAATATCAAATTATAAATTCATTTATTATGACAATTAGTTAAAATACTTTTGAGAAAAGCAGCTACAGCATGACTGTTATATTTTCATGTACGAACCACATCACCAGGATGCGCTCCAGTGTGCCCATGAAAAAGTCGCACCACCATTGAAGTGTCTTCATTCTCACCTCTGTCTGAATGACCGTTGGCAAATTCCTGTTAGATCCTGTCTGAACCAGCCATCAGCCCGCTGAGACCCACCAGTGGTGGCTTACTCTGCATTCCTCTCATAAAAATCTAATTTAGATGGATCAGTAGCTTGATTTCACTTGTTCAGACACAACTTAGTGTGTCTTAGCTTATTTCATGCCATTTATCAGGAGGATGGCGTGTTATTAACTTGGCTTACTGCCAGATGATCTTGGACTCTTGGAAGAATCGGCCAATTAGCAAACCACAGAAGGAGGAGGAGGAAGAGGAGGGTGTGAAGTTGGAGGAAAGGCCTTAAAATGTGATATACTGTAGCCTATGACTGATCAAAGCTCTGTGGGACAGCAGAGGGTCAATGTCCTGAAGTTAGAAAGACAGTAAAAGAAGAAAAAAGAAATTATGATGCTTCAAAGAGGCCAGCCAGCACTCCAATGTGCATGCTTGCTCTCACGTCACAGCTGAGTAGGGATTGCTCCTGACTTTTTACAGACTGATTGGCTACTTATATGAGGGTGGATGGGGCACAAGTTAAAAAGGGAAGAGGTTTGTACAGTGGTGTGTCAAGAATTTTGTTGATGAGAGGCCAAGCAGGGGCACAGAAAGGGTGGCACATGTGCATGAGATCTTTGAGTGAAGAATCGTAAGTTTTCAGAAATAATACACTGATTGTTGAAGCTGTAAAGACAGCCAGTGATGTTTTACAATGAACAGTTGTTAACTTAGAATGATTCTGCAATTTCAGATGGAGGATTTCTGTCATTTTCTATGCAGTTAAAGTGGTACACCATCACTGTGCTGCATTTGGAACTTTCCTATTTGTTTCTATTATGTCCCAAGTTCAACTAGAAAGAACTCCTTGTATTTTTTCAGGCTTAACAAATACTGCAGAATGTCTGCAGAGACACACAGATAGTCACAATAGTTCTCAGGAGTAAATAGAGCAAAAACAAATACATTTCAAAGCCTTTTATGGAAAAGTTAAAGTGTGTAATGTCACATGCAATGTTTCTTGCATGCAGCACACTACATCTACTGTTGCAACTCTAAAGAAGAGGTGATTATTCTCTCCATGTCAGACGGTTGAGAAGCACCCAGTGAGAGCAGGGTCTCCCTGGGGATCTGTTTCAGCACCATATGCTCACCTCTGCCGTTGAATCTTGCTCACACCAACTGTTGCACCGCACTGACCTTTAATCTCAGAATTCATATGCTAAGTTACACACTCACAGCTGATGCCTTTGGGTCTAGAAATCCTCCCTCTTGTCTGATTTTCCTTTTCAGAGCCTAAGCTAAAGCTGCTGATGTGGCCAGACTGTCATCTGTTACACTCAATCTACAGGTTGTGGTAACGTGATGGAGCAAAGTGGTGCTGCAGTCATTAAACTGTGCGTATTCATCTATAGTTAATTCTTCTAATACCGCACTGAGTATGAAACCGGTCCTTTTGAACGTTTTGTTAGGATTGGATTCAAAATTTAAGATTTTCACTGAATGTTTGATGGGACAAATTTGGGTGTTGAATGTAAAGCTTTGGAATCCTTAATGGTACAGTATGTAAAAAATCAAAGGTCAATGGCAGAAAATTCCTATTGACCTGTAATTACTTCACAAGAATAGCTGTTATATGTTCATTTTCGTAGAATGAGTCATTCATATCTATCTGCTGGGGGTGCACATACATAGAGGCTGCCATATTTGTGCTGACATTTTTACTACAGTGTCCCTTACTGGAAAAAAAACAATGTATGTGAAGTACTGAACTGTAAAACTGCTGTACCGGCTTTGTTTAATGGGAGTTAGAGCACTGTTTGTGATCCGTAATGCCTTAAAATATATAAAAAGTAGTTACTCATAGTCCAGTCATAGCTACACCTGATACCACTGGATGCACTCACAGATGAGAACATCTTTATGTCTGGGAGAATTTTGGCCACTTACGGCCACCATACATTCACAACAGTGCTTGGCATATGAAGTCATTTGAAATAAAACATCTTTTCTTTCAAATACCCATCTTTACCGCTAGATGTCAGTAATTCTTACATACTGTACCTTTAACTTAAAGGTACAGCCCTTAAAGTCTTTAAGGTCTTCCATTTTTATCGAACTCAGAGGATATTTCCCTTCCCACTAAAGTGGTATTTTCCTTATAAGCTTTTGCAAAACTAAGAGCACATTTAGTCAAAAAATTGTCTAATTTTGTAACATTCACGAATTTCCTGCACTTAGAAGTTCAGCATCAGCTTGCTGGTGAGAGAGCCTGACACTATTGTTTTGGTTTCTTTTACAGGCTTTAAAGGACTGTCTCATTCTAAACTGTAGATAAAAACAAAATTCAGATAAAATGTAGAAAAAATTTATCAAAATGGAAAGTTAAAATCAACTATTGAGACCAAAGAACAACTGTTATACCTTTGGGAGAAGTTTGTACCTTTCTTGTCTGAAAAATTTAAATGATTGCTTCGTATGTTTTATGAGTTGCATAAGTCTTATCTGTAGACGACAGCTAGATCACTGTTCAGAGAATCAGATCAAGCCAGGTGATGTAAAACCAAGACGTACACAAAGGTGCCAGAAAAGCTAAAATTTTCACTATTTGAAACAATTCAAACTTTAAATATTACAAAGCAGTTTGAGAGAAACCTTGTTGATATTTATGACAAATCTTCTTGAGACTGAATAGTCTCTGTGCTCATACAGTGTTGAAAACATGACTTTTTTGTCATCACTGCAGGTCATTTTTCTACACAACTTTCTGTATTTTAGAAAGTGTAAACAACTGTCTGATCCATAAGTTAGCCTACATAGCTCTCAACCAACTTTTCCCCTCCTTCCTTCTTTGAATATTGTTTTAAAACAGTTTGTGTTCATGAAATAGTCCCAGTGGGTGAGAGATAGGCTGCAAGGACGACCAGTTAAGCTCCTGGATTGTGGATGTAATTGGACTTTATCTTACTGAAATAAGCTAGGTAGCAAAGATGTCAGCTCAATAGTTGCATATTTTGTCCCAAAACCTGCATATAAATTACTCAAGAGGATACACCTTAAAGCCTGATAAAACTCCATCAAACTGACTGAATCTAAAGTGTACCACTAATTTTCACAAGATCAACCAGTAAGTACGTTCACAGAAACCTGGCAGCTATTTGGTTAATGGCATAAGCCTGATAGTATGTGTCTCTATTTTTTAAACCGGGTGATTTAAAGGGCATCTCCCACATTGTCTTTCCTGAGTTTGATTGGCTCCCCTCAGGATAAAGCTTTGTTGCCCAGCTTGCAGGATACAAGGAAGACATCTCCAGGGCTTTCCAGCCCCTCAATGCTGAACAAGCTAAAAAAAAAAAAAATCTAAACAATGCATTTCATGTCCAAGCACTTTAATTCATGAGTTCTGCACTCTGCATGTTGATCTTCAGTATATTGACTTATATTTCTATGCCCAACGCTCCCCCCCCCCCCCCACCCCCCAGCCTCATGCTATTGAACACAAAATTATTTAAGAATTTTTTTTTCACTTAAACCAACAATTCAACCTTGAATTACAAGTAAGCAAAACTCATTATCATCCATTGATAGTGAGTGAATCTTGTAAAACAATAAATCTGTATGGAATATCTTTCAGGGCAGTTTCCTTTAATACCACTCTTTACCACTTAACTTTTAAAAGGGTTCTTTTAATGAGTCACATTTTTGTAATTTGTTTTTAACATTTTACTTGTAACAAACCCACCTCAACAGTGAGGCAGTCTGTCACATTTTTACTCAGTTAAAGGGTGTGAATACACTCACCGGCCACTTTATCAGTTACACCTGTCCAACTGCTTGTTAACCCATTTCTAAACAGCCAATCACATGGCAGCAACTCAATGCATTTAGGCATGTAAACATGGTCAAGATGATCTGCTGCAGTTCAAACCGAGCATCAGAATGGGGAAGAAAAGTGATTTAAGTGACTTTAAACATAGCATGATAGTTGGGGCAGACGGGCTTGTCTGAGTATTTAAGAAACTGCTGATCTACTGGGTAAATAATCTGTAGGGCTTACAGAGAATGGTACGAAAAAGAAAAAACATCCAGTTCTGTGAGCGCAAATGCTGTATTGATGCCAGAGTTTCAGAGGAGAATGGCCAGACTGGTTCGAGCTGACAGAAAGGCAGCAGTTACTCAAAAAAACGCTTGTTACAGCTGAAATATGCAGGAGAGCATCTCTGAATACACAACACATCCAACCTTGAAGCAGATGGGCTACAGCAGCAGAAGACCACACCGGGTGCCGCTCCTGTCAGCTTAGAACAGGAAACTGAGGCTACAATTCACACAGACTGAAGAAAACTGGACAATTGGAGATAGAAAAATGTTGCCTGGTCTGATGAGTCTCGATTTCTGCAGCGACATTCGGATGGTAGGCTCAGAATTTGGTGTCAACAACATGAAAGCATGGATCCATCCTGCCTTGCATCAACGGTTCAGGCTGGTGGTGGTGTAATGGTGTGGGGGATATTTTCTTGGCACGCTGTGGGCCCCTTAGTACCAACTGAGCATGGTGTCAATGCCACAGCCTACTTGAGTATTGTTGCTGATCATGTTCATCCCTTTATGACCACAGTGTAGCATCTTCTGATGGTTATTTCCAGCAGGATAACGCACCATCTTATAAAGTGCAAATTATCTCAGATTGGTTTCTTGAACATGACAATGAGTTCATTGTACTCAAATGGCCTCCACAGTCACCAGATCTCAATCCAATATAGCACCTTTAGGATGGGGTGGAATTCCCAACAATAGAAAATCCCATTTTGACAATATTTAGTGTAAACTGACCTGTAGTGAGTAAACCCCAGATATCCAATTGCAAGTGAATGCAGCATGTAATGTACTTCTGTATATAAACCCCTTGTTCTTGAGCATAATGCAGGATTCATGCAACATCATTTTATCACCTGCCGACCTGGGTGATCATTTTCTGTCCAAACTATTTATACTTTATGAAGAGGATGTTGGTCATAAAACTATCAGGTATGGCAGTTGTGGAAAGTTAAACAGCCACTGATGATGAAGAAACTGATCAATGTTGAAGTAGGGCTGGGCGATATATCGATATGAAAAATATATCGATATATTTTCAAATGAGATATGGAATTGGACCATATCGCCCATATCGAGATATGGAGTTCAATGTGTGTTTGTCCTTGTATATAAATGCTAACCTTACTAGGGTTTGTTACATTTAATTCTGTGTAATGTTCCTTACTTGCATCTGTGAGTATTACCACATACAGTATTATACAGTATTTCTGTTTACATTTTATCATTCTTTGAACAGCTGAGCATTATTTCATCCGGTCGGTTAAAATGAAACTACTTGTAATGTCATATTTGGCTCTGACTGTAACAAAATATTTGCTCTCACTGTGCGATAAAAATATCGGGATATATATCGTATATCGACATTCAGCCCAAATATATCGAGATATGACTTTTGGTCCATATCGCCCAGCCCTATGTTGAAGTATAAGTGACTGTGCAGCAGTGATTAAGATATACACTCAGCAGCCTTTACAAAATCAGCCTTGTTGATGTCATAGGTCAGAGGAGAAGAAAAGCTACACGAGCACAACTTCTTCTTCCTGAAAAATACAAGGCAGCCATTTTTGAGGAGATGCATAATAATATAGGGCACCAATGAGACTACAGAACCACCATCACTGGTGAGAGAACTCTGTGTTTTGGCCCTACATGCAATATGACATCAAACACCATTTGGCCCAGCTTCTCATGCCTGAAACATACACTGGAGGACTGTTTTCCAAACGCAGCATACCCAGAAACACACACGCAGTTGTGACTCTCAGAAGACAGAAGTAATAATACATTCGTAATGGACTTTTTAAGCAGTTCGTGAGGTATGTACTCACTTTTGCTGCCTGCCATTTTGATAAAAGCTGTGTGTTGTTTAGGGGACAGTCAATCTATACTGATATACAAGCTGTACACAAACTTAGGGATGTTATGCTCGAGCCCGAAGTCTCGCTACCGCTGTTTTGGTGGAAGTGTCAGCATACCAGAGGCCACGTGACCACGCAAAACGAGGCCTCGTTACGTCATCCGCGAGTGTCGAGCCGAAATCTTGAAGAGACTGGGTTTATTAATCTGTCAATGCTTAATACAGGTTCCAGTCGCTTGGGAATTTATTGAAAAATAGTTAATTTATCACAGAGGATAATTCCAAGCTATTAACCATTAAGGAAACACTAACTGAAGGTTGGCAACGTATCTTTTATTATACACCGTGTCAGAGACATGACAGCTCCAGACAGCGCTTCCCTCAGCTGCAGTACACATCCACGGCCAGCAGGTGTAGCTCATGCTCACGGTCTCAAATGTCTCGAGACTTCGTGTCGATCTCTTGGCAGCTGTGTCAAAATGTCTCAGTATCTCATGAAGTTTCGTTTTCACCATCCCTACACAAACTACTAGATATGTTCAAGTTTCATTTCTGTAGTTTTGTCCTTTGGGAAAATATATTGAAATTAGTGCTGGAATGTGAGAGTTGTACTCACTTTTGTGACATACTGTACTTCCTATACATCATTTCCATGACTACTTCTAAAGTTCCTCTTGAACTTTTGATGATGTGGCTGATATGATACACACAAGTCCTAAGGATTTAAAGAAAGAAAAAAAAAAAGAATAACACTTCAGTCATGTTTCCTGATGAATTAACAGAGGGATGTGAGGAAGAGATAGCTATACACTGAAGATATTGGTAGTACTGGTGGATGGCCCCTCTGTTCAGTGCAGGATGGACAGATTCAGAAGATCCTTAGTTTATTAAACACTCAAACAAGTCAGACTGGTTATATCACTTCAGTTTTATTACAACATTATTTCCATGTTTTAAACAACACATTTTCTCAGCTACAAAAATGCACAGAACTGTGCTAGTTTAATATACTGCAGACTCATACAGTGGCAATGAGACAAATTTACATGACCGCACACAATAACTTGTGCCAGTACCGTGTGTATGGATTTACAGAACAGGGCGCCTCAAAGAGTTAACCAGTGTGTAACTTGCTTAAAATTTTTTTCTATTTGCACTGCCTTAAAAACAAAAACAAACAAACACAAAAAAACAACCCCAAAATAAACCAAAAACAAACAAAAAAACATAAACTCAGCATACTGAACTTCTTTCCACATTATTTAAAAAAAAAAAAAGAAATTCTGGTGTTCCTTAGGGTCTATTAGGTAAATGTTACAGGCCCATTGGAAACATTTTGCACAGAACTAAATAAAAGACAAAGACAGACTGAAATTGCTGAAGGTGGTGACACGTGTCTGTACTCTTTGTGTATTCATTCATTCATTCATTCATTCACTCACAGAAGCAAAAAGCAGACGAAAGGAGCACAAACACATCTGCCACTCTGAAGCAGACACTCTCTGTACAAGTCTATCACTCACAGGAATCATTTAAGAGTCTGACTGCCCTGTCCACTGTGTCTTGCAAACCTGTATATACTATGCACACTATGATCTGTTTACAGTAACATGACCTGGGATTTATTAGAGGTAGGGTTCATCCTTGATGACACTCAAAGGCTCTCATCTTCACCACACAAATAAAATAAAACACATGCACACAAGAAAAATAGAAAAATAGAATAGTAAAAAAAAAAAAAAAATCTGACAAAATTACAAGGAAAAAAAAAGTCAGTGAGATGCTCTTGGTCCAGTCTGTGTTACATTCGCAAGCCCCTGTTTCTCTACATTGGCACCACAGTTGTTCCCAGTTTCTACGCCACTAGAGCTGGCGTGCGTCGCCTTCTGTACTTCACGCTTGGATGTTTGTTCACACTTCCATGACCATCTCGTCTAATCCAGCTTGCATGAGAAGCTGGCTGAATAGCATGATCCCCTTATTTGCTACACTTGGACTGCTGTTTTCCCACCATACTGCCGACTTCAGTGCTGATGCTCAATATTGTCCTCAGTCATACACGGCACTGAACAACAGCTTTCACAGTACTCATGGATTCTTATTGCTGAACACACACCTGCAGAGGCTTATGACTTGGCGCCCAAAATATGCCAATATTCTCACTTGTAAAACATGAAATTGGGAAAAGCAGTTCATGAAGTGCTACATTCTATTTTTCCAACAAGAAAAATAGATTTTTGTTAAAAACAAGGGGGAAATGAGTATTAAGTATGCAAGAGGAGACCCTGTAGTTTTTGCATAACGTAGAAATTCCTACTGATTTATTCTTTGAGCAAGATTCTGCTGTAGTGCTGCACCATTTTGACAGAATGAGAACTATCCAGCATGGATACAACTTTCTCTTTAAAAAAGAAAAATCTCTGTATCACTTAAAGATACAGATTAGAGGCAAAAGGAATCTTTATCCAATGAATATAAAAAATTTGAATAAAATGTAGTTTTTCAGCTTTGATCTTAATCTTTGTACAAATGTCATTCTTAAAACTTTGCTTAATGTGCATAAATTTTTGATTGACTGTTCTGTTACACAAAAAATATTTCAATAGTTTCTTTATCTGTGATGCTATCCACTTCTTTATAGCACCTGTGTTGTTTTACAGAAAAGCTGACCTCAGTTTGTGGTTATAGCGTGAAATGAACAAGCTAGCATCAGCTTGTCCCGTAGCGTTTACTGTCAAATGATGTAAAGTATTACGGTAATATATTATCCTATAGCTGTACTTATTTGGCTTTAGCTTAAAAAAAAATTCTATTCTAGATATACTATCTACTCAAAAATAAATAATATACTTAACAGATTTTTGTATCAGATTTTCACCATTGAGAAAAGTTATTCTCGGCAAACGCCTTTCTATGCGCTGCCGAGTCAAGTGCTAACACTGCTGAATGTAATGATACTCCAAACACAGGCCCAAAGAGAGTGGTGACATTCAAATGCTTTCATGACACAAAAGTGCGAGTGCCTGCCCTTTTGAACTGGCCTTCAACATCCACCGAGTGCCACCACTATTCTACATGGGAAAATAACGAGTATACGGAGAAGGAAAGGGTTTAAAATAGGACCAAGTGAATGTGAGAAAAAAACAAATACATGACAAGAGGCAGCACAGTGTTGTGAAAGCAGTGCTGAGCAGCTTAATGAGGATATTTACAGACGGTTTTATGACATCTGTCTTGCTAAAATAACATTCCTTAAATTCAAATGCTGTCGTAAACTGTTTCCAGGTTGTCCATCAGCCAAAATATAAAGATTTGCCTCTGACATGTATGATGGGAAATAACTCCCCCACAGAGCTCTATTGCCCCCTGTAAGGGTATACGAAGAACTGCCCTCAGTCACAGTCCTGCAACCAGCACAACGTACATACAGACCAGGGGCACACACATCTTCACAACCATCACATTGGCAACACAGACCTCTGCTTCTTGTGTGTTTGTGTGTGTGTTTGTCAAGATGGTCAGCCACACATCCATAATGACTTTATGTACGGGTGCATGTGTGCATGATGAGGGTCCACGTAGGCATAAGGTATGTCCCCCTTGTTGGCTGTGTTTATGTTCCAGAGTCCAGCTGAGGCTGCTCTGATTGGCTCTGGGTACTCTGACCCTCTCTGGGCAGCTCCTCGCCCAGCTCGCCCATGTCCATGTCTGGCAGGTTGTCCTCCTCAATGGGTGCAGCCGCTGCATCCTCACAGTACACACACTCCTGAGCAAACACATAAGCAGTTTGTTACCTTCCCTGCAGCTGATTAAGATTCTGCAGTGTTTTGACTTTGTGTCTTCTGAGAAAGACTGAATGTGTGATGCTTCTCACCTTCACATTGATTGCAGCAGGCAGGCCGCCTCTCCTCATCCAGGGATGTTCCTCCACCAGCTCTCGCCGCTGCTCTGAAGTAAAGTGAGGCTGACTCTTCTGCATCTGCCTCAGCCTTTCCTTATCTTCTCGCAAAACCCTCTGAATGTCCCTGTTTTCAAGGCCATAAAAAAGACATCAATTGGTTTACTGCTATTGATTTCAGAAGATGAATCAGTTATGGAGTGCACAAATTTGGAAACTCACCTGGATGGCATTTGATAGGTCATCATGACCTTGTCATCAGTGTTGGCCATCAGCAGCCAAAGCGGCTCCTGTAGAACATATTTGATGAAATGCTCCCCTTCTCCTTGACTTGACACTTTGGATTGGGACTTGCTGCTTTCAGAGCCTCCCTCTCCCCTCATTTTTGTTTTCCCCTTGGGGTCATGCTCCAGAGAGTCAACACTGCCAAAGTATTTGCTGGTGTTGCTGCTTCCTGCAAATAGTTAAATAAGAAGATTTGAATTTAAACACAAACAATAAGGTTTGATAAGTGGGACAGATCTCCTGTTAAGCTTGAATTTTTTCTCAACTGACCTGTTCTGCTGCCCGAGGCTCCACTAGCTGAGGTTCGACATCCATTGCAGCCTGAGCCTGAACCGGAGCCCGATCTGGAGCCTGATCCTGAGCCCATAGAGCCAGAGGTGGCCGATCCAGTTCCAGAGTGTGAGTCCTCCTGTTCCTGTAGCAGGATGTCCAGCAGGTCACAGGATGAGGAGTTGCCATCACTTTGAGCTCCATCACCTGCAGATTCCACCTGAAAAACACACATTTTTCAGTTTCAGTGAGTTAAATCGAAATGTTGCCATGTGTATGAGAAACCTGAGAAACGCTCTGTGAGCTCTCTGTGACTCTCACCTGTTGGACATTATCAGTCTTTGTTATGCCTCCATTCTTCTCCACTGCGGCCATGCTGCTGCCCTGCCCTCCAGCAGACGGTGCTGCGCTGTCTTGGCGTTCCACCGAGCGCTGCCCCTCCTCCATGCTGAGCAGGTTGAGCTGCAGGGGCGAGCTGCACCGGGATTCAAACAGTGGAGGTGACGTGGTGGGCTCTCGCGCTCCAGAGGCAGGGGTGGATGATCGCGAAGCAGCACCTTCTCTGGGCTCGGCGGCAGGGGCTTTGGGGAGATCAGGAGCTATGGTGTAGGGGAAGGGTTGAGGTGGGTAAGGGGCTGGGGCCACAAACTGAGTCTGCACTGTGAAAGAAGGCTGAGCAGTGAAGGGCTGCTGAGTAGTGAAGGCAGTCTGAGGGGCCTGGAAAGGCTGCTGGGCTGTGAAGGGGGCCTGGGCAGCTTGGAATGGCTGCTGAGGTGGGAAGGCAGTCTGCACAGGGAATGGCTGCTGGCTGGCGAAAGAGGGCTGTGTTTGCATGGTGTAGGCTGGCTGGGGGGCTTGAAACTGCTGCTGGGGGACGTACGCAGGCTGCGTCTGGGTCTGCTCAGTAAAAAACGCTGGTCTGGGTATAGCTCCCAGCTGACCTATCTGACCCAACTGTCCCATTTGGGGAAAGAGGTAGTTGGGCAACACCAACGCTACCACAGGTGTAACAATGGGGGCAGGGAATGGAGTTGAGGTGGGGGGAGCTTGGGTGTTCTGCCCTTCTCCAAAACCAGCAGGGAGAGTGGGGTCGGGGCGGGGGGCCTGAGCTGGAGCAGCAGGTGTTGGGGGGTAGAGCGGGTATGCAGGCACCATGGTGGGGTAGGACACATTAAAAGCTGATTGGGACGCTTCTGACGGGGACCACGAGGTCTGGTTGAGACCCTGGAGAGGGGGTCGGGGTTTTCGGTTAGACACAGTGCTGTCTGATGAATCAGGGTGCTTCATTCGTGGCTTTTTGGACTTCCTGTTACGGTTGCCCTTCTTGGCAGTGGTCTCTGGCCTTGTGGTGCCGTGTTTGGCAGCAATTCGTAGTCCTGATGATTCTGAGAGGATAAATAGAGAAGTAAGAAAACAGATTTGGAGACTTTCATATTTACCAAAAAGAACACTGAAATAACAAGTTGCAGCGTTTAAAGTTGCAGTACCTTCAGCGTTGGCTGGACCTCTCTGCTTGTGCAGATGAGTGGAACATTCCTTCTGGAAGCTCCTGGCATTGCGGAGCTCTCGGCATCGGTTCAGGAAGGCCTGCTCTTCTTTTTGAGTGTGGGCTGCCAGCACCTGCTTGGTCAGTCCCAGCCTCTTGTAGGCCTCCTTCTCTTGGGTGGGTGGAGACACCATGCTGACTGGCACTGGAGTCGGGGGCGCTGGGCTCTCTGCAACATCCTCGATGATCTCTGCACCCCAAAACAAAGCCAGAAACTTCAATAACTTCTTATTGACTAACAAGTGTGTGTAAAAGTGCTCTTTATTCTAGCTCTGGGAAGAACTGGACCGGGCTTAGAAACTCACCGGATTCTGGTTGAGGCTTCTTGTCTCCCACGTGGACGATGGTGCTGCTGTAGCTGCACTGTGAGGTGATCGACACAACACTTTCAGCCTTGCTGGGCAAAGTGAGGGGTGCCAGGGTCCCCCCCACTACAGCAGCTGCCCCAGATGGAGGCTTCTTAGGTGCTTTCATGTTTGACAAGCTGGGTTGAGAATCTAACATCAAAGGATCTGGATGAAAAGAGGAAATATTTTCTAGTTAGCTACTTAGTCTTTATTCCTACAGTTTGCTTAAAAAAGATTATCTAAAACCGAAGATTATGTACAGATGCAGTTAGTGAACACACCTGTGTGTGTGTCCTGAGGCATTTGCATCCCATCCTCTGACCCCCTTTTGTCATCATCCGAGTTGGATGAGGTAGTATTTGATGAGAACTGGTACTTCCTTTTCACTGTGATGGGGATATTACAACTCTCCAGATACCTAAGAACCAATAAGAGTTTAAATCAGAGAGATTGCGGTCGGCTTACACACGGTGACATATCATTGTTCAGGAGCACTTACCTGATGACGCTGTCAAGGCAGCTGATCTGCTGGTAAGAGCAGACAGTCTGATCTTTGCAGGTGAAGTCCTCCATGCTGCCTGCTGTGCTGTCTCTGAATTGCTGCTGGGGGGCCGAATCCCTCAGACGCACCCCCGAACTCCTATGAGCTGCTGTTGATGCTAGACAGAGAGGAGGAAGAGTCTCAGCAAACACATATGAATCTCACTAGTAGTCTCATAAAGCTGCATGATATGTTTATAGTTCTCTTCTGTGTTGCATGTTTTTGTAGCGGTTAATGTTGCAATAAAAATTTGAATTTGATTTATTTCATGAAAGAAAGGTCCACACTGCAGGTATGCTGAAACTCTTAGCAGCAGTTTTAAATCAAGGAAAAAAAAGGACAGTCGCTGCCTTTTATCAAAACGGAAATTATTTTATATTTTCCATTTTACCTAATATTTTTCTCTTTTTACTGAATTTCTTTTATTTCTTTCTCAGTCTCACTGTAATGCTTTTAATGTTTTATGTAAATGACTTTGAATTGCCTTGTACATGAAATGTGCTACACAAGTAAATTTGACTTGCATCATTATGAAATAAGTTGCCATACTTCCTGGAAACATACCAGTCAGGGAGATGTTACAGAATCTAAACAGTTCATACAGAACGTTAAAATTTTTTAAATTTTAACTCTAAGTTTTCTTGCTGTTATTATTCATCCGATTCCATGAGGACAAACAATATGTTGTTTTTGGAAAAATTATATTTTTAGTTTGATTTTCTTCAGTGGATATAGACTATTTTGGACATACTCATCTGTGCTGTCTATCTTCCTTGATATTGTACTTTCAGACTGTCATGTCATTTTCTTTATCGTATTTAATCGTTATCTTTTAGGTGTGGGGTGATAGGGAGTATGGGGTGGGTTCAGGTTTTTTAAATTGTAGGTGTTAAATTGTATCATTACCAATTTGTTTCAAGTTAATTTTTTGTATTTCTCCTTCATCGAAGACCCTAGAAAGGGGTCTGGGACTGGAAATTCTTCATACAAATAAACAGACATGCAGGCCTGTATCTCTTTTTCCCCAAATGTGTGATATTTTGTTTTAGAAGTCATTGGTATAAATGAGCATGCAAACTGAAATTTCTTTCTATTTGTGTCCAATTCAGTTGCTTCAGTATCATCCTAACTGAGAAGTATAATTTCCAGCTAAACTTACTGTCTGTGGTCCTCCTCTGTTC